>BCHZ01000004.1:2011194-2611194 GCA_001599795.1 Exophiala calicioides
CATGTCCAATCGTTTAGAAGTTCAATCCGTTCCATTCCAGGTCTACAGTGCAAAGAAGTTCCCAGGTCTGAACACTAGCACCACGCTGAGCAAATTGGTTGCAGAACAAGGATGCCGAGTTAGAATCAGGCGTGATATCCGACAAAGGAAACGAGCCCAAAAGGCAGATAGGGATGCCGATGACGGCCACAGCTCATACCACGGCACACCTCAAGCTACCTATCGCACCCTGAGCAGGAACCACTCTCGGTCAGAAAGCCGAAATAGCATGGGTAGCCAATTCGAAGCGGAGGCCGCCAGAAGGGCTTCGGTCGAAAGCGTCTACGGTCGACCTGCCTTGCAAAGCCGCCGGCCCTCGATTACCAGCATGCCTGTGGCCAGCCCTTCGTTACCTAGCCTGACACCAACGACATCTATGCCACCCCCACCATACAATCCAGTTGCCGTTCCTCGGCCGTCAGTCGAGAGTCCTGTGGGTCCACCGGCATTTCAAATGCCTGTACCTAGATGCTATCAGGCCCCAGCACCAATGCCCAACCCACCAGCTCAATACCCTATCATTCCGCATGACCCCGACGAAAGGGTCACTCTCCCACCCTTGCTCAACAGTCGTGGCAGTGACTATAACCACAACACACGCCAATGGAATCTACCAGAGCCATCTGCTACCAAACGATCCTATAGCCCTCGTACTTACAACAGTGGTGCTATGAAAGCAGGCGCACGACCTGACATGCCCCCTCCACCGCCTGCATTCCATGGACATCAAGCGACTATCAACAGCTCTGCCATCATTGAACCGGACAGTGGAGAAGAAGACGACGACGACGATTCGGAGACCCAGGACCTCCTTTTTGGAAACTTGAGATACCAACGTGCAGACGGCTCACGCGGCGAGAAAGTATCACGAAATCCTTTCACCCGGTAAGAAAGGTACCAGATGCCAATCCACATTACGACTAATCCACGAATACCCGTCATTCTCTCTCAACCTGCAGGCTCCGTTTCGTATGGTGTTATGGTGTGTTCTTGGATTTTAGGAGGCGTACTTGGCTTGGGACGTCGTTGGGGTATCGGGACATACAGAACCTGAAGCTTTTCGACTCTTCTCCTTTTTTATTTCCCCTTGCCACTCTCTTTTGAGCAGGCTGTCTGACCAGGCGCGATTGCCTATTTTTTGTCGCTGTCAGCGTTCTGAGACATGTCATATCTCCGATTCCACTTGGAACAGTTTTGGTATTCTACTCCCGGTTTGATTGGCCATGGGAGGGGAAAATGGTGGGCTACCAGGGTATACAGACCCTACAAATTGGATCGAATCAAAGCATCAGACAGACAGGCTAGGATATTGAATGGAAAAGAAGAAGAGGAGAGCTCGCTCCAATACGTGACAAAAGAAAAGAAGAGGGAGTGACGGGATTATACGAAGCGAAGCAAGAGTGTTGACTTTTTTTTCTCTGTGCACCAGCTAGGGACTTTGATTTGAAGAAAACAAAAGGGAAGGGAGGATGGAACGCAAACGGGATCTGTCAATATCCCATATCAACATCAAATACCAATATCAATACCATGACAGCAATATCATATCTCAATCTCTTTTCACCTGTATTTTGCCTTGTCCCCTTTGGTTTGTTTATGACTACGAATCCATCTTCCTTCACACCTCCTGAGTTCCGCGACCCACCCAAGTCTCAAAAGTGACCAGGAATTATTACATTGTCCTTGGTACCGAGAAGTGAGCGAGTGAATGGCAGTGACATTAGCGTAAACTTACCCCCGCTGGTGAGAAACATAGCATCTTTTGCCGGTGGGTGGCAAGACCCAAGAACACCCAAAAAACCGAGGACAAGCCAGCAATATAATGGGAACTCGGTGGCCAATCCGCAGCTTCCTCCTAAACCTTCCCTTCTAGAACGGTAAGGTGAACGAGAGTCAATTGGGAGGTGGTTTGGCTTTCTCAGTTGCCTAGAGTAGAAGAGTACCATGTATGTTCAGTCGTGGGTACTCCAGTAGGAGTGGACTGTACAGATTGGTGGGATGAGGTCAATGCTTTTAATCCGAGAGTTCTTCCTGCCATCGTCGATCCCAACTCTGCACTATTAGGTTTGAAGCTTGAAAAAAGAAACCCCCGAAGGGGATGTCTGTGGGTGGGACGAACCAAGTTACTCATAGGCCACTGAGACGACCATCAGGCCACTGGCGAGAATAGAATTTTGGATTGATTGGATTACAGGAGCATTGAAGTTGTGTTCCCCGGCTCAAACTGCCGACAGGCGAAAGCAAGGGGAGCATGAAAACAACCTGTGTCAGCATGCAACTAAAACCAGCTACAGTGCACAGTCCAACGTCACTGGAAAGGGAATACATTTGGCATCTCACAATTCACTGGTTGTGGTTGCTGGATGACGACAGGAGCCGCTGCCGCGGCCATGAAACCAAATTATGCGTGGGCGGGAACCAAACGTACGTCGCAGAAATAGGGGGAAGAAGAGGATAGGATCGATTAGAGAGTTCCCATCGCGTTGGGTTCGTCCGTGTCCAAAAGGACATGGCAGTGACAGGAGTACCTCGTACCTCGTACCTACGGTGGTGGGCATGCATTCCCCTGAGTGTCGGTTTTTGTCCGTGCGTTTGTCTTTCTCGTCGACAGCTTTTCCGAAAGGGGGAGGAATAGTGACACCATCCGCAGATCCTGGCCAAGCTGGGGAGTTCTCCCATCTAACTTACACTCACCGGGTATGTCCGTGCGTGCCTCGCCTCGAGAAAGTATGAAGACGAGGGGGGAAAGGAGGTGGCCGGGGGGAAGGGTTGTGGTATGATGGGTGCATTTATCGTCTGTGCGGCGTCGGGGGATCCGTGCGTTTTTATTCACTTCGCGGTCGCCCGGAACCCAAAGTGCACAGACTCAGTAGACTCGAAATGGAGGGGACACCAGGGACATATTATTGAGAACGTGCCCACAGCCACCGTAGCTGAGGGAATCAAGGGCGAATCTCTGACTCGTGGGTTTGCATAGTAGCCGTCGATAGTGCGGTGCCTATGAGGAGGCTCTGACCGTGTTACTTCGTCCGCGAGCTGACATGATCGGCGATGTTGGCCAGCACATGGATGGCAAGTTGGCAGGAAAACCCGAGCAGCTGGAACGCGGAATTGGAGACGGATCCAGACCTTTCGGCATGGTTATACTTCTTCTGGGAGAATTCGATCGTATTCACACCTGATCATAGAATCTAGACTGTGTCCCTATCCACACTGGTGGATGAGGTGGTAGTGGCAGTACTTCGTAGTGGTAGTAGTTTGTAGCTATCCTCAACGTGCTCGCTACACATTGGCCTTGGTCGCGGAACCGCAATGATAGGTATCCTGACGTCCGTCCTTCAAGCCCCTCGGCCCCGACATGCCGTCCGGTTCGAGCGCTGATCGCTGATCATTGGTGATCGACGATCGTACGCCATCCCCAAATCAGCCTCTATGCCTCAATCTTGATGGTCACGTTGTAAAAATTTCGCTTCCCCCGCATCACATTTCGTAAGAACCAAGTCTCGTATTCGATCGCTGGGAAACCGGTGGTGGCGTCGATGGTGGACGGAGCGATGGTCATCTTGGCGACATGGCCGTCTTCCTCCAGTTTGAACGTGACTCGCTTGAGGTTGGTCATGAGTCGCATCTGGGCGTCGTCTCTCCAGAGTGTGGCGTCGTGCAACTTTGAGTCTTTGGTGCCCGCGGAGACCACCTGTTCTCGGAGACCGGTCAAGGTGTGGCATCTGGCCGCAGGGATCGTGTACGTCATGGTCGACTTGGGCACTCTTCCAGACACAATGATGGTGACGTTGAGGTTGACTGCATCTGCGCCGCGCACGACTGTCGCTTTCTTCTCTGGATCGTGGTCGAGAACGCCAATCCCATGGTCTCGGTTGATCTCTGAGGTGTGACCGTTACTCTCTTTGATTTCGAGAAGCCCCTTGTACCCTTTGATCATGTGGGTCATCAGAAGGAGTGTGTCGGTTTTCTGGACTAGGATTGTCTCAAGCACCTTGACTCTCTCCCGCAGCTCCACGACTTCGGGCGATTCATTTGCCACGGCTGTATTGGACGCATGGTCGCCATTGGGTGATGCCGAGCCGCATAAGGTAGGAGAGCTATCAAAGGCCGACATCTTGTCTTTTGCCCCGGTCCCTTTGTCAGTGGATTTCACACTAGGTGAGTGAGTCAGTCATGCCCAATGAGCAAGCGTAGCCACGCTTACCTTTTGACCTTGCTGACTGTGAAGAGATCTTTTGTGACTGGCGATTTGGATTGACCTGAAAAGCCTAGGAGAAGAGGCGTGAGATTCCTGTGTGAGCAATTGGAGTGAGAGGTTCTTGTTGGCCATGCAAAGACTGAGCCCGTGTAGGATTGGTCTCACTTGGAAGTTACATGATGGCTTTCACTTCCGTGGCCTTGTCTGTGACTGTGAGAATCTTCATTCACAGCGCGGTGAGGTGCAAGACAGAGCGAATTCCAAAAGAGGTGAAGTGGTATGGAACCTGGTCTTGAAGCGCCTCGGAGTATTGTTAATACCAACGTGATTTCCCATCCTTTGGGTGAACACGGCTGTCTTCAGGAGCCATGCGGGGATTCAACTCTTCGCAAAAGGAGACATTGGATGGGAGATCTGTTCCTCTTTGCACCAAAGTGACCATATTCACATCGATCCGTAGCCAAAGACCGATAACGTCAATGGGGAGAGGCCCACAAGATGAAAGTATCCCAGACTTGATGTTAAGCATGCTGTCTCCGACTCGGACAGGTCCAAGATTCCACCATGCGGTCGCCAACTTGAAAATCTGGGATCCAAGTACACTTGCATTGAATGCAGCAATAACGCCCAAGTGCTGCCATTGAGACCTAATGGGGTCAATCTAGATGATGAAGTCACTCATGGCGAGACTTGTCTGACCGAGAACTCCAGGCAAGGCTTTGGCTCTTGATGTTTTTGGCCGACACCTTCTTTGGGGTCATGCCATCGAAACGTCGAAGAGCGACGGGCAGGATCTCTAGGACATCTTAATGGCACATAATTGCAAAACCGGTTTCCTCTGAAAGATATTCTGTGAGATCCTTCAATCCTGGCTTGGAGTATCAGGGAGAGGAACTTCGCTAAATTGAGCTAAGCCTCGTCGGCTACATCGGCCAATCATGTTTAAGGGCGACGGTATGGATACCAAGGAATTACATACCCAGTATCTACCTCTAGAGTCCGGGGTTGTCCCTACCTACCTACTGAGTAGGTAGGGACCTAACTCAGTACTGACTGATTTAGTCTCTCATACAGATCCGGCTGCGCATTGCAATGCATCTGCAAACACCCAACCACCACGTGAACACTTTTGATAGCGGTGCTGTTCGTGTCAAAAGCTCTCCGTCAGACTGTTGATTTCCAAGTACGGTATCCGTTTCTTGCCGAACGGCCATCCGCGTTGGTATGGCTGGAACTGAAAAAACACCCCGTGCCCTCCAGACACCATCCTATAGCAACCGTATGCGGCCTACCGCACGAACGACGAATTTGATATTCCCTGGGTTCTGATGGTCCCTTTCAGAGGTCATCTCGGAATCTCGCTGTTTCCATGGCGCAGCCAACGCATTCTCGTGCGTCGTTAGGCCCAATTGGCAGCTAAACGAGCCAGTCACAGCTGCAGCCTTCAGCCTCACCGGTCGCGATAACCCAGCTGCAGCTTCGACTTCGACTTCACTTCACCCTCACCTCCATCTCCATTTCATCCATTATGCCGAGGAAGCGCGCTCATCGAAGCCATGACTTTAAAGGAGAGAGTCAAGAGAGGGCAGAAGAGGCTCTTCGGAAGTCGTTCCTCCATTGCCTCAACACCATCCACAGGTATGTTGCACGTCGGCGGACACCCGTGTTGCCAGCCTTCTCGAAAGAAAACAATGTCTAGTCTGCTAAGCGGAGACGTATATAAGAGAGCACGAAACTGTCCTCCAGCAACCTGACCAAGTCGCATGTTTCTTCAGACAGTCCTGTCAGCGATGTCTGCGGGACTCTGGCTAGCCCAGAGCGTCTTCCACCTGTCGACGCACCCGCTTCACAAGAGACTGCGAACTACTCTTCGAACTGTGCTACGCAAACGCATATTCCAGTTTCCGATCCACCTTCCGTCCCACCCAAAGAACCTCAGCCCGCGTCCGAACCCACCGAGCAACCCCCCGTTCTTCCCACATCCCAGAGACTGTGGAATGCCGCTTATGACAGCCTCGAGAAGGACGACGATACTGCTAGTCTTGTCACTTCCTACGTAAAGGTTATCACAAAAATTCTCTCTGAGAAAGATACTGATACCTCCGTTGCCGGCGCTGACGTGGCGGCCGAACTGAATGACCCGACCAAGAGACAGGTGCACATGAGGATACTAGTTGATGAAGGTCTGAAGAAAGTTGCAACATCATCCAAGATTACAAAGACAGTCGGTGATGTCGTTGAATATATTCAAAAAGCCAAGGAAATGATCGACTTAGCGATCCAGAATATCCCGCAGGCTGCGCTTCCATGGGCTGGCGTTTGTATTGGATTGCAGGTAAGCAGACATCTACTATACTTTGGTTCCTATTATACATCGACTCATATTATCCAGATTCTCTCAAACCCCCCCATGGCGACAAAATCTAACCTTATGGGCATCGCCCACGTCGTTTCAAGAATGAACTGGTATTGCGCGCTGACGGAAACCCTCCTGAACAAGGACCATATCGTAACCAGAAATCAGTCACTTGAAGCGGTCTTGGAGCAGTTGGAGAATACGGTTATTGAACTCTACAAGGCTCTTCTATTGTATCAGATGAAAAGTGTCTGCTCCTACTACCGGAACCAGGGCGTCGTCTTTCTGCGCGGACTTGTGAATGTGGACGACTGGGATGGTGATCTCAAGAACGTCACGGACGCAGAATCTGCCGTTCAGAATGATTCAGTCCAGTATGTCCAAGAGCAGACGAAGACTTCCCTGGGGGAGCTTGTTAAGCTTGCCGAAGGAATGGAGATGCAGTTCAGGAACATTCACCAGGACCTCCGAGATTTCATCGCTCTGCAAAAGGAGATGCGAATGGATGACAAGAGTACAGAATGCCTCCGGGCCCTCCGCGTTATCGATCCGCAGGATGACATGAATACTCTTGAACGGAAGAAGGACAAATTATTCGACGAAGCATGCAAGTGGATCTTTTCCAGGAAAGAGTACACGTCATTCACTAGTTGGGACGAATCTGATTCACCTCGACTGCTCTGGATCAAAGGGCTCGCAGGAACCGGAAAGACAATGCTGTTAATTTCTATCATCCACGAGCTCGAAAGCCAGCTTTCACTGCTGACACCCAGCCTTGCATATTTTTTCTGTCAGGGCACAGGGGACCAGAAGCTGGCCACGGCAACGGCCACCGTGAGGTCTCTCATGTGGTTGCTTCTTCTTCAGCAACCACATCTTCTCTCACATCTGCTGTCGAAATACGAAAAGGCAGGTCCTTCTCTTTTCGAAGACCGGAATGCCTTCGATGCTCTTTCTGGCGTGTTCAAGAACATGTTGAAGGATCCTCGATTATCTTCAATTTATCTCATCGTTGATGCCCTTGATGAGTGTACCCAGGGATTGGCTGAGCTTGTCGATCTCATTTCTACATCTCTCACTCTGACGAATAAAGTGAGGTGGCTGGTCTCTAGTCGTCCTGACGCCAACCTCAAAAATCCAGATAACGCACGATCCGTAGTCGAGCTAGAACCTAGCACTCTCAAAGACCCTGTCAGTAAATATATCGATTTCAAGCTTTCCACCCTGGGGGGAGAAGGTGGTTACGACGCAGACACTCTGGCTCAGGTTTCGAAGGCGGTTCGCCAGCGAGCCATGAATACTTTCTTGTGGGTCGCCCTCGTGTTCCAAGAACTCTACCCAGAAAATGAATGTTACGCCATCGAGACCATCGACAGTATTCCTCCTGGCTTGTCAGAGCTCTACGATCATATGATGACCAAAATTGAGAAGGGACAGAGGAGAGACCCGGTGTATTGCAAAAATGTCCTGATGGCTTGTTCCCTCGCACATCGCCCGCTCTCCCTCGCCGAGCTGGCTACACTCGTTGACTTGCCATCCAATGTAGGCCCGCGGAGGATTGTTGACAAATGCGGCTCATTCCTAAAAATCGCGGGGCAAACAGTTTCTCTGATCCACCAGTCAGCGAAAGACTATCTCGTCAAGGAACCCAAAATCTTCCCCCGCGGGCATGCCGCAGCACATCGCGCGATAGCATTGTCGTCGCTCAAGTCAATTTCAGCGAAACTACGAAGGAACATCTACAATTTACCGCATCCAGGTTTCGCAGTCGATGAAGTCCAATGTCCTGATCCAGATCCGCTTGCATTGATTCGATATGCTTGTGTCTACTGGGTTGACCATCTATGCGACAGTGAAAGCAGCCCCGAGGATTCCATGAACAGCCCACGCTATCAAGAGTATTTCTCAGATCAAGGCCACGTTTACAAATTCCTTCTCAAGCATCTCCTTCATTGGTTCGAGGCCCTCAGCCTTATCCGCGAGGTTGAGAAAGGAATTATGGGACTGCACAACTTGGAAAAGACACTGGCTAAGTCGCCGTCTGAAAATGTTCTCTGTCATAAAAGGTTTGTCCACGATGCTATTCGGGTGTTTCGTCAATGCCGTACAGCAGTCGAAGAAGCGCCACTTCAGGCATATTTCTCTACACTAATATTCTCCCCAGAAGAAAGCGTCGTTCGACAAACCTTCAAGCAGGAACCATACCAGTGGATTTATTCATTCCCGAGAATATCAAATAACTGGAATCCTTGCCTACAAACACTCGAGAACGGTACAGGTTGTGTTCATTCAGTGGTCTTCTCCTTCGACGGGCAGCAGCTAGCCTCAGGCTCTGACGATAGGAATATACGACTCTGGGATATCAGCACCGGGACATGCCTACAGATACTAGCGGGCCATACAGACTGGGTCTATTCAGTAGCCTTCTCCCCCGACGGGCAGCAGCTAGCCTCAGGCTCTGACGATGAGAATATACGACTCTGGGAAACCAGCACCGGGACGTGCCTACAGATACTAGAGGGCCATACAGGACCGGTCCGTTCAGTAGCCTTCTCCCCCGACGGGCAGCAGCTAGCCTCAGGCTCCAACGATAGGAATATACGACTCTGGGAAACCAGCACCGGGACGTGCCTACAGATACTAGTGGGCCATACAGACTGGGTATATTCAGTAGCCTTCTCCCCCGACGGGCAGCAGCTAGCCTCAGGCTCTGAAGATAATACCGTACGAGTCTGGGACGCCGGTACCGGGGACCTCCTACAGACTCATAAAGGTGATCTTCGTCCCTCGAATTTTATTACAGACTTTACGACATTGGATGGAAGACAAACTTCACAGTCCGGTCATATTCAGTGGACCGGATATCATTTGAAAAGTGGAGATGCATGGATTACTTGGTCTGGTGACAATCTACTATGGCTCCCGCCGGAATATCGGCCGTCCGAATATGTGGCGAAGGAAAATTGCGTTGCGATCGGCTGTAAATCAGGTGCAGTTTACATTCTGAACTTCCGCACGGATGGGTTGTGCAACGATCAATGATGAGGCTAAGGGTTGGGAAATTTTGGGGGTTGTGCGGCGTTTGGTACCGGAGAATTGTTTTGATGCAGGCTATGGAATGGTGGATCGCAGCCATGAGAATCCTGGTTCAAGCTCAACTGGCCAAGGCTCGCTGACTACGGGCCTTGGGGCGGGAGAAGTGCAGAGCCTGGCCATGCAAAATTTCATGAGATGAAGAGCGCAGGCCCGTAAGCGACAGGACGGTGCTAAGCATCACATGGTTCGGCCAGGCCAAGACGCGCGCGCGACAGCATGCTGCAGCTGGCGAGTTTCGAGAAGACGGCCGAGCACGTCTTCGACGCGGACATCGAAGGGAAAAACGACCCCATCTCGAGGGGTGTCAGTGAGAGCGTCATTGTCGGCAAAGTCATGAGCGTCGGTGGCGGAAACGTTGAGGTCGTTAGGTGTTTGAACATTTCGGACGACGACAGGAGTCCCAGGCCCACGGCATTTGAGGACGACAGCGAAATCACCCATGCCGCCGGAATGGCTCTAACCTTCACAGTGACGTCTAGGCATTGTTGGTGAGTCGGTGGACGAACCTTGATTCGCCACCCGGTGTCCCAGTCCTGGGTGAAAGAACCTCGGACAATGTTTTTTGGGAGAAAGCCAGTTTTGCAATCCTCTGGATCCAAAGGACCTGCGTGGATATGGTGAGGTTATCTCTGGCCATGGGATGTTCAAGTTCTCCATGGGCGTTTTCGTAGAGCAAACCAACAAACCGCTTCATCGCCACGCTCAGAGTGGCCCTCCCTCCTCGACAGGGAGATAGCGGTAGAGAGTGAAAGAAGGAGAGCGGGAGACGTCGAAGGAAGCAATGCCAAGTTGAATCGTCAAACCGCATCGGAACAGAACGAGTAAGTCGGGCACATGGCTCGATGGCAGGCGGAAACTCTCGATAGCTAAGGTTATCAAACTAAAAGTCAAGTTGCACCACAGACTTGCCGGCCCTTCATGACATCTCGAAGATCTCGAGAGTGTTCCTCTAGCTCCGCGCTTAGATTTCAGCACGAGTTTTCCATTGTGGGTCTTCATTTACACATTAAATTCGGGTATCTGGTGTTTTCGTGTCGGCTATCAATAGTAAGGTACTGGGAGATGGGTATCGAGATACTTCGAGTATTGGAGAACAAATAGCGAAACCCGTTTGCTGCCCCTGACCTCCTCCAACGATTCTGTTCGTCCTAGACGGGCCACTGCCACGGGGGACTCTTGTCACGCTTTTTGTCTAATGAGGGTGTTTGTGCTTGTCCAATCAACGTCTGTCAGTGATCCACCAAAGATTCCCCGATCTTGCATTGATTCCATTCAAATGCTGAGATACTCGACTTCCTAAGCCTTGGACTGAGCACCGGCTGCTGGTCCAGCGACACCGCCGCTGCCAGTGCCGCTTAGCCGTTTCTTGCTGACGAGTCTGAAGCCGCCAACCAGCATGATGAGCAGTTCAATACCGAGGATGACGGCCAGAGTGACGAAGGCGCCGATGACGCCGGCAACGGCCTTGGAGATACCGCCACCACCGCCACAGGACGAGCTGGCACTGGACGCGGTCGAGTTGGCGGAAGAATCATCCGACCCGCTTAGGGCGCTCGGGCTGCAGACGCCGGTGCTGTTGCCGCAGGCTGTACACCAATCCTGCTGAGAGTTGATGGCGAACTTGTTCATCGAAGAGACAAACTGGTTCCACGGCAGGGGGGACTGGCCGGTGCCGAAGAGCGGGAATTCGACAGGCACCGAGGTGTTGCTGGTGGTGCCGTTGTGGAAGTAGAATCGCACGCTGATGTCGTCGGTGGACGGGTAGCTCGTGGAGCTGACGGTGGCGTTGGTGACGAGCTCCCAGACGAGCGACGAGGCGTAGTCCGGCACGCCGTAGAACAGCGGGCTCGCGGCGGTCAGGTTGGCCAGGCCGAAGTAGCTCAACATGCCCGCGTACGCGCCGAACTCGATGTTGAGCACGTTCTTGCCCTTGCCCGAGATGGTGCCGTTGAGGGCCTTGACGACCTCGCTGGCGATGATGCTGCCTGTTACGGCGCGGATTGGCTCGGACTCGTTGTACGCCAGCCCCCACTCGTGCTGATCGGCCAGGGTGCGCAGCTGGAAGAAGGTCTCGGGCGTCAACAGGTCGGCGTTGGGGAAGTTACTGGATGAGTTGTGGATCGACGCCACGTTCAGCAAGTCGAAGATCGTGTAGGCGTTCTTGAAGCTTGTCTGTGCCGCCGTGAAGGTCCGATTGATCATAGGCGAGACGCCGTTGTAGAAGTCCTGCGTCCGGTTCAGCGTATTCAGGTACTGTGTGCTGACTAGATAGTTGTTGGAGCTGATCGCGGCGTTCGCGCAGCCGGACGCGCCCTGCAGCCAGGCCGCGTTCTCGCTGTTGGTGCCCGTCGTCACCGTCTGCAGCGGGATCAGCTGGTAGCCGTTCAGCGGTGTCTGGACGATCGTGCCGTTGCGCAAGGTGTTGCTGCCCAGCGTCTCTCCGACGGGCGGGTACAGGCCCTGCAGGAAGCCCAGGGCCGAGTTTTGCAGCACCATGTCGACGGGCGCCGACGCCGTGATCTGGCTCTGCTTGACAACCTCCGCGTTGATGCCATGGATCCGCCGGCTAGCGTCGCTCGCGACGTACCGGTTGCGGTAGTAGGTGCCCGACGTGAAAACCTCCTGGTAGCCCAAGTCTGTCAGGTTAGCCGGCGGCGTCGACTTCGCGGTCCGGTCGCCATGGCGCGAAAAGAGATAGACTCCGAGGACCGTCTCGGCGGCGACGGCGCTCGTGGCCAGCGAGGCGAGGAGAGGTAGGGTTGAGTAGTGCATGATTGATTGGGTCACTGTGTAGAGAAGATGAGAAATTAGAAATCGTCAAGAATGAGGGGAAGCATCAGGGCTTAAGCGTACGTACCGGAGTACCTCGAGCAGCGCCGCAGTTGTTGATCCTTCACAATACAGATTCAATCACTGAAGGATTCAGTAAGTCGGTGTCTTTGCCTTGTTGTGAGAGCGAAAGAAGAAGTGAGTGACAACCGTGCGGTCATCGCATGACATGTACTACTTAATAAGTGCGGTCAGTGTACAGTCACATCGTCGCCGATCGAGCTCTTATCAAGAGGCCTCTCCGCTCTCGGCCCTATTGAACCTTTTTGGTGTGTACCCCTCAGGACTGGGGGTCATCTCGGGGACCCTCTAGGGCAGGGACATGCGACTAAAGGACGTTGGACGGCCGATGAGGTCAGGGGCGTTCTGGAGGCTGTTCGTCCAGCCCCGTAAGTGGCTGCTTGGAGTGCCTAGAGGTGGGGGAGGAGACCCCCGAGCGCCGAGATGTTGCCTTGGAGGGGCACAAGGTTTTCGGGAGAACGTTTCCCAAGGAAGATCAGCTTATCACGCACAATCATGTCGTCCAGATAAGACCAAGTCGCCTTTCAACGGGAAGAGCGCCTCTGAGCGCCTCAAAGCCTTAACCAGACTCAGGGCTTGCACAGGGCCTTTGGACTGGCTGGTTTCGGTGATGTGCGAGCTTGATTCTAGGCTTGATTGCTGGGCTTGAAGCCCCGAAGCTTGGCAAATTCGCCCCAGTCCCGGACAGGAATAGGCACGGGATGGCCAAGTCGACTCAACTCCGCGGACACAACCTCGGCAGCTCCGCGGAGACACTCATGCCCAAAAATGTATGGTTATCATGACTGCTATCAGTCGACTGAACTTCCACAATCTGTGTTGGTGATGGTTTGGTTAGTGCGTGCCCTGTCCGAATCCCCTATCGCATTGAAAACAGCGTGCCAGGTCGAACGCCAATCTCTGAATCAAATATTGAATGAATCCGACACGGTCTGGGCCCGAAAGATGAAATTAATACGAGTGAACACGATCTCCACCAAAGTGTTGGGCTTCAAGGACGCGACCTCGGGCCAAAAAGCGAGGTCAGAAGACTTCCCGACGTTCTGTACTTCGTCGAGTGGCAGGGCCAGATTTGGAACTGCCTTGAACACTGTGTCACTGCTGGCCGCGTCGTCTCCAAGCAGAGATGACACCTGATCAGCTCTCGGAATGATGTCCTCGGTTCCTTGTGTTCCTGGCAGAAACTTGAAGCGGACAGGTGCAGTGGATCTGTCATTCCAGCAAGGTAACTGATATGGTAGGGGTTTGAAAAAGGAACAGTGTGACAACAGGAGAGACAACATGACTGTGGAATAACTTCGCTGGCATGATGGTCGACAAGCTCGAATATCATCTGAGAAGGAGAAAATTGGCAGACACTTTCAGATTTCTAGGAAATGACGGATTACTTATTACTGGAGGACATCATATTTGAGACCCTCACAGCCACCCTTTCCGGTTCCGCAAGCTACTCTGCAAGCTACTCTGCAATCAAAGAGGACGTCAGAAGCTCCTTTCGAGTTAGTCGCGTCGCAGCAACCCTTGGACTAGGTACACTCTTCGTCCTAGGTTACACCACAGGCCCGACACTGTGGTCGCGAGGTGCCGCAGATCGGCAGGGGTCAATCTACATGCGTCATCCTAGAAATTCTCAAGAGCACCGCATCAACGCGTTTGTTGTGGTGCAGGTATGGAGTTGTTGTTTACTTGATCTGCCACACGATTCAGGGAACCAGGCACAGAAATTCCTTGCGACCGATGTAGACCAAGAGAGATCTCATCAGAAGAATGGAGCGACACCAGAAGGACCAAGGTCAACTCGGTCCCAAAAAAGGCCGAACAGTCAACATTCCTAGGTCGGCTCCTCAGAACTTGTCGGCTTATACTATGCTCTAGCTTCTTGGGAGGAAATTTTTCATCAAGCGCCATGTCATCCATTCGGGAGCATGTTGAATTTCCCACAAGAACCACCTGCGGCCTTGTTTCCGCGCTCAAGAGCAACTCTCTGGCGTATCTCAACTCGCTTGACAATGTCGACTACTCGGATCCAATGCTTCCCTGTCGTTCACAGCTTTTATTCCCACAGCCCACATGGTTAGTGGTCACGCAAGAGACCCCTGGTTGTGGTGTGACGATCGCGATGACGAGCTTTGGGGCTAACCCAATGAGATGACTACGACTTCATAAGTCGTTGTATACAAACACGACGAGCTCTGCCGCAGCGTTACATTTCTTGGCAACAACATAGATCCTGGGAAGCACGTCATCTAATCAACCCATATTTTATCCTTTGCGGCAATTGTTGGTTTGGTATATAATGAATGCCCCTACCGTCGGCGTTTCCACGGAGGAGCTATTTCTCTGGGTGGCCTTATCTCTACCCCCCTCTGCAAAGCCATTTGACTTCAGCGTGTCTCGAGAGTTCAGGGTAATTCTTGAAGGAATACCAGCTCTGACCTAATCAATTTGTAACAGAAGCTTTACTACTATCTAGCCATGGGTAAAAGCGAGGCCGAGGTGTCGACACGGGCTCGTCACTCTCTTGAGAGCAAGCCAGCCGCCGTGTCTGAGAAGTACGCAGATGAAACGCTGCGAATTATTGAAGATCATGGAGACGATTTCGGACCTCTGACACCGGAAAAGGAGAAGAAATTGAGACGGAAGTTGTATCTGCATGTCATGGGATTGTTGTCGGCTATCAACCTGCTTCTATTTGTGAGACGCTCCCACCAAAGACACTGGTGTTTCTGCTCTGGTGTGTATTGACATCAAGCAGATTGACAAGTCAACTCTGGGTTATGCGGCCATCTTGGGCTTGTTTGAGGAGACTGGCATAGATAAAGCACAGTACAACAACCTGGGGACTTTCTTTTATGTCGGTAAGAGAACACCAAGCTAGCCCCAGTTCTAACTCTTCGTGAAGCTTGATATGCATTGAACACTGCTGACTTTTCGCAGGCTACCTCGTTGCTCAATGGCCTGGGCATTATCTGATGCAGAAACTCCCTTTTGGCAAGTTTGTCAGTGGCCTCGTCTTTTTGTGGGGGGCCACATTACTCCTCCATTGCGTGGCCACGAGGTACGCGGGCCTCGTGGTCCTTCGACTAGTCCTTGGTGCCGCTGAATCTGTTGTTGTACCAGCCATGGAGATCACAATCGGCATGTTTTTCAACCGACAGGAGCAATCCTTCCTCCAGCCAATCCTGTGGGTGACTTCGGCTCTGGCGCCTGTCTGTGCCGCCTTCATCTCGTACGGCCTACTCTGGAGCCACAGCTACGTTCTTCCCTGGAAGCTCTTTATGATCATCACAGGAGGCATATCCATTCTACTCTCGATCTTGGTGTGGTTCCGCTATCCAAACAATCCCGCCCAGGCCAAATTCCTCACGCTTGAAGAAAAGGTCCACGCCATACAGCGTGTCCACGAGTCTAGCCAAAGCTCCATCGAACAGAAACAATTCAAACGATCTCAATTCATCGAGACCATTCGTGACCCGGTCTCTTGGCTGTTCTGCTTACAGGCATTCACGCTCATGATGTCCAACAACCTGACGTATGGGCAGCAGAACCTCATCACCACATCACTTGGGGTGACGAAGCTTGGTTCGACACTTGTTGCCGCGGCAGGCGGTGGATTTGGCGTCGCTGTCTGCATTGTAGGCGCCTTGGCACTAAGATGGTGGCCAGGGACGCTCGCATACCAAGCGGCATTCTGGTGTCTACCCGCCATTGCTGGTGGGATCGGGATGGTGGCGGTGGACTGGGATTCAAAACTCGCCATGTTAGCGTGTCTGCTCCTCGCTGGCCACACGTACGGCAACACATATATCATCGCCCTCGGTTGGACAACATCCACGGCGGCTGGGTACACGAAGAAGCTCACCCGCAACGTCATGTTCATGTTGGGTTATAGTGTGGCAAACCTCATCTCGCCTCAAATATGGGTGCCTCGTGATGCTCCGAGATACTATGGCGCCTGGATTTCCCAGATCGTCATAAGCTGGGTGGGAACACCGGTAATCCTAATCATCATCCGGTTTATCTTGATCCGAAGAAATGCGGTGAGAAGAGAATGGGCTGCTGATCTTAGCGACGATGAGAGGACATCCCTCGAAAACGGTGAAGTCGAACAGCTGGACGATAATGGGGAGCTGGTCAGGAGAAAGGTCGACCTTACTTTGCTGGACTTGACGGATTTGCAGAACAAGTTCTTCATATATCCGATATAGAGTGTGGCTGCGGGCTAAGATGACTAATCATGGCGATTTACGTACGGCTGGCAAGACACTCTTTCCTGAGCACTAGGATAATGAGATTCAATGACTGGGATGGAACCCGAGAACCACAAAAATAGGGTAAAGGGCATGCCATTCATCGGCAGACTTTCCGAGCAGTAATTTAGGCTTCTGTACGTCTCTAAGTAGCCTGGTAGCAATTTCAGTAACTCCGGAACTGCCTTCCAATACTTGGTAATGAGGCTAAGTTATACCGACCCCGAAATTGGCACGAAAAATACTCCTATTTTATGAACGAGTAATTCCTCCAACCAACGGACCGCCCTCAAAAGGGACACTTCTGGCTTGAACTATACCTTGGAAATTATTGAATATTCCGACTGCCCAACTCAAAAATAGACAACTTGTTGATTGTGGGTTTTCCTGCTGTCTCAACTTGAACCACCATGGTGTACAAAGTGGACGGAAGCGGCCGGCTCCACGGTCGGGTCGCCATTGTAACAGGGTCTTCGTCTGGAATGGGTCGAGCTATTGCCCTTACCCTTGCAAAGGAAGGGGCGTATGTCGTCTGCTCCGATCTGAAAGAAGAAGCATCTCAGAAGGGGTTCGAGCCCGACAAAGACACTCCGACGCACATAGTGATTGAAAAGAATGGTGGCAAAGCAGTCTTTACCAAGTGTGATATGGGAAATACCCAAGAAATATTAGCTTTGGTGGATGGAACCGTGAAGGTAGGTCTCGTTCCAACACGAAAAGAAGTGGAAAAAGAGAGAATGAGAGTACTAATCGAGACCAGCTCTTCGACAAGTTAGATATTCTGGTGAACAATGCCGGTCTCTGGCTCCCCTTGAGGGATTTCGTAGAGGAGACCGACCAGATGTGGGATGACATGCTGGCAATCAACAGCAAAGGCCCAGCCACGGCAATGAGACAGGCGATCAAGCAATTCTTGAAGCAACCAATCGACTCCAAGTCCGGGTCGCGTGGACGGATTGTCAACATTTCTTCTTCCGCCGGGATTGTCGCAATCAGGAGGGAAGTGACCTACGCTACCAGCAAAGCGGCCCTGTCCATGTTGACTCGAAACATCGCCCTAGATCACGCAAAGGATTCCATCAATGTTAATGCCGTCTGTCCTGGAGTGGTCCGCACCGCTCTTTCCAGCACCAACTTCAATGATGCCGCCATAATCGGAGAAATGAGGAAAGGAACACCATGGCCGAGGCTGGGAGAGCCACAGGATGTCGCTAACATGGTTGCTTTCCTGTGCATGGACGAGACTCAGTGGGTGACCGGTCAAAACATTGCAGTCGATGGCGGTTTCACTTTGGGAATCCCGTTATAGAGTGAATAATATCACTGTTTTGCGTTCGCCAGTCCATAGCCATCTCCTACCTATTCTTGCCCAAATAAGAGATAAGCAATGTAGTCTGATTAAAAGGAGTGGGGTTGATATGACACCAGACGTTAAGGGTTGAGTTTCCATTCCGGCTGGACCATATTTTTCAGACCGAAATACTCGTCCATTGCCAATCAGCTCACAAATACCACTATTTCTTACGATTTAAAGGTCTGAGTCATCCTATGGTACTTAACTGCAAGGACTCTGCATGAAGTTCAGCCCCCTCATATTTTACCATCTGTGAAATGCTACCTGCATATTCTGTGTCTGTAAATTCTTTTGATACTTTCAGCTATTGGGCCGCTTGGACCTGTGCTGGCAGCTCCACATCTATGGAGGTTGTCCACAGACAATCCGGGGTAATTAGGGCAAATTTGTCTTTCGTATCAAATGCAGGTGTAACTCCTATTGGGTCTGGGGGATTCGACCGTCCATCCCTTCCGCATTGACAGGTGGGAAATCTACCGCGAAACCTAAATTTGTCTCCTGTAGCCAATTGTGGAAAATGATTAGAAACGTACTGTGCACGAAATCTCTCCGGTTGGCTCGGAAAGCCAGTCGCAGAAGTGGAAGAGAAATTGTGAGACGGCTTGGTGGACCATTCTGTTCCCGGCACTTGCATTCAGTGTTCATCAACAAATTACGCAGATCCTCCTAGACCGTTCAAGGCGTGAACTCGAGAGTCTAGCTTACTCTGAGCACCTGAATGGTCGTTCAATGCTACTTGTTCACTCTTTTCGACATGGAGGGGAGCTCTTCATAGTAGGTCAATTGTGGAGCCATACCACGACGCCAAAAGATACTGCACGGCCGAACGTCATTGGGGCGAAATAAAAGCAAGTCTTCTTTCAATGGTTGCAATATTCCTAGTACAAGATTCTGCTTCTGGTTCCTTGTAAGAAAACCCTCAGCAGACAACACGTCCTTCCTTCCTCAAGAAACTGCACCTGAGACAACAAACCCTTGCCAGAGGTCAAAGTTGGCCAATATGTCCTACATTATCTTCTTTGCTGCCCTGACTGTCATCTTGGCCTACCCATTATACAGGCTCCTCAAGGTTGGCAGTCGACAACCTCGTATGCCCCCGGGGCCACCAACCGTTCCAATCTTGGGAAATGCACACCAAATTCCATTGACGGGACTTGGGAAAAAGTGAGACCGGAGAGCTTGTTACTCTGGCCCTCTCATCAGTTGACGTGCTATTAGATTCAAAGAATGGGCCGATATTTACGGACCTATATTCTCTTTGACAATTGGGCCTACGAACGTGATAGTCCTATGCGAGAGGAAGGCCATTAACAACCTCTTGGACAAAAAGGGAAGTATATATTCTGATAGGCCTTTCAACTATGTTTCGAACTTCGTGACGCATGGAGACCACCTTACCTTGGAGCCTCAGGGTCCATCGTGGAGGGAGAAGCGTATGGTAGTGACGCGAAATCTGAATCCCAAGATGTTAGATGAGAAGCACTGGAAGATTCAAGAGGCAGAGTAATTCATTCCTCAGCCCCGGACATTTTCTCTCTCACTCCTTAGCTGACCTAGATCAAGGGCGGTCATATTCATGAACAATATCCTCAAAGATCCGGACAGGATCTTTGACTATGCACGGTTGTACACTGTCTCCGTTGCGGGTTCTCTCATTTGGGGACACAGGCCCACCAGCCTAGAGTCGTTCTGGTACAAAGATTTTTATGAGTTGATGGACTTGGTGAGGATTATTCCTGTTATCGCAGCCTTAGTGCTGTCCCCACTATGAGGTTCTGATATCCGATTTAGTGGCTGAAAACTCAAGAACCGGGTGCCAATCCTCCCATCGACGAGTTTCCTATTCTGAAATACCTTCCTGGGGTGTGGAAAGGTCGAGCCAACAAGTGCCGCAAGATGATGGACGAAATGTGGGATAGGGCTCGGGCCATTGTTGACGAACGTAGAGCTCGGGGAGACAGACGAGATTGTTTCGTCGACGCAAAAATTGACGAGTACAATGAAAAGGGCTGGCCCCTGTCAACACACGCATTCAACAATCTCTTTGGGGAACTCCTCGAGGCTGGAGCTGATACAACAGCTAATCAAATCCTGACTCTTATCCTGGCATTCGCCAAATATCCTCATGTACAACAACGGGCACAAGCAGAGATCGATGCTGTTTGCGGTACTGAGAGGGCCCCTCTGTTTACAGACTTTGCTCAGCTGCCTTATATCAACTGTATCGTTAAGGAAGGCATGAGATGGAGACCGACGTAAGCTGTCCCTGTGGACCACCTTTCCTCTTCCCCTTGCTCTAATAGCTCAATGGTACGCACCTCAACTGGGAGAATTGGGACCTGACGGGTGCAGTGCTCCTGCGGGTTTACCACACATGGTGACACAAGGTCAGTTGATTGTCATTTCAGCCCATCTTCCTGCTCCATTCTAACGAACTAAAGATGACGAATACGAGGGCATGCTTATCCCCAAAGGCTCCATGGTGTTTGTCGGAATATGGGCTATGCACCACACCGAAGGAAACTACGAGAAACATGACGAATTCAACCCTGACCGGTTCTTGGGCCACCCGAATTTGGCAAATGAGTATGCCATCAGCCCCAACTATAACAATCGAGATAAGTCCACCACTCCTCAAAGGCGTGGATAGGAGTACTGACATGGCCTGGAGTTCTACATCACTACGGTTACGGCGCTGGTCGAAGAATGTGTCCGGGCCTGCACCTCGCGGAACGAAACATGTGGCGCATCGCCTCGAAGTTGCTGTGGGCATTTGATATCTCCGAGCCTATAGATCCAACCACAAGTGAGGTTGTCCATCTCGACGAACATGCCTACACTTCGGCCATACTGTCATGTCCACTGCCCTTCAAGATCAAGGCAGTGCCAAGGAGCCCAGAACATCTTGCTTGTATTGAGCGAGAATTGGCAAGTGCAGTGGCCTTTATGTCCCAGTGGAACTAGCCGTGAAGCTACCTCGCTGAAAGGCGCGAAGGAGTAATAGCATTCAGCCAAAAATGGAATCTGAATGCTGCTGAGGGGATGTCCAGCTTGCTCAAATTGCGTTACTTGGTGTTGTCAAAAGGGGTCTTGCTTGGGAATACTGTTAATCGCTGTCCCAACCGCTTTTCCGAACAAGTTTCTATCACTCTATTTTCCCGAAGTGACCTAAATGGGACTTCAGGAGCCGGTTCCCACGCAGGCGAGGTGATTCCTAGGATACGCAGGACGAAGTTTTTGGGTAGACATTTGGTCGCTTTCAGTTGCTGGCTTCTTCAAGTTCGTCCGAAGATGTTCCGTTGTTTGTCCAAACCAACTCCCCCCCCTAGTTAATTCAACTAGAAATGTCCGACACTGATTTGGAGTCATAGAAGGATTGGCAATACTGGGGAGATGCGGAGGATCTCCCAGCGCTAGGAAGAATTCCGGCGGGGCGATGGAGCCTGGAGAAATTGTCGCGATTGGATCCAGGGCCGAATCAATGCGGAGTAGTAAGTAGGGCAGGGTTCGGCGGGATCGGTTATCAGTATTCGGAGGCACGGAGGGGTCTGCAGTTGAGGTTGGAGCACTACTTGTCTTTCACACCAGGGCAGGGATGCAGGAGCAAGCGAGGTTCCGGGTCAACAATGGTTCAACGCTGCTCATCTCTCTGCCCGTCCCGTTATGCTACTAAGTAGGTGTGCATGAATGATCATGAAGCCGAAAGTGAAGAGCATTTATCGTAGGAGTCGACTTGGAAAGAGACATACAAATCCATTCAGAATGAATGGTCATATGTCTCAAGCACGCAAGAGAAAGAAATCTGACCCACGAGAAGCAAAAGAAGAACTGGGGACATTGGAACTCTCCTGAAGTATAGATTGAGACGCAGATCAAATCAGTTTCAATAGCCAAACCGGTCGATCTCGATCCTCCCAGCAGTGAGTCATGTGGGCACCCCCCTTTGTGTTCGCGTGTGATTCAACTATTCTCTCAAGGGTTCGCAATCTCCACGTGGCTCTCGGCGCTTTTTTCGATTTCAACCTCGTCAATGTCAATTGCAGCCATGTCCACAACCACGCGGTCTCCAAATTTGGCAGCGATCTCCTCCAGAGTCAGGCCGGCAGTCTGTTATGGTCAGCTGAGGGTTCGTGAAAAAGGATTCGGGCGACGTACTTCGGGACAGTAGAAGGCCATAAAGGTCGCCGATACCAAACACACGGAGACCAAGATGAAATAGTAACGCCAGCCGATCGTTGCAAAGGCCTGCGCAGCGGGGCTATTGTAGATGATGGTCATCGCAAAGAAAGAGACGAATCCGATCGTGGCCCCCTCGCTTCGTAGATGTGTCGGCCAGATCTCCACTATGTATGTGTAGCCCGGGCACTCGATGAATAGACCGAAAATAAAGACGAAGATAAAATACATGGCTGTTGCCGCATTCAAACCTGATTTGTTGTCGGTTCCGATGTAATACTTTTGGAGAACTGCCTCGACGATAAGACAAGCACAGCAGCTGTACCCACCGATGACTGTTAATGTGTTAGCATTTGGAGTGTGCTCAATGGTGTTTTCCACCTACCGAGTTGCTTGACTCGGCCTATGCGTTCGATAAGGAGACCGCTTAACCAAGTTCCCACCGCACATACAGTCACCCAGGCTACCGCGAGTCCGAGTTGAAGTTCATTGTTGAAACCTAACCCACCAAAGAGCGTGGGTGCAAAGTTTGCGATGACAACGATGCCGGTCGACTGCCCCATAATCCATACAGATGCACCGCAGATCGCTCGCTTTCTCGTCGATGGGTTCTTGAAGATGTCCCAATAGCCAGTTGACACAGCCTTTCAAGATTAGCCTTCACCGGCGATAGAAAAGTGTGTAGGGCGGCCGTTGGTACCTTTTCTACTTCAAGTTGGGCTTTGATCTGCACATATTCCGCTCGGGCAAGGCGTGCAGTAGGATCTGCTTTTGACCTGTGTAGCTTTTCGAGAACCTGCCATGCCTCCTCGGGTTTACCATGATCCTGACACCCTGTAAGCTAGGTAGTGGAGAGGTATTAGCATTCTCACCATGAGCCACCTAGGACTCTCTGGAATGAAGAACATGGTTATCATGAGCAACATTGCCAGCGCGGTTAGAATTATAAATTGTAGTCTCCATTGATAGGGATGGTCCACGTAGTGGAGTCCGAGGGCGGCGAGACATGAGACGATGTAGGCGGCGGTTATGGAGACCCCTTGGCAACTGACCAAAATTCCACGCGTATGAGCCGGAGATATTTCGCTCATGTACACTGGTGTGTTTGTAATCATCATGCCGGCACCAATGCCGTTGAAGATACGTGCAACAAGAAACATGGCGATATGGACGCTGCCAGCTTGAAGTGCCGCAGCGATCATGACTATAAATGCGGCAATCATGTTACATGGCCGCCTGCCATATCGGGAAGAGAAGGGGCTCTGCAAGATAGCACCAATCAAAGCTCCGCCAAAGAAGCTGTCCTCGTCAGTGGTCAACTCTCTGGCCAGGTCTTCATCACTCACGCTCCAAGCATTCCGCCAATTCGCGAGGTCACATCGGTGTACAGGAAATATTTGTTGAAGGACACCTGCGCAAGTGTTCCAGATATGGCATTGTTGGAATACCCAAAATTGAAGCTTGCGGTTCCTGCTGCAACAATGACGGCGATGTTGACCCAACTGGTGTGGAGCTTCAGTGGAACGTGACCGCCGTCCCCCCCGTGACTTGGAGGGAGTGTTTTGCTATCCATGCGGGAGAGGCAAACAAATACGGGGAGTTTCAATTGAAGCGTTGCCAAAGAACTAGGAGACGAATTCTTCGAGTGCCTTGCTTGCTCTCCGCCCCGTGGCCACGTCTGGGGTACTTATGTAAGGACGGGGTCCCCAGGTTTCGGCCATCACCTTACTCTGCGGACAAACTTCGCGATACCAGATTCACGGACAGATATTAAAGGAATGAAGCATCCGCTTACCAGGACTTCGGGAAATCGCCGACGGCGAGCCCAGGTTTTGCCAATCATCAAGGAATCCTGCGGATGACCTGGACTGAGGAAATCGGTGATTGGGATCTTTGGTAACGATTTGGAACCATTGGCTAATTGCCCATTGGAGGGAGACCTGGCCCCTCCCTCGGGAGAATTTGCGGGTTGGGTGGACCACCTGCAGTATTACTAGGATCGTTTTGCGGAAGCCATTCCCGAACCGGCGGCCCTCGGCCCAAACTGGAGCTAAGAAGTAGCCTGGGCGTAGGAGTAGCGACTTCGATTTCAAAAAGTGGTGGAGAAGCTCTTCTCGTCTGGTTTTGCCTTGCCAGCAGTGCTCATTTCTGTACTAAGTGTCTGGAGAAATGTCAGAATTCCGGCTGTACAGGCTGAGGCAACTGGTTTTCAACCACCGTGGTGGTGAGTCAGCTGCCTTGAGAAATCAGACACGAAAAGGCTCCTCGTTATCAGTGAGAATATCGGCTTGACTGACAATTGTTCACACAACTGACCTTATCTTCTACTCAGGGTACCCAAAATCGTTCCAGCTACGACGCCGTTGTGGTGGGATCCGGCTGTGCTGGCCTGACAGCTGCTATTGTTGCTGCGAAGCAGGGGTTGAAAGTTCTTGTCCTGGAGAAGAGTCAATATTTTGGTGGAACCACAGCGTATTCCGGAGGAGGAGCATGGATACCGGCAAATAAACATCAAAAGACCATTGGCATTAACGATGACAGCTCTGAAAAGGCAGAGGAATACCTTCGACTTGTTCTCGGAGAACTTTATGACGACAGCAAGATCAAGGCCTTTTTGTCCAGCGGTCCGGAAATGATCGAATGGATGGAAACCAATTCGGCCATGAAATTCAAACCAGTACCCTTGCCGGACTACCACCCTTCCAAAGACGGCTCTTCGGTAGGGAGGACGCTTTTGACCAGCGAGTTCGACGGCAAAGTTCTGGGGCGAAAATTACTGCGAGATGTTCGGTATACCCTTGAAGGATTCCACGCCTTTGGTTCCATGCAAGCCGACCCTGCGGAGCTTGCAGCCTTAACCAGTCCGTTTTCGAGCTTTCGCAACTTCAGCGCTGTGACGAGCAAAGTGGTCAGGTACCTGATTGACCTCGCCCGCTTCGGGAAGGGTGCGGTAATGGCCAACGGCAATGCACTTGTGGGTCGCCTGTTATTTGCGTGCAAAAGTCTGGGTGTCGAGCTGCGCAATAACTCGTCAGCGGTCCATACGATACTCGACGACAAGGGTCGGGTCACCGGTGTGGTCGCCACTGATGAAAGTGGTGCGACGATACAAATCCACGCCACAAAGGGAGTGGTCCTCGCCAGCGGTGGGTTTGGTCGGTCCGAAGAGGCTGGGAAATACCTTCCGCATGAATTGTCCGCGCAGACCAAGCATAATGTCGGGGACGGAAACCGAATGGGCCTGGAGAGCGGTGGCATACTCCCTCCACCGAACGCAGATAACGGGATTTTCGCCCCCATATCTCTGCGCACCACCAAAAGTGGGCAGGTACGGCAGTATCCTCACTTTGCCATTGACAGATCCAAACCCGGCTCAGTGATTGTCGGGCAGGATGGACACCGGTTCGCCAACGAGTCAGAGCCTTATCAAGAAATCGTCAAGTTAATGCACTCTAAGAATATTAAAAAGGCATATTTCATCGCGGACAGGGCCTTCCTACGGAAGTACGGGATGGGGATGGCTCTTCCGGCGCCGTATCCTGTTCGGCATCGGATTCGGGAAGGATATTTGATTGAGGCTCCAGGAATCCCTCAGCTAGCCACCAAGATCGGCGTGCCCGTGGAGGCCCTAACCCAGACGATTGCAAATTGCAACAAATTTGCGCAGGACGGAAAGGACCCCCAATTCGATCGGGGAGGAAATGTATACGATCGTTTCTACGGAGATGCCACGACTGGATTCCCGAACCCGAACCTGGGTCCTTGTCGCCAGGCGCCATTCTACGCATTGCCTCTCTATCCTGGCAACGTCAGCACGGTGTACGGCCTTGACACGGATGTGAATGCGCAGGTTTTGAGCAAGACGGGCAAGGCGATCCCTGGCCTTTATGCTGTTGGGCTGGATTCTAACTCCATCATGCGGGGGACTTACCCCGGCGGTGGTAGTAGCATTGGACCAGGAATGACTTTTGGGTATCGCGCCGCACAACACATGGCTGGGAAACTATGATGAGTTCAGCTTCATCGCTAATAGACCCCAAGTCGACGTTAGAAGACAGACGTTCCCACGCCTAGGCAAAACTCGTCCTCAAAATGATTTTAGACCGAACTCAGGGTGTTAGTGATAGGAAGAAGATAGGAGCGTCTTCGATTCCGGCCCGTGTTGCGTGTTGTGGAATCTGGCGGTCTCGAGACAGAGTTCTGTGATTGCCGTCGTGAAGCGCTCACACTTCGGCTCCTTCCGTTACAAACGCTGTCTAAGGCACCAGCCGCGGCTACAGCTAGTCATCAGAAGTAGCAGCTTCCCGTGACCCTTTGATCTGTACATCTTCAGACGGCTGGCGGCGCGGGGTGGATGGATTGTGGATTCCTCGGCCAAGGACCACCCTGACAACCTGACTACCTGACTAGCTTTCCCCAGAAGTTATGCGCCCCTCATCCTCTTCATCCTCCACTCATCCACTTTCAGAATCTTCTCCCGCTTCTCACCACAGACTACTCAGCTGTGCCCTTACCGCCGAACAATTTGCTCTTGAACGCACTTCTGCTGCATCTGCTCTCTTGGTTCGCCCAGCCATGGCAGCTCTGACCGCGAATGGCCATGTCTCTGGAAGATCGGCTTTGGCATGCGAACTGTGCAAAAAGTACGTCGATTCGATTTTCTTACCCCAGCTTCAAGTCAAACAGCAAGTCGGTTGCACACTTGAAGGAAAATGTACCGAATGGAGCCGGACTATAGACGGCACATCTGACGCTCTGATTTTTATTTTGCCATGTCACCGCAGATCAACATGCTAACCCTTCTTGCAGGAAGAGATCAAGATGGTAGTCATCCCTGCTTAATAAGTCTGCAACGTCCTGCTGCTGACACTTGCACCGTGAAGCGACCGTCAGACTCCGACCTGCTCGTTTTGCCGACAGACTTCGAAGCCTTGTATCTATCCCACAGTCCGTCTAAAGCCTGGGCCAAAACTTGGTAGTTTGCACACCAGAAAAGCCATGGATCAGAACCCTGCCATCTAACCTTAGTTAGGCTCGACGAACCGTCGTCGCCGCCGGCGATCGGTCGGTGGTGAAGTGACAGATAATACTCTATCTCGTCCTAGTGTTCCTCATGACGCCCCTCTATACGAGCAAACCAGCTACGACTCTCGGGGTCTTTTTGAAGTGCCTCAACCGCCTTGTCTCTCACCTTCAGCCTCCGCCTCAAGCAAATCTAGTTCGAATGCTAATGGCAGTGACGTGGCAGCCTTGAACTTTGCCAGAGCCGTTAGCATCTCTTCATTCTTTCACCCCTCGCATAAAGCGTCACTTACTCCACCGCCAGAAGAGAAAGTACGGTCGCCACCTGGATTCTTGCTTGTTTTGGCCGGAGTGCAAGAGAAATTGACCAAAGCATGCGATGTCCTCCGTATTTCTATTCACCAAGCCCAATCATTGTAAGTTCGTCCTTCCCCAACTTGTACCGCTTACAAATGTCCCTTTTTCTTTCCGCGGGAATTTTGGAAACTTGACTCAGTGATAAATATGCACGGAGCGTTTCTCATGAGATCCATTGTGGGTTGATATGCTGACGCTGAATGCAGAATTGACCTCTACTTTGAGATGGTGGCAGGACTGAAATCCATATCTCTTTTCCACCAGCCTTCGTTCTCGGATAAGATCCGGGAGATAGAGGACTATAACCATCTCATCGCTTTATTTGCCGCCATGTTCTCCCTCTCGTCGAGGTATTCCACGCCCGAGAACTCTCCTCTTGGCCAGGACTCCACCATCCCCTCTCACCAAAAGCTCCACGCCATTTCTCTGCAATATATCAACGAGGCCTTGGAAGCATGCACAAATACCGCCCCGCCTCTGTATCTTCTTCAAGCCATGACACTTGCGGGCTACTACAAACTCGTGAATGGAGTATACGGACCTGCCTGGAGATTGACCGGCGCTGCGGTACGAGTTGCTTACGAGCTGCGACTTCACCTCATCGACTACGAAGGGCACGACGAAGCACCGACTTGTGAAGCTGAAATCTTGGCTTGGTCACTGAATGAAGAACGGCGTCGGTGTTGGTGGGCTATTTGGGAAATGGATATTTTTGCTGCCACAATCCAACGTGCACCAACTGCAATAGACTGGGCCATGAACGAAACCAACCTGCCTGTTTCCGATGAATTTTGGTTCGAAAATAAATACCAGGCCTCCTGTTTACTCCAAGGCACGCCGGATGAACGGTGGAGAAGACTCAAAACTACTGGGAATGAAAATTCCGTAGCCTGGGCCATCATTCTGGCCACGTTGATGCACGAAGGGCAAGTCTTATGTCAAGGAAACGTTGGCATATTCTCTAACCTCGATTCCAAACACAATGTCCCAAAGCTAGTTCAGTACTTCAGGCACAACTACCAGCGAATGCGCTCCGGAGAATGTTCCGAGATACTCTCCGGTCTTGTGAGAGCATACCAAGAGATGACGAACAATCTTCCAGCTGCTCTGTCTCATCACGGCGAATTTCTGACATTTGGATCCACGGAGGGCGAAGATAAGGTTGCATCACGCCGGTCTTGTGCCGGCAAATATAGCATCATCATGATGAGTGCTTCGGCTAGCTCTATGATTTTTCAGAATTATGTTTGTGCCGATGTCATCGAAGGAATGATTCCTTTATCCTTTTCGAGACCCAAATTCGAGTATTCTGGGTCGTCCAATACCGCGAATGAAAGCTCTACGACTAGGATCGGCTTGCAGAATTTCTTGGAAACCACTGATACTGTGATAAGATTGTTGGAGAGCTGTCCGGAGGACCACGTGAGATATGTCAATCCTTATTACGCCAGTACCACATGGATTGCGGCTGCTTTGCAGATATTCAAGAAAATATCGCTGCGGGATCACACTCCCATGCTTACACAAAGCAGATATGCAGCTCTGCGCCAGGTATACCTCCTGTTTGTCCAGTTCTGGGGCACACCGCTCGCTCTATTACAAAATCTTGACTCGTTAGAGACAAGGCTTGAAGCTCGACAAAAGGAACTCGAAAGATCAGAATTGAGAGAAAGGACCATCACCCCCTGTTCCCAGCAGCGCGCTGGCCAGACCGCGAGTGCTAGCGGCAAGGAGCCGGGTCCCCCTTCAGTATGCGATCAACAACATTTGCATGGTCTGCGGAACCCTCGAGGGCTTCAGCATGGGACCTCCCATCCATTTGTCAATGCCTCAAGTTCCATCTGTGACGTTTTGATGGCGGGGGAAACCGCGGACTGGCTAGCTACGACCGGTCCAGAAGCCAATATTCCTACTGAAGATGCTTCTTTTCCAGCAGAATGGACCAACACGCCATCAGATGATCTCTATTTGGACAATTTTGCCTGGTACTCGTCTGATATAATGGCGGGACTCTATCACGGTTATACCGCCTAACAATAAACAACAAAAGGCCCTCGAAACCGCAAGATAAGGCCTTGCAGAATCAGAACACTGTTTACGTTAAACAGAGTCATCAAGCCGAATGATAACTGAGGAACTACTAGGGTGCGCACTGTTTAAACCAGCCAGTACTTGAAATGAGAGGAGGACATGATCCAGTGACATGTTCGTTTACTATTCTATTGGCACTGTTAGGAGAATGGAATCAAGTGCACACCTACCAAAACATCAATTGGTCTCGTAACTTGTTCAATCTGTTTGAGATTATGCTCCTAGCCTTCCCACTAGATTCCAAAACGTACATAGGCGTCCGGAGTGTTGGGTACGCAACTCATCTCCTGTTGTCCGCGGAGTGCGAAGTTCGACCACGATCCTCGGACATTTGATCAAGATATTCGACCGATTGACGAACTCGACAATGACAATAAGCGTCTGATCAGCTTTCTCCGCACCGGTAATTATTTCGATTCCCCGTATCCAACCACGTGGAGGGATGAGAATCAGTCCTCGTTGCGAAGCAAAATTAGCCCTAGCGCCTTTTTCCAATTGAATGAAATTCCTCCGCCTCCAGCTGGAGCTAGATGGGTAGTTGGTAGGACTCCGAGCGAGTATCACCCTAGAACATGCGAATAGGACGTAAATCATGGGGGGAAATTGGTAACACTAGCTGGAGTCCCCCTGGTGAGTGCGGCCTCATACTATTTCTGCTTGGGAGGACAAAAGTTGAGATCTGTGATCCTGCCTGTGACCAATACTCACAAGCGTCACTTTGTCTGACTTGAAACGATTGAGGCTTTCGTTACTATCGGATGTTACGATGGCTGACACCACCAAAATGAGCCAGTACTACGTGAGTATTGCTGCTGTTGTTGTGGTCGTCGCGGCTGGAATCTATCGCCTCCTTCAGGTCGGCAAACGGGATCCTCGAATGCCCCCTGGTCCTCCAACCATCCCAATCCTTGGAAATGCACATCAAATTCCTCGCACCGGTCTATACAAGCAGTAAGTGACAAGCATATGCCCCTGAGACCCCTCAAAGAACGAAATTAATTGACATTGACTTTTGACGGTTAGGTTTCGAGAATGGGCCAAAGAATATGGCCCGATATTCAGCCTGAAACTTGGACCTTCCAACGTCGTGGTTCTTTGCGACCGTCAAGCAATCCATAAACTTCTTGTAGAGAAGGGAGCTATATACTCCGATCGTCCAGAGACGTATGTCGGCCACTTGTTAACTAAGGGAGACCATCTGGCCATCTCGCAGATGGATGCCACCTGGAGAGAAAAGAGAAAAGTCATCGCCCATAACTTCTCCCCGAAGCCTCTCGACGAGAAACATTTCCGAGTTCAAGAAGCCGAGTAAGTTGTGGTATTCTGTCAAATTTAGAGCCGTTATATCTAATAATGTCGGCAATCCTTAGAGCGACTATCTTGATGAACAATCTCCTCACAAACCCCGAGGACTTCTACAGACAGATTAGGCGGTACACGGCTTCCGTCGTGACCTCGATTACGTACGGGTATAGAGGGGCAACCCCGGACTCATTCTGGGCTAAGGTAAGTTTTCGCTCTTGTAAGCGAAAGCCGGCCTGCTGACCCTAGTCCGTCAGGGTGTTTATGATGTTATGGACCGGGTAAGGGGGCAACATATTGAGATCGATGTGTCTGCAAGTTCGAGCTAATTCGGTTCAGTGGACAGCAGCTATGGAGCCGGGAGCCAACCCTCCCGTGGATGAATTCAAATTTCTTCAGTGGGCGCCTACTTGGGCGGCGTTCTGGAAACGTCGGGCGATCGACGCTGGTTCGATGATGGACAGGGTCTGGGGAGAGGCACGCCGAAGAGTTGACGAGAGAAGGGCCAAGGGAGAACGAAGGAATTGCATCATCGACACGTTACTCGATAGCTACGAGGACAAAGGAATGCCCTTCACTAAACACGGATTCGATAACCTGATGGGAGAGCTCATCGAGGGCGGCGCCGACACCACGGCCGCTCAGCTTCTGACATTAATCCTCGCCTTCGGGCTATACCCAGAAGTCCAGGAGAAAGCCAGAAAAGAGATTGACGCCGTTTGTGGCACCGAGAGGGCGCCGCTCTGGTCCGACTTTGCCCAGATGCCATATCTTAACTGCATCGTAAAGGAAGGGATGAGATGGCGGCCAGTGTGAGTCTTCGCCTTTTCTTACGACGAGAAATTCTGAACTTACCTGTCCTGTGAATCGCAGAGCCGTCACCGCGCTGCCTCATAGGGCGAGAGAAGGTCAGTACCCGGGCCAGCTCGAACTATTTGAGGAATAGGCTTGCTGACAAACCGGGACGATAGACGATTTTTATGAGGGCATGTTAATCCCGAAGGACACTACGGTCTTCCTGCCTACGTGGGCACTTCATCACTCGGAGAGCATCTATCCCGATCCCGACGTGTTCAATCCTAACCGATACCTCAACCATGAAAAGTTGGCCAACGACTACGCTGGAAGCCCGGACTGGGCCAATCGAGATAAGTTGGGCCCTTTCCGTGCACATTTTTAGGACCAGGACCAAAAGAACTGACTTACTCTTTACATCACTATAACTACGGTGCTGGGCGGCGAGTTTGCCCCGGGATGCACCTCGCCGAGCGCAATATGTGGCGTATCGCAGCCAAACTGCTCTGGGCTTTCGAGTTCTCAGAGTATGTCGATCCCAAGACCGGTATTCAGGTGCCATTGGATCCCGAGGCGTACAACCCGGGGATTTTGCAGGCCCCACTGCCGTTCAAGATCCAGATCAAGCCTAGAAGTGAAGCACATGTTGCTCGCATCAACCAGGAGATGACCGAGGCGCTCGCGTTTTTGCAGCAGTATAATTAGGTTCACAAAGACGTCGGAGGACAGGGTAGTTGAAAAACCAAAGTACTTAGTAGGTAGTGATGATGTGATGCACGAACTCTCTGGGCCGTGTGCGGCCCATTTCAGCGGGGCGTGGATGAGCAATGACTCTCTGCTGACTGGTGGAGGTTGCTGAGAAACCCCAGCCTCGGAACTGGATCGTTGGGTTTCGAGAAGACCCAGCCGGCGTCTCGGAAATCGTTGGCCGCTGGAGAAATCATTTCGAGATCCCGGGCTCTCGGAGACTCCCCGCGATCCCTGCCTGTCTCACCCTCCATTTTTTGTCACCATAGCCTCTGCCTCCTAAAATGAAGACGTTCACTATCTAGTCTTCCTGAGTCTTTCTGCAGCCTCGTATGTCCGCCAGGCAATTCAATTGGCTTCGACGACGGAATGAATACCAGACCTTTCACGAGGTTGGTCCCTCGTGTGATCAGCACACCAGGTCCCAGTCAAGTCTCGCAATGGCTCACTCGACCTCAGATGCGGAGGTTGCACCAACGCCGGAGGGCAACCTCTTCCTCGATGAACCGTATACGCTCGAGTTTCCAAGTCATCGATCACCAGTACGACGCCGTCATCGTCGGTGCTGGCGGCGCTGGACTTCGCGCCGCCGTGGGTCTTGCTGAATCCGGGTTGGACACCGCCGTGGTCACCAAGTTGTTTCCCACTCGGTCTCATACTGTCGCGGCTCAGGGAGGCATCAACGCTGCCCTTTCCGACGAAGATGATTGGCGATGGCACATGTACGACACCGTCAAGGGCTCCGATTGGCTGGGAGACCAAGATGCGATCCATTACATGTGTCGAGAGGCACCGAGAGCAGTCCGAGAGCTCGAGCAATACGGCATGCCCTTCAGTCGGACGGCGCAAGGAACCATCTACCAACGACCTCTGGGTGGGCAAAGTCTAGATTATGGTCGTGGTGGTCAGGCCCACCGCACTGCCTGCGTGGCCGATCGGACCGGTCACTCCATGCTCCATACGTTATACGGTCAAGCCCTTAAGCACGACTGTCAGTTTCATGTGGAGTGGTTTGCGCTAGATCTCATCATGCATGGCAAAGACTGCATAGGGCTGACGGCCCTAGATATGGAGACGGGGACGCTCCATCGAATATTCGCGAGAAATACCATTCTTGCAACTGGTGGCTACGGGCGGGCCTACTTTTCCGCCACGTCCGCACACACGTCAACAGGTGACGGGCTTGCAATGGCGGCGCGAGCTGGGTTGCCCTTGCAGGACATGGAATTTGTGCAATTCCACCCCAGTGGCATTTACGGTGCAGGCGTCCTGATTTCTGAAGGGGCCAGAGGCGAAGGAGGTTACTTACTCAATGGCGAAGGAGAGCGATTCATGGAGCGCTATGCGCCCTCGGCCAAAGACCTTGCAAGTCGCGATGTGGTCAGTCGGAGTATGAATCTTGAGATCAGAGAAGGGAGAGGGTGTGGCCCCGACAAAGACCATATCTTCCTCCAGCTGTCACACCTGCCCACAGAGATCCTGATGGAAAGATTACCAGGGATAGCGGAAACCGCCAGTATATTTTCCGGCATCGACATCACCAAGCAGCCAATTCCAGTGATACCAACCGTGCATTATTGCATGGGCGGAGTGCCAACCAATTGGAAGGGACAAGCACTTCGCATTGATTCTCAGTCTGGCAAGGAGAGCATTGTTGATGGCCTGTACGCCGCTGGAGAGGTTGCTTGTGTCAGTGTACATGGCGCCAACCGTCTGGGAGCAAATTCACTACTTGATATTGTCGTGTTCGGACGAGCTGCCGCTGCCAATATCGCCGAGAACAACGAAAAGGGAATGCCGGTATTCAGAAACGGTGGGAGTGTCTCCGATGATACAGGAGTGCAGGGTTTTGTCGACCTCGAACACTTCAGGAACGCCGGTGGAAGCAGATTGACCGCCGACCTACGCCTGGAGATGCAGAAAAGCATGCAAACCGACGTTGCTGTTTTCAGAAACGAAGATAGCCTCGCCACAGGCATGAAGAATCTGCAGCAGGTCGAGCAGGCATTCAACAGCGATATCTGCGTAAAGGACAAGAGTCTCATCTGGAACTCGGACCTCGTGGAAACGCTGGAAATGCGGAACCTTTTGACCTGCGCTGCGCAGACAGCCAAAAGTGCCCTCGAGAGGAAGGAGTCGCGGGGAAGTCATGCCCGAGAGGATTTCCCGGAGAGAGATGACAAAAATTTCATGAAACACAGCCTAACCTGGCAAAAAGACGTAGGCCATGAGATCGAAGTTGGCTACCGCGACGTCGTGTTTGCGACCTTGGACGAGGAGGAATGTAAGAGTGTGCCAGCAAAGAAGAGATCATACTAGCTACAGGAGGGAGAGTTGTAAGTTAACATAGACAGTTAGTCCCAAGGAACGATAGTTCTCTATTGAGAAGGCACGTTTGTCTGGGTGGGAAGAGTAAAATCAAGATGAGATCTCACTCACGTGCCATCTTAAGTCCGAAAAGAGCAAAGAATCCTTACGGCGGATCATTTTACATTGAAATGCAATACTTAACCTTGACTTTTCTCAATCCATTCAAATCCGGAACCAACGCATGGCTTGACACGCAGCACGATCCTACTGTATTACCACTCTTCCTTATTGCACGCAGCTGCAGGTCCAGGTCAATCCCTTCGCGTCATCATATTCTCCGCCTCGATGTCTCCCAGAAGCTCGTCGTCGTCGCGAGTTCTCCTCGACCTTCTTCAACCCGTACGACAGCGCTCGGCCTGCGAGTGTCTTCACTCGCGATATCTGAACCACAAACTTCCTCGACAGTCTCGGCATGTCTCTACCGTCCCGGCCCAATTCTCAGAGTTGGAATTCGAGACCAAGACTCCTCCGCGTTGGTCCCAAACTCCTCCTGCGATGAAAGCGCCGATTCGCTCGCGACTGCCCCGGCCGGACGTGAAGCCTCTGGCAATCAACTCAGATCCCGCAAAGCTCGATGAGATGTATAAAACTTTTCTGGGACGAGGGGGGGAGAAGATGCTGTCGGAAGAGACCAAATGGCTTGCCGTCACCAACAAGAGCTTCGACCACGGCCGGAGAGGATTTAATGACCGACTGGCATTTTTCGGTGAGCTTGGTTTCATGACACTGCGCCTGGATGTACTGCTAACGATGCCGCAGGCAAGCGCATACTTGAGCTGCAATGCTCACTGGGTCTTCTGACAACGATCGAAGCTTCCCATTTCCTGAAAGACAAAGCTCGGGACCCCCACGGACGCGAAGCCTTTCAACACCCTGCCATCGAGTCGGTAGAATCGCTCTCTGGCGGTGCGCATGGTTGGTATACAAATCACAAACAGCTCTCTAATCTAGCTACACGCTACGGCATTCCCGACATCGTACGGTGGGTTCCTAAAGATGTAAGTGTTGGATCGGTCGGCCTCTACAAGTTGCGTCGTGCTAATTTATCGCAGCCCGAAAGACTCAGCGCATCAGGCGCCGACTTGATCTATTCACAGGCCCTCCTTGCGATAATCGGCGCTTTGGCTTTGGAACAAGGAGCGGCGGTGGCGAACCGGGTAGCAAAGGAGCGCGTGCTGGTTCCACTGGGTCTGAGAAGAGATGCCCGGAGGCAGCTCGTCGAGATTGCATAGCCACGAGGGATTAAGAGATGGAATTATAGTGTACCAACAAACAGAATTTTTGTACAGGATGAATAGATTGTTTGGGTCCTCTGACACCGCCTGAGCAACTTGGACTCATCAAAGATGAGAAATGCTCAGCCAGCTCTTATGGCACCGTCTTGACTATAAAGTCTCGGTCTCCGCGTCTCTATATCGCAAAGTCTGGCAATTGATTGTTATCGTGGAATCATGACAAAATGTCACAATCCCAGGAAGATGCTGCATTGCACTGTCTTTTGGGCGCGTTGGTAGGAGAGAGAAAGATTGGAGTCTGGGATCTTGAATTTATTTCATTTTCGCTCCGACTCTGTGGCTTGGCGTCGGACCGGATTATAAGTTATTCCGAGTATCGCCTAGTGACTAAGCAGCAAACGGTGATACTAATATTGGTTGTTCTATTGAGCATCTCCACAAGCACTTTACCCTCGACCCCTATGTTTCCTTTCCTCCTGATTGACCTACTTTGGTACTCGGTTCAGAAGATGCTCAGCAGCCGCCCACTGCTCTGGAGTTTTACCATTTTCCCATCCACTGAAGCCCTCGTCTCGGAGCATTTGAACGGCTTCCGGGCCTCGCAGGGCCATTCGAGAGCTCAAACGCCAGGGAACATCGAACTTATCCATGATGATCTCTACCAAGATAGCGTTTTTGGGCCGGCACCGAGGTAGTTTCTCCAACGCCGTATCCAATTCAGCTGGGGTCGCGGCTCTGTGGTAACTTGCTTGGGGATCTGGGTGCGAGAACAGAGGTAATAATTGGGCGTAATTGAGTTTGTTGATGTCGTTGTATGGTTGTCGTGCTCCATGAATCACGCGTTCGACCGTGTACCCGTCATTATTGATGATGAATATTATCGGTGCCAACTCGTGTTTGATCATGGTGCCGACTTCCTGCATTGTTAATCCAAAGCTCCCATCTCCAGTCACCAGAATGGTACGTTTGTGGCCAATCTGGCCCTGCTTGGAGCCGTCAACAATAGCACATTCGGATCCCAACGCTGCGGGTGTGGCCCAACCGATACTACCGTAAAATGTTTGGGTGACAAACCTTGGTAAGTCAGCTGAGTGCTTCACGTGGCCTAGGGGCAGCACGGCAGAGATAAGAAAAGGTCAGAATAGAGCATACTGAGAACCAGGAGTGAAGTTTTCACCATGAAGGCCGAACGTGCATGTACCTGTATCTGCGAAAATCACATCACCCGGCTGGAAGAATTGAGCCAGTCGCCCCCATACCCAGTTCTGGGTAATCAAGTCATTCTGCGATCTGTCTGGTCCAGATACTGCCAGCAGCTTCGGAATGGCGACAGGATTTTGCTTTCGTGGCAGAACACGGGCGAGTTCGGCTAAAAGGGGCTTCAAGAAAATGTTCTTGTATGCGTTGCCATTGATCTGCCCTCGAGGTGAGTCAAATGAAACCGGAGTTGGTTCGGACTATTCCCGCTTACCACAACCTCAAATGGCCGCACATCAACCTCGGTACTCGTCGTCCGGTTGATCGTCCGAGTGAAGCCACCAGTATTTGTATCTGAGGGCACGCTCCCCAGAACAAGCACCAGGTCGCTTTTCTGAAACGTCTCTGCGACTCCATTTGAGCTGACCAATCCGTTGTAGAGGCCAACCATGTACTCGTGGGTGTCTTCTATGATATGCTTGCCCATCATGGCGTAGTACACGGGGATTTTTAGGGCATCGACTAGTTGGCGAGCCTCTTCTACGGCACCGTGGCGAGACACGAGGGCGTCTAATAGTATGCTGGGGTTCCGCGCTTCTGAGAATGAGCTGACTATTGCAGAGACTGCCGCACTTTGCGCAACCTCGTCTATCGGAAGGGCGAGGTCGATTTTCTTATGTAGTAAGCTGGATGAAATCTGCAAGTTTACCATGTCGGAAGGAATGAAAATGTAGACTGGACGACTTTGGATGAAACATTCACGAATGACACGCTGTCGTACTAATAAGCAACTCGCTTACAGGCGACATTTGTGATCATGGAGAATGTTTCGCTTACATCGATTTCTGTAGGAGCAGTTTCAACATCCCACAATTCTGCTGCGGCAACTCGGACTGGCTCTGACATTCGCTTGTATATCTATACGGCCTTTTGTTAGCCTACTCATTGTGAGGATTAAGTTGTTGCTCAGCTTACATTGTGATCTGGGTTGACGTCGTTGACATGGTGTATCACCGAAGCCTTTTCTTGCTGCTGGCGCGAGGTCTGGCCTACAATGTGTATGACCTTGACCTGCTCAGCAAAAGAGCCAGAAGTGCCATTGAGAGCACTCAATTCACCTGCAAAATGATCAGCTTCAGATCAGCAAGTTCTTTCCCATCTGGCTCTGTTTACCAACTCCATAAGTGGTAACCACTGCGCGGTTAGGAGAGAGTCAGCTGCAGTCAAGCATAAGATTCAGAGCAGAGCCATGTCTACTAACCAACCCCAGGCACACCTTTGACCCTAGCATACCCGTCGGCAGCATATGCAGCCCCGAGCTCATTTGCGGTGCCCACTACACAACTCGTAAGCTTTCCTGAATTCAATGGACTAGTGAGAAGGCGATGTGGCTAACCCCATTTAAGACCCTCGACTTCGAAGACAGAATCTAGCATATGCAGATTGAAATCTCCAGGCACCCCCTTGTGACCAAACACAAATGAAGTTAGCATTCTGAGATAGAGGAGGTTTGAGATCAGATTCACCCACGAGGACCGATTTAACCCCAATTTCCCGGATTCTTTTTGGGGACTTCTAGTCAGCCTCACAATCGTAGATCTCGGCACCGTAAATAAGTGGCTACTCACCTCTCCCACAGATATCTTGCTAGGGATATCGTTGCCATCTTACCTATCGTTCAAGAATTCAAGACAGCTTACAAAAACGATCAACTGGAAGGAAACATATTCATTTTAAATAGCTTTCAGTCGCCGAGAGAGGTATTTGATTTATCCAGCTCGGGAAATGGTTCTGAGTGATACCTCCGGGAGCGGTTCTGTGTCACGGAATCCATCCGTTTGGTCCGTCGCTCCGTGGAAAGGAATGGTGCGTTTCTCAGAAGAGCATTTGCTTGGATTGCATTCTATGGCTCACTTGGAACACGGGATGAAAGCAACGGGAAGTTAATCACAGAAACACTTCCAAGTCCACTGCCCCGCTCCCCAATCCGACGGACTACTTAAGCCGACCATCCGCCCGACGGATCACACCCCGGACTCCCAAAAGATTTCACACTCCAACCACACCAGCCGTTTTGGACTTTTGTCTCCGGCTTTTGATCACACCAGTCGGACAGCGAAATTATTTACTGGGCTAATTCCTTTCTGAGATTGAATGGGTAGTTAATGATTGTGAGTCTTAGCCGTTTGAGAGCATGAGCATACTTTCAACCGACGTTACCGCACCGACAGCCAGCCTAACAGGGTTCTCAAGCCTCCAGCCCAAACATTCGGGGGAGGAAACGAAGCTATCTCTTAATGGTTGAGTGCAAATTCCCGGAAAGTTGTTGTTCTCTCTCTAGCTTTCACTTTGAAAGGAATATCAAGGGTTAACTAGGTGTTGAATATCGCCACGGCCATTCTCGAGCTAAAGCATATTAAGAGTTGTCTTCGGCGAGATAGTCGATCTCGGCTCCTTACCCAAGTCTCCGACCGAGAACTCGCGTCTCCTCATGGATACCTCCACCATCGACGCAACCACGTTTATAGGTAGCCAAGATCGTGCACGCTCACGAGCTGCTCATTACGTGGATTCGCCCGCTTCTAGAAGCCTAGTGGGCACTACAGGTGGCACCTTGATCCTTATGTTGGGAGGCGACGAAAATATCGTGCCCTGGGCAAGATCGGTAACAAAGTTTGACCCATAGAACCTTGGTGAATGGGTTCTAGTGGCAAGATGGCCAATAAACTATTCCACTGCTCTGAACACGGTCACCCTCGCAGGGATCTTCAATGCCCCATCAAGCGAGGTATGTACACCACTGCTCTCACCAACCTAAAGGGCACGGCCACTGGGAAAAGTTGGGTGACAGCCACCAGCCTTCCCGTCTGCCCTTCCCCTATAACCAATACTTTTCTCAAGATTTATTGTTCGGCCAGGAAACTGTGTTAGAATATATCTAAATCCTAGAGCTCCACTAAACGCGTTTCATCAAATTGTTGTAGCTACTAGCATCGCTCAAATTCGGCACTCGTACATATGGCCTGTTGCGTCCTCAATTGCATCATCCAATCCCCGGTACTTCCCCTCTTCAACAATTGCTCAGTCTTTCTTAGGCATCTGATTTTCCACCTCAGTCTGACTAATGGTGAGGACCATCTTCCCATCGATTGGTGTACGGGCCCCGGCATTGTGATCTTGAATCTTGGTGAGCCTGGCACCAATACCGTAGCATACATGCTTCTTAAACTTCCACGCGGGGACCTTCTCCTGGAACATTTCATCTAGCTCTTCTAGGCTGCGGTTGGCCATTTCAGGAACGAAGAAGTAGACGAAGAAGACAGCAATCAGCGAGAAGGTACCGTAGATGAATCCGACCTTAGCGGCGAGATTGCCCGGCTCTTCTTGCACGTATGGGTTGATGTAGCTGACTAGGAGGACGGCGATGAAACTGAGGGTAGATGCAATACTGATGGTCTTCTCACGAAGTGAGTTCGTTCCCACTTCAGCAGTAACAATCCAGACGCAGGAAGCCCAGCCCAGATTGCCGAGGAAGGACCAGATCAACAGTACGGCCAGGATAAAGGCAGCAACAGGACCCCCGTCGATTTTTACGTAGCCTGCCACGCCGGCTGTGATCCAGAGCCCAGCCCACATGCCGATCGCACAACCGATCATCAGAGGTCTCCGACCAACCTTGTCGGCAAGATAAAAGGCAAACATGGAACCGCCGATTGCCATTGCCGTTCGGGCCATGGAGGATGCCAAAGGATTGGTAACACCAACTTCCTGTAGGAAGATGACACTGTATGACAGCATGAATGCGTTGCCGGAGAGCTGTTGTAAGACTTGGACGCCGATGGCAATCATGGTGCGGCGGCCGTTGGTTCCCCTGAAGCAGTCAAGATAGGTGGTTGCCCGGTGGAGCTCATCTTGTATACGTATGGACTCTTGAGTCAGACTCAGCTCCTCGTTGATCTCATCCAAGGAAGCAACACCCTTCCGGATACTGGTTAGGGCTTTGTGGGCGTCTTCGTGGCGGTCCTTTTTCAGCAGCCAGCGAGGAGACTCTGGAACGAACCAGGCGACAGCCAGCATAACCAGAGGGAAAACCATTTGGACAATGAGTACTAGGTCGTGTTAACCAATAGCGTCGAACCTCCAACGCCAAGTAATGATCTTACCAACTCTCCAGGACCATTGACTGTCGCCGTAAGACTTGTTGGAGCCAAACACAATTCCTTTGGCAATCAATACCCCCACCATCTCCCACCAAGAGAAAAAGTTGACCAATGTTCCTCGGATGGCGGGAGGGGAAAGCTCAGACATGTACATGGGGACATTATTGATCTCAATGCCCTGTGTCACAGATGAGTCTTGACCCAGCACGACTTATCGTTCAGAGAAAGCTTACCATGGAGACGGCATTGATGGTGCGTCCTGCCATGACGCCCCAGTAACTTGGAACAGCGTTCTGAATGACCATGCCGATCAGACCGATAACCACGATGACAACCACTGCCAGGCGACGTCCGAGTGTAGAAATGACTGGCCCCGCAAGGATTGCTCCTACAGCCATACCAGCATTTGCGGTGCCTGACCCGGCCGAGAGCCAGGAAGACGGGATGATGTATTTTTCAGTTGTTGGATCCCAGACACCATACGTGCTTTTAAAGTTGTCCAAGGTAAGGACAGTCGCCCACCAGCCATTGTCTATACCGAAATTCTAACTACAGTTTAGCAAATACATACTAACCAAACATATTGGAAGAGTTGACTTACGACAGCGCCGATCTATGAGTTGGCTTGTGAGTATGATGAGTCTGGCAACACAGGTAGAAGTCCACTTACCGAGATGAACATAAACAGCATAAGCAGACGGGGAGTCAACTCCCTATAAAGGGCAGAGCCTTCTATTGAGCCCTTTATACCCATGGTGCACGCAGCGAGGTTCGAATTTCAATATTGTTATAAACCAACTTTGGCTATTCTCACAGTGTCAAGGTCAATAGATAATCTCTTTTGTCCAACAGAGGACAACTCAGAGGCTTCTTATTCTTTTCAAGAGTCCTGAAAACCACTGTAAGGCGAGGACTCTTTGATAAGAGAGTGTATCATGATGGAGAATGACACTAACGGCGTCCTGAGCAAATCATGGGAAGATACTTGAATACTCCATCCCAGCTAATTCTCAAGCCAAGTGTCACTAAAGTTTGTCTTAAACCTATCGATCACCTCCCAACCACTGATAAGAGAGCCGTTACAATTGCTGTGTGTGAGAGGCGTTCGAGAGGAGCCCCACAGTTACGGTGGTTCTCTTAGAAAGGGACCACGCCAGCAAACGATGAAGAGTTTTGGCCCACGGCGGAGGCGCGATTTCTGGCCGCGGCCCAACTTTAACTGTCCGCCGCGGGCCAGCTGGATTCAAAGATCCTAGCTACTCTAACCTTGGAACGCAGATTGAAAGTCCTCAGCGCTCATCAACAGCTCCGCCTGCGGGCAACACAATGATCTCCCCTAGAATGTCACAACCTCATTGGAGGTCGGACAAGTGTTCTGTTTTGCGGCGCAAGCGGCGTTGCACCGCGCTCTACTTGGATGGTCTCCATGTGGATCTTCAGGCTCAAGGCCATGGCACGATTGTCAGAAATGGAGTCTCCAGTGGCGGTTTGTACCTTTAAAATGAGCGACGTGGTGTCGGAAACAGTCCACCCATGCCCCAAGGCTTTTAGCTGAAGGGCCAAACTGCTACTCTACCTCCCGCTCACAACAAGAAAGAGAAGATTGTTAAGCATGTATACCCAAACCATGACCACTGCCGCTCTGGCTCTTGCCTCTCCGGTTGCTCCAGTGCCTGCATCTGCACCCAAGTCAACTTATCAGGTTGATGGACCGCCTATGCTAGAACAACGCTTTGCAGACCTGAAGAGGACAGTCATCAAGCCGGAGCACGAACAGGCCGTGGCCGATTCCTATGTTCGCCTCAAGGCTGCTCTAGCAGAAGAGGCAGAAAATATTCAGAAGCTTCAGCAAGCAGCTATTCCTGAGGTAGCTTGGTCTGAAGTCGTCGCCAATGGTCAGCCATTTGAGACCTCACTGCCGCGGTTCTTGTCTCTTAGCTAACAACATGCGTCCAGGAGGGAAAATTCCAGAAGATGTTGCCGAAAGAGCTCGCCACACCGGATGTGTGATCTTTCGGGGACTATTATCCAAAGAGCAGTCATTGTCCTGGAAGCGAGAGCTAATCGACTACACGCAGCGACATTCGGCGGTGCGAGGCCGACCACTATCAGATCCAACAACCTGGCTACTTTACTGGACCAAGCCGCAGGTGGAGGCCAGATCGCATCCCGAAATGTTGAAAGCCATGGACGCCACAAGCGCGCTGTGGCATATCGATGATGAGACTCTGCCCATCGACCGATCTTCTCAGATTGCCTATTGTGACCGATTCCGCATCCGTAAAGCGGGAGACAAGGCGTACAGCCTCAAGGCGCACCTTGACTCCAGCTCGACTGAACGCTGGGAAGATCCTGCCTACCGATCCTGCTACCAAGAGATATTCGAAGGTCGTTGGGAAGAGTATGATCCATGGCGAATGGACAATCGCCACGATGCCAGGGTCGACCTATATCGTGGAATCGGCAGCTGCTCGGCTTTCCGCGCGTTTCAAGGCTGGTTGAGCATGTCTGAATGTGGTCCTGGCGAAGGCACTCTACGTGTCATGCCGAGCTTGAAACTCAGCACAGCATACATCCTGCTCCGTCCCTTCTTCCTCAATGAAGAGCTAGATCTTACTCAGCCCACATTCCCGGGATCGATCCCAGCAAGGGGCCAGATTTACGCCAACCCGAAATATCATCCACATCTCGATCACGATCGTTCGATCATCAGTATTCCCAAGGTCCAACCTGGTAAGTCCTCGCTGCTAACTCCACTTGAAGCTCCCGTGGATTGGCTCTAACAAAACGCCCAGGTGATTTCATCTTTTGGCATGCTGATGTTCTCCACGAAGTTGAAGATCAGAACGGCGGCGAGAATGATTCAAGCGTATGAGACGTATTTTCTGACTTGCTACCCCATCCCGGAAGCTGATTCTATCCGCGAACAGGTTCTTTACGTCGCCAATGTGCCACTGTGCACCTACAATATTCAAAACATGCTCAATCATCGTAAGGCTTTCCAAGAAGTCGTCCCGCCTCCAGACTATGTCAGGGACTTTGGCGGGCCATATGAATTCGAGGCAAAGCACGATGATCATGGCGCTCACGAGGAAAATCTCCTATCTCTCGAGGGGAAACGAGGTCTGGGATTGGCACCCTTTGATGAGAATGAACCTGGCCTCACAGAGGGCCAGCGAAAAGTCAGGAAGATGGCAAATGAGGCCATGAGATAGTCTACACTTCACAACGGCCACATCATCTTTGAATAAAATGACAATCCCCAAGCCTCAGACTCCCAGGTCACTTTGACTGGTCTCCCTCCTCTTTCCGCCCATCTTCGATAATTGTGGTTTGTTTGAGTAGAACGGTGCGGAGTACTGCGTTTGCAATCATCGACGATAAGGATAGTGGACCCGTCTCGGATTTAGATACCGATGGTGTTCGGTACCTCATAAATTTCACTCTCATGGTATCTGGGCAAGTCGGTGAGGGGCAACCTAGGTGAGGGGCGTCCTCAACGCTGTGGGGATCTTTGTTCTGCACGACTTGGTTCCAGCAAGCTCATTGATTCACTCATTCTCTTCCTTGCATTGAGCCGCGGCAAGTAATACCTATCACTGCTCAGTCAATTCGGACTACTCCAGAGGTCATACTATGGAGCCTACAGCAGCACGGCAGTACAAGTCCCGGAAGCAGAAACCGTGAGTCTGCAAGACGCCTTGAGCATGATCGTGATATCTCAACCTGGCTAACTTGATGCAGCTGTGATGCGTGCCGAAAACGCAAAATCTGCTGTGTACGAGAAGCCGGCTTCGATGCATGCTCTTTATGTAGAATGAGGTCCGAAGTCTGCCATTACGAGAGTGTTCCCAAGCCCCGGAAAGGCCGAATATCAAGAAACAAGGCAGCCTCCACTCCCTCCACTTCGAGTCCCGGATCGAGTACTCCCACAGCGCGAATTCAGCCAGCGCCGAGAACTCATGGTGAAGCATATCGAGTCCAGTCACGAGTAGCAACGACAGAAGACTCGCTCCCACCTACACGACCTACCAAGGAATGGATTTCTTTCATTGTAGGATCCAGCGGCGACCATGACCCGTTCCTTCTCCGGCATTGCTCTTTCAATAACCTCAATTACTATCAACTTCCAGACTGGGGCTGCCTGCGAGTGGGCGGAGGTAGCCAGGCGGGCGGCACACACTTTGCTGTGAGTTGGCTCTTATCCCCCGTACGATGGATGTCTCAACACTGACTGAAACCGCAAACATACCTAGGTTATCCCTGATAGCTATTTGGACGCAAGACCTCGTTACTATCCCGAAGAAGACGTCCGTGACCTGATTGGCAGTGAAAAATCGCAGCTGATTCAAGTATTCTTCGAGTTCATCCACACGTCGCTGCCCTTGCTTGACCCGGTCCAGTTTGGCGGAGAAGACGAAGTCGGCGATCTCTTGCTTGCAGTCATATGCGAAATCGCAGCACCATTTTATTTAAAGAAGCAATTGCCTAACGACATGAGGGTTCTTGACTGGATCTTCAAAGCCCTGCCCTGTGAGATCCGTCAACCGAAATTAGAGACTATCGAAGCGAGCTTGTTGTTCCTTCAGAGACACGCCAGATATCATAGGTGAGCTCCTCAGTCGAATGAATCTTCATCTTACAATACAGAAGATTGACCTAGCTTTTCAGAGCTCCTCCGACTCCTGGCGTGTGGTCGGAAGTGGGAAGCGTGAGTTGTGCATCGAATTCTTCTCCACGGGGCGTTTTTAACGTTGAGCCAGGTCGTAGGTATGAGCCATGATATCGGCCTCAACGTCGACCCCTCCAACTGGGAGATCTCAGACAAGGATCGAGATCGAAGGATCAGACTTTGGTGGATGGTTTACATTGAAGACAAGTGGAATGCGCTGGCCCTGGGACGACCTTCTTACATCAATGAAGAGAACTTCAATGTGCCCCTTCCCACACCCGAGAACTTTACTCCGCACGGCTACGGTGACCTTCAAGTGTCTTCAGAGGTTGGCATACGTCAATTCGTTGGCATGGCCGTGTTGACAACCATCCTTTCCGACATTCTAGCAACATTTTACTCCCTCCGGGCGGGCGAGCGGCTGAAATCCTATTCGGCGGAACTTCTCCAGCTCCTTTCGGAGGAGTTTCAACAACGTCTTGAGGCTTTCTACGACGAGCATCTTACCCCTCTCTACGAAGTTGAAGGGTTTTTGGATCCGACAGGTAGGACATCTCTTTCTTTGCACCACTGCTCATCTAGGGAACCTCGGTTAGGCTGATTTCGTCCCATGAGGCTCCGCAGGAACTCTCTTTCTGGCTTTTCATACTGTACAGATCAGTCTCTATCGAGCCATGCTACGGTACCTAGGTCCGGACGATATCCAATACTACCCTGCTCTCCGAAGCAGAGCGAAACTGGTCCTCAGACACGTCACTTCCTTACTCCAGAACTTGACCGTTCGTCGTCTTCGAGCCTTTTGGTGGAGCCGTAAGCAGCCATCTCCCTTATTTCCGTCCATGAAACATTTAACGTTGTCCAAGTGACAAGTCAAGCCACTGCTAATCAAGGGCAACCTTACAGAAATCTCAAATCACAACTTCTCAATCGCAGGAGGCTGCATGATGTCACTCCTTTTGACCTCTGTAGACGACATTGAAGTCGAATACTGGACCACCGAAATCAAGCTCTACCATGACCTTCTTGATAGCCAAAGTATTTCATTCAACACCACCAAAATGGCAGCGGCAAGGATGAGCTTGCTCTCTTCAATCAGTCAAAGCGCGCGTACTTTTGATAGTGACGAGTTGTTCTCTGGAGCCGAGTCCAAGCAAGCGTTTTGTGGAGATTTTCTAGTCGAGTTTTGCGAGAAAGAGTGGCCTATGGATAGTTGATTACCCTAAGGAAAGTTGGCTCTAGTTGTTTCTAACTTAGTTCATTACTTGCGTGGTCGTTTGTCACGGGAAACTATTCGATTGATAAGCCGAGTTGGCCGCGGGGCAAGGCTCTGTACTAAAGATCCCGGGGATCTCCACAGGTCATGATTCCATATATCAGGCTTTGCCCAGGGGGTGTTGAACCTACCCAATTTGCTCCCAGCGTCCCTATTACAGGCTCACTCTTTTTCACGACTACAAATCTTCCAACCGAGTCGAAATGCCAACTTCCGCTCCGTCAGCGTCGGCGTCGGCGTCTGCATCGACTGTTCCTCCATTCAGCATCCCAGACTGGCGGGCCGCAGCACGACAGAAGCGCGAGGACCTCGATGCCAGCTTCCCACCAGTATTTCGGTTGCCCGCCGAACTAGCCGACCGAGCATCTTCTGACCACGGCCTCGTCCCTGAAGATCCTGCCGTCCTCGGCTGTGGGATCTTGAGCACATTGGATCTCGAAATCACTTCGGTCACAGACGTTCCAGTTTTGCTGAAGCGGATTGCGACCAAGAAGTACTCGGCGGTTCAGGTCACTGAGGCTTTCTGCAAGCGCGCCGTCATCGCGCATCAATGCACAGCATGCTTGACTGACCTGATGTACGAGGGGGCGATGGAACAGTCACGTCATCTTGACGAGTTTTTGGAGAGAGAGGGCAGGACTGTGGGGTTACTGCATGGTCTGCCCGTGTCGTTGAAAGTACGTCGACCCCATTACTGAGTGGCGTCTGTCTGCAAGCCTCGTTGCAGTCTCGACAGGGCAATGCTCAATCAATCCCATGTTTTTCGATGTTCTTCGAGAGTCTTTCTGAACCGTTGATGGCATCATGTTAGGACTGCTACGATGTCCAAGGCATCAACACAAACGCCGGCCTCATCTCATGGCTGCCATACCGAGCGTCGCGCAATTCTTCGGTGGCCCAAGGCTTGCTGAACGCGGGGGCCGTGCTATACGCCAAAACGAACAGTTCGCAAGCGCTCCAGATGGTAGAAACCATCAACAACATCTTCCCCACCGTGAAGAACCCATATAATCTACAATTATCAGTAGGGGGATCCAGCGGCGGTGAAGCAGCTTTGCTGGCTGCGAAAGGCAGTATCTTGGGCTCGGGCACGGATGGGGGAGGCAGTCTCCGGTTTCCTGCTGCGTTCTGTGGACTCTGTAAGTAAGGAGGGAAATCTGCACCCTCGCGTGCGGAAGCCAGGCACATGCTCACATTTCGGGAACAGGGTCGCTGAAACCGTCGAAGGAGAGGATGCCCGGGAGGGGTGTATCCCTCCCGAGAAGCGGTTCCGAATCGATCAATGCCGGACTCGGGCCCCTGGCCAAAAGTGTCGCTGGTCTGGAATTGTGGCTTCAAGCACAGCTGGCCTCCGAGCCGTGGAATGACATTCCCAATTGTCTTCCAATAAGGTGGAACCAGGCTGAAGCACGGCGAGACCCCAAAAGGCTGAGAGTCGGAGTGGTTTGGGATGATGGTGTGATCAAGCCAACGCCTCCAGTGACGGTGAGTTCCTGCAAATCCTAATACCTCTTCTACCAATTTTGAAACAGAAATATTCTGTTACGAATAACAAAGACTTACTGGAACCGGTGGGATTTCTAGCGGGCAGTGCAGATGGTTGTCACAGCACTCGCAGATGCTGGACACACCGTTGTACCACTCCCTCGAGCACGAATACTTCCTCTTCACCGCCGCAGTCTCGGCTGCACCATGCTCTCTAACGTCCAAGATGGGGGCCGCACAATAATGAAGCACATCGCTGCCTCGGGCGAACCCGTAGTACCACGGACAGCAATCGGCTCTCCAGCGTCCGCACTCACGGCCCAGGAAATCTTTGCAAACCACATCTTGAGGGCGGAGCTCGCCGCAGAGTATAACGAACTTTGGCACGAATTTTCCATGGATGCGATCCTTGCCCCTGCCACTCCACACCCGGCAAATCCCCACGGCAAATATATCAGCAATTCCTACGCCACTGTCTACAACATGTTGGATTATGTGGCGGGGACGATTCCGGTGACAGTCGTGGATGAGCAGTTGGATGTCGCACCCCCGGAGTGGTATGATGGAGAAATATACGATCGAATAGAGCCTGAGAGGTTCCCTTATGATCTCGGAGACCGAGAAATGAAACAACTTTGTGAGTGCCTATTGGGCCTTCGTGTTAAGTCAGTGGTGGCTAACAATGTTGGTAGATACTTCGCCGTCAGTCTTCAAAAACGCCCCGGTCGGTGTTCAGATTGTCTGTCGGAGGCTGCGCGAGGAGAAGTGCATTAGTATTCTCAAGGAGGTTGAGCAGCTATTGGGGCTCGGAGGTAGTAGTAACTAAGAGAATTTCAATCGAAATAGAATCATGGCTCCATTATGCCTGTATTAATGGCGTGCTTGGGCCAATAAAATACTAGAACTTGGACATAATAAGGAGGTGCTAGGGGTAACAAGCATATTATTAAGAAATCCAGCGTTGCTGGCCATATTGTGCCGTGGTTCTAGTCATTTTGGGCCGCCCCCCTAAAGGCTGTGACACGTACGAAAGAAGTTAAGGATTTTGAGCCTTAATGTTAACGAGTATAACTATGAAGAATAAGAGAAGCTCCTAAGACTACGGGAGTAAGTGTCGCTATATGCATGAGAGATCCTCCATTGAGGCAGGGAGTACCTGCGTATTATCACGTGACTACAGAAGGCTGGACCCGCCAAACCTTCCTCTTGTCTCCCACTCTCAAGACTGGTTTCCTTCGCGCAACCAAGAGGTCTAGACACATAGGTGTTTCAGGGTCGGTTTTACGCCTTACAGGATCCTTTTAAAGTCGACTTTGCGACGTTCACTTTGCTGCGACCAATCGACTGTGTGGCAATTACTACGATCGAATTTACGATAAAGAGCCTATGGGACTCTTCATCCGTACCTTGACGGTTGTTTCATGAGATGGCCAGAAAGGGGACATCGAAGGTGAAGACGGGCTGCTTCACATGCAAGTATGTCCTAAAGACCCCGCCCAGAAGACATTAACAATTAATGGCGCTCCTAGGATCCGAAAGGTGAAATGTGACGAAATTAGGCCAAACTGTGTGAGATGTACCAGTACGGGCCGGAGGTGTGATGGCTATCCCACTTCGGAGACGCATCTCTCAGTATCCGAATTACAACCTTTCAATGTAAACGGTGGTCATAACGGCGAAGGAAGGGCATTTTCATTCTTCCAACAGGTGGCTGGCCCGGCACTGTCGGGCGAATTCGATCCCTCCTTCTGGACAAATGTTGTGACGCAGCTGAGCCACCACGAACCCGCCGTCAGACATGCAGTCGTGGCCCTTAGCTCGCTTTACGAGCAGTTTCAGGACGAACAATTCCAAGACGTGGCCAAATCGCTATTTGTCGGCCCACCAAATCACTTTGCCGTGCGCCACTATAACTCCGCCATCAAAGAGCTACTTTCAGTTCGAGACGAAACTGTGGTGTTACTCGTATGTGCGCTCTTCATCTGCGTCGAGTTTCTGCAAGGGAATAAGCAGTCAGCCATCGACCACTGCCGCAACGGCATCTTGATCCTTAACAAGGCCGGCCCTTCGTTGGTGTGGGCCCGCAATTATCTGCATCCCATTTTCTGTCGCTTGAGTGTCTTCCCTTTCTTCTTTGGATGCTCCGTCTCGTCTTTCCCTTGCCTGGCTGGCCTGGACACCAAAATTCCAGCCTCATTCTCCAACATTACAGATGCGCAATTCTCCCTCGATGTTCTTCTCTCTATATCAATCCGGTTCATCCGCTCTGGCGACGACTATCGACTGGGGGCACTGCGACACACTCCTATCCCGACCTCGATGTTGGAGGAGCAAGGTGCCATTGATAATTCCCTCAATCAGTGGCATTCCGCCTTCTTAGAGTTCCAAACTGCTCATCCAACATCGCCCAGCAACTTATTGGCATATTGCCTCCTTCAGATGAGATATCTTGTGACCCAGATTTGGGTCAACGCCGCTCTTGAACGCAGCGAAATGATTTATGATGGCCATCTTGACAAATTCCGGTCAATAGTGGACCTAGCATCTCATGTGGCGCAGCCAGGAGCCCATACACCGAATCGATCTTCCCGCCCTAAGTTCATATTCGATATGGGCTTTACACCTCTTCTTTACTTTGCAGTGATGAAATGTCGGTCTCTATCTATCCGCTTAGCTGCTTTGTCATGGACAAAGCAGCTCGGGGTAAATCGTGAAAACCTCTGGGATATGGACACAATGTATTGCATGGGCCGGCGCCTAGTCGAGATGGAGCATGAAATTGGTCTAGACGAGCTCACTGTGCAAGGTTCCCCTAGAGATGCCGAACTCCCCCCTGAAGAGAGACGTGTAAGGGAAGTTATGCTTGGCCCAGCTGTGAATATTCGACAAGATGATAATGGCTGTAAGGTGCTTTGGGCGCAAATGCACTCTGTTTTGTGGAAGCCTGTTGACGAATTGGTCATGCAAAGTGAATGGATAGCAATCTCTTGAGGAATAGGCCCCAGAATGAGCTAATTATATATGCAGTCACGCTAGCAGGTGTCGAAACCCAAACCCGTCTCGAGTGGGCCACGCTCTGATCGGTGATTGGCACCCTCGGACTTTGTGACAGGGGGTTGACCTATTCCCACTCCAATGCTCTGCATGAAATTCTTTTGTGGCGATGTTCAGCGTTGCTCAGCCCGATCTTCAATTGTATATATTCCTTAAGGAGAATGGCTTTCCCAATCTTCTCTCCTCCATTACGAAGACGTCTTTCGATCGTGATAGCTGAGGCACTATGCTGGTTCTTGCCGTACTAGTTTTAGTCAACAGCCTCGGGCTGACGAGTGCCTTCTTGGTTCCTACCCCAGCTCCGACACTCCACATCAACGCTTCCTCGACAATTCAATTGCGACGAGAGGTGACCTCAACACCTACCGCAACTCCCTCATCTCTGCTGGAGGTTGACTATTATACCTCCACCGAGGTAATCACTATCAAAGGTGGCATCACAAACGACCACACCACAGTCGCACCTCAGACAATACACATTGCTATTCCAACCTGCGTCCAAACGATCATACCGGACAAGAATGGGCATGTTCCTCCTGGAACGTGCAATGCTCTGTGGGACTATTATCCTAATTTTGGTTCGGCCCTCCTCTTCGCAATACTCTTTGGGATCCTTGTTTCGGTCCATATCTGGCAAGCATCGGCATACAAGAAGGCAAGAATGTCCGATATTCTCGAACGAGCGTTGAGAGTAATTTGATCGCAGAAATTCTGTTGGGTGATTATCATGGCTGCCCTCTGGGAAACTGCTGCGTTCACCTTCCGCACATTAAGCACCCGCCACCAACAAAACGTATGGATGTATCTTGTCTTCCAGATCTTCATTCTTCTTGCTCCACTATGTACGTTCCATGCCGCGGCCCGTCATCGGCCTGTTAATGCTATCAAACAGGGGTTAACGCGTTTGACTACATGGTTTTGGGTCGATTGATCCACTTCTTCATCCCATCGCGAACGCTATTTTCTATACCAGCATCCACCCTCACGGTGGTCTTTGTCTTGCTGGATTTCGTGTCGTTTGTCATTCAACTCATTGGAGGAAGCTGGGCTGGTCCCACAGCTCCCGCATCAAAGCAGATGCAGGGGGTCCACATCTACATGGGCGGCATCGGTCTACAGCAATTCTTCATTTGTATTTTTGTCGGACTGGCCGTCAAGTTCCAGTTGGAAATGAAAAAGATCGAGAGACTTGGAATACCGCTTGTGGGTTCGACGGGAAACTGGAGACCCCTTTTGTACGCCTTGTACACCACCGTGGGCTTGATCACGGTATGAATCCTCTGACCCCGCCCCATGCCCATTGCGATGTACCTGTTACTAAAGCTGTATGCACCCAAAGATCCGTATAATGTTCCGACTCATCCAATTTTCCTCCGGGACTTCAGCTTCCAACCCTTTGGTATCCTCGGAGGCATGTTTCTACCTCCTAGAGGCCGTCCCGATGCTGTTTGCGGTGTTATGTTTTAACATCAAACATCCCGGAACCATTCTGATCGGACCAGAGTCAGAATTGCCCGGATTCGTGACCACTGTCAAAACCATGTGGCTGAGGAGGAAGGGGGTTGAGCCTCTTGAACAATCCCTCCATGGAAAAGAGCTTCCTGAATTTCCCGCCAGAGCACTTGAACCATTGGCGCAAATCAACTCGACACGGTATTGATAGAATAGGATGCAACTCTCCCATCTCATCTTGCAGGGACTGTTTATCTGAGGGAATGGATAGTTGAACTGTTGCTTCGACGTTCCGTGATTCTCCATCTTGCACAATACGAATGGACTTTGCGATATTACCTATCGGACGGCTTGGGACACTTTGCTGGGGGTAGAGGGGGCGACAAACACTGCAAGACTTGGTTTCAAGATTTTTGAATTGCAGGCAAAACTAGCATGTGTTGTTTCTTAGAGCCATGGCATTACATCCACTGAGCTATTTCGGTTATTGACAATGGAATTCTTGCTGTCCGTCTCTAACGATTCCAGCAATGGGAATCAAAAAAGTTAGGAACCGTTCAGCCATATTCGCGGGTAGATGTCATGAGTCTCGATTTGGGTGATGCGTTTAAGGGGAGAGTGTGAGGAGGTCAAAATAATGCCAAAGTAAGAAGTCAAATATAGTCACATGATATCACGTGATCCCTACTTACTTCGCCGTGTTCGCCTTACCTTCCTCCGGTGTGCCTCCTTAGCGTGAGGCTGCGGAGTTATCAGTGGCACTCTTGAGTACACAGTCCATCTAACACAACTCGAGGCAACCACCGCCCCCTCCTTGTCCCAGGATTATTCACGACCCTTACGATCCGCCAAATAACATGTCATGATTGAACCTGCCGCCTCCCACAAGCCTCATATGATCTTGCTCTTCTTCCTTTCTCACACCTGACCCTCTCGTGATCCTCGCACTCACAATGGCCTCCGCGATCTTCTTTCTCGATTTGAAGGGCAAGGTATATCTAGAACCACCCGCCACGCGTACCGGGCAATACTGATTGATTCTCTTAGACCCTTCTTGCCCGAAACTATCGAGGCGACATCCCTATGTCCGCCGTAGAGAAGTTTCCAATCCTCCTCTCTGAAGCCGAAGAAGAGTCATCCGCCGTGCCTCCTTGTTTCTCCGACGAGGGTATCAATGTTGGTCAAGTGATCTGTCAATAGTGTCTCCGGCGCTGACACCCATTTGCTGCAGTATCTCTATATTCGTCACAACAACCTCTATCTCCTTGCTCTGACAAAGCGAAATACCAATGCCGCCGAAATCCTTCTGTTCCTGCACAAAATCGTCGAAGTCTTCACCGAATACTTCAAAGAGCTGGAGGAAGAATCGATACGAGACAACTTTGTCATCATTTACGAACTTCTTGACGAGATGATGGACTTCGGCTACCCCCAGACTACAGAATCCAAGATCCTACAAGAGTACATTACCCAGGAGTCTCACAAACTCGAGGTCCAGGCACGCCCGCCAATCGCAGTCACCAATGCCGTGTCGTGGCGAAGCGAAGGAATTCGGTACAGGAAAAACGAAGTTTTTCTGGACGTCATCGAATCTCTCAATCTATTAGTGTCGTCGACCGGCAACGTCCTGCGATCTGAAATCCTGGGCGCAATCAAGATGAAATGTTATCTCTCAGGAATGCCGGAACTCCGACTGGGCCTGAACGACAAGGTCATGTTCGAGACTACGGGGAGGGCCACACGGGGCAAGGCCGTAGAAATGGAAGACGTCAAGTTCCACCAATGCGTGAGGTTGTCGAGATTCGAAAACGACCGGACCATCAGCTTCATCCCGCCCGACGGAGAGTTCGAACTCATGAGTTACCGCCTTAACACTGCTGTCAAACCCCTGATTTGGGTCGAGTGCGTCGTGGAATCGCATTCCGGCTCCCGAATTGAATACATGCTCAAAGCCAAGGCTCAGTTCAAACGGAGATCGACCGCCAACAATGTCGAGATCATCATTCCCGTCCCGGACGATGCCGACTCCCCTCGCTTCAGGACGAACATTGGATCTGTTCACTACGCCCCCGAAAAATCCGCCATAGTGTGGAAGATCAAGCAGTTTGGGGGCGGTAAGGAATTCCTGATGCGCGCTGAGTTGGGCCTGCCCAGTGTCAAAGGAGACGATGAGCGAGGTGGTGGTATGACCGGCGGGTTTGGTGGTAGTATGGGAGGCATCTCAGGAGGCGGCAAGGCAAAGAGGCCCATCAATGTCAAGTTCGAAATCCCATATTTCACAACCAGTGGGATCCAAGTGAGATACTTGAAGATCATAGAGCCCAAGGTTTGTCTCGCCCAACTCCATATTGCTCACGTGTTTTCTTGTCGTTTTGCTTACTTGTGTGACACAGTTACAATATCCATCATTGCCTTGGGTAAGGTACATCACCCAATCAGGCGACATCGCAGTCCGACTCCCCGATGTGCAACAATGAAATAAGGCTTGACAGTTGATAGAGGATGTCTAAATACAATTCCCAGCCCTAAACAATGCAGAGACGAGGCAACTCGCCAGGCGTCACGAACGGAAATCTGTCGACAATGTTTGAAAGACCAAAAGTTGATGGTCACCTCCTCACAAAAGCCCAAGCCCCTTGTATGCTTCTCGATCGAAAGGCTATCCCAGATTTGTGCATGGGAGCGAAAGTGTGGAGCAACAGCAGTAAAGAGACACCCACTACCATGTGAAAGCTACGATATGAAACTACGAACGTTTACGCGAGAGGCTGCTCGTTTCCTGCAATATCTAGGTTTCCGCCCTCCAGTGGCTAGCTAATGATAGCGAGAAGAAGTAGGGGTTTGGCCGAGGATTCGCGGAGCAGTCGAGCTACAGACGACCACCTCTCTAGCATGCGTCTTAAAGAGAACGAAAAGAGTCTCCTCCCGTATAAATGCAATTTCCTTTCTGGATCAAATATCAGGCATGCTATTGTTGTCGACCTTACATTAGCTTTCATGTCCCATCCATCCAGCCCCCTGAAATTACTCAAAATAGCGATGATCATACAGGGAGAGTGACACTGGACTTTTAGACAGCATTCTGGGAAGCAAAAACCTGTCGGATCAAATTCTCACCATGACAAACCTTCCTCGCCCCTCGAAGAAAATGAGTCCAGTCATGCCTTGCATGCTATTTCCTCTTCTGAATGCCCAAGGCTTTAGAAAACCTCTTGGTCCAAGAGACAATGCTCAGCCAGGTTTGATAATACTTCGGTCAAAATATCAAGATACCTCGGTCCCATCTCTAGAGCGCCCTGCTACATGGCCCGCTGCCAGATTCCTCTTGGGCTCCAAAGCCCTCCACCTGATAACGCAATTTTTCGTTGTTGGCAACTCACGGTGCAAGCCGACCTACAAGCCTCCACGCTTGTGCTGTAACTAGGAAGATGATCTAGCAAATCACAAGTTAAAAAGTCATCGTCATCCCTCGGAGGGCTCCCCCGCAGTCGGCAACAAAGATGGCGGAATCTCACAATGCCTCTCAGTGGTGATCCAACGACAAAATACTGCGATATTGATTCACCAAGGGACTATTAGACCCCAGCAGCAACACTGCGTCTTGTTCCAAGATCTACTTAGCACGACCTTGGTTGCGATGTCCGCAACTACCACTCTCACATCTACAGACTCGGACCTTGGGGCCAAATCAAATGCCATAGCTGCACATTCATCGGCGCTAAACACCGTCTGCGCACCCTCCGGACCACGAAAGCGCGTGTATCGGATTCCAAGGCCGCCTGTAAAAGAAGACGAACGGAGATGGCAGCTAGAGCACATGGCGGGAGCATTTCGAGTCTTTGCAAATCTCGGTTACGCTGATGGTTCAAGTGGCCACATTAGTCTCAGAGGTAAGGATAACTTCACCTCGGTCCTTTCAACGAGCATCGAATGGACCACTTGTTCGGCACTTGAAGCAAGTACTAAGCATTGGCTTTCCATGGTACAGACCCGGTTGATCCAAGTACGTTCTGGATTAATCCATACGGCGTTCACTTCGCCCTGCTGAAGGTATCCGACATGGTGCAAGTCGACGAAGAGGGCAACCGAGTTGGTGGCGGAGATCAACCCATCAACACGGCGGGCTTCATCATCCACAGCCAAATCCACAAGGCTCGCCCTGACATCAATGCGGCATGTCACATGCATAGCCCGTATGGTCGTGCTTGGTCCACGTTCGGCAAGCCGATTGAAATGCTGAACCAAGGTGAGACACACTCGGTACGGGGTCGAAGCACACGACCTCTATACGGCTTCTCATTGACGATGAATCTACTTCTAGACTCCTGCATGTTCTACAACGATCTAGCCGTCTATGCCGGCTTTGGAGGAATAGTCTTCGCCAAAGAAGAAGGCATTCACATTGCATCGGCGCTTGGACCGACCAAGAAGAACATCATCCTACAGAACCATGGCCTTCTGACATCAGGGAGCACCGTCGACGAAGCTGCGGCTTTCTTCATTGCCCTGGAGCGAGCTTGTCAGAACCAAATCATCGTGACTAACATGGTCTTGTCGAACGAAGTCACCAAGACTTATGTCGGGAAGGAGGAGGCCGAGTACACCAAAAGGCAGACTGGGTCGCCCGAAGTCATGTATATGCAATTTAAGCCTGAATACAACTTGGTGCTGAAAGAGTGCGGTGGTGAACTACTAGAGTGATCGGTTTCAAGTTGATTGAGAGTAGCGAGGGAAAGATTCCAGTTCGCTTGCAGGACATTCTGGAGTTGAACCTGGAGCCCGTTGCGTATTAGGTGAAATCCGAGAATTCACCTAGCTCTCGAATAGCTGACTTGGTCCTCTATTCCTCTAATATGCGGTGCAAAACGGCGATAATGGCATTATGAAATATCGAACATTCAGTGCCTGACTAGAGGGATGCCATAATAACCGGCGTCGACGTCATTGTCCTGCCACTGAGTGCGCCGTTCCATTCTCCTCCAAAACCGACTTGGCAAAAAATTATTTCCCGCCGACGAATTAACCTGCCCACTCGCTTTCTTACCCAGGACACAACGCTACAACATACGATCGAGACCAAAAGGACATAAACATAACAGTATCAAGCGATCGACTTACCACACCTTTTACCAGAAACAAACCCCTCACTGCCCTCGTATCGCATCCCTCCGGCCCTTCCCTTCTCAAAGCCCCTCCTCAACCTCCAAAATGCCATCCGCAGCCCTACCGGCGCCGACGCCCGACGAACTCGACGACCTAATCTACTTTTCACGCACGGGGGACCTAGACTCGCTCAAAGAACTCGTCACGACAGTGTGCAAAACGCATGCGTGCCCACCTTCAGTGATTCTCGCGTCGGCAATCGACGTTGACGAGGACGGCTTGGGCTCCCAGTCCTCACTGCTCCACTATCCCGCTGCGAACGGAAACCTGGAGATCATCAACTACCTGCTCTCGCACCTGACGCCGTCTGAGATAGTTAGTGGCAGTACAGGTGCTGCCACGACAACGACGGTGGCGGATAAGTCGGCGTCACAGCAACTGGTGAACCATAAGAATGTCAGTGGGAATACGCCGCTTCATTGGGCGGGGATGAATGGACATCTCGAGGTGGTCAAGGCTTTGGTCGCTGCAGGTGCTGACCCGAGCATTGTCAATGCCGCAGGGCGGGATGCTGTGGTTGAGAGCGAATGTAGTGCCAAAGAGACTGCCGCGGAGTGTGCAGAGTGGTTGTTGAAGAACTGCGAAGGCCTCGAGACGGGAGTCGGTGGTGGGATGGAAGAGGAGGGCCCGGGCGGAGAGGATATGCTGGTTGACGAAGACGATACACAGGCTACACAGGGTCCGAGCAAGCAGCAAGAGACATGAGACAAGCCACGTGGATGAAGAACAAGGCTGCATTTGCAGCAGGACACTTAACATCCCCTCTGAGGTGCCACCCGGAGTTCCAACAAACTCTGGCCTGAAGAGGGAAGCACCGACACTACGACTAGGACGCAAAGAGATGCGACCGATGTGTCACGAGGCAACCCCGATACATGATCTCAATGCAGTGGCCGGAGAACGACATGCTCTCCTTTCGTCTTGCCCAGTCTCACCTGCCTTCGTTTCAGGTCTATCTTCTTCAATCCGCAGACGGGATACAATGGCACGTCATGCCCTCACTGTCTGACTGCGCACAGAGGGTTGAGAGACAGGCCATTCCGGTCTGTAGGCCTATCATGCATTGCTGGTTGTGGTAGATGCCCGACTGTCCGATGACATGTTAGCACCAAGACATCTTTTGACTGTGCAGAATTTGGGCAAACGAGAAGGCTGGGGATCAACCTTGAAAACCTGATCATGAGGAATCCGACTGACATATGTTTCCTCAGTCCGCGCGCCCATTGTCACCGGCAAGAGGAGGAGGGCCATGCTAGCAATGAAGTCGAACGCTAGAGAGGGCGATGCTTTGGGAATGCGCAAGGTGAGAGGTGTGGGGGAATGTGAAAGCTAGCAGAAGTTGGAGAAGTACTCTCGATTGATGAGGTTTTGAGTTTTGAGATTCACCGGGTTTGTCGAGGATCAACACCAACAAAAGCCAAGGGAAGAGAGTTGTCAAACTGTTGGAACTTGGAAGTCACGATCCGGTGTGACAAGACAGTTAAGGAACAGACAATATCACCACCGTACCTGAGGAAGATAGGAACTGAGCCGCATTTGACATTCCCATGAAGGCAGAAACTATAGAATTCAAGCGGCACAAAAGGCGGCGACCCTATTCCACTCCCAGCCTGACCCAACCGAGTTAAAACCATAGATTCATCCCTAACCAAGACCGAGCTTTTGGGATGTCTATCATTTTCCAACTAAAACCCATCCCTCCTCGACATCCTGACCCTGACATCCTTCTTGGGGCTGACGGCGCCAGCGCCGACCACGCGTCCAGGATGGACCCACTTCCCACCGTTACTGACGGGCACCATGTCCCACTGCATGATGATGGCGGCGGCGAAGAGCACGACCTCGCGCTCGGCGAAGGTTTTGCCCTTGCACATCTGCTTGCCGCCGCCCCAGACCTTCATGGTGCCGTACTCGACTCGAACGTCGTCGTCGTCGTCCGCCTTCTCCCCGTTAGGGGCCGCCGCAGTTGCATCGGGCTTGGACCAGAAGCGCCGAGGGTCGAAGCGTTTGGGGTCGCGGAAGTATCTCTCGTCGCCCTGGTGGACACCGTGCGGGATGCAGACCAGATCGCCTTTGCTCAGGAGGTAAGATTGAGGCTCGGAGCGACCGAGCATCCTCGCGTCCTCGTCCGACTCGGCGATGACAAAGTCCTCCTCGACCATCTTGTAGCTCATGCTCGCGGCCTCGAGGCGCATGGCTTCAAAGAAGGCGCCCTTGAGCAGCGGGCATTTGGCCCACAGGGCCGCCATGTCGATCTCCAGCTTGGGGGCCTCTTTGATGGGTAAACCCAAATCGACTTGTTTGCGGCGTTTGACGTACGGCGAGATCTCCTGGCGCACTTCGCTTAGGAGGCTCGGGTCCGAGAAGATGTACCAGGTCAGCCAGAAGATGACCGGGTTTGCGTTGATGTTCATGGCCCACAGGATCGCCGCGTCGCCGGTGGCGTACGCTCGTGGAGAGGCGCCGGCGTTCTTGAATGCAGTGGCACGATCAACTATGACCGACGAGACGTCGGATAGATCGCTCCAGCGGCTGCCCGGATCTTGGCCTTCGAGGTATTTGAACAGTCCCTCGTGATGTTCTTGCACTGCATCGATGATGCGCTCCCTGGCCCGTGCCGGGCCATGCATCCCGGGGAACCACCTTGGCATCCCGACCAAGAAAAGATTGAACTTCGAATCCATCTCCCACAGGTCGATCATGATGTTCGGGTTGTTCTCCATGAAGTTATGTCCCATCAGCACGGTGCTGGCCAGATCGGCGACGAAATGTCGAAGCAATGGGAAGAGGCTGGCTTCCGCGACGAACCCATCGTCACCACCCTCGCCTCCTGATACGATCTCAACATCCGCCTGGCGCTCCCAGATGGTGTGGTCAACAGGGCTCACGGCCCCCGACACCAAGTTCCACATCCGGTCCTCAACGCCATCGACCGTGGCCTGGATGGCGGAGGTGACAAAAGTGTCACGAAGCATCCCGTTGAGCACCCCGTGGATATTGCCCCAGAGAGCAGATGGTTCGATGGCTCGGATAGCACCACGATCGTCCCAGAAATTCTTCATGACGTGGTAAATAAAGGGCTCCATCCCGATCGGAGCGTTTCTATTGAACAAGATCTGCCGTGCCAAGCTGGGAACCGTGACCATGTTGTGCTTGGAATTCCCCATATTCAGGGCGAAAATGGCCGAGTTGGGCCCAAGTGATCGCGCTTGTCGAACGATGAACCCGGTGCTGTCGGCGGCAAAGGAAAAGGCATGGCCGAGGAATGGGGTCCAGTAAGCTAGAACAGGCACCGTCCTGGCCGTCTTGATGTGTGCCTGTCTGGAGATGGTCGATCGGAATTGGATCTCGGTGACGACACGCGTGACGGTGCAGATGAAGAAAATAACGGCGAGGAGGGAGACGTAGGGGTGGTTCAAGGCCGTTATGATGCCTTGCCGAAGCAACGACGCCGGCTGCTGATGCGGCGACGACTCCATGTTGACTGGTGCAAGGACACAGGAGGCAGCTGCTGGGTGGTGCTGCGAAGCTGGAGAAGAGTTGCTCTAGATCTGATTTCTTTAAATACTGCACTGCGCCTCACACGTCCCTTGGTGTGGGGTTGTAATAGAGATGGGCGGCCTTGCTGGGCCCTTGGGTGGCGTGCCTCGGATTCGGCGAGGTCGGGTCAGTTAGTCTCTCATGTGTGCGATAGGACAAACGGGAAACGGTGGCATAAAGCGAGTGTCAATGGGTGCTGGACGCCTCATCGCTGCTCCTTGGTTTCCCTGAGATCTTCAATCGGGCTAGGTTATGCGAAAAGTGTTCGCTAATAATATTAATAATTAATGGCTATGCTGCTGTTGGCTGGGATTCATTGCTGACAAGGCCGGACACTAAGACACAGGCCGCGCAACGTGTAGTCAATTGTCAGTCGTAGCATCACAAGGCCAAGCTACTAGCGATGCTGGTTGGTTACAGGCTTACAGCCAGAACACTCTGTAACACGTGACAAGTGCAAATAAGACGTAGTACAGATACTGTAAGATACTTTATCGTAACTCAGCAATTAGACGTCCATATCGCTTGGATAAGTACTTGGTATGGGCAATGCTCGTATTTGTTGCCTGGTTGTATGTTGGCACAATTGCCTCCGGTTGACAAGGCCAATGACGCGGTTGGTGATTGAGGAGATAACATAATGTACACAGACAGCGCCCCCCCTCCCTGTCCTCCACATGCTCAGAACTGGTCGCTGAGAATCTTCTTCATCTTGCTACTCTGGGCCTCGTACTTCTCGACTTTGGCGTGGCTGGCCATCGCCTTATCCAGACACCATCTGATCCGAGGCTTCAACTCGCTCGGCGTTCCAGGCAACTCGGCCAGGGTTTTCAGCTCCGTCTCGTATTTGTCCACGTTCTTGTTCTCAATGCCGATCAACTGAGTCAAGATGGCCAGGTCGAGCCTCGCCTTGAGCACTTGGTCGTCGGTCAGGTATTCGAACGCCGCTTGATAGACTGGCTTTCCAGGTTTGATGCCGTAGGGGCGTCCGTTTTGGGATGTGATGGTGATCAGCTCCGCCTGCTCCAGCGCCTGGAGAACTACCTCTCCCTCTTTGAATACGTCGTTCAGCAGAATCTCGTTGTACCGGAGCGTCTCGTTCGCAGCAAGCTCTTTGACCAACAACCACGCTTGCTGGGGAGTCCATTGACGACTGGTTACGTCGACGTCGAGCAGGTACATCTTCAGAATCTCAGATGCCGACTGTTCAATAATTTGACGTACAGCTTCTGGAGGTATTGTTAGCATGGACCATCAAATCTTGCGCCGAGTCACTTACTGCCCGGCGATTCACCCGTCTTGATCCTTCTAGCAAGAAATTCCAGGTCGGTCAATCGACCCCCGAGAACCTGAATCACACCGTCCAGTTCATCCAAATCGCTCCTGAGTTGTGACGCTGTCAATTTCTCGTGCCCGTCTTCTGTGCCTTCTGCCCCGTCGGCATCGAGGTGTTGGATCACAAGCTTCTTCGCCACCTCAGGAGTGCAGTCGCCCAGGGTGATTTGACGGAACACACGATCGGGTAAAGCTTTGCTGAGTGATTTGGAAAAGGAGACATCCGTGGTCAGAAAGACAACGTGCGCGATGTTCTGGGTGGTCAAGACAGCTGCCCATTCCCCCAGCTTGTCATACACCATACCTGCCGACCCTTCGTTGCTCTTGTGCAAAAAGTTGTCGATCACCACCACAGGTCGATGTTCAGGGTGGGCTTCGAGCCACTCATCGTCCGGCAACTGGGCATCTTTTTCATCTTTCTTGCGATTGGACAGAGCAATCTTTTTCAGCGCTGAGGAAGTGTTGCCCCAGATCTTCGCAAGTTGACTATCCAAGGTTTCCGAGAAGCCAGTCTTAGTTCCGATAGTGCCCATGGCCGCGAGATCTATCATACTGCTGATACTGTTCATCCATGAGAACACCGGTCGGTAGCCTACCTCATATGCTGCTGCCGCAATTGTGTTGCTGTCGCCACGAGCTTCCTGGATCTTTTTGCAATCAATCACCAATATGTTCGGCCGACCTTTCAGTGCCTGATCCATGACGAGCTCTTTCTTGCCAGCACCTCTTGGACCTTGTACGACAATAAATGTGTCTGCCGTCTCAATCATCCATGTTTGCAGTTGCTGTATTGCACCGTGACGGTCTTCCCAGATGATCTTGAGATCGTCACCGTCGTCTTGTTGTTTCCGGAAGCGGATAATGTCATATCCTCGGACAAGCCAGCTTTTCGCCCACCTATAAAGCGCCTGGTCTTCCAAATGCAAGCCATGGGTGATATGTGCCTTGATGAAAAAGGTTCGGATGGGGTCGAAAACAGCCACAGATGCTGCCGTCAGCACTGCCACCAACAAAGGAAGGACAATTCGGGGGTGTGCTGTCATCCACTCCCATATCCAGTGAGTTTTATGCTTGGACTCGTAGCTCAGCTTCAGGAGCGTCCCAGCCTTCCCCCCACCCTCCTCTGCTGGAACAACATAACCGTGCATGCAGTTCCTTGCCATTGTGGCAAATCTTATCCTCGTATAATCAATGTAGGCGTATCTGGGCATAACCTTGGAATCCGAAGGCTGTTGGCCGATTTCAGACAGTTTGCCATATCTGCGGAACAAGGAGTAGAGCGTTTCTTGGGTCAATTCCGCGGCGGCATTTTCGGGTGATGTGGGCAAAAACTCCACCCTGATCCGGGCGTTTGGTACTCGGTATAGATCCTCAATCCATGGCTTTCCCCGGACGAGAAACGCTCGAACCTGCCGGAACGGATTGAACCAGGGCGTGATGGGTTTCTCCTCCAGGTATGCCTTCAAAGTGCTTTCCAGCTCCTGTGTAGTTATCCCCTCCTCATGGGAGAACTTGACAAAGGCACCTCCTTCTCGTAAACGAGGCAAGATTGTAGAGACACTGAGAGGGAGGTTGTCTGGAAGGGCTCTCTTGATGATGCTGGAGGGATCGGCGAGCGCTAGATCTGGATGATTGACCTTGCTGAGCGAGTCGGCGAGGAATTTGTCGGGATTCAAGTATGGGATACGGGCCAGCCATTGAATCTTCAAGGGGAAGACATCTGCAAATAGGTCAGCGCGTTGAGCACCACTCGCGGCGGGAGGTATTTACTGTCAAAGAAGAGTATGCCTTCATTTTTCCGGGTCAGGATATGGCCTGTCTCGTTGTCTCCCGCTTCATTAGAGGTTCTCCTCCTTCCTGCCGAAGTCGCAACTTTTACCGCTCTGGGTCGCAAGCCATTTCCGGTGTAGAAATATTGTTTCCTGAAAGACGCGGGGAGAGGGGAAGGTCGCCCCGCGGCGCCTCGAGCACTTCTGGTCAAGAGCATGCTGCTAGGAGGCTGTGGCCACAGGCATTGTTGGAGGTTGGAGATGCTGGGGAGGTCTGGGAGAGACGGAGCTCCCTCACGATCGGGTTGTAACACGGAGCAGCATTACTCCAAAATGAAAAGGGCTCAGATGCTGAAGAGAGACAGAGAAAGAGAGGGAGGGAGAGATGAACAGTCCTTCTTCGTGTTAATCGGCGAGTCGGTTCTCATGGCGGCAGCTTGGATCTTTCAGTCCTGCGATGACGTCCGAGGCTGGTTACTACTGACAGCGCAGGCAGGTCAATTGGTGGCTGGATGACAATGTGGCTGCGAAATGTGGCTGCGAAATGTGGCTGAACCTTCCCTTCTATTATTTTATTTTCCAGGCTTCCTACGCAGGCCGCTCAATGCCAACAGAGCAGCACACTCGCTCAGACAGATCCCCCATCCAACAGCTCCATTTCAACCATCATGGGCTGGTGGTGGAATTCGAAACCTGCCTCGAGCAGTGAGAGCCTTCCCGCCGTGCCGGTCTCGGATGGAGGACTAGCACCAGCAATCGCTCCTCCGACGATAGAACCGGCCAAACCCACGCTGTCTCGAGAAGAGCAAGGAATGCAGGAGCTCTATGAACTATTAAGAGAGTTAGAAGAACAACCGACTGCCCAGCAGAAAGAACACGGCAAAGGCAGCGAGTCCGGTCCCTGGGCGCAGGCTGCCCCAGTCCCTACCGACATCTCTCCCGACTCCCTCTACCCTACCCAGCTCTCCTGCAGATCTGCCCTCGATTATGCCATGTTCTGCCAGTCTTTTGGTGGCCAGTTCGTCAACATCTATCGCTATGGCAAGTTCAGGTCATGTGCGAACCACTGGGATGATTTCTGGCTCTGTATGAGGACGAGAAACTGGGACCAGAAGGACCGGGCCAAGGCGATCCAAGATCACTATCGCCAGAAGGCTATAAAGTGGAAGACAGGGCCCAGCAGCGAAGATGTGTGGGAGGTGAGAACAGAACCTATCAAGGATGCGTTCCAAGGGAACCTCGAGGAGCTTGAAGCGAAGATTGCCGAATGGCAAAAGGCCAATCCAGGAGCACCAGATGCGTGGAAACAAGACAAGGCTCCGACTTTCAATACCTCGAATGTCACTACAGCATAATTCACTCAGACCTTGGCTTGTTTTCCGAGCATTTCTCGCCCTTCAAGTGTGGGTGCGGCAGTGGAAGGTCAACGGGTGCGAACAACCGATCAACCTCACATTCGTGCTCTCTGGCTCTCACTCTACCTCCTCTCACAACAGCATCCCAACTTCTTTCTGCAGTCATGGACAAGTCTACATTGCCAGAGTTTCTCGTCAACATGACTTTGGCCACAACTCCGCAGCATGCATTCGAACACGCAGATCGGCTCTTGCTGCAAGCTGCCGAGCTGAAACAAGAAGTTGAGCATCTCCAGCTGCGCATGAATATGATGACCGAGCGAATCAAGATCTTGACCTCAACAGCTTCCGGGCTCCAGGAAATCGCAATTCAAGACCGCTCTTCCATTCAGCTCATCCTCGATCGAGCTCTACACGAAGACGCAGCTTCTGTCCACGCTTATGGACTCGTGCCCGCCAAAGCAGCCCACCTAAACAACCTGAAGCTTCGCGTGGAGGATGGAATGGCTACAATGGAAGAGGTGGAGCAGACAATCACCGACATCATCGCAGTCCCTTCCGGCATTCGTTTGGCGACATCTCGGCCACTGGAGCCAGATGCTCCCACGGAGGACACGGCAAACTCGCAGCCACCAGGAGAAGGAACGGAGTCTAAACATGAGCCCGACCAATTTACCAACAACCCTCTGAAGCGAACTTTCTCTGCAGCTCTTGATGGGGAGAGTGACTCGGATGGCGTGCCGAGGAAAAGAATCATGCCCGAACGCTCATTGCCCAACGCAGAAAGAATGCCAGCTCCGGGGAGCGACAGTGTGCATTATGCAACGCTGTCTCAAAAGAGCCATCCGAGCAATCAGTCCGATTCAGTAGACTCTTGTGAAGCTGCCTCCGATTCATCGTCGTCCTCAGACGGAAACTCGACTGATACCGACTCCAACCCAGCAACCCACTCTGAGGCAGACTCGGATGACAGCGCCTCCGATTTGTCTAGCAGTTCTTCCGGAAACTCATCTGACGCCAAACACAATATCTCCAAGACTGCCACAACCTACTCAGACAGATCTACTCTTGCTGTGCCGACAACAGACTCCAATAACCTAGAAATTTACGATTCCGACATTGGTGATCAGTCTTCAGAGTCCTCTGGCTCAATCACTCTGCCAGCATCCCTTTCTGATACCTCGAGCTCTAGTGAGCATGAAAAGCTGCCTTTGGGCCGGAACCAAAAAAGCAAAGGTGGAAATAGATCCAAGACTGAACACATCGCGTCGAGCAATGCAGTGACTACTTCAAACACTTTCGCCGGCAAGAGGAAGTGAAATAGCAGTCAAATTTAATGCAACTAGAGGAGAAATTGATGCTCGAACGGAACGCTGAGGTGTGCGTCACTGTTGAGGTTATTAGGAAACAGGGATCTGCAACTCGGACTATCCGCCGATTGACTTCTATGCTTGGGTTCTGAAAAAAAGCCTAGATAGAAGACATGGACGAGATAATGCTCTTTCCTTGAAGAGATGGTAACTTCCAAGACAGAATGAAACAATCTCCCCTCGAAGTCGAAACATGGATACACAGAAGACAAGTTCAAGTTCCTTCTAACCTTTCCTTCTTTGCAGATGGGTTCTTTTGATTTTCTCTCCAGCTTGTCCTTCGAGCTCTAGCCTCCCTCTCGTCCTAGAGTTCACCAGCCCTTTCATCTTCCCTCTCGTCCTCTTACAAGCCAACACTAGGTTCCAAAGTACCTCAGCTTGATCCTTTTTTGCATTCCCCTCATCATGGCTACTTGCTCCCCGACCTCTGATTTGCTTCGCCTTGAGGCCCAATTTCTGAATACTCAGTCGGATCTTCTCCGTGACGTTGCCAACAAGATCCACACTGCAGCATGTCTCGCCAGACACAAAGCTTACGATTTCGACGCCCGATCCCTACGTCTTCGCAAATCGGCATGGGAAATACAATCCGCTGAGGCCGAGGAGATGGTCCTGGACGAGATGAGAGCAGGCGACGAAATCCGGATCTCAAATTTGCTGCATATGGCGGCTGAGACGATGGAGGTCAGCACTCGGATCGAGACGGATCTCAAGACTCTGGTCGACACCATCTCCAGGCCTGCTTTGATCAAGACTACGACAGACGACATGGAGAGCATACAAAATGTGGTGATGCCCTGATGAAGACGGGAAATCTCACTTTTGTCTCAGAGCTGACTGCGGCAAGACTGGTTCATGCTGGTGTGGCATTTCCGCACAATAGTAAACCCACACCCTTCGATCATGCCGCCGTGCCAAATGTCACAGGTACACATCAGATCAGTGCCAGCAGTGACGACATCCACTATTCGATGAGCGATACAAAAGTTGAATCAGGCGATGAAGAGGCGATGGAAATTACAAATGACTCATCCGTGGAGCATGACCTTGACGGCACCACAGTCAGATCTGATGGGTCAGCCAGCTTGTTCGACTCTCCCGACCCAGATCTTGGTAGCATCTCCGTCAGAAGCCAAGTTGGTGTTGAAGTGGCTCCTTCGTTGCCGGTGGCCGTTCCAGAACAAGTCCATCCAGAGACCGACATGCTCTCTTGGATTCCACCTAAGGTGTCCATTCCGCGGACCATGATCCTGGAGGCTACGGATGGATTGATACAGTCGGTCATGGAGGGAGAACAGCAGAGAGATCGGAGAGAGCGTGCGTACTAGACGAACTAGTCACTCGGAATGCAGCGGTTTTGGAGTTTGGATAGGGTGTTATGGATTTGGGGATCTTTCGAAGCAGCTTGGGACACATGAAACATACTACGCAGGACCGAATGAATCTTCTCAGGAGGAAGAGGGAGAATGGTTTGAAAGTCCATTTGACACGACGATGTCAGCACGCATCTCATGCTTTTTAATGAACATTCAGCTCGGCCGAGGGCATAGATTTGCTCTCACGAAGATGGAGGAAGCGATCATTTGAAGTGGTCTCCTGGGGTTCTTTGCAATCGATCATCACGGGTATTGGTTCAACCCATCCTCCAGTTGGCCTCATCCTGGTTCGGCCAGGATACACCTACCCCTTTCTTGTGGAGCCTTCTCTCCACAACGCTGCACAACTCCTGCTTCCAACCACAGGTGTACATGCTACATCTCTTCAGTCAAGTTTCCACTGTAGGAACGTGATCTTCATTTTCACAATACAGGGTCATCTAACACAGTCAAGTACCTGGTAACGGGGTGTGCTGCTGACATGATGAACTCCACCTTATGCAAAGATGTGAATGCACAAGTTCAGTTCCAACCATCTCAATTGGTAAACAAACCTAAGGCTGACGACGGCATTCACTAATAACCACGGGGCCACCTGTAACTAGTGAGTACACATGATAACCCACACGCCTCCATCTGCCAACGCATCAGTAAAGTGGAGATCGGCGCAACGACCGCTCTCCCACCCCAACAAGGATACCAGGCGTCTCTGAGAAGCTGTTGAATCTCTGCCACTGATCCTCTTTTATACGGTTGCTCGTCATCAAGGCACCCGGGAGCGTCTAGGAATATCTATCCCTTGGCCAGTGACTCTACAGAAAGATGTCCGGTTCGATCAAGAAGGTTGTTGTCCTCGGGGTATGTATGAACAAACCACCAACCCTGGCACACTCATTGCTCCGAGACTCATTGCTCCGACGCCATACTGATCATCATATCCTATCGAAAGGCCACAGGCAACGTGGGGAAACCCGTAGTGACAGCCCTCGCGGCCGCCGGGTACACAGTCACCGCAGCATCACGAACCGCCGGGCAGAAATTCCCAGATCCAATCATACCGGCAATCGTCGACTATAGCTCGGTCGACGCCCTCGTGGAGCTATTCAAAGGACAGGACGCAGTGGTCGAAGCCTTCCCACCCAATGCCGCAAATCTGCAGCCAACCATTGTCGACGCTTGCCTCAAGGCTGGGACGGTCAAGCATATCATCACACCCGACTTCGCCGGCGACACCTTCAGCCCCCATATCACGGAACTGCCGCTGTACGTGCCCAAGGTCGAGGCGCAGAAACAGCTCGAGGAGAAAACCAAAGGCACCGATCTGACCTGGAGCGCCATCATCACAGGTGGATGGTACGACTGGGGTAAGCAGTAAATTCCGCCGGTTGCAGGAACCCAATCCCCTCGAGAATATTGTTTCCATGCTCCCTCTCTTTTCCTCTCTCGCTTCCCCCCTTGCCTCCCTCTTCCTGTGAGGATTTTTTCTTGGTGAGGGTCTCATGTACGAGTGACGTGTCAAAGCGCACTAAAAACTGACAGCCAACCTTGGTTCGCCCACCTTATAGCAATCCCGCTCGGGTACTACTGGATCAATCCGCAGACGAACACGATCACAGTTTACGGGAGCGGGAACCAGCGCAACACCATGTGCGGCGTGAGCACGGCGGCCCGGGCGGTCTGCGACGTGCTGGCCAACCCAGCCAAGTTCAAGAACCGCCCCGTCTACGTGGCCGACCACACGGTGAGCATGAACCAGCTGATCCCCGTGCTCGAGGAGGCCCGGCCTGGCTGGAACGTCGTCAAGGTCGATCTCGACAAGTTCTTCGCCGACGCGAAGAAGATGTGGGACGAGGACACGGAAAAAGGGGTCGAGATCAGGCTGTTGACCATGGCGTACAATATGCTGGGCACCTATGGCATCTTCGAGGAAAACAATAGGTACAATGCCGATTTCGAGCAATTGGTCGAGCCGGGCTATGGCTATCTGAAGACTTGGGATGAGTTCAAGGACGAGTTGAAGACTCTTGTTGGCGGAAAGTGAGCGAGAGTCAGGGGTTGAAGAAATGCCGCGGTGTTTTCAAATGGAAAACAGACACTCGGACGGTCCGCAAGGCTCTCTACTAGTAGGGGTTAGTACTTGGTACATAGGTACATCTTTTCATCCTGGACCAGGAGACGAAAGGATCTCATGAAGGAGAGGACTGTTGAAGATCAGGCCTGGCGCTTACGTAACGGCCGATGGCGTCTTTCAAGCGAATCTTACGCCACACATTTGTCTCCTGATCATCGAAGTACTTGCATGACTCCGAGAAAGGAGAGCCTTCCAGTATAAATGAATTTATTAAGTGACATACGTATAAGGCTGTCTTAGATGGAACTGCCAAAGATCAGTTCACCAGAAGGCCATGTCACAATCGAGTACGTCCATTCCCCAAATTGACCTGAGCAATGCACAGGACCCAAAGAAACGACCTCAACTGCTCCAAGATGTGCGTCACGCATTGCTCAGGGTTGGCTTTCTCTATCTCGTCAACCATGATATCCCGGTGTCCGTGACCAACGACCTGGTCACGCTGCTCCCGCCACTCTTCGCGCTGCCCAGAGAGGTCAAGGAATCAGTCGCGCTCGTCCAGTCGCCGCATTTCTTGGGGTTCAGTCAGTTCGGGGCCGAGATCACGGCCAGCGTCGAGGATCAGAGGGAACAGTTTGAATTGGCGAACGAGCTGGAGGACAGGTACGGCCGCGACAACGGTCTGCCGCTATACACGCGACTCCAGGGGCCCAACCAATGGCTGGATCATGGCGACGCGCCGCCGAAGTTTCGAGCCACGGTCGAGTCCTACGTCGCCGCTTTGCAGGATGTGGCCTCTCGCTTCCTTGACGTGGTCACCGAGGCTCTGGAACTTTCTCCGGGGAGCCTGTCTGGATTCACGGGGCCTCAAGACCGGCTCAAACTCGTGCACTACCGGCCAAGCCCGGACGCGACGCTGGACGCTCAATCCCAGGGTGTCGGCCCACACAAGGACTCATCCGGCTGGATGACGTTCCTGTTGCAAGCCTCGGACCCGTCGATCAAGGGCCTTCAAGCGCTGTCCAAAGACGGCGTCTGGCTGGACGTGCCGCCGCTCCCAGGATCTCTGGTCGTGAACATGGGCCAGGCTTTCGAGGTCGTCACCAACGGCGTGTGCAAGGCCACCACCCACCGCGTGCTGCTCCCGCCGGGTGACTATGACCGCTACAGCGTGCCCTTCTTCCAGGGGGTCCGGCCGGACTTGACCAAGGACAATCTCAAGGTCTTGTGGGACCACTTCGACACTGGCAGGTGGCAGACACGCGAATCGGAAGAGGGGCAGCTCATCGACAGTCCATTTTTGCGCGGCAAATATGATACTTGGGGCGAGTCTCAGCTGAGGACCAAGGTCAGGAGCCACCGGGACGTGGGGAGGAGACACTATGCCGACGTTTTTGACAAGTACGTCAACGAGGATTGAAAACAACGGAGCTTGAGAACATCTAGTCATAGAAATGATCATTTCTCGGCTCGGCTCTGCACCAGCTTATGTACTGTCCTTAGTCGAGGACTTTTCGACGTAACTTTTTGATCGCTAGTTTTCCCCCCTCCACCACAAGTCCAAGTTCAGCCCTCGTGCTCATTCCACAACGACGTCCTTGCTCGTATCCAACTCCTCAAACCTTCTCAAATCCATCTCGCCCTCCAGCAACGGCTTGACGTAGGGATCAAACGTCTTCCAGTACGGGTTCTCCAGGTGGTACTTCTGGCTGCTCTCCTTTTCGTACCGCTCCACGATGGTGAAGTCGCGTTCGTCGTGGACGGACTGCATGACGAGCCAGGACACCGTCTCCTTGTCTTGCGAGTAGACGCGGGACGCCTCGATGAGCTTGTTTTTCAGTTTCTGGATGATGGCCGGGTCCGAGGACTTGGCTCGGAGGTGGACGGTGATTGTGTAGACCATGTTGGATGAGTTGGCTGTTGGGGTTGCAAAGAGAATCCAGTGGGAATCAAGGATCGTTTATATTTACCCTATTATCAAGTTCCCCGTTTAAATTTAACCCTTTCGTCGAGTTCCCCGCCTCTCATGACTGGAGGAGGCGGTACAGAGTAAGTACCTCCTTAGGTAATCCGTAGAGTTGGACTCATCGGGCACGTGACTGGGTTGGAAATGAGAATGTCTGACGGAAAGTCATTCGAATAATTGTGTGCACCTGGCACGTGATGTGGGAAAATGAGGATGTGCAAGCAGAACGCGGGTTCTGTCATTTGAATGCGTTGACGAGCCCGTCTCATTGAGGCACGTGGCGTGGCGAGAATCCAACTGCGGCTCTCCACCGATGACGGCGCAGCCAAAGCCTCCATTTTTGTTGGCCAACGAGACAGGAACTCTCGCGTCGGCGTTGGTTTAATGGCAGTCAATCTTCGCTATTCTCTATCTGTAGCCTCGGCTTCGAGGCCTCTATTCATACCTTGACTGTCCACAGCATGGAGGACGGGTAGCTCTGCCTTCGTTTCCCATCATCGCACCCTCGCTCCTGGTCATGAAGTTTGCAAAGTACGCGACCTCCGCACCCTCGGCTTGCTTTGAATCCGGAGACTGACCCAACCAGGGAATTGGAGGACGATGCTGTCCCGGAGTGGCGCATCAAGTATCTCAATTACAAGGCACGTTGTCCTAGACCTCGCTCTTTCGTGACATACTGACTCCAGCAGCAAGGGAAGAAGAAAATTAAGACCATTTCCAAAGCCCTGAAGAATGTCAATCGAACTCCCGCCACTCCTGCCCGACCAGTTCTCTTCCCTGCAGAGCCCTCGGATCGAACTCCCTTCACACACTATGACTTCAATAGACCAGCTACCGCTGTCTCGACACGGTCCCTCCCCGAAACCGAGGAAGTTGCTCCAGATCAAGATTCAAAGCCGCCACTGGACCGGCACGAAAGTCTGACACTCTTTTCCCAGTCGCCTCCCATCCTGATTCCAAGAAGAGCTGCATATGACAGTGGGGCCTCGACTCCAGAAAGAACGCCCTTGAATGGGGGTCGAGCATATCCGCTCGGGAGACGACAGATGAATTATGGGAGCATCATCGGCACACCCCCGGACGAGACCCCAGGCGAGATGGCAACTCTTGAACTCCCGGATCCTGCGTTGAGCCCAGCTCGGAGCCGCAAAATGCGGGAAACAGAGATGCGTCCCCATACACCTCTTCCACAACTACCAGAGAGTGTCCAGGCCAGTGAGTCATCTTCGGACCCGTACCACGTCGGCGAGACGACACCTCATCCCCGGCATAGTATTGGAGGCAGCCTGGCTCGAACCATGTTCAAAAAACGACTGCCGGAAAAGAGCCAATCCGCCTCGGGATCTCAATCTAACACATTTCCACGGTCCCGAATCCGACGAATGTTCACCTCTCAATCACTAGATGCGCCTGCAGTCAACGATGTGCAACTTGAAGCCTACAAGGAATTGGACATTAGGCAAGCCGAGTTCTTCGTCTTCCTCGACAGTGAACTCGAGAAAATAGAAACCTTCTATAGGGAGAAGGAGGCTGAGGCATCTGCACGACTTCAAGTACTCAGAAATCAACTGCATGAGATGAGAGATCGCCGACTGGCCGACATACTGAGGTCTAAGAAATCTACAAAGGCATCCGGGCAACTTCTTGACGATGGTATTTTGCCGCCACCAGAACAAGAAAGCCCCAAGCTCAAGGAAAACATCCACCCCAATGGCAATGGCAATGGTGCCAGCTTCATCAAGCATCCCCTTGAAAACGCCTCAAATGCGCTCACTAGAAAGTCGGTCATCGGCAAGACCAGCAAGGCTATGTCTCACCTGAGTTCACCCCCTGGCCCCAAGGCCCGGCAACGTATCAACGAGGGGAAGAAGGACTATGTCCGCCACGACCAAGGGAACGATGTCCCTTACCGGTTCGCCAAGAGGAGATTGAAGCTCGCCTTGCAAGAGTTCTATCGCGCTCTCGAGTTGCTCAAATCCTACGCCCTCCTCAACCGGACCGGCTTTCGAAAAATCAACAAGAAATACGACAAGGCGGTTCAAGCTCGGCCACCCCTGAGATACATGGCGGAGAAGGTCAATAACGCCTATTTTGTCCAAAGCGACGTGATTGAAAACCATCTCATGGCAGTCGAAGATCTTTACTCCCGGTATTTTGAGCGTGGAAACCACAAGATTGCCGTCCGGAAGCTTCGATCCAAGTTGGGTTCCGGCGATCAATCCCCGACAACCTTCCGCAACGGCGTTTACCTGGCCGCCGGCGCTTGTTTCGGTATTTCCGGTCTCGTTGACGCGGCCTCTAGACTTAACGACGCTGACCCGACGATTGTGACACAGACAAGCTATCTGCTGCAACTTTACGGCGGATACTTTCTGGCCCTCCTCCTCTTCCTGCTCTTCTGCCTCGACTGTAGAATCTGGACGGCCTCACACATCAACTATGTCTTCATCTTTGAATATGACACACGCCATGTCCTGGACTGGCGACAGCTGTCGGAGCTTCCTTGCTTCTTTTTGTTCTTGAACGGCCTATTTCTCTACCTGAATTTCCGAGACGAGCCCACCAGCTCTTTCTTCCTTTACTGGCCTGTTTTACTAATCGCTTCGACGTTGGTCATCATGGCCTTACCCTTCAAGATAATATACTACGAAGCCCGAAAATGGTGGGGTTATTCGAATTTCCGACTGCTTCTCGCGGGGTGGTACCCCGTTGAGTTTCGAGATTTCTACCTGGGCGACATGTACTGTTCGCAGACGTACGCCATGAGTCAGATCGAGGTCTTCTTCTGTCTCTACATCAACGGGTGGAAAAACCCGTCGCAGTGCAACTCCAACCACTCGCGGCTCCTGGGCTTCTTCGCGGCCCTTCCAGCCGTTTGGCGCGCATTCCAGTGTCTCCGGCGGTACTACGACTCGCGCAACTGGTTCCCGCACCTGGCCAACTTTGTCAAATATTGCGGCAACATCTCGTACTACATGATGCTCTCCATCTACCGGATCGACATCAACCCGCAGACGAGGGCGGCCTTCATCTGCTTTGCGGCCGTCAACGGTATCTACTCATCCTTCTGGGATGTCTTCATGGACTTCAGCCTGGGCAACGCGTGGGCCAAACATCCCTTTCTGCGCGACCAACTGGCGTACAAGAAGGTCTGGGTCTACTACTTTGCCATCGTGGCCGACGTCATCCTCCGCCAACAGTGGATCTTCTTCGCCATCTTCACGGCGGACCTGCAGCACTCGGCGATAATGTCGTTTGCCGTCAGTCTCGCCGAAGTCCTCCGTCGTGGGCTGTGGTCCATCTTCCGCGTCGAGAACGAGCATTGTAACAACGTGGGCAAGTTCCGCGCCTCCAGAGACATCCCGCTCCCCTATGACCTGACCGAATCTCCCGATGTCACCATCAAGACCCCCTCCTCCGCCCCAGCCAGCGGCCACCTTCCACCCCCAGCTACCACCGACGCCCACCCAAATACCCACACTGCGACAGGCGCCGACCTCGAGCGCGCAGCCACGACGTCGTCTTCGACACTTCGTCATCGCCGAGCCCCCGGCATCGCGCCGGGCACGCCAGGCCTGCGTGCACTCCAACGTGTCGGGACGGCCATCGCGTCCGCGCACGCCCAGGACTTTGAGAAACGCCGCCGGCCGGAAACCGAGAGCCAACACGAACACGACGTCGCCGCCACTCTGGCCGGGGGCTCCTCGGACGAAGACGAAGACGACGATGATGAGGACGAGGAGGACGGTTTCATCAACGACGGTAGTGACGGCGAGGTTGCCCATCTCCGCCGTCAGACCTCCGGCGATGGTAACCCGGCCGAACTGGACCGTCGCGACATCGCCGAGGCTGGTAGGATCGTTGGCTGGGCTAACCCCTGAGGAAGGTGGTGCTAAGTAATCCTCGCTTGACAGTTCTACTTGGTTTGAATGGTACCTGCATAGATAGACATTTAGATGCCTCATCCGAGTAACCAATCGCTGTATCAACTCTTGTTATTGCCGCGCTGCTAATATCTTCCCCGTCACTCCGTATACCAACTACTTGGTAAACTTGGTTCGAGCTCGTTGGGACTAAATAATGCTCAGCGTACCGAGTACTGCTCATCCCACTATTACAGCACCAAGGACACAAGGCAGCCAGGCAAGCGATGAAGGCACAGAAGTTCAAGTTCAAGTTCAAATTCCAGTTCTTCTTCTCTCCTCTTGTCTTTTGCTCTTCTAGTGTCAAGTAGTAGGACGGCAATGGAAGAAAGAATATGTACATTTCTCGAGTGAGAATGATCTCTGCTCGCTTTGATTTTTAGTCTGTCTGGAACGCCTTTCCTCCCTCGCTGACTGACTGACTGACTGACTGACCAGACCTATACACTGCACCAAGTACCTAGGACACTAGGAGATTGAAAACGACCCGTTCCCGACGATTCATTCATCAATGCGCCGACGGGTACAGGACTCAGGGGGACTCAAGCCAGGGTTATGCTTCTCCTTTCATTCGGGGATCAAATCCTTCGATCGACTATCTGCTCCTCGAGTGCAACTCGAGCTTTCCCTACTGCTCGAGCCTTGATGCATGGAAACCCATCGATGGCTTTTAAATCCCTTCGCTTCATTTCATTGTACCTACACCCCTTAGCCGTACGAGGCTTGCGGCCTAGGCTCGGGCGGTGATAGGTAATTCGTCTCGGAGTTGACTGTCTCCTTGGCCGCAGAGCAGCGAGCCATTGTTGGTGAGCTAGATAGAGACCAGTCATTAGCAATAGTTCCATGTCAAAGTGAGGCAACCGCGCGGTCTCTCCACAACTGGTAAGCCAGGCTTGGATATGTTAACACATACCTTCTTGAAATCACATCCGTCATATAAAAGTTGCTGATGGGTAGGCCCAACGCCGTCCCCGTACTCTTCGCCCCCTTGTTTGCATCCACAAGTTGCACCTTGCTCAGTACCGACAGGGAGCTTGGCTCGAGGGTGTCGTATCTTCGGAGAGTCGGGCTAACCTCTTCCATACGGTCTCTCAACACCTCGAGGTCATCATAGGGAAGCGGGACACCTAAAAATTCTGAGGCCGCGCGGATGATCTTCCAATCCGTGCGTGCCGCACCGGGAAGCGCCACTGCTGACCGGGTGGTTTGCACTCGGCCTTCGGTGTTGACATACGTGCCTGACTTCTCCGTGTACGTGGCGCCAGGTAGGATAACGTCGGCAAGCTGTGCGCCAGTCTCACCATGGTGGCCTTGGTAGATCACAAAGGCCTCCTTGGGGATGTCTGATTCTGAAATCTCGTCGGCACCCAACAACCAGACCATCTTGGGTTTGGTTTCTGCGACCTTCTGCGACGGGGTGGTGAATCCAACTTCATATGCGCCAGCACGAGATGCAGCTCGTTGGAGAACATTGTAGCCTTGCCATTCTTCCGTGTTGAAGTTGGTCTGGTTCTTCTCAACGAAGGCGCCCACGGATTCGAAGATGGCGCTTGCATCGGCGTGTTCTGCAACGCCGGAACCAACGATGATCATGGGTTTCTTTGCGGTAGACAGTTTCTTGCCGAATTCGCCAGAAAGTGCTTTCTTCACGGCCGCAGCATCCGTGCCCAGGTGGTCGAATTTAAATGTGCTTTCAAAAGGTTCGCCAACAAGGCCAATCTCAAGGGGTGAGCGCATCCATTGTTTCCGGATCCGGGCATTTAGAACAGCAGCTTCCCAGCGTGGGTTGCTTCCAATTATCAACAGTGCGTCTGCTTCTTCGATACCGTAGATTTTCGAGTTGAAGAGGTAGTTTCCTCGCACGTCAACGCCGTGGGCGATTGGGGCGCTGCCACCGGGTTGATCGAGAGCGAGGTTGTCGGAATTCAGTTTGTTGGCGAGATCTTTCATGGCAACCAGGGATTCCGTCTCGGTGAGGTGCCCGGCGATAGCCTTGAACTCGTGCTCGGCTGGCTTGAGCTTCAAGTATGCGTTACCGATCTCTGTGAGCGCTTGTTCCCAGGTGGCGGGCTGGAATTGGCCATCCTTTCGAATCAACGGCGTAGTCAGTCGCTGCGTCTTCAATCCGTCCAGAGCAAAACGCGTCTTGTCATCGATCCACTCTTCATTGATATCATCGTTCAGCCTAGGCAGGATTCTCTTGACCTCGACGCCTCTTGCATCCACTCGAATGTTCGACCCTAGCGCGTTCAAAACGTCAATCGATTCGAATTTGGTGAGTTCCCAAGGTCGATAGCTAAAGGCACCCGGTTTAGGAAGTAGTGCACCGACAGGGCACAGGTCCGCAACATTGCCTGACAGCTCGGTATCCAAGTTTCTCTCCAGGTATGTGCCGATTTCCAACGAATTGCCTCTTCCTGTCGAGCCCAGCTCTGGAGCTCCAGCAATCTCATTGGCGAACCGAACGCATCTCGTGCAGTGAATACATCTGTTCATGGAGGTCTTGATCAACGGCCCAATATTCTTGTCCTCGACCGCACGCTTGCCCGTGATCTCATGGAACCGACCGCGGTCAGCGCCATATCTCATAGACTGGTCCTGTAAATCACATTGACCGCCTTGGTCGCAAATGGGGCAATCTAGAGGATGGTTGGCCAGGAGGAATTCCATGATACCTTCTCTTGCTTTGTGTGTCATTGGCGAATTGGTCTTGACGACCATACCGGGTTGGACGGGCCATGCACAGGAGGCAACCGGTTTCGGGACTCGTTCGACTTCGACTAGGCACATTCGACAGTTACCTGCGATGAGGAGTTTTCTAGGGAGCCAGAGGTCAGCACACACAAACATCATCACTCAATTGGCGCCGCTGGACTTACTCATGATAACAGTATCTCGGGATAGTAACTCCAGCCTTCTCGCAAGCCTGGATCAAGGCCGAGCCAGCTTCTATGGACACTTTCTTCCCATCAATGGTGAGTTCAACTTCCGCGGCCCGTCTTGCCGAGGAGATGAAGGTTCTCTTGGTGGCCGCCCGCGCCAGGGAGGTCCTGGAGTGCGCAGCGGCGCGAAGAAGCTGAGACCGCATTTGGACAGGTCGGGCTGGTCTCAGCTACAAGGATTTGGAAGATGTTGAAGGAGTGTGGCGGCGACAAGGAGCTCGAGTTGGTGCAGCGTTCCTGACGTTCTTCTAGAGAAGTTGCGAACAAATGCTTCCTTCGTGATTGGCCAAAGCATATCTTGGCGCCCAGTGCGGAGCACTCAGCACCTTCGGCAAATCATACTTTACGTTTTGTTATTATTACCCTCCATCCTCCGTACTTCCCCATACCTCTCTACCCAGTAGGTAGTATCACGCGAAAAACCAGTCTCTATCCTTCCTCTCATGACCAAGCCACTCGCTGCTTTGCTCAATCCGCGGCTCAATCCCGGCTCCCTGAGGCCCATTGTGCCTCATTCAAACAACTAACGTTTATCAACTTTAGACGATGAGATACGTTCGGTAGGCTAGGAGATCCCAATCCAGCTCTTCCTCCAATATGCCTGGACTGCTCGGTTGGCCCCCCCCGCACTGCTCTACTTACTGCTTGAACATATGCCTGCCGTCAGGAGGTCCGTTCTCTTCTTTTCCTGCCTCCAGCTCACAAACCATCTCAAGTAAACAATGTTTCGCCATAGATCTATTGCCACTGGTATATCTTGATACTTACCTACCTCCCATTCCCATCTCTGCTGTCCACGTCCTCCCCGACTCCCAAGACACACCAATCAATCACCTTGTCAACATCTCCCTGATCTTCCTTCTGTACTTCCCAATGACCCGCAGCAAGGTGAGTAAACCCCATATAGTTGACAGGATAGGAAGCCACGAGATCCAACCTTTAGAAGGGTCCATTCCTGACTCTTCCATAACCGCGTCCAACATACCCACCATGAGCATGACAGGACTATCGTCGCCAAACAAGTTATCTTTATTTCGCATGGTCCGCTTTTGAAATTTCTTCGCTCGAGGAAACATGTCGTGTTCGTATTTGGCGACCGCCTCGTCAACCGGACTGTCGTTCTTCAGGGCTTCTTCGATTTTCTCAGCCAGTTCCAGGGAATCCTTCATGGCTTTGTTGACCCCCTCTCCTGCATAAGGTGTCATGAGACTTGCCGCGTCTCCAATCAGGGTGTATCCCCTTTGGTGTTGCCAGGTGTGGCCCACGGGAAGCTCGTACAGTATCCAAGGGCGGAAGGTGTTGCTAACTTGAACCCAAGCTCTCAATTCAGGAGCCCAATCGGCATAATTTTCCAATATTTTCTCTCTCAATTTCGCGTCATCAGCACCATATGCGGAGATCGTGTCGGAGGCAAAGGTCTCCTCCCTCATTAACCAGATTCCCACCCTGATACTATCGTCGCTCATTCTTTGCAGTGTCAAGCCTTTGTGGTCGGAGTAGGAAAAGTTACTCCCCTTTCCTACCATTTTAGAGATCTGCGGGAAATCTTGATCCGGGTTGCCGATCCGACTTTCGAACCCACAGATTCCAGCATAGGCCGGCCGAACATCGGTCAGAACAAGGCTGACTTTGGACCAGCCGCCGTCAGCGCCGACAACCAGATCGAAGGGCCCAGCCGTGCTGCCGTCGCGAAAGGTCAGAATACCAGTAGTGCTGTCGATCGATTGCAGAGTCTTTCCCCATCTAATGGATTCCGGGTTGACACTAGCCAGCAAAATGTTCTTCAGAGTCTCGCGATCGATTTCCGGCCGTGCGTGCTCGTCCGACCCGGGTTTTGCGTTATGTTTGATGTGGAAGATTGTTGTAGCATTCTTGTCTCCAAGGGTAAGTTCTTCACCGTCGTAGCGCAGATGCTTGACCGCCTCATCCCAAAGGCCGGCCTTCCTCAGAGCAGCAAGACCTGTATCAGTGTGGAGGTCCAGAGTGCCACCCTGGGATAGTCGAGAGGTCGGCGAAACATCCTTCTCAAATACGGTGATTGAGACTTCAACCTCTGCAACTTGAAGGAGACGAGCCAAGGTGAGGCCGGCCGGGCCAGCACCTACGATAGCGATGCACAGGGGCATAGAGAGCCGAGATATAGTGTTGATGTAAGAATCGTAGAGGTGGGCTTGACGTCGAGAGCGAGATGGGAGTGGTGAGCAAGTTAATGAAGTTCGACCAGTCTTTTCGCTGGCGCCTGCTGGGGGCTATATAGGGGGGAAGTGGGAATTAAGAAATGAAGGTGTTAAAGGTTGTTGCCTAATTTTCAAGTTGTTCACTGCGATGAGAAATAAGGACGAGCAAGAGATTGTTGTCTTCTGGCAGCTGCCTCACCTACTCATCATGCTCGCTTCCCTTGGCTGGACTCACTTGAAATATACTAAATACACGTATCGGGCGACGAAGGCAAAATGTCCGTGCAAGCCAGCACCTCTCGGCTGTCAATATGGTATTTGAAGCCTCCGTGTTCGAGGACAACGCGGTGTCTCCATACCCTCACTTGCAAAGGAGAGAATATCTCGGCGCCGACAGAGACCTAACGGCCGAAAGTCGCGTCTTTCACACCCGGTGTGGAAGCTTTCGCGAGCTCCAATTTTGGCCAAGTCGCCCACAGCTCCCCTAGGTTGGAGCTCTCCTCTGTCGCCACTCCTGGCCTGCAGCTTTTCATGCCTCAGAGTTGTTCAGGAGCAGGTCGAGCGATTTCGTTACGTAGAGCTTTTGAAACTATGATATCATCTATATTTAAATCATTTTCATTATTTTGGTTCGTTCAAACCATCATCGCTCCTACGCCAACAAACGCAACGAAGCTAAGCGGCGCCGCCACTGCGTTCAGCCCCGGATTTCGCACGGCCGCTCCAGAACTGGTAGCAGAAGGCGCCGTAGTCTGCGTTGAGCTGGGGGATTGGTAGCCCTCTGCTATAGGGCACTGAGAACTGTCACAAAGAGCAGCAAGCTTAGGACTAGGCACAAACGTCTTGATCGGCCTGCTGCTGTTCTTCAGAGAATCCCCATTTGCATCGAGACTCTCAACTATGCTCCAAGGATGGTATTTTGGTACCGTGAACTCCGTTTCGAACCCGTTCTTCTGCACGGTGTCCAGGACAGTCCATGGCCCATCACGGGATGTGCTGGAGTAGATGCGCCATTGGGCAGCTTGCGTTGCCCCATTCCAGCTCATCCAGTAGGAAGTTGGTGCGCTGGTATTGTGCGCATACGTATACAATGCAGGCGCATCCGTAGGGTTAGAGGTAAAGTTGTATTTGAAGGCTCGATAATTCATCGTCCCGGTTGTGGCAAAATGACCTTGCTGCACCATTCGCCCATCGGGGCCATATTCGGAAATGTAAGCATTTTCACCCCAGCCCAGGAAGACGTTAGATGTCCTCCAGTCCTGGCGGCGACCAAGCAGCTGGACGTTCCCTTGAGAGGCGGAAATGAAACGATGTGGAGCAATAAAGTCTTGAATGAGAGACACGACGTTCTTGGTGTGGTCGAGCTTCAAGATCTTGCCCGTAGAATAGCGTGATGTCTGGTTGTAGCCATTGGACGCGTTGTCGAACAGGGAGATTATGGTGGTGGTTTCATTCTCCTCGAGGAATCTCGCATCGTGCTGAAAGCTGAAGTTCAGACCTTGGGGGAAAGTGAAGTCGGAGCTGCCTCCGCCCAATCTCCAGATAACGTCTCCGTCCTGTCCAGAGACCTTGTACACGGTGCAGGTGTGGCGAGCGGAGACCAAATAGTCGCCATCGGCATTTTGATCCACACTGTTGATGTGGAAGTAATCCCATGGGTTCGTTGGCGTCAAGCCATTTCCCGAAACTTCGGTCGTGTTGGGAAGTACAAAGCTCTCGCTCAGAGGGACGTTGTCCAGAGCCGACCATTCAAACTGCAGTTGGTTGGTCCCTAGTTGGATGTGCTGGAAGAAGTTGTTCTGGATCCAACCCTGGCCCGAGGTGATATTGTACTCGGACAGGTCGTAATGTTCTGGATTGTACAGGGTGAAAATCGATGATCCGTCTTCGAGTACATTAAATTCATGCTCGTCGAAATTGGCCAATCCGCCCTGCGAGTGAACCGAAGTTCTACTGGTGAAGGTGTTGTCGAGAATCACCGCATAGCCCCGGACATATCCAGAATTCTGAGAGCCAGTGAGGTAACACAGATTGTCGGTTCCATTGATAGAGCAGACGTGAAAATTGTGGGAAGGGCCGCCGCCAGTGGCTCCGAAGCCAGAATATACCAGATTCCCCCTATTGTCATAGATGTATACCGCCTCTTGAAATGTTTGGTACGGCCCCAGGAAGATGTAGCCGGGGGACACTGCGTCTTCATCCAAAAGTGAGATGTTCAGAGACGGGGCATAGATGTCGGGTCTCTTCAGGGGCGTCAGCGAGAGCCAGGAACGAGGGTAGGAGTCAGGTGAGATGCCTTACCGATTTATATTGAGACAATGGCCCTGTTTTATTCGTCCCGACCGGCGCTAGGCCTTGTGCTTGTGCAGCGGGCAGGAAATATGTTGCCAGTAGTGACGTTGCCGTAAGCCATAGGGACGCTGGCATCGCGGAGGAGAGAAGAAAGAAGGAAAGAAGAAAAGGAAAAAAGAGAATCCCGCTTCATCTAGCGAGGTATTAATGTCGGTGGCAACTGTTAAGGTGCGGTCACTGCACCTGGCTTAAGTTAGGGACTCGGTTTACGGTTGCATTTTGGTTGACGAGGATGCGGTTCCATCATTTCCGCAGGCTGACAGACGCGGATTTATTATTAGTGCCGGGTTTCGCGTTTTCAAGCCCCTCCAAAGTAGCGCGAGATTTCCCCAGAGAGTCCTGCCGACAGGTGGATAGGCTTTCCGGAAGCCCCAGGGGCTCTTCGGCCCAAAGCTCGTTAACTAATTATAGGCTAGCCAAAGCCCAGGCAACGCCTGGAGCGGGAAATTAAGTAAAAAGGACCCACCATTCACTCTTGGAGACCCTCAAGCTCCCCGCATGGAACGCTGAAAGAACTGTTGTGAGAACGACGCTGACATATTCAGACCAAAATGGTAGATCTTGGCTGCCGTTACTGCCTTGGGATAGCTCTATCCACTGGCCTTCTCTCTGTGCCTCTGATCGTATCCTATCATGCCAGAGCTTCAAGGAAGTGGCATTATGCGGAAATGATGACAACAACCAATGAATACGGCCAAGGGGATGAGGAATTCGAACCCAGGGGCCACTATCACGACAACCTGTTTGCGTCACGGCTATGGCGAAGCATGGGGAATGTATAAGGGTATCAAATGGCTACCAGCCTGCTACTCGGCTCAGGCATCTCAGGAGGTACCTGCTTAGGTGCTTACATACATCCTCATCCCGGTGCAAGCAAAGCCTACACTTGCCTCAAATCTCCGTGGCATTTATCATCTTACAGTGTCCTAACCGAAACCATCCAAGTATAACAACCTTCCCAGCAGTCCTGGGTCCCATTTACGTGTTAATTCTCATCCATCATCGTTGTCGTCGTCCCACCCCCCCCCTCTCTCTCATCCCCCAGATCAACATGGTCAAAATTACGACGCTTCGCTTCAAGGAGAAACTACAACTGGAAGCTTTGGACTTGTGGGCGCTCAGAGGGGTTGAGCGGTGGCCCCAGTGCAATTCCTGACGTTGGTGGGTGAGTAGTTGAGGGTTGGGGAACGCTAGTTGCAAGGAAGTAGTGGTACAAGTCAAGCTTGAGAGTGAGCAGGGTGCCAGTTGCAAACGCATTTGGAGGTTTGGGAGGGCATTGGTTGTGCAGGTTCGCTTGGCCTGGGGCTGGATTGGTCGAGTCCAAGTCTCGTTCCAAAAGACTGGAGGTTGAAGCCAAAGCTGAGAGTTCTGTCTGGACCGGTCAAAATAAAAAGCTAACGAGAGAACGAAAGTCGAAGATTGCTGCGATTTGAACATGAAAATCAGGTCGGCGAGAGCAACTCTCCCCGGGTCGACTTTCCAACTCTGAAACCCATGTTTGATTCAAGCGAAGAGGAAGAACCTTTCAGAGTCTCCTCCTATGTGGAGTTCTGACGGTGGGGCAAAACCAGTTCCAGCTAGCATTTTGCTGGCAGCAAGAGGCCTTGTTTGGTGGATGGATTCCTAGTGCCTATCCCACGTGGTTGGGATCGTGATCAGCGTCGTTAATGGAAGAGTAACAAGCCAGTGACAGTAGAGAGAACCAAAACAGTTCCCATTGACTACAAAGATCGATGACCACGAGAGTTATGACATCACAGCATGCCACCATTCTACACAGCACCAAGAAACAGGCAAGTTTGGAAACAGTGGCTTGTGTGGTGACGAACCAAGCCCATTGGAGACGAGGCTGCGCTATAGGACAACCAACCGTTGTCGGTGCCAAAGCAGTCCCTTGCTGGGCTGCAAGGCTGCGCTTAGACTCGGAGCGGATCCTGTCATAGATGTTAATGCCCCACAACTAGATGCAGAGCCTAGAACCTTGACTAAGTTCACGATTGATGGATCGACCGTCCATGATCCGTTACTCAGGTACGAACTTCACCACTGTCCAGCGGTCCAGACGTGAGAGTGGTAAGGCAGATTAAAGTGGGAAATGTCTGGGGAGCCACATTCATCCAGCGCCACATTGAGCGGCAGCAGCAAGCACAGCTGAACCTCAAGTTGAAGCCGAAGTGCCGTGATGACGCTCGTAAAAAGGATCTTTTTCCCCTTCGGGAATCTCGCGCCAGTCATATTCCAACCGTGTAGCCATGTTTCTTGCTACTTCCAGTCCACCATACCAGTGGGCAATGAACGCCAACGTGACGTCGATTCCAGCGCTGATCCCTGCAGAACTCCAAATTTCAACAGCTGCTGCGCCCTCGGCTTCATTGGGAAGACTGCGGACCCACCTCGCCCCAGTCTGCCAGGACACCTCCGGGGTCCGCCGAGCAACCTCGCCAAACATGGCCATGTTGGTGGTTGCGCGGCGGCCATGAAGCAAGCCTGTCTGCGCTAGGGCGTCAGACCCGGTGCAGACGGTGATGATCGCCGTCCGAATATGTGGAGTCACCTTGGAGATGAAATCGAGAAGACTTTGGATATTGGCTGTCCTGGTTCCGTCCGGGTGAAGTCGCTTGATCCGTGTGCCCAATCCGCCTGGAATGAGCATCACATCAACTGTTGGGGCATCCTTGCCCGATTCGAGCGCCTTGAGATACTCGGCAAAGGTGGTGTCTGGCTGCAGGTACTCGTTGAAAGTGGTGTTGAGTTTGCCGCCGGTGTGGGCAAAAGCCTCGCCCAGGTCGAACGACCACTTCGCCAACGCGGGAGGGATGGGTTTGGTCGGCACAGGATCGAGGGTGTCAGAGATCAAGGTCAGCTTGAGTGGTTCTGTGTAGGACAGAAGGTTGAGGATGTCGAGCGGCCCCGCCAGATCCAGAAGTTGGAACATGGGATAGATGGGTAGCAGGAAGTTGGCGGGTGGGGTCGACGACGCCATCTTGGTCCACAGTCGAGATTTTTAGAACTGTCTCCCGAAAATGCTAGTTGCAAGGACGAACAGAGAAGAACAGAAAATGAAGGAGGGCAAAATCCGAGAGCAGGAAGTCGGTCAGCTATTAAATAGAATCAGACGTGAGCAGGTTGAGGAGGGGAAGTCGTTTCCAAATGCATCGATATTGCCAATTCTGTCATAGCCTGCCTCTTTCGTCAAAATAGCACGACTTGGCCTCGGCAGGCTGGGGCACTGGGGGAAGAGTGTGTGACGGGACTGGCAGTTTGCCGGCAGCCATGGCCCGTTGATGGCTTGGGGCAGAGACCGGGGGCACGTGTAGGCAGTCAAGAGAGAACCGTCCAATGGCCATACGTGCCATAGGTAGATCTCTAATTAAACGCAAGTGAGAGATTCTTTTCCTGTGGATGGTAATTATTCATCAAAGAAAGAGCGGCGTCGATGATCCGGAATCCGGAGATTGGAGATATCGGTATGCACGGACCCTGGTCTGCCTGGTGCCATCGAGGCTTTCAACGGTCAGGTGACTACCCTACTGTGGCTAGCGCAGTCATCGTGAGTCACCTGCCCCACCCTGGGCGGGCCAAGAAGGCAAAAGCAAACTGGTCCGCACTTGCCATTTGCCTTCCTCCCTCTCTCCTCTTCCACCTGACTCTTTTCCTTAACTCTGTACCGTTCGTCTTCAGGCTCCTTCCTGCGCCTCCCTCTGACTGCCTGACCTGACCTGGCCCGAACCAGAATCACAAGCACGTCCTGAATCCGAACCGGAAGCAGACCAGACCACCACTGCGCAGTGGCGTCTTCCAATTCATTCCGTCAAGGCTCACCAAATCACAGCCTAGGTTCCATACTGTTCTCTGTTTCGCTCTGTTTGCCTGCCTTTCGCCTCCCGTAGCACAACCTGAAGAATGACGCATCCTGATTCATCCAATGCCGCGATTACTCTACAATCATGCTTTCTGCCTGCTCGCGCCTTCACAATACAACACACCATTCAATCTGTGTTTCCTGCCGTCACCCATTGTTCTTTCCATTGGAACCTCTGGTCTATTGTCAATAGCCTCACACAATACCAACACTCTCTTATTCAATCCGCTCTTCAATTGACCTTCCACTAACTATATCTTCTCTCTCCCACAAAAATATCCCACTGCGCACCATTTATCCCTGCATCTAACCCCAGTCTACCACTTACCTGTCGCTTCGTTACCAACAGGAAACACCGACTGCCTAGATTGCAGGTCCTCAGTCCTCAGTCCTCAACCGTGGACCGTCGAACTCTAACTGCGGAACGACCCACGCCATCCGCTGTCTGTATCAACTTTCAAGTTCACTCGAAGCCTTCGACTCCGCTACCGCACTCGTCGACAACCCGGATCTAGGAGGACCTTGGATCCTGGGGCCCGACTTCGATATTGAAAAAGAAAATCCCTTCTTCCTTCCTCCTCCTTTCTCCTCCCAATCCATCGACTTCCCTGGTGTGCCTGGACAGAAGAGTTGGAGAGTGTCACAAGTCAAAGCAATACTCTGCTGGTCCTCTCTCTCCAGCCTCGACTCCGTGTTCCCCCTTCTGGAGTCAGAAGTAACTTCGTCCGCCAAGCCATCTGTCACCGGAAATCAACGCAATGGACGACAAGGCTGTCGACACTAACCAACCGGGGCGTGTGTCTGACTTGACGCTGGCCATGGCTCAGGCGCAGGCTAGGACGATCTCACCTCCAGTATCCGACGGCACTTTCAAGGCATTCGAGTCCGAGTTTCAGCGTGTCACTCCCCAGTTGCGTCCGAGTGGAGGCCGAGTCCTCGATTCACCCCCCTCCAGTGTCGAAGACTTACCAAGGCCGTATTACTATCAAAATCGCATGCCCGCAATCCCAGCACCCTACCTTTCAAAGACAACCAAGATCACCAAAAATTCGTCTTCAAACACTGTCCTCGACGGGGATGATTCAAACACAAAATTGTCATGGGACGACATCGACATGATCACCGAGGAGTTGGTTCGTCGCCACTCGGTCACTCCGGATATGATCACAGACAATGGAAAGGGAACGATCCAATTGCCCCGCGACGCATTTGTACCAAAAGACTTGCAATTTGTGCCTTCCGCCAAAGAGCTTTTGCGAAGACTTAGGTTCTTCCTTGGTTATCACATTCCCGGTCTGAGAAACTCGTTTGCATATGGCCATGAAATAGCTTTTCATCAATGGAGGCAGGTCGCCATCAATGCTCACCCTTGGTACTTTGTCAGGGCCATGGCCTGCTATGGAGTTCTGGAGAAATACCAGAGCGGAACTCAGGAGGCGTGTGTGTACATACGCCAACGATGGTTCAGTGGCAAACCACACGAATTTGACAACTGGGGAGAGCGCCGTATCTTTCGAGAACATCCCGCAACACCGCCAGCCAAAAAGCCAAAGTCTACGAAGCCGAAGTCTCCAAAGTCTTCCCCCAAAGCCAAGCCTCTTTCGGAATTTGAACCGGGATCCCAGCGACCCAAGACTCGACGGGCAACTCAGACAGACGGCCCTCAAGCAACAGAGACGAGAGAGCAACTAAGGGAGCAGCTGAAAGAGAAGAAAGAACAGCTGAAAGAACAGCTGCGGGAGCAAGAGAAGGAACATGCGGCTAAGGCGGCTGTTGAAGCCAAAAAAGAGCTCAACAGTCCGCCCAGCAAAGCCAAATCTGTCAGCCCATCCACCAAGCGCAAGCGCATTGACGACGACTTGGTGGGCAAGGAGAAGAAGTCGCGCAAGACTTACAACCCCAGCAACAGTGCCCCCAGTGATCTCTTCGCTCGACACATCAAGTCGATGCTCAACGCACGCTCCGCCGAGAAGACCGACTTTGGCTCGTTTAAAGATGCCGTCTTACCCGACAATGCTGTTCATCTGGAACTCAAGCCTTACATTCTCAACCAATTCCCACCTGGTCAAACAAAGCTGGAGGAGTTCGGTGATGCCGAGGGTCTTCACAATGTCGAGGTTGCTCTTTGCAAGGACATCAACATCACGTTCGACACCTACCGCTGCCAAAAGAGTCGCTTCTTCATCGGCCTTGCACTGTTCACCGAGTACTGTGCTCGAACTTTGGAAAAGGACCCGGACTTCAAGAAGATCTGGAATGTCGGACCTTCGCAATGTCAGTTGTTTGGCAATATGGACGTCAATAAATCGTCAAACATGTTCCGGGCCTTTGAATATTGGGGCTGGACTGAACCCTTGAGCAGAAAGGACAGCAGCCACAAGAAACAACACGTCATGTCATCCAAGTACCTCGCACAGTTCCCCAAGGAACATCGTGAGCAACTGATGCAAGAAGTCGGTCGCTGGGAAGACAACAATGTCGCCGAAGCCAGCCAAAAGCTGGTCATGCTCTTGTGAGCACACGAATTTCACTTGGGCATCCCAACCTCTGCGTGAACCTCAGAGACGACTGCTATGGCTGAATGAGGAGATGAAAATTGATGAGCGCAAATCTAAGCAAATGTTACCATGAAAAAGCGAACGCGGCGTTGGTGCTAGGACGATCACGGAAAGTACAGGGGATTATGTGTTTTGTTTCTTCGGTCTTCGGTTTCGTGTCTTTTTGAGGGTTGGCTTGTCTGTGCAGCAGCGTATGAAGGACGGAAATCATTCGAGGACCAGTCGTTCGCTCGACATTCAGGATTGGTTGGTATCTTCTTGTTCATCTCTGGTTAGATCAGTGTGGCCAAGGCATATTTAAAGTGCAACAGTATGGGCTGTCCAAGGGGACCAAACACAGATAGCGAGTTCTTACAGTAACAGTCAAATGATAACCAAATTGTTTTTGTACAGTGGTCTAGTACTCATGTCGCCACTCATTGCGCACTCACTGTGACTTCTCTTCGTTGCCGACAACATCTGGATCAAGAATTCGCCATCCTCGGCGGTAGAATCCTTGAACTTTCCCGGTAAGTAGAAATTCTTGCAGGGCTTCTTCGCGGCTTCCATGCATTTACTACGCGAACTCCTGTTAGAGCAGGCTTCCTGTTGACAGCATTGCACTCCACTTTCAAGGGCATCGGTCGGTGTTGCAGTTGGCTTCTTCTCTCTAGCTGCAGCCTCCGGAGTCCCTTTGCAATCGTCTTTTCCATGGACCATGTCCCTCGTGGCAGTTTCATCCGAGGTTTTTGCGTATCTGCGCTTGCATTCCTGCGTTCTTGCGGCCTTCGTTCTCTTGTCAGCGCGGGCGTGTGCTGACCTCCCATAGGCCACACCCTCAAAGTCTCCCAGATTCCTTGTGTTTTTCCAGCCTTCAGTTCTCCTCGCTCTTCCTCTCACCCTCGCCACTCAGGCTCAAGCTTCCAAGCCCCCTTGAAATACCGACTGCAGTCAGCCACGCACTTCGTACCACCAATGCCAATACCACTGCGCACATGTCGAGTTTAGATCGCTGCGGGTATGACTACAAAAAAGGAGGGAAGATGCCTGGCGACCGGGATCCAACCCAGACCTGCTGGACAAGACCAGGGGGCAGGTCGAGAAGTCGAGAAATTTCTCTTTCGACGGCGCTTGACTACCGGGGCATGGCTTCAGGGAGATTTGGGAACGAACGAGGGAAGAAAATACGATGATGACGGTTGCAAGGAAGAATGAATCCACAAATACGACGAATGTTGCGAAAAGAAGAATGCATGCATGGAGGACTCGCTCGGCGACTTCTCTTCACACCAAATCCTCCAGAAGGGCCACCAACTTGCAGAACGTATGGACCCGAAAAGAGTGGGGAAAGGGATGGTGAACGTTCGCTTTTAAACTGAGGAGAACAAGGCCCGAAGGGGAAGTGGGCAAGCTTTCACAACAGATGGGTTCTGAACAAATTTCCATCGAGGCGGTTCTGGATCCTCGGTCGCTTCCGGTCCTACCTCGACGAGAAACAGACCCAGACATGCTGCAAGAGGGCCCCTTGCTGACCACGAGACTGGGCGACTCCCCCTGCGAAACCCGAATACGAGAGAGAGAGAGACCGCAGGCCGAGTCACATTTCGGGATGATGAGAAACCATTCACGCCGTCTGCTTGTCGAATACGACTGTTGTTTGCATAAAAACTTCGTTCGTCGGGTCGAAAAGGGCCGCAGGACCGAATCTAAAACATGCGTTGGCCATCGAACCAAACCATGACTTCCTGGCAACACCTGAGCTTCTCCCCCGTGCCCAGCACATGGAGGACGCGCAGCTGGCAGACGGTGCCACAACCAGCCACTGGTTGCGAGGGATTCGGATTTCCTGTGTCTGTCTCCAGCCTCTCTTCACCAGCGTTAGTGAATAGAATGGGGGCCTCTGGAGGGCATCTCCAGCGACGAGAAGCAGGGTGCATTTACTGCAACGTCCCTTGCCGTCCATCCAATACTAGTTCGATGAGCAGGCGGAGTAGTACATCAGTAGAAGAACACTCCCACCGTCGAGCATGAATGCATGTAATACATCCTTCAACCCTCCTCTGATATTCCCATCTAGTCTCAATGATCATCATATTTGATTCCTCCTCCCGTCACATGCTATTAGAAGGTATGTTGGCGAACCACTGGCAAGTGAGACATTCACAAGAATGGCATGCACGGTCTGGACCAAACTAGGGTCTCCCCTGGATCCGACGCAGTTGCCCTCGAAGAAGGATTACCAGGAAAGTAGTGGAGAGTCCTGGCAAGGATCTGGTTGTTCCCCCCCTTCCCCCTCAGTCGGAATGGTGACAACAACTTTCATCAACGTGATCAAGACTGCAGCACGCCGGGGGGGCTGGAGTACCTTTGCCAGGCGAGAAGCAAATCTAGTTAGTCGGCCAGCTACGGCCAGCTACCCTACGTCTAGAGAAACCCGTCCCTCGAACGCCCTCTCGACGGCAGCGACAACGGCGGCAGCAGCAGCAGCAGCAGCGTTCTAGCTATCTCTGCCACACCCCATTCTATCTGAGGCCCTTGCTTCATGTCTAGGTACGGACTAAGTAGGCTCATAGACTTGGCGTCACTCCTCCCCATTCCCTCCCACATGAACAGGGCAAATAAATCAAGGGTAATATATTAAAACTTCACAATTCTCCTCAACAATGGGTCTAAACTGTGGGAGTACATGCCTCCCTTCCAGTATTCAACCTCTCCCTGCATTGTGCCAGTGGAAGTTGGAGAGGCTAGCAACTTGTGCTCCCACAGTTTAGGTCCATTGGGTCATCAAAAACAAACCCTCTTGGGGGTTTTTCTCCGAAACGGAGTTTTTTTTGCTTGTTTCTTTGCTTGGTTTTTGGTTTTTCTTCGATCCCTTTTTTTGATTTTGTATCGTGGGATTGCTGGATTGTGGCAGTATGTTCCAGAGGTGAAGTTGTAACATGGACTTGGCGAGGGAGGTGAAGTGAAGTGAAGTTGAGGAAAGTGACGCCGTGATTCATTTGGTCGATAGCAAGCAGCTTCTAGGAGCCCGTAGTTAGACAGTCAGGGGGGGTCGAGCTGCAAATTAATGGCTTCACCCTCGTTTCCCGATCTCCTCCCACAACCTACTGAGTGGGTTATCCATTGTTGGATTTCAACGCTGGAGCTGAACTGCTGACTTGTCCTCGTTCTGGCTTTTCTATTTGTGCCTAGGGGAATTCAACATCCAGGACCCAAACACGGCTAGATGATCATCTATTTTGACTGAAAAGATGATTCCTCTCTTGGGGTCGACTTTTTACTTGATGAAATTATCCTCGGCGCTCAGGCATGTAGGTGTTCTTCTGCTCGTGGTTTCCAAGTCTCTTGATTTTGAGGGACGCTTTTTCTGGAAAAGGAATGGGGAGGAGGCTGAAACTAAAACGTGGGCACGATCTTGGTCTGCCGGTGGACATGTATCATGGGAGGATCAAAGAATCAGGTCAGTCTAGTTCACTCTTTGGTGGTGTGTATCGCAATGGAGCAGAGAGAAAAGCGCATGCGAAGCAACCCTGAACTCTGTGCCGAAAGAGAGGTTCGATTGGCAGATGGAATCCATATGGTAGCTATCTAGAAAGTGGCAAGGACGAACCAAGGCAGCGGCTTTATTACATAGTTGGAGGTCAGCATGGATTCTGGAGGTCAGGAAAGAAGTCGTAAGGACAGTGATAGAAATCGTGACTCACACAGCGTCAAGTTGATGGGTGTCATATCGAGGCTGGCGGATGGCTTGCACATCCACAAAACCAACCCCTCCGGTGTGTGTCAACCAGCATGGGCCAAGACTGCTATATTTCACTACTGGTCCCGTCCTCGACCGGCTTGTCATCTGTACCTCGGGGACCCAGTATGCGTGGCGGTCTTCAGGCTGGCCTTGGTGAGGACAAGACCAGGGAGGCATTGGATGAGATTCCCTGCTGGAGAAGAACGCCGTGTCCGTGTTCGGTGTCCACGCCCGTCAGCGTACACCGTGCAACTCCCGGGGTGTATCAACGGACACAGCTAGATGAAAAGTGGCGGTGGGTTTGATGCACATTGGTTGAACAGTGCTTCCAGTCTGCATGGAGACTCCTAGGCTAGGGCCTCAATGATGATACCGACGTGGCAGAAGGCTGTGTGGCCCGTGTTTTCAAGGTCGAGGCCCAACGCTCCTCGAGGGAGAAGATCGACGATGGGATCCTCTCATCCCAGGACATAGGTCCGCTTTTTGGAAAGTGCGCTCAGCAGCAACGTTCCTTCATTTTGAACACTCGCCGTAGGATGGGATAGCGTCAGGGCATTAAAGGGATGGTGCGGAAACACATACCGTAGGGCTCCTGGCTGGTGACAGGGCTGTGCATACTAGCCACACCGCCCCGGGAAGAAACAGCAATGCAGCTTTGCCGCATTGGACTTGCTGATCTTCAGCATATTTGACTCTTTCAATCATGTTTCCATTCTTTTCCTACAACAATTCGCCCGGTCCTAAATGGACCACATATGTATTTCCAGGGAGTTGACTTGCCCTGTTTGGGAGAAGTGACAATGACGAGGGAAATATACTCAACTTGACCGCCACAAAAGGGGCTCACATCGACTCTGACACGTCTCGATATCGGAGTCCTTCTCTCCAACTATCGGTGCCCAAAACGAATTTGTGCTTCGTTGTGGGACGGAGCTGACAACTCAGGGGGACACTGTGATCGAAAGAGAAGTGCGAGGTCGGGCTGAACGTGAGGCTGATTCTTTGCGTGTTGGCAAGAGCCAGTAACAATAGCTCTTGTGGATACAGCCGCTTGCAGTTTGGCAGTCTTGGTGTTGGGAGCACAAACGAGTTGCCCGGGGCAGAAAGTCGAGGCATCTTTCTTGTGGAACGGCTGTGCCCAGCAACCTAGTTGGTCAAAACTTGACCCTCTATGTTTGACGGATTCGTTCCGATTTGTGACTGCCATCTACACTGTTGGGTTCAAGGATTCTAAAGACTAGGCTACGGCTTCATGAGTCTTAGGGGTGGAAGCCTGCGTCAGGTATTAGATCAGGCTGAGACAATGGTACACTGTCACCAAGGAAGGTGGTTCTGGAGTAGAGAGCATCTAGACATGTGCACTACTCTTGGAGAAGAAAACGCCCATTTCGTAACGCAGTGGGTCCTTTTTGTAGGTAGAATTGTGTTGATTGGGCATGATTCTTGGCCACTTGCTCGAGGGAGGACAGCCTGTGCAGCAGTGTAGCGCCGAGCAGCGTTCTGCCCCTGCGGCCACCCTTCTCAGATGGGATGTGTTCAAGTGCCACGTGGCGGATTTTGATGAGAGTTGAGCCATTCGCTCTATCTGGATAATGGGCGCATGGGGACTGTCATCTCTGAACAAATTCAAAAAGGTGGGTTTGCTGACAAGTTTGACAGGTAAACTGTGAGGCTCTGGGGGTGGTTCGGCGTCAAAAGAAGTTGACAGCATCGGCATTTAGGTAGTCTGATGGCGATCTCGGTTACAAGGAAGTACGCGAGATGAGAGGAGCCCCCATGTTCCTCCACTTCCACTGGCTCATCCGCTGTGACGGTTTTGCAGTGAGCAAACTTGGGGTGGAGACGCATTGGCTGCAGAGTCAGAGGACGGGACTGACATGCAGGACTAGGGCGTGTTTCGTTGGTGGAAACTCGGGCCGTGGAATGAGGAGAGATTGCTTGACTCTGCAGCCTGCAACAGCTTCCCGAGATCAAGTGGCAGAGCACCGAATCTCCTCTGGCTCTCTGAGGAAGCCGTGAGCAGATCTCAGCACAGCAAGCAACGAGCTGCGGGGCCAGCGTCGGCTTGATGCAGATCGGTGCGGTTTCGTCGAAGATGCCTGTACTCGGGTGACGGGTGAAAGGTGAAGGGACGTGAGGGGGCCAGCCGTCTACCTGCCGTCTATCCTCTCCAGGCACACATGAGGCGAGGCAAGGCAAGGCGAAGGGGCGAGAGGCGAAGGGCGAAGAGCGAAGAGCGAAGGGGCGGCGAGCATGGACAACGCACTAGAGGCGCCACGTGACCTACTGCGTCATGGGCGTAGTGTCTTCTGGCCAATGAGGTCCCCCCTGTGCCTCCCCCCTTTTTTGGGGCGCCTTGTCGACATGCAGCTTCACGTTCAATGTCCAAACAAGCAAACACACACCAAGCAACCACGGGGCAGGATCTCAGGCCGTCTGGTCGTCGAACTTGTCATCTTCACGACGTTCCGGTCTGCGGCCGTGGCTATCTGGTGTCCATCGGCCATTGCCCCAGGTCGGGCTCATCAGACCGAGTTTGCCCATCCGGAAAAGCGTGTGGCATGCTTAGAAACCCGGATCCAAGGTATCACAAAGCATGCTATCCCTGTCGGCCTTTGCAGTAGAGGGAAACCTAGAAGCACGCCTAGCTAGTCCGAGCGCCTCTGGTCGAGATACAGGTACGTTGGTTCAGCAAGAGCCTTGAAGAAGGCTGGCTGACACGACGAGATTGGGGAGCTCTTCAGCGCCTGGTTTCGCAGTGAAAACAAGCCCCTCGAAGATCTGCATATCATAATACGAGGAAGCAGAGGCACACCAAGAGGAGCGGTCAGTGTTGCTTTGGGCCGCTCCTGTAAAATCGGCCCGCACGCCCTAGAACCCAGGGTCTGTAAATGGCCAGCGTCTCTTGTGTTGAGAGCAGGTCTATCCTTGCCTCTCTGGACGAATACTGGCCTACCAACCGCGCCCATTTTCATTCCACGCCATACAGCATCCTTTACCTCCCCCACGAGGGCGAGCGCTGGAATTGCTAGCGCAAGTATGATATGCGTATCCAAATATTTGGCCTGGAGTGAGTCTGGAAAGGTCACAGGACAACTACACGAAGCCCTCAGGTCAGATCCAGAGGCAAGGAATTGTCAGAAGGGGCACGGCCGTTCAAGTTGAAACGTAGCAAAGCAGAGCAGAACACAACCAGGTTCACAGTTGATGGGAGAGCCTCGAGTGACCAAACATCTCAACCACACTCGCTCCCCATGGCTTTGTCTCGTCATGTACACCAGCATGAGCCCTCCGCTGGCCACATCCGTCGCAGTATCTGGCCGAGCCACCCCGCTCTGTCTTGTAATTCCTATTTGCCAACCTCTTTTCGCATCTCCACAGGACCATGAATCCCTGTCCTTGTCTGCAGCAGGTTTGTTTCCATCCAGTTCCCATCATTTGACTTCTGTTTCCAATATCTAACACGCGCACCTTGCCGTACGTAGTCAAACTTTCTAAGATTTGGTCTCATTTTGCTTAATACTCGACCTCATATCAGTCATCAGGTAGCCTTTCTTCTGTCTCGATCCTTCATCTGTCCAAGTCTTCCTCGGAAATCTGTTTCTTTCTCTCCATAGACCGACTACTGGCCTTCCTCCTACGTCAATCCCACGCTTGCTCGTTCCTCCGTCTACGTTTCGAGATTCCCAGAGCAAGCACCGAGTCGGATGTGAATCAAGCGGTTGCAACTGGCGAGCTTTTCAATTTCTCTTCCTGACCGCCGTGACATCCTCAAGGCCTCGAGGCTGTACCTGTATCAAGCCGCGGAGTTAGAACCTGACCGTTGTTCGATCAATTGTTGCACTTTCAAGAATGACCGACTATGCGCCACGAGGCAGTCAAGATTACAACCACTTCTTCTCTAGTCAGCAGCAACTCGCCATGTCGCATTACTCGACCAGCGGCTACATCTACCCAAATGGTCAGATTCAGTATCAGACTGCCAGTCCTCAATGCCCGGCATATTCCACGAGCTATGTACCAAGCCAGGGCACTTTGTCGAATCCCCTTTACATTCCCGCTGCCTCTGGCCTTCCTCTTCATTACTCTCCTAACAGCCATCGGATCCCTTTTCTAGCAACCCAAACTCGGCCTCTTCAACAATTATACCAGGCTGTACCTTCATCCAACCACCGTCACCAGATTGTCCCCCAGCGGCTCGCCCACCTGCGAGAAGACGGTCTCATGGATAGCACCGAAGGCCAAGATTCCCCAAATCGAGATACGATGCTCTCGGAGCCAGTCGAACCACCCTTGGAAGGTTTTCCTAGTGTACACGAGTTTGATGATTTGATGAAGCGGTAGGGATGCCCTGGGCGGTTCTCATGGTCAATTAGTAACAAGCAGAGTAACAGATACGTCCAAGACCTGTCCCCAAAGAAGCAAGACAAGGCTCTCATCCACGCTCGAAGAGCTGCAAACATCAGACACGTCCTGATCGACAAGAAGACGACAACGATTGAATCAGCACAATTCCGGTAAGACTTGACCGTAACCAACGTGCAGGCAGTTCCGTCTGTCATTGAACATTGAATTTGATGCTAAGAGACTGTCAGATTCTGGGTGAAGAAGATGTTCACACTTCAGCCACTTGACTCAAAGGTACCGGAGGTGCGTGCTCTGGCCTAAAGGCTACGGATCAGAGCACTGCTAACGGTTCACAGGCTCTGAGGAGAATCTGCCACGAAGGAAAGCCAGTTGCAGTGCGGGAGAAGTTGTTCAAGATCCTCACCAAGGCACACAAGCAATGTGCGCACGGCGGTCGCGACAAAACCTCCGCTCAAGTCAGACGTGTTTACTCATGGTTCGTTCATCCCCATTACTCAGATAGATGTGACAGCTAAGCTGACGATTTTCTGTTCAGGGTTCCCAAAGAGCTCATCTCTCGGTTTGTGAAATTATGTCCAACCTGCAAGGCCAGGAGAGCTGGTGGTTGCCGCAGCTTGCCCGCGGAGTCTGGAAAAATCTCGGAAGTGACAATTGATCGGCAATCTCCAGACGGATCTTCGAGAAAGAACTCGGCCATCGCTAAACAAGAGCCGGTCAGTGTCAGCTTGCCCTTGCAGGCGGCAGGGTTCAACTCAAGCCCGACCTTTCATCAACAAAACCGATGGATGACACCACTTCAGCCTCAACAGACAGAAGCCGTCCGACACAACTCTGTCTCGACGAACAATGTGGTCCCTCAGGATCCCTACAATACCATCCCACCAATGACCCTGAACTGTACCAATACCACACCACCCGGCTTACCTTTCTTAGCTGTGAATACATTCGGAAACGGGGCAACCTCTTCATCTCTGTATCCGTTGGATTCGCTCGGGCAAAACACCCACGGCCATGTAGCAACAGAACACACTTACGACATCAAATCCGAACATCATTATGCCAACTAGTGTGTCACCATTTCTTGGATATATTTGAAGAACCCTGCCGATTGCGGGAGGCATGGACTGAACCCCGACAATTGACCATGGGGCAGTCGTGCTGGCAGTTGCAACCATCAACCCTCTGAGGCTCCTTTTGTCCTCGAGGCTGCCACAATATTTTGGTACCATTTTCTAAGGCTGCGCAGTCCAGGCGCTGGGTCGTTTTTTTCTTTTCTTTTTTGGATCGGGTTTGGAAGAAAGTTCTCCGGGCGACCACGGCACCAAACCATTTAGAAAAGATAGAGAATCGCTGATCCAGACAGCATCGACAGAGCAGGTTTCGGGGTAATCAAGAGGGGAGCATAGCTCGGGGTTCCGGATAACATCATGATGGTCTTGGGGGAAAATGGAAATCACATGAAAACCAAAAGGTGATGAGAGGTAAAGTGGCAATGCACCGGGCTAAGGATTTGTATCTTTTCTCCGCAAGCAGCGGATATACCACATAGACAAATTATACGGGATGTGGATAAGCGAGTCTGAGTTTGAATAGACGAGGCCTTCTCCCAGCTGCCAGTTTCTTCATCTTGCATGTGAAATAGTTTGGCGTGAAGATTGACTTTCAAGTTTCGACAGGGTTAGGGCTCGTTGCTCTTTGGCGGAGTCGAGAGTTTGGGCGGCCGATCGGGGCGGCGGCGGCGGCGGCGGCGACAAGCCGGGCTGAACTACCCATTACAGGTATGTACCCAGTAGGTACCCCTGTCGATCACATGATTTGATAAAGTCACGGGACCCCCCAGTGTTGAGAGTCACGGGATCTCGTCTCAGGAGCTCCCTACTCTGGCTGTTTCCCGCTCGCCGTCTGTCTCATCCGAATTGCCTGCGTCGTCACGTTTTCACCCCAAAAAAGGTTGACTGGTTGAACAGGCTGGCAATTTGTATCTTGACCTTGCATTATTTAATACCTGGCACATTCTTGCCTTCCGCGACCCCTGCTCTCCTCGACTTATTCCTTCAACACCGTTCACTTCTCTGGACCACGCGACGACGTTATCACACGCACCCTCTTCCACCACGTCCAGGTTGAACCTGTCTATCCAACACAACCCGAGCGCAATCGGCAAGGGAAACCCCAACCTCGCGGCGTCCGGCTGCCGCCCCCTTCGCCCACAATGAATATCTTCAGGTTACTCGGTACGAAATCCGAAATGAATGGCTATCTGTCCCGCGCGCGGTCGAGGCAAGCGATTCAAGTGCCAACATGACTGACTCTCTCTCTCGCGTCGTACAGCGGACCTGTCTCACCTCTTCTCCATCTTCATCCTACTGCAGAAAATGCGTGTCTCAAACGTACGAAATCCCGAGAACTCTGTCTCGCCCATGCGGACCTCCCTCGCCTTTCCTCCCTTCCTCCCTCCACTCTCCCTCGGACTCCGCAGGCGCGGAACACCAAGACGAAACCTGGCTGACACAGAAACAGTCGTGTTCAGGCATATCATTCAAATCACAAGCCCTCTATTTTTTCGTCTATGTGACGAGGTATCTAGGTCAGCCAACACACCTCTGCGTCTCTCCCCCATTCTCTTCCGCGAGCCCACTCAGAACGCTCCGCGCCAGGTCAAAGAACACAAGCCCGAAGCCTGAGGGTACCCTGTAACAGAAAGAAAGGGAAAGGAAAGAAACTGACTCGGGTGGGATGACTTTGCAGACATATTCTGGACCTTCACCGATAGCGCATGGAACACTATTTTCAAGATCATCTTCATCGGCTCATCCGCATACACGCTATATGTGATGCTGAACGACTACAAGCCCACGCACGACCCTAACCTGGACACGTTCCGCGTGTCGTACCTACTGGGCGGAAGCGCGGTGCTTGCACTTGTATTTCCCTACCGATGGACCGTGCCAGAGATCCTATGGGCGTTTTCGCTGTGGCTCGAAAGCGTCGCCATCCTCCCACAGCTGTTCATGCTACAGCGTACTGGTGAGGCCGAGACCATCACAACCCACTACCTGTTCGCCCTGGGCATCTACCGGACTCTGTACATCCCCAACTGGATCTACCGCTACTTCGCAGAGGGCCACTTCGACCCCATCCCTGTCATCGCGGGCATCATCCAGACGGTCCTTTACTCGGACTTTTTCTGGGTCTATTACACCAAGTGAGTTTTCCTGGCGCCCCACCTCTCCTCCCCAAATTATATTCTCGCGGAACCAAATATTCTGACCGTCTCTCACGCACAGGGTTCTCAAGGGCAAGAGCTTCAAGCTCCCCGTCTAACTCCATTTCATTCACAAGGATGATGACGAGACGGGTCGTCGCCCTCTCCCCTCGGGGAGAGTCCTTTTTGTCAAAGGGGTTGTTGATTCGGGGGCCATGGGAAGCCCCAAATCTTGGAGACGCCAGGGTCTTTGCTACCTATTCCCAACCTTGCTTCGACTTGAATGAGAATGGACACGATATGTACTACCACAAACACCGCCACACTGGCAGTACCAACACCAGTACCGATACTAGCAAGGGCAAGCGATTCACGGCATTGACGCGCTCTATAGACTTAACTTGCGAAGGCCATTGTACTTCGAATGAACTTTCTCTCAACCCAAACGAGAAAATAAAGTTGGATGTTTCTTTTCATAGAAGTGGAGCTTTTTGATCACCAAAAGAAATAATGTCTGTATAATTTTGGTTCTATGTGACATGACGTGATATAATTTATACAGAGGCGTCAGAAGGGGGCAACAAATGAACAACAATGTGCAGCGCTTTGCTTCAAGGGGGTATATAAGAACTCCAACCGAGACAGGAAGACAGGTCAGGTCCAAACATCGTGTCGAATGAAAATCCCAGTAGATCCAAGAAACCCTAGATCAATGGGCAAGGTCGTCATCATAGATAAATGAAATCCATCACATGTCCAAAGTTTCCTTTTTTCGAATCACCAATTTTGCTTCGTGCCTACGACGGCAAGAACAATCACGATGACCAGGACGACGACTCCGACGATACACATCCAGCGGTTCAGATGGCGCCACCATCGGGCATTCTGCCATTTGAGCTCCTTCACACCATTTTGGTGTCGTTCGAGCCGGAGCTTGGCAAGGACGTCCGTTGTGTCTCGATCGGAGAGATCATGTTCCGTCCCGCCACCTAGAGAGTGGTGGCGGTGCTGCTGCTGGAGCCTTTGGTGTTGGCGTGACGCCGTGAGATTCGCTTGCTTTTCCAGATCCCCATATGAGGCGGGCCGTTCCGGTAGAGGTAACAACGCTCCGACGAACCAGGTCAATGGAAGAAGGAACCCAAGTGTGAAACACGCAACCTGCGCCGTACGCAAGTCGATGGACGCAAATAAGTTGCTGGGTCCATGTAGGTGGGGTGCTGTCCACCGCAATTTTTCGTTGAATGGAAACCCAAATCCCCTCGATGTACTGGAGCCGGTGTTGAGCCTATGGTCATGGTGGAGGTGTGGGGAGGAAGACCATCGGCGCGAGCCGTGGTTGCGGTTTCCACCGGGGTAGTAGATGACTGACTGTTGGGACTCGGTGTGGGTTAGGCTGCGGCTGTAGGAAGCACCGCGTATGTGGTGGTGGATCGTATAGCTTGAGCCGCTGCCGTCTTCGAGAGGTCGTTCGTGGATCTCGAGTATACCAGCCCAGTGTGCGCGCGGGTCGACTGGGGGTAGAGGGGCGGAGACGGACCGGCCGTGGTTCAAGGCATGTAGCACTGACGGGTAAGATTGCCTTCGGAAGTTTGAGGATAGTGCTGCGGTTGCTGGTCCTCGGACTGGGTTTGACACCAATGGTCCAATTCCAGGGGACGCATGGGATTTCCGAGCTTCGATTTTGGGGCGGTTCTTGGGACGGATGAGAGCTTCTATCCGCCCCGACATGGTTTGGTGGACGCTGCGAAGGCTGGGACTGGCATTGGATCTGGCGGTTTCCGGTCGAGAATAGACTGCTTTTGGAGCTGCGATCGGCATCTGAGGTGCGAGGTTGTGAAAAGCAAGCTGTGAATTGCTCATAGCTAGATACTGGAAAGACTCTTTGTAAAAGCCCGAGTAGTATCGTTTTGCCCATGTGGGAAGAACAGCATTACTGGCGGTACTGCCTGAAGATGACGGACGAAGAGAAGTCGAAAGCAAACTGTGTCGTGACTGCGTAAATGATTTCATTGAATTAAGGTTTGATTGTGAGGTGTTGGCGGATGCAATAAAGCTATTGCTGCGGACCGGTCGTAGAGAAGGTGGTGATCTGTATACATATTCGCTGAGAGGGAGGGCTGATACCTCATCTGAGGCTTCATGAGAATCAATCTCATGAGAATCCGAGCTCGGAACAATTCGAATTTGGGACTGATTAGCATATTCATTATTGATAATGTAGTTTGAAGCTGGAGAGAGGTCATCCGAGGTCAAATAGTCGGCGAGGTCGTCAGGTACGAAAGAGCCATAGCTATGTGGCCTTGTTTGGGACCATGCGCCCTCAGATGGGACTGCTGACAATCTCGGATTATACTTTAAATCCGACATTTCTGTGGACATCGATCTCGAATTTCTCTTAGGCACAACAAGCCCAGCATGTTGGCTGATAGGAGGGGCACGAACGACCGGGTACTGGATGCGAGGAGGGCTGGAGCTGAGGGCCGCCTGAAGACTGGAATGGGTTTCGGCCACTGAGCATTCATCGGAGCTCGGGTCATCTCTGCCTAAGACGTGGACGATGGAGCTCGAGTCGTTGATGGATTGTTCAATTTGACGAAGGCTCTGGGAAGCCGAGGAAGGTATTCCTCGGTCCTGAGGAGAGAACAAGCTGGCAGCAACTGACGACGGCATGTATCTGTCAACCGGAGGGCTCGAGGCCAACGGATTTCGTGCTCCCAGTCTTTCCGCAAAAGACGGACCTCCGTCAGCATCAAGCCATTTCCGCTTTCTCGAGGAGTCTGAAGAGGAGCGGGAGCGCAAGGAAGGGGTCGAAGCCCGAGGTCGAGCTGCAGTTGGCGAAGAGGTTCCCAGTTTGATGAAATTAGGACTCGATGACTGATCGTTGCTCTGAAAATTGTCGCTGCTGGATGATTGGGCCAGTCGAATTACATTAGGGCTGGAAGAGCTGTCTTGAGCAGAGCCAGCGCGAGGAGTCTCATCAAAGGGTTCAAGCACAGGACTGGTCAAGTCTTTGAAGGGCGGTGGCCTGGGACTCGACGTGGCACCTAAGACTCTATAATTTGGACTGGAGGTGGCAGCGACTTTCTCCGCCATCGAGGTGAAGGAGGATCTCGATGAAAGCCTCTTCACGAAACGCCCTCCTTGAGGCAAGGTAGGAAGTAGGGCCAAATCATCTGAAGATATCTTCCGCAGTGAATCCCAAGCAAAATTTCCAGACAGGCTCTCGCTGGAACTGATACTTCTCAACCTTATAGAGCTGCCGGGACTAAACCCGACGACAGGGGACGTTGCAGTTGACGGGCGGGAAGCGTCCTCGGCCTGAGCCTCGTACAAATCCCGTAATGCTTTGACGGAACGCTTCAGCTTCACTGCGGGCTTCTGGCCTCCCCGCAATGACCCTTGGGCTTCATTGCTCTGGATGGGCGAACCAAGAGGGTCGGTGGCAGATGTAGGGCCACTTCGCTGATTGCGCAATGAGTTCGGAAGGAGGACGTGAGCAGGCTTGGTAGGGAAGGGCGTGGTATTGTATATGCTCAAATTCTCTTGATCCGGGTGAGAATCTTTACTCAAGCGAGAGGATGCTTCGTTGGTTTGGGATTGGGACCGTTCTTGAAGAGGTGTTCTTTTGTTGTTTGGAGCGGTCCGCTTCGGCGATAAAGGGTTCACCGGCGAAGGGGACGAGGACATGGTTATGGCATATTTGGATGTTGTCGACTGGAAGTATTTGCGGACGACGACGAAGTCAGCGGTGGTGTTTATAATGTGTAAGTGTCCAACAATAGTAGAGTTGATATAGTAACGAACGACTGGGGGTGAGTGAGGGTGAGCTGTGCAGAGTCAACAAGCCTCTGTGCGTTGGAATATTAGAGTAGGCAAGGGAGCGTCATGCCAGTGACACGGGTTGGAGACAGTCGACCAGAAAAGACAGCTGAGGATGTCGAGCTTGGATGACGATGGGGCCGAGGTGCAGATGCATATGCATGCTGCAGGGCGAGTTAAATTGTCGGGTGGATAGACGATTGACGGGAGGCGTGCATTTGACAGCGGTGAGTCTGGAGATTGCGGTTCGCTATGTGCAGGAATGCTGCATGTTTATTCTGCGACCTGTCGCAGTTTGGGGGTGAAGAGGAGGAGGAGGAGGATATTGGGTGAGTAGTCGCCCGCAGGAAAGTCGGGGAGTCTTCAAGACACCAGTCGTCTCCTTCTCGTGCAGGCGGTGCAGGCGCTGCAGGCGAGGGTCAGGGATGAGAGTCGGATGCGATGGGCGATGGGATAGGATGAGAGCGGTGAGGTCTGATGCAAGTTGCAAGGTTTCGTTGGCGAGCAGCGCACTATTACAATGGTGCGTCAGGAGTCGCGTCCGTGTCCTGCTCGCGTGGGCTCTGCCACCCTGAGAAATTTCCTATTGGACCATGATTATTATTATTCGTGGGTCTGCGTCGCCAAATTTACGCGTCAATCTGGCAGGCTGCATTGTGGCGGTGGCTGCGACGACAGGGGCGAATTGGGGTGGGCAGGTTGGGGAGGCAGGCACGGGGGGACACGGGGGATTATCGCAAATAGAAAGAAGGTTCGAAGGTTCGAAGGTTCGCCGGTGGCAGTAGCGTAACAATAACGGCGACAACCACGATGGCAGTAGCGATGGCAGCAGTAGCGGTGGCAGTACCGAGTAACGGTGGCACTGTGGCAGGAACCGTGATTGCGAAGACAGACCAAGAAAATTGTTGGTTGACTCGGAAGTGCAGGCAAAACGACACACAGGGCGAGACGCAGCCATTATTCAACCCTGCTGGCTGCTGCAGTCCGAGTCGTTTGGGAGTTCAAGCCTGCGGCTGATCTCAGCCTCCCCTGGGCCCTAATCCTATCTGCTCCCGTCCAATCTATCTTACTACTTCGCCTCCAACCTTCACACTTCTACCTCTCGAGTCTCAACCTCTCATTCTCCACCACCAGCTGTTCATCTGCAACCCGGCTCCCCTCCTCGCCACCTTGCCCTCGGCTGCATTAATGGCTCCCATCGGGGCTCTCTTCAGCCACCTGAGAACCACGTATTTCGGCCACGAAGGTGAGTGCGACCATCGATTGGACAGGAGAAGCTGCCTGCTGCCCGTCGTTCTTGGAACTGAAACTAGTTCTCTAACCACCTCCTTCTCCCAACCACCGGCCTCCGCCTCCGCCTCCCCCTCCCGCCCGCGCTGCGACCGTCCTCAATCTCTCTATCCGCCTCCTATCGATAAACCTGCTGATACACTGCCATGACAGAAGAGGCCAAGCCGCTCATCTCAACCGCCACAGCGACCGTCCTCTCGGTATGTTGCTTCACCCGGGACCACTCACATGTGACTGACTTGTAACCAGATCGCCTGCGTCCTTATCTATGTCGTGCCTTTCTACCTCTCCAAGGCAACCCGGCCATCACCTGCTCTGAATCGAGACGCACCATCTGTCATACGAGCCCGCATACAGGCCGTAACACTGGCCTGCGTCGTGGCCTCCTCAGCAACATTCTATTTACTTGTTGTGACAGCAAGACTGACACCGGTCCATGCACTCCACCTCCTTGGCTGGTGGCCCCTGCACCCTGTCGACGTGCTCAAGTCCTGTCTTCTGACCCTGCTCCTCTATGTGGGCCCATTGTTCGAGAAGCTCTTTATCGAGGGCGACGTGGATGATTTTCGCCGGGGTCGAAAGGTCGTGGAATCGCTAAGCAGCTGGCAAGGCTACCGAAACTACGTGGCAGGCCCCATCACCGAGGAGGTCATTTTCCGGTCCATCCTGGTGTCTTTGCATTTGCTGGCAAAGGTGTCACCCTCCAAGATTGTCCTTCTGACGCCCCTGTATTTCGGAATTGCCCACGTCCATCATTTCTACGAATTTACCCTGACACACCCTCACACGCCCCTAGTGCCGGCTCTGCTTCGCTCCGGCTTCCAATTCGCCTATACCACCATCTTTGGCTGGTTCGCCGACTTCGTCTATGTTCGCACAGGTTCCATCTATGCCTGCATCGTCATACACACATTCTGCAATTGGGTTGGTCTTCCTCGCTTCTGGGGCCGCGTCAGACGGAGAGAACCCTATCCTTTTTCCCCAGCAGCGATCAGGGGCAAGGACGACACAGACACCCTCTATGTCCATGGAGAGGGAGGGAAGCTAGGGCTCGTCTGGACGGTGGCATATTACGTCTTGTTGGTTGCTGGTGCATATGCCTTCTATGCTGGACTGTGGCCGTTGACCAGTTCCTCTGCTGCTCTAGTCGAATTTGGCGCCAGCAAGAGTCACAAATAGGGTTTTGGTTAGACGAATTATACGCATCACGTTCATCCATGACCATTTCCATTCTCCAGTGTACTTACAGAGTAATAGTAATTAGTCCTGTGAGTAATCCAATTGGGCCAAGACAAACCCGACTTCCGCTCGACTTAAGTCCGAGGCCGAGGCCGACTAGAAATTTATGGGTGCATCCCACGACGGCAGCCTTCTAGATCTCGTTCTCATCTTCCTTTTCTTTCTCTCGTCCACAGGAAGATCTGATTCTGTCGTTGAATACACCTAACCTCATCCCATGCCTCCATTGAGGCCCAGCCTCCCCCGACTCGCCGCATCTCTAGGGTCCAGTCTCCGTAACGCCGTCCGCACCGCCCTCTCCGAGCGAGTTCCTCCTCCCACCCCTCCCTTCCCGGTGATTCCAACATGCCCTGCACCAACATGTCTCTGCTCCCCGATGCCACCGGGTCTGGATATCGATCACAGACGCGACATCAACGGCTCCATGTCCCCGTACGCGCAACACGTGGTCATCCCCACCGGCCGCAACGACTGGAAGAGCAAGATCGAGGATGAAAAGGCCACCGCAGCCTGGGGCCAGTTCACGGCGAACTTAAAGAGCGTGCTTGGGCGACGCGGCGAATATCACGATGTCTGTGTCTTCCCAGCCTCCATTCATATGGCGCACGGAGAGAGGGGACTAACTCACACCAAGCCCTGAGATGTAGCCGTACAATAATATCCTAATCAGCACCTCGTCCTTCACATCCGACGTCGAACCACAGGGAAGCGCCAACCCAACTATCGAAGCCCTCCTCTTCCCGTCTTTCAAGCACGTCCGCTTCAACACGCCCACCCCCCAGAACGCCGGCCTGTTCACGCGGGGCTTTCTCTTACCCGAGGACGGGGATTTACACCCTATGTACAGTAGACTAAACGACCATGAGCGGGAGATGAAGACGCGAAGTCCACAAATACCCACCGGCTTTCAGGCCGAGGAGATCAAAACGCCGACGATTTTGATCTGCAGTCACGGACAGCGGGATCACCGGTGTGGGGTCTTGGGACCGCTGTTGCACGCCGAGTTTGTTAGGTATATCAACGAAAGAGAGACTCGTGCCATGGAGAGCAAGATCGAAGCGAGGCTGTGCAAATTCACAAGCTCCAATTCGGGTTCAAGTTACTCTGATCCAACCGGGTCTCGCAGAGACGAGGCGGCCGGCGACCACGAAATGCCCCGTCGATCCGGATCAGACGACCAATCCTCACAAACCTGGGGGCAACCGACCTCAAGCACAGTCCTGCCCGTCAACGTTGGTATGATCTCCCACATCGGCGGCCACAAATGGGCGGGCAATGTGATCATCTACATACCCACAACCTTCTCCCCTCTCGCGAGCGGCGGCGGCGGCCAGCGGCAACCTCATCCCCTGGCCGGAAAGGGCATCTGGTACGGACGCGTCGAGCCCAGCCACGTTGAGGGGATCGTGGAAGAGACGCTGCTGCAGGGCCGCGTCGTGCGGGACCTATTTCGGGGCGGCGTCGGAGCGAAGGGGAAGATCCTCCGGCTGTAAGGAGACATGCCGAGTAAATTTCGACGACCTCACACTAAGGGATTCTTTCTCTCATCGATGGGTTTGATCCGATGGTTGGGATTTCAATTGGCGTAAGCCCACCATGATATCATGAGAGGTTTAGGAAAATGTACGATAGACAGAAGAACGTCCTAATGTTGTATATGGGAAGGAAGAACTGGAAGGGAATAAAAATAAATCTCCCCACCCTGCACAAACTCTCTATCTGGGTCCCGTCGTCACTCGCACCGTATTATCCGAGAACTCGCCCCCCCAGCAGACGCCCATGTCTCGTCTAGGCCGTCCAAGGACAAACCCCAAATGAGCAAGCATGAAAGACTACTTAGGTAATGGGGAGGAACCCGAGGTCACCCAGCAGGGCAGTAGAAAAAATAACAAGCCGCCTAGCGGTGAGAAAGTGAATCCAACCCTCAGGGTTCAAGTTCGAAATACAAGTTCCCGTTCCCGTGTCCGCCTATCCACCTCCGGACCATGACCAGGCTGAAAAGCGCCCGCCTGCATCCACCAAAAAGGTCGAGATTATATTCCGATTCGGGCCTCGCCTGATCCCCAAGGAAGGGGGCCACTTGGGGGGGGCATGTCATCCAGCCTTTTCGCATCATGATCCACACCTCCCACAATCGTCATGCAAGATTATTTGCCGTTTGCGGAATGGCTCCCGGAACGGATCCTTCCATCCTCTGATCGGAATGACATCATGTCGAGGCTGGAATGGAGCTAGACCTAAATAGGAATATAATCTGGTTTTTGGCTGGCCGTTCATTGGTCCGGGTTTGACGTGGGAGGTTCGAATAGATTGCGATCCTTGCTCGCGCGGTAGATATCTGGTCGTTGAGGCAGATGACCCCGGGGATAGGAACAGAGTCGGAGTAATGGCACATAAAAGCCTTCAACGTAAAATGTGCGCTTGGTTACTATGATCGTGTACTTGCTATATATGTACTTGATGGCGGTCCTTCCTCTCGGGCACCATTCACAGGTACTGTTCAAGGTACTGTGCAGACCAGACCGTACAACGTCATAGTATCAACTAACATCTCGAGGTGACCTTCTCATCCCATTCTCTCTGCAGAAGAAGGGATCAGATCGGACAATTCTCAGTCCTCCCATTCACCCATTCCTTCGTCATTCCAAAGCAGGACGACTTCCAACAGGACCGTCGTCGTCATGGTTGGCTCCAAGGACCTCCCGCCATCAACGACGCCGTTCTTCCCCAACGTCTTCTTCGACAACCAGTTCCGCGCCAAGCCGCAATGGCCGGCACCCGGCACGACCCTATCCGGGCAGACGGCCATCGTCACCGGCGCGAACACCGGGCTGGGGTATGAAGCGGCGCTGCAACTGCTAGGGCTCCGGTTGTCACGCCTGATCCTCGCGGTGCGGTCCCCTGAAAAAGGAGAGGCTGCGGCCGCCAAGCTCCGGCGACTGCACGCCAAAGCCAACGTCGAGGTCTGGCAGCTGGACATGAGCGAGTACGACTCGGTGCGGGCATTTGCGAGCCGCGTTGAGAGCCAGCTGTCGCGCGTCGATATGGTCATCCTCAACGCCGGCGTCATCGGGCTCAACTTCAAACTCGTTCAGGGCACCGGCCACGAGGAGACCCTGCAGGTCAACTACCTCTCGACCATGCTGCTCGCCGTGCTTCTCCTCCCGACGCTCAAGGCCAAGCGTCCACCGGGCGGCCGGCCAGCGCGGTTGACGATTGTCAATGCCGCGCTGACTCTGGCCGCCAAGTTCCCCAACAGGGGCGCCAACCCGCTGCTGCCATCGTTCGACGACCCTAAGAAGTTTGACCGTCAGGAGACGTACAACTCGTCCAAACTCTTGGCACACATGTTCCTGTGGAAGCTTGTCGACTACGTCTCGGCCGACGACATCATCGTCAACCTCGCCGACCCGGCCTGGTGCAAGGGCACCGAGCTGACCCGTGATGTCAAGGGCGGCATGAAGGTGGGTGTCAAGCTCTTCGGCGCTCTCACCGGGAGGACCGGGAAGGTGGGCGCTTCATGCTTCGTCGACGCTGTGGTGAATAAAGGAAAGGAGTCACATGGGTGTTTCCTCATGAGTTGGAAGATCCATCCGTAAGTTCCCCCCCACCCTTAAGGTTCTTCATCTATTCCGGTTCCTTGCTAAAGCTCCTTGCAGATTCGCCGCTTTCTTGTACACGCCTGAGGGCAAGGCGGTGACACAACGGGTCTGGGAGGAAACGCTAGCTGAGCTTGAGTTCGCCCATATTCGGACTATCCTGGATTCGATGAGGGCATGATGGAACCTATCTCCGCGATAACCATTCTTTTTTTGCGTGTATAATATGGATAGATCTGATTGTGCTTCGGGGACATGACAAAATTGCCAGGGTTGTCCGGTGACCTGGAAAGATGCCGCGTTGCACTAGGGCCAGAAGTTGTAAATTTTGATGTTGGAAGGATGCTGAGGCTCTCGTCGTCGAACTTGTTGACCGGTCATTGACGCTAGCTTCTGATTCTTTCCTAGCAGTGAGGAGAAATTCAATATCTTGATTGCCCCTACACTAGCTGCACACCGCAGCTATTTCTCCAAACATCAGTGTGGCACTGCTTGAAGGAACCCGCTGTGGAGATTTGATGGTCAGGTAGTAGAAGGACTGTTCGGTTAAAGATAGACTAAATATCCTCTGCTGAAATCTTTGCTTAGGTTTCCCCGTTAATTCTGTTGATTCCGGCCACCTCTCACCTCAGCTCTACAGCCACTTCATGGCTCTTCGAAATCAAGCACGTCGTCGAGCTCATCACTGTCCCACTCGTCCTCTTGATCCTGCATCGCGAGTTCTAGGAATCGATCTAACCCCACCGCGCGCACCCGTCCTGCTTGCTGATCCAAGTTTGCCGCGGGACGGTTACCCTGGCCTGGGTCTGGTGCTGCTCTAGCATTGGGATTAGGATCGGGATCGGGGTTTTCAAGTCGGTTATCCCCAGCCCTGCCATTTTGTCTCGCGATGGCACGCTCAAAACCCGGTCCGATCTCGACTTGATTGGCAGGCCGGACACGCCCTTCCCTTCTCTCAACGTCTCCAACGGCTGGATCAATTATGTGTTGGAGCTCATTGAGAACGTTGCCGATGAAGTCTTGGAGTGCTCGAGGTTGATGGTCATTTCCAATATTCTCGTGAATGCCTGGACGTCTGGCGGCATTTTCCCGAATGAGCTCCTGGACTCGTAGAAGCCGCGGATCCTCGTCCAGAGCCACTCTTGCGGGCTCGTTCCTCATCTGCCGGTGGCGATTCGCTTCTTGTCCTCCGCCTCGTCTCCGCTGGCGAGGCCGGTTCGGCGGTGGTGGATTACCTTCTCTTGGTCGTTCTGGCATGGCCAAGGCAATTCGCTGCGGATTCGGGGCACCCGCACGCGCAAAGTTGAGAATTTCAATATGTATATTCCGATCCCGCCGTTGGTCGGGGGCGGGCTCTTCGTCATCTGATGAGTCGTTGTCCGCAAAAAGATTTTGCTGGTCGTCGCCGCCAAAGTCATCGAAGTTCTCCGGTGAGAGTTCCTCCTCCCGATCCACTTCCTCGTTGTCAGCAGCAACCTCCCCCGCCTCGATTTCAGGGTTATGAAAGCCATGTCGATCAACTCCTTCACCATCTCCGGCTTCGAGATCCCACAACCGCATGTGGCAGTCGCTGCCCATGTCGTTGAAGTGGCGGTAAGGATTGTCAGGCATCAGAAACGCAGAACACAGGTAGCAAAAGTTGGTCGTGCATCGGAAGCAGATCATGTGGTTGCATCCCATCGACTTCTGCGACGGGGCGTTACAAGTCGGGCATGGCGTCGAGTATCTCTGCATGTATGCTAAAGACGCGGCTTCTTCCTCGCTCATCTCTTTTTGACGCCGTGGACTGCATCGGGCGAGTTCGCCGTGCCACCCCTTTCGGCATACGCAACAGAAAGCAAAGTTGCAGTCTTCACAGACTGAGAGACGTTCAGACATGGGGAGGCTTTCGAGATCGAATGATTCTCCCTTTGACGAGTGAGGTTCTTCTTCAGACTCGGAGCTTTCCTCAGTTGCGTGGTTTAAGGAATCTATAGGCTTGGGATGTTTCTTTGACCGGGCAGCTCCTTGACACCATTGCCGAGGACAGTAAATGGTATTCTTATCCGACTCGAGTTTCTTCTTTCGCTTAAGACGAACATATCGTTGGACCAGTTCTTGCTCGAGGGGTATTTGGAGCAGCTCGCTTGGGCTCAGAGTCCGGTCTTGTTTCCGTCTCTTCGCAGGTCGACCATCCGGACCTCTTCGACCTGCTGCCCCTCCACCGCAGGTTGGAGAAAGACACTTGACTTTGTCCACATCGCCCTCAGTGATGCAGGCCGAGTAGAAGTCCTGAAGACATGCGATGCAAAAGACGTCCCCGCAGAATAACATTTTGTGACATTTGATACCCTTCTTTGGCTCTAGACAGATGCCGCAATCGATAGTTTCTTTCTCGAAATGCTCCTGCTTAGTTCGGAGGTCGAAATCCAGTAGAGGGAGTTTCAGCTCGCTCGACAGAGGAACATGAGGTTCTCCTGCCAGCCCAAAAGCATTCTCTGTCTCTTGCTGCACATGATCTATGTAGGTGTAGACCACTTGGTCTTTCCCTAGCTCTTCCCAAAGCCTTGTACAGTCGTCCGTTATCCGCTCGAGCACAGATGAGGAGAGCCATTGAGGAGTGACGGAGATGGAGACGATCGGAGGGTCTGTGGCGGGGTAGGCCACGGGTAAGGTGATACGTAGGGTAAGAGGAGGCAGGTGTGACAGTTCATGAGTATCGGGCGGAAGTGGTTGCTGAACCTGTAGCGCCGTGGTAGGGTTCAGATTGTTGTGACCTGCTGGTTGTGGCGCGTCCTCCGCAGCAGGCTTGAAGAGGATCCGTAGAGGGTTGACAGGTGTTACTGCGAGTTCGAGAGTGGCAGTATAAAGATCCCGTGCATCAACGACGAGTTCAGGGTAAAATGGCCGCGATGGACGAGAGTTCGACCGCTCTGTCGTCCTCGGCGGTGCCCGGGTCATCGTCCATCTTGTGAAGCAACCGGGAGGCAACGAAGACAAAGCATTACCAGTAGTAGTACATGAAAACAAAGGCTAAGCGTAGATCAAAGAAAGAATACACTGAATCGTACCCACGCCATCACCACCGGAATAGAAGAAGGAGAGAAGGAATGTGGACTGCCAGAGGAACTTGAATGACGCATCGCCACTGGGAAATTACGGAGTCAAAAAATATGGGTGGCTAAACTCCGGAGTGAAGCCATCGGCCAGGGCGTCGTGAGTGCATGCTGCAGGTACGGAGTGAGTATTATTATTATTACAGGCACACGCGCAGGCACCACTACAGGTACTATTACAGAAGGTAGTCACGGGTAGTGTAGAGTATGAAAGGCACGTGACAGGGTACTGCAGAGCACTCGGTCCATGTGACGAACAATCAAATCCCCAAACATCCAAATACCCAGACAGCAATCCTCGCTTCCGCTGCCAATTGAATCCTCAGCCTGGTCCTCCGACCTCGGTCTTGTGACTGTTACCTGGACCACATCTTCATTCGAGTTCTATATCATTTACCCACCCCCAAAACGATGGAAGAATCACCCCTTGCCTCCCTCTCCCTGACACACGTTCGCTATGTAAGGTACCCCTGACTACATCCGATGATTTTGTACGGTGCTGGACTGACCGAAAGGTGAAGAACCCCGACGACCCCATCTCGTATCTGTCGGCATGGCTGGCGCTAGTCCCGCAAGGCCTGTGTGTCGTCTACGTGACGCTGGTCTGGGCGTCCCGTGAAGTCGAGGTTTTCCTCATGTTCACCGGCCAGATGACATGTGAGGCTCTCAACTTCGCGCTAAAACGGTTGATCCGCGAGGAGAGACCCAAACGTACGGCCTCGCGCTTATTCTCCCCCCGAGCACTGTCTGCCTGGATGCTGACGCTTCTTCCTTAGAGATGTATGGCAAGGGCTATGGGATGCCTTCTTCGCATTCGCAATTCGTTGCGTTCTTCTCCCTTTCGCTGACGCTGTTCTTGCTCATTCGCCATGTGCCCTCCGCGTCGACGAGCTACTCACCCTCGACTTTCCTGGAGCGGCTGCTCCTCGCCATTGTGGCGTGTATGTGTGCCGGAGCCGTCGCGGCAAGTCGGGTCTACCTCAACTATCACACTCCCAAGCAGGTCTGGGCCGGTACTGCCGCCGGCGCCACCTTTGCCGTTGTTTGGTTCTTGTTCACCGCCCTTCTTCGTCGATATGAGTGGTTGGATTGGGCTTTGGACACATGGCTAGCCCGGAAGCTCAGGGTGAGAGACTTGATCACGACTGAAGACCTTCAGGACGCCGGCTGGGGGAGGTGGGAGTCGCGCCGGAAAGCGAGACGGGATGTGACTTCGAACGGAGTGGGCAAAAAAGACCGATAGAGGAGCATCAAGGAAATGGTTTTGAAAATTGGGATAGATGTTGAACTACGTATGAAGTATTTGGCCGGCTCAGCATATAAATCAATCAATATTTGGTGCAGGAGAGGTCCGAGCACAAATTGTATGGCCCTTCTCCCAAGTCACAACCCTGTGCAATCCTTTCACGCCAAATATGTCCTTCAAAATCAAACAACCGCAGCCTCGTCCTACATCCCTAGAGGCCTCAAGCTCTCAACCAACTTGTCGAGGATCAGGCTTGCCAATCATCCGGAACCAAACGTCGTAGTTGTCAAGTCCGTTGACCTCAGCGGCTTTCTGCAGGATTTCGGCTATCTCGACGTCGTCGAACATGGTGATGGTATCTTCGTCCTCATTCTCAGTGCTCACGCCCTGAGCCTCCTCATCGGCAACCTCTGCAGCTTCTTGTTCTTCATCAGCCTCACGCGGGTCCGCTTCCAACATATCATCCCTTGGATCCTGATTGATTTGGTAGTTCTCCTCGTCATCATCATCCTCTCCCAACTCGCTATACACTTCGCCGCTCTCGGTATCCTCCTGTTCGCTAGATCCTTGGTCGCTCCCGGTTACCTCCTGCTCGCTAGACTCTTGGTTTGTTTTGGCGTCCTTCCACTCGTGTTCTTCGACATCGGAGTCATACTCGCTATCATTTTCAGCATCTAGGAAAGTGTTCTCCTCGATCTTAACACCAATGCTGCGCATCGACGCTAGTTCCTTACTCGCCCTTTCCCTCCTCCTCCGCACCTGACGCATTCTCGGGACCCATATCTTTCTGAGGAAACGTCTTACGGACCATCCGGAAATGTATTGCTCCGTAAATTCAGCGACTAGTCGCTCATGTAGAGCTATTAGCCCCCGTTCCATGTGCTGAATTTCAAAGATCTTGTCCTCTAGAGGTATGGAGAAGGGACAAGGCTTGCTCCACTGGTAAGACCACTCCGCCATCCCATATCGACAGCATGTGTGAGTCAGTCCCAACCACGTGAAAGTCAGATATCTAATTAATGTCGAAAATATCATCGACTTAACCGCTGGGAAATTTCTTGCCACTCTGTCAATTGAGCTTATTGAACTGAAATGAATAGTTTTATATTCATCAAAGAAGCTCATTTTTTGGGTGGCAAATAGGCGGCTGATTGATAGTTGAAACATGTTCAGGGCTGGCGTACATCCTTGTTCTGAGCAACCGCATAAGCAGCCATCGGGGATATTAGAGGTAAGGAGCGTGTGAAAGAGGCTTCCGGGCAGGAATTCAGGGTCCCAACACACAATAGCTGTTAGTGAGTGAACAGCTCTCAGCCCAGATGGTCTGCGATGTTCATTTTTGTTGGCACAGGAGCCGGGTTCACATTTTGGAACGTATTGCAATATATTTGCTCCGTGAGCAGAAAGCCATTGCACCAAAGAATAGGTAGGTCCACGTCTTTCGTGCCCATCGAAACCCAATATTGGCGTGTAGCCACCATCACATATTCCGTCCAGATCGAGAAAGCCGGAATTGTAGAGCTGCTGGGCCGTGCCCGGAGTCAAATGTCGATAATGATACACTGTAGTTCGACGTGGGATTGTCAGGGCAGGGGGGACAACAACACCAGCAGCTGTTAGAGCAATGCAAACATCGTATGCATGCTGGTCCAGAATCCCTTGTGATGATGTCAGAATAGTGTGAGAGTCAGACGCCCGGAGGTGTTCGTCAGCGAGATGTTGAAGTCGTCTTCGCCGGTCAGCCAGTGCCGAAACAACAAGGTCGACGATCGGAACACTGGGAAAGTATGGCCCAAGAAGGAAATAGAGAGGGTCATCTCGACCTGTGCTAGAGAATAAAGGAGCTCCAGCTGCTAGGAGAATTTTTATGGCCAGGATATTTCCGCATTGAGAAGCAAAGTCCAACGGTGATTGGCCTTCGAAGTTTTCCTGGCTAATTAGAGGGGCTGCCCCAAGCTGCAGAAGGAGGACAATGCCGGTCGGCCAAGTGGCTGAGAGGTGGAGGAGTGAATTGCCGTTGTCGTCAGTGCGACATATAAGACGTGGATTTGTTCTTGCAAGGCGGACGAGCTCGGACGGACATCGATGGAGCACTGCTGTGCTGGCAGGTCCAGATTCAAAAACTGCAGACCAGTCAATCCAGGCATTTTCGCAAGGTAGGGCTCAAGTACAATAAGACCATTGAGGGAACCTAAGGAACCGAGGTGGGGGGAGAAAATGACCACCATCTACCCCTACCTGAATCACGTCTTTCATCAACAGTACTAGCCCCATGTAGACCCGGGTTTTTGGATATTCATGGACGACAGACATTAAATCCATAGCCTTAAGACTACCCCTACGGTATCAGTCTCAAAATTGCAAGTCGCAGACGTCTGACTCACTCGTCAAACAGGACCTTGTCCTTTCGGATTCCCGCCCCTGCAGCAAGAAGTGACAAGATAAGGCGTCTAAAGCTCTCCAGTGCTTTTCATTGATAGAAACACGAAAGTCAGCTAAATCGTGTAGGTGTACTTGACTTTCGTCGGAACTCGTACACCCTGGCTATGAGCATCCGATGATGCTAGCCAGCTGCTAGTTTGTGACCGAGTCTACTCAGGATTTGGGGACCTACCTCTTTCATTAAGCCAGCGGTATACTACAAACCATGATGGTAATAGGAGGCAAAGCTAGAACCCTTGTTATTAGGTCGAGAGTCACTTTTCGGATAGATCTATGCTTACGTCTAGAAGACTGTATCCATCGGGATTAATCTCCTTTGGATGTGCCTCCCTTTGTGCAAACATCTTCATCAATTGGATTCGCGTCTTTTCCAGCACAGCGCCTGAGGGTCGAGATTGAAGAGCAATGGCATAAAGCAGCGAAGAGGCGGGAGAAGTTTCAACGACTGGAATCCAATCCATACTTGTGTTAATGGACGTGCCCCCTGCGCCACTCTTGAGGCTTGTCATAATTCCCACACTGCGGGAGATGAACCAAGAAGGAAAAGACAACTTGAGCTGCAAGGTTCTCTCCGGGGGCTGAAGAGGAAAAAAGAGACAATCTGTTTCATGGATATGGGTTGATTCCACAGTGAAATCCAGGATCCTAGCCTGAAATAAGCGGCGTTGCCTCCGTTTACCACAATCGCAGAGCAGATGTGAAGTCTGGTGTGAGGCTTGTTGTCTCTGGCTCGCATATTTACTATTTGAAACTTCATTGTAAACGCGCTCGAGCAGGCTCGGTTTTGAGATAAGGTGGTTCTGGATATTGGCGCTTTCTAGTTTCTTTGGCCAGTTAGGAAGATGTCTTTCTTGCGGCGCAGATATACGTTACTTGCCAAATTGTGCACTGTGTGTTCTGACTTGCTTTTGGAGATTGTGAGGCTTGCAATCTGTTCTGACAAGGTATCAAGCTTTTGTAACACGACTTGAGCCGCCGGATCGAGGATGGAGGGCGATTGTGTGAGAGTTCGCACGTCAACTTGCATTTTTGGTATCACTCGAACGACTTGTTGAAGACTTGGGAGAGTCTGCTGCAATCCCAGTGATAGAAGACCGACCTCGTTCTGCAGAGAGCCCACGCTCTGAATGACATTTTGGACGCTTGAGGAAATAGAGGCGGAACTGGAAACGACTGAGTCGATCTTCGAATTTGTGGATAGGGAAACGCTGCTCAGGGTGGAAGTGCACTCCAGCTGGCAGATGGCAATTACGGTATTTAAGTTGTGTTGAAGAGCATCTGCAGCCCGAGACACCTCCTGCAGACCCTCCTTCTTGAATGGGAAAAGTACCTTCTGGCCCAGGTGCCGGATCTTGTCTTCTGGGAGTGAGGGCCCGAGCTTTGATTGACATTTGGAGAGTGCATTGTTGAGAGTAGTAATTGCTTGTTCGCAGGAACAAACTGTCCGCTCGATTGTACGTGCCGAATCAGGGATTTGTCCTCTCCAAGATGGGAGACCTTTGTTGAGCAAGTCAAGACAGTCGATGAGGCCCTCTGTCTTAGTCGTCAGGTCATCTAGATACTGCTTTTGGCCTTTATATGCCTGACAATATGAGACTAGGCCCTTGCAGACGGAAAGCCCGAGCGATATGACACCGACTGCGCTGCCTGCTACTGAGAATGGGTCAGTCATCGCTGGGATCACTTGGAGCTCGCTTTGCAGGATGAAATGCGTCGGGATCAACACCTGAAGCCGAAAGGTGGGTCGTGGCAATAATCAGACAGCTCAGAGCAAGAAATGAAGATCAAGAAGAGCAACGAGGCTGGAGTGTAGTGTTAGGAGAGTTGGATAAAAACGCGGGGCGTTGTTTGCAAGATCTGCCTGCCTGCCTGTCTGCTTGCCTCAGCCCCCAGCATCGCCCTCACCTCGCCCCCTCACGTCGGGCGCGTATACGAGGATACAGGGTCTGGTCATTGGTAGGAAGTCTGCACGTACCATTGGCTGATGAATGGGCTGAATTCAATCGGGCAGCGGGTTTGAGAGGTGAGGCTGCGAGGAGGAGAGAAGAGTGCTCTGTTCCTCCGTACCCAGGCAGCATCACGTGACATTGCATATTGAGTTTGGTGGCTTCCCACGTGATCAGATCCCTGAAACAAGGTACGTGCCACGCTCCAATCGGGAAGGCAGTACTCCGTACGCCGATCCCCGAGCCGCCTTTGTACTTTGCAGGCACAGTGGGCACACCACCGCCCCGGCCTGCGCCAACGGACTAACATTGCACCTATTCTTGAACCTAGTTGTCTAGGAGTCCCGGTGCATCCGGCGCTTCATCATCATAGTGCTGTCCGCGTGCCACGCACCCTCATCCTCCTACTCACTCTACACTTCATACTACCCTCTCAGCAGTCCGTTCTTGTTGTGCCTTGCTCTGACGCTTCGATCCTCCTTAGCTATCTTATTGCTTTATCTCCTTGCCGCCACCTCAACAGCCCACTGAGGGATTGAGCACAACATGCATTTCGTCTCTGCGCTAGTCGCCAGTGCTTTCGCCGCCCAGGCTTCGGCGTTCCTCATCCCCCTCGAGGTTTCAAACGCTGCAGAGCAGGCGAAATCCGAGCTTCCCTCTCTTCTGGCAACCACTGGCTATTCTGTCATCCTGGACTGTCCTGGATGTCCCTACTTCGGCAATGACGATGGCAAGGACCGCCCCCAATTTGATGTTGAGAACAAAGTGGTAAGCACGTGCCTCACCCATTGTAGAACTCGAATGCTGACAATTCTACTTAGGTTCTTGAATTCGGCGTCGACCCCCAGCTGGGCCTGACCATTAACCACCTGCCCGTATTTCCCTCCGATCTTGCAGATGCCGCAGTCCCCTACATTGTCTCCGCCCCACAGATCAGGGTAGAAGATGGCCAAAAGACGGACCCCGTTAAACTCGACTTCGCCCTGGAGAGGCTACCACCCATCACATCGGCACACCACCCAGACACATCCGTTGTCCCAATCCGATTCACTATCCTGGGCCTAGAAGGTCACCCTGTTAAAGTCGATACCCTCGCCGTTGCCCTACTCCAAACCCATGAACAGACCTCGATTGCAAAGATTTCCAACATCCCATTTAAAGACACCCCAGGTGCAACTACCTGCGACACCACGTCCAAATGGTCCCTCTGCCGCCTAAGGGCCATCATTACTGCCCGCCTCCAAGCGATCATGGAAGCAGCCAGAGCACGTGCTTCTGCTGCAAAGGGCTGGGCGGGTGGCAAGGGCTGCCATGGCCGAAAATCGGACCGAAAAGGAGGCAGCATGCACCAAGGTCAAACTGGGCATGGACATCACCAGGGAGGACATCATGATCATCATCACCGTGCCCATCGCTTTGGACACATGCTACATCAGACACTACGCTTTTTTTTCATTCCTGCGCTTCTCGGCGTTATTGGTGGGTTAGTGGCTAGTGCGGTCGGTATGCTAGTCGGCCAAGTGATTTCCTTCTTGTGGATCAGATACCATCGCAACGGGCAGCGAGGAAATGCTCGCGTGGTGGAGGTTGTTGTTGAAGAGGGCGAAAAAGACGAATTGATGGCGGAGGACCTATCACCTCCACCGCACTACGAGGATGAGAAACTTTGAACTTCAGGTGTCGAGGCGAGTCCGTAGACGAACCGGATATACGATCCACAAAACATAAGAAGTGGGTAGCGTTGAATACGACGACCAGCAACAAGCAAGACAGACGTTCACGAGATACCCTAAGCATTGCGGGTGTTATAGCGCGGTTCAAGCCCACGAGAGATGGGAAGGATATGAGTGTCACTGGGGAGGCCTTATCCGAGAGGTAAAGGTTTTGACCAGGAACCAGAAAGACAAGATATCATATTGATGGGTCAAGGAGGATAAATGGATTCATTCTGGAGTATGACTTGGGCGTCGTGCTGTTTCGGGCTTTTCAACGGTTGAGGGGAATCCACAGATTGTCCCAGTACGGACGTAGTAATGGGAATGGGGATAGGAAAGGAATAAGACTATGAATTGTATTGTCCATTCCAATACCATACAAGTTACCTACCCAACCCCGTTTCTTGTGGCCATGTCCTCATGTACTGCCCGACGTCAAACTCCCTTGGTATCGTTGCCCACGGTAGTGGTCTAAGGAGAGAGGTACAGATACTCGGTGATGGACTTTTGAGGGTGAAGAATCGTCTCTCGCGTTCATGCAGTTCTGCTATCTCGGTTGCTTATTTCATCTCCGTCAAACTCCAATCCCATTCGCGGTCCAAAGCACGGCGACGGACGAAGACAAACATATCTGTCCTTTTCCAAGACGACGGATGGAACAGGCACAATGCCCCAGCCCCGTCTTCCTCTTCCTCTTCCTCTTCCTAATGGCTTTAGCGATATTGCATTACATTCCATCTCCCTCCCCTATCCTCAAATGCCGCCGACTTCTCCCTTCCCACTCTCAACCCAACCATTTTCGCCCAACAACTCTTTTGTCAAGAGCGTCAATAAGTCGCCTCCCCCCACGAGTCGCCCAAAAGCCACACGTTGAAATCAAGCTTCGCAATCTCCAGCCACCGCTGGATCCCTGGCGTAAAGCCCCAGTGCGCCGGTCCAGTGTACGCATGGCGCGAGTGATGGCGTCGAGCAGCATAATGCCAGGGATGAGTTGAGTTCACATTTCCGTGACCTTCTTCTTGGTCGATTCCATTCGGACTGTCGACGTGGGGAGGACATCCCCGGGCTGATGTGTGTGCGGTGCGTTTCGGGTAGGAGATTGGATGTGGTGGGAAGCGGGTCGATGTTGATGCCGATGGGTCGTACGGTATGTCTGGCGTTGTACATACTGAATCTGGCGGACCTGGACCTGGAGCGGCGCAGATGCAAGGTTGGCAGGGTGGACAGACCGTCTCAGGAAGTGCGGGTGGTGGCGACGCGGCGATCTGGGCTGGATGGTGCAGACTGCCTTTTGTGAGGGCTTGTGTGGTCACATCGTCCGAGTCGGTTCCTGGATGTATTTGTGGATTCTGGAGCCTCAATGTCGATGTCGATGTCAGTGTTCGTGTCGAGATCGAGGTTAACGTCATCCATGAGACAGGCGGGACTGCATTTGCCGTTGATGCTGGAGGCGTCGTCGTCATCGTCAGTGTTGCAGTCAGCGTCTGTGTCGATGCCGAGATCAGCGTTACGTACGACACGGGCGAACCTACATACGACAATATCATCTCTGCCCGGGTGGAAGCCGTCCTGGTAACCATTCGTGTGGGACCGACCAGGCTCGACGTGCTAGAGTGTAGCACAGAGAGTGGGCCGGAGAAGAGGATCATGGTTGCGGCCGTGGCGTACAGGGACAGGAAGAGCATGAAAATCTGGAATGAATTTCGCCTTGGTTGTGCAGGCGAGTATACCGCCAAATTTGAGGATGGTATCTTCGAGGTCGAGGATGGAGGTGTGGGTAAATACGGTTCCGTCCTTGTAGTTGCCGTTGCAGGCGTTAGAGACAAGGATTCGAGTTTGATATCGTACTTCACCACCCGTATCTCTGTCTCTGTTTCTGTCCCTTGAACTGTATGCGTCTGGTTCTCTTCCTCTGCCACTGGCTCTTCGTCTGTCTGCACCATCTCTAGCGATGGGCAAGGTTCGACGCTTGCAGCCTCCGTGTAACCCCTCTTCAACTCCAGCGCACTCTCGTCATTTTCAACAGTATCGACACCGGGACCGCTTATAGACAAGAGAGCGGCCAGGTCCTCAGTCCCAACCAGACTGCTGTCTCTATCGTGAGACGGCCATTCAATGGCACCTTCAATTTCGCTGAAGCTTGGCTCCCCAGGTATGCTCAACCCTATGTCTTCCGATACACCGTGGCGGCTGCTGATTGGGCTCATAGGCAAAGACTCTAGAATCTCAGGGGAGGACGAACTAGCTAGAGTGGTGTTTCGGATTCTTGCGAGGTCTGCTTCGTCTTGGGATCCGGCTTGCACTAAGATTGAACGGCTTCCGAGTTCGGGAGAGTTTGTGCATTGACCATGATTTGCATTCGCGTCCGCCCCTGCACCTTCGATTGGTAAGGCTGAAGTAGCTTCAGTGTCGTCTTCGTCTGTTGTACTGCACGTTGTGGTTTTCACTTCGTCCTCTTCGTATCTCGTCATGTCTTCAAGTTTGAACGTGGACTGAGTCGCACTGGGCAGGAGGAGAGGGTTTGAAATCTCGAAGCTGCTACCAGGTTGGTCATCCAGAGGAGGGGCGGTGTCGGCATTGAAGATAGGTGTGCGTATCCGGTCTGCAGAAGAGTTACTTTCTGCGACTTCGGAAGAGCTCCTAGGTTCGCTAGATTCGACATCCGCAAGTATCGCCGTCGTCCTCACCTTTCCCTTGCGGAGAGACCGTTTTCGATCGAGGAAGCCCTGGGCACGCAAGGCGGATCGGGGTGACAGCAACACGGTCTTGGTAAAGTCAACCTCACCCGAAGAATTTGATAGCGATTCGTCGGACGCAAAGCTTGGTGTCGATCTACTCTTCGATTTCAAGCCGACTCGTCGCTGGCCTAGTCTTTGGTCAAGTCTGGGAGAAGGGCTGGAACCTAGAGATCGCTTTTCTTTACTCTGTCTTTTGTTGCATATGTCTTCTCGACTGTGGTGACGAGAAGAGGCCTCTGAATGGGTATTCACGGCTGAACCAGGAACACCTTGTGCTAATCCATGGTCATTCTCATCCCAATGTGTCATTGGACCATATTTTTCAGCGCCTGCCATGTCACCAACTAAGGCAAAGTCGGATGTCTTTGGAATCCCCGAAATAGGCGTTCCAGGTGTTAGATGATCGACATTGTAATCGATTGCTTCTCCTGACGCACTCTGAGCTCCTTGGATGGGCTGGGTTCGACCATTGCATGGTTCAAGGCTCCTTGTGCAATTGGAATCGATAACCATGCCTGAGGCTGCCTGCGCCAAAGATAACGGAGACCCGTCTTTATCCTGGTTGAACTCCCTGATCTCAGAAACTGACTCCACTAGTCCAGCACCCTGGCCGAGTTGTTCTTCTGTGAAGGCTGCTTTGAATGAGAGATTGCCAGGCGCAAAGCGTGGAGACACACTAGACCGCTTCCTCAACCCAGGAGTCGTGCCCTGGTCAACGGTTGGATTGTGATCAACGCTAGTGCTGGAGGCCACTGTATATTTGGTCTCTTTAGAACTTGAGCTTCCTGGTTGCGAAAATGGGGACAAAGGCTCTTCGTCAGAGATTGGCGACCGGACAAGCGAACGTGGCCTTAATACCCTGTTTTCCGGGCGGACTGGGTAGGGGTTTGGTTTTGTATTGATTGGAGACACTTTGCGGTACGCGATCGAGGCCTTCCTTGCGGGCCCAGAGTCAATTTGCTGGGATGCGGTGACCTCGTTGGAAAGTTCCGTCGACGATCCGGTAGACACCCGCGATAATAAGCTGGTCGTCCTCGTACCATCTGGTCGAGGCCGAGGTAATTGCTTGAATCCTGGAGACTTCACCAGGGATATGATTGGTTTCTTTTCCATGGGATCCAAGCAGCGTATTGCGACCTGGATCATCGAGTAACCAACTTGGGAGCGAGCCTTTTTAATCGAGAGAAGTTCAAGCTTCCTCTTCGCTTCTTCGAGGATATTTTTCCCTTCCGATGCCATCTCATAGACGTCCTCTTCCCACTGCTGAGATGCAATTTCCTGTAAAAAAGGTAACATCCCTGGTGCTATTAAGAAGTTTTGGTCGACCGGAAGTGCATTGGCAACAGGGAAGCTATAATTCCGCGAATTTCGGATGCTATTGTCCGCCCCCTCTTCTCTGTTGTCCATATCAGGGGTGCCGTCAATGACACTCGAGTCCATACCAGACATCTTGACGAGGATATAGCGGCCACGTGCAGGACTTGAATAACGACGAGGCTCGTGAGGGCGAGGTGGATCTCCACGGAAAACCGACCTGACAGTCTTCCGCACCTCCGCATGTTCTTCTCTGCGGAGAGGCCGGGTTAAATCTATACCAGTCTGGCTTCTTTGAGATCGAGGTTCAGCGCCATGTTCCTCGTTGGCACTTACAGCATCGAAGCCTTCGGCATATGTCAGATAGAGGGGACTCTGTGTTCCGGGCATGGCGAACGCGCTCATTTGACTTGGGACCGAACTTCTCCCTGAGGCACTGCTGGCGAAGGACTGACGTCGTGATTCCCCCAATTGGGAATTTATCATCTCTCCTAGATTTTCGTACTTACCACCAGATGGCGCAAATGAATGCCGGGGTTGTCGCGGGTTTGTTTTACCTAGTACCTCATCCATTCGGGCGTCGGAGTCGGGCATCTGTTCGGACTCTCTGAGATGTTGTTGAAATCGCGCTTTCTCGATCCACCAGAAGACCTTCTCAATCTCAGAGCCGGTTTCTGCGAATTCTTTCTCGCAGGCTCGCAGTTCAACTCGCAGTTTGCTCTTTGCTTCTTGCGTTTCTTTCTTTGCAGTTTTCAGTTCACCCTGAAGCCTTTTCATTTCATCCAGCTCCAACCTTGCCGACATATCCTCTAATTTTTGGTCGGCTTGTCGTAGCTGTGTCTCTGCTGTTGTGGCTTTGTTGCTGAGCCGTACGCTCTCTTCTCCCAGGACGCGGATAATATCGTTCTGTTTGCATAACTCGGATGTTAATTTGTCGTTGACCGCCTGTATTTTCGAGGCTTCTCTCCGCATTTCTTGAGCGAGTTCAGTGGCATGTGCAAGCTTTGCCTTTCCCTTTCCCAACTCTATTCTGGAGTCTTCCTGCTCACGCTCAAGTAATTCCAACCGATCTTCAATAACCTTCTTGTGAATGCGTAATTTTTCATTTTCGATGAGAATGTCTTCGTGGGGGTCTTGTAGATCAGTCTCCCTGTTTTCGTTCATATCTTGGTCACTTGCCGAGGGTAATATCTCTGCATTTCCACCCGTGCTGGCTCCTAGCACTTTGCTTAGCTCGACAATTCCTGGAAGTGGTTGTTCGATGGAACGTGGGATTTGAAGCGATGATTCGATACTATGAAATTCGGAAAATCTGTCTTGCGAAACGTTGCTATCGCTAGTGGTAGATCCGAAAGAGCCTCGGCGGTGAGGGCTTCTGAGTCTATGTGCAGCTCGGGGTCGACGCACTCTAAAAGGGGATAGAATTTTTCCAACACCGACGTCGACATCCTGATCGCCATCTCTGCGTTGGTCAGTCGGCGTTCCATCTTGGGTTTTATCCTCATCGAGGCCTAGGCCGCCTGTGGGTGTGCTCATTGTGCCGAAGACTCGAGCCAATCTTCAAGCAGGGAATTGGCTCTTTATCGACCTATTTCGCAACCACCGAAGGTGTGCGACATCGACGGCATCAAGTATATAACTCTCAAATTTCATCAACAATTGTCAAGTTGTCAGATTTTGGATTTTGGATTTTGGATCTGTTGGCGTCGATCTGAAGTTTCCATAAAGTGAGGTCGAGAGAGCGCGGGTAAGACTTGCTGGAAATCAACAGCAAATCGCATCGCAGGAACTGAACCTAGAAGAAAGAAAGAACCCTTTGAAATCGGGACAAAAAAGAAAGGGAGCAATAAAGTGAATGAAAATAGCATCCGCGTTCGGTAAACCGAGACTGAATCGAGATCAATGCGGCACAAAGAAAGTTCGTGCAAGTCTAGGCCACACAGACCACATTCATTTCACATTCACATTCCAGTGTCAGCAACTGCAGTTGCAGACTTCAGTCGCACATCAAACGTAGGTTTCACAAGAAAAGGGTGGCAAGTTCAGACGCGCAGAGACTCTTCGTCTGCCGGATTCAACGACCTGAATCTGTTTCCTGTCAGTCAGTCCTCGTGAATCAGTCAATACTAACGAGGGATATATAAATCAACAGTCATATTTCCAAAACATCCGCTCCCAAGCCTGAATTATTTGTAGGAAACCCAAACGCCCATCGCGGTGCAACCAATGGCCAAATGGCGCAGTGGACGAGGAGCTTTCAGAAGACGTGTCCTACTCGTCGTCATCAACCGGTCCAACTTTTCCATCTCGCAAGATGTTTTCGACATCGTTTGCCATGGACAGTCTCATTCGATTGTCTTTGCACGGGACCTGTACAATTTGTTGTTTGCCATGCCCAGTCGCAACAAGGGCGGTGAGTTTGCCTCCCCTGACGCACCCACTGTCCAAGCCCTTTGTGAATTTTTTCATCTTCAGTCCTTTCCTCGAGTCATGGCCGTAGATGACAGTCATGCGTGTCGCGGAAAATTTTCCTTTGCCGCGCCCCAGTTGAGTAAGCCTTTTCGCCGGGATCAGTTTCTGGAACTTGTCCCATAGCTTGTACCAAGGAACACTTCCTATCCGCTCGTGCAGTTTCGAAGGCACATGACTCTCGAGGTCAACGATCCGCATGTTCATTACAGAGGCCGGGTCCTGGTTTTCAAGTGCGAGTCCCGGGATAAGACCACCGTGCACCACGACCACCTCTCCGGTAAATGCTTCAATCTCACCAACCCGCAAAATGACGGGGCACGACTTGAGATAGGCTATTTGGTCGTTATTTAGCGCCATTGCCAGCTTTCTCTCGGCGTCATCGTCTTTGAACGAGGCTTGCAGCTGGACGGTGGAACCCAGGTCGGGATTCTCGCTCGATTGTAACGAGGTGAATTGCAAGTCTTCGGCAACAAGGAGGAGTCGGTCTTCGTGGTTTCCTCGCACGCAAGAGGCGCCGTAGCCGCGGAGGAGGTCAATTACGCCTATTGAATCAGGACCTTTGGCGATCATATCTCCCGCGGCGATAAGATGGTCCGTCAGCGGGTTGAACCGCACCTTCTCGAGCAACGCCTCCAACTCCTTCTTACAACCGTGGATGTCCCCGATAAACACCAATCTCTTCTTGGCCGCAGATGAACCGTCCTTATCTTTGGACGACTGGGGCAGGAGTGTGGGATCGAGTGATTTGAGATGAGTCATTCCGGGGAATAACGGTCGTACATTGGATCCAAATACACCCCCCGAGGATGATGTCGAATCCTTATTGAGGGCCGCCCATGCTGCCCTCTCCTCATCAACAAATGGTGACAGGATCTTCGTCCAAAGGAAAACCGACGTGATGATGAAGAAAACAAGCCCGAAGAAAAACCTTCTAACCTTGGGGGCTCTGATGACGGCAATGAATCTATCGAAATACAGGTCCATTCGGTTTAAAAAGCGGTCTTCGTCCTCCACGCGTGAATGTGTTGGCGGGTCATGACTGGAATCGTTCCGCCAGTCGTTCGTGCAGTATTCCACCAAGGGCTTGCGGAGGCGCTGGCCCGCTTGCTGCGTCGGTCGAAATGTGGGAAACCGGCCATCCATTGTATTTCTATCCATTCCGTCTATTTCTCTCTGCCGAACCAAAACTGCGTATCAGCACACCATCGGTAGAGGAGGGCTTGTCTCAGGTTTGAAGAACTCGATGAGACGATCCCGGGCGCGGATGTCTTGATTGACCGAGAAGGGAGGAGGCAGCTCGTCGTCGGATCGGTTCGAGGGCGCAGAGCAAATTTCAACGCTTCCGGCAAGGTGTCGCGTGCTCGGTTCAGAAGTGAATCGGCGCCATGTTCGTCCGATACCGGAAGTCTGGGATCTGGAGATAGTGAAGGCGAGGACGAGGGCGATAGTGACAAGGCTCTGGATAGTGATGCAGGCTCCAAAGGATGTGAATAAAGGAGTACTACTGGGGGAAGAGAGGTCAGCACAGACAAGAAAGGGTTTGAAGCACTGTCAGGGCAAGATGGGACTTAGGAGTTCGCTTGGAAGGCTGCGTTTGAAATGGCTATCCGGACGCCGACTGCGACCTGGAAGTCCAATCAGATAGCGCCGCCGCGTCATAGCCAAGCCCGAAGAACCAAAATACCAGCCGCATCACTGGCATGTTCAGAGGCTCGTTGAGGCTGTGAAACTAGCCAATAAGTAGTGGGTTGTGTCTGGGTCCCCCTTCTCTTGGAAAGGTGCCCCCCGAAGCGAGTCCGGGCTAGCCGAGGACGGGCACGACGGATCAGGGACAGAGTACGGACAGAGTACGGAGGACGGAGTACGGAGTTCTACCAGTAGTGAGTGGTACACGGTAGTACTGGGTAGTAACTAGGAGCTCTTAGTACGTCAACAAAGTCGGTGCTCAACGGCTCTCGGCAGTCGGGCCAAAAACTGTTTGGTGACTAAGCAATGGGGGCCACTGGCATGGGGCCGAGGGGCCAACCCAACAGTCTGAGGCGAAAAAGGCGTAACAAGGCTGGATGCATCACGTCTCCAACGACATGCAGAATCATTACTTTACTACCGAGTACTCCGAATATCTTCTCGACAAGAACCTGGCTCAACCCATCAACTGCCCTACAGGGCCAATCCTGCCATGACCAGCCCCAAGAAACCAAATCCAACAGCGCCAATGTGCAGGCCATTCGCTCCATTGTCCGAAGACGAGGATCCCGTGGCAGAGGCAGAGGCAGAGGCAGATGCACCCGTCGCTCCACTGCTCCCTAACATGTTATTAGCATTTTGTCCAGAACCCTGGCTCAAGAAAACTTACCCGTGGCAGCAGCGCCCGATCCGGTGGCAGATGCGGAGGCAGCACCGCCACTTCCGGTTCCGCTTGCGGCCGCAGTTGAAGTAAGGAAATATGAGGAGATGCAGGAAGACTGGCAGTCGGCATACTCCTGGGTCTCGGCGGCAGTGCCATTGCCTTGCGGGCATTGAGCGGCGCAGGCGGTGGTGGCATTGACTTGAGAGTTGCTAGGGCAAGGCACATTGACGCAAGCCGCCTGGCAGCAGACATCTGCGGAACCACCTGAACGAAAACCTGTCTCAGCTTGCTTCCCCATCCATCGTCCCATTTGTCGCACTCACATTTCTGCAGGCATACAACGACAGTGCTGGCAGCATCCGTAGCGGAGGCGGTGCTGGTGACGCCAGTTTTTGTTGTCGCGTCCGAGGTCGAACTCTGCGCGGCGGCCAAGGCCATCAGGCCGAAGGTGGTGATGGCGGTGAAGAAGCGCATGTTGATCTGAGAGGGCGTCTTTTTGGGCGTGGAGGATAAGTTCAGGGTGTCAAGGAAGGTGAAGAGTCGCAACTCAGTAGAAGGGCGAAGAAATGCGAGAAACGAATGTGATGTAGTCGGGAATGACTATGGAAACGAAAAATAGGTATGGCAAACGATGCACAGCAAAGAAGCACACCACGAGGAGATTGCTCTTGTCGGCGTGGCGGAAGTAGTTATAGCCAAGGGAAGCGGCCCAGAAATCAATCTCCCCAGGATCTCTCCGTGGTAAAGACCGATGTTTCGGGTGGCTTGCGGCGAGCATTCCCTTTGGATAACCCTGACCGTTCGGCTGGCTATCGGACCGGCCCAGGGCCAATCAACCTGCTGCATTGGTGTGCATCTTACCCAGTACCTCCCTAGCTAAAGTCTGTCGCCTGGTTGATAAACAGATGTTCTTTGTTGGCTGGTCTTCCAGGGCTGGGTTACCACTGACGCTGATTCGTCCAACGGTGAAATCCCCAAGGCATGGGGTGAACACAACACTGAGACAACTCGGGAAATCGGCCACCGTCTGCAGCTCTTGTTTCTGGCAACTTCTGCATGTTTCAGTCAAGTGTCTTTTTCTCTTGTTCTCATCCACGAGCCTGCACCTTCAATAGCCCGGTGGCGTGTATCACTTCCAGTTCATCTCGAGACATTTCATGCTGTCATTTTTCTTGCGTGTGGAGAGTGTGTCATGCCTCAATGGTCTAACTTGATTCGGCTATCGGAAATTACCTCGTATCCCTTCATCTTTGGCTGCAGGTTTCTTGTTGGACCTCCTTGGCAAAGCGGCTATTTAGCGATATTAAGTTATGACTCTCCAGGGTGTAGGGGTCAGTCGTGTGCCGTGAGCTATTAGGGGTTATTTGTGTGCTGTGGCTGAAAAAAGGAGTTGCAAACAAGCAGGAGAAGTCTTGCTGCTCGGTGGCGGAATGGACAGGTCGTCCAGAGTGCCAGCAAAATGCTTGTTGCAGGCCATACCGCCGTCAAGTCACCTTGTAGTAAATAGTAAAAGTAGCGAGTGCATGAGGACGGAGTATTGGCAAAGGAGGATTCAAGTCAGCTATTGACCTGGAAAAAGGTCCAAGGGAAAAGACGAGTGGTCACCTGACTTGGCGCGTCGCGTGTCATCCAACACGTCACACAGCGCGTCATCCAAGTTCACTTCTCTTTCTCCACCTCGATCCTCGCAGCTACAGCTCACCCCATTCCGCCGTCAAGAAAACGTTCGTCGATGAGGATGGATTTCATAGACGATAAAGCAGACGAATCTTCAGATGACAACATCCTAGTCCCAAGCTCCCAGACCGATGGACGTCCGAGATCTCACAAACGTCGCCGTCTGAATGCCCGCTGCCCCAGCACCTCTGATGAGGAGGAATACGAGCTACCCTCAAATGGCCAAGGCCGAGAGCCCAGGGGTGAGGGCGAGGTCAGCGAAAACCCCAAGTCAAAATATGAAGGCCACATTCATGTGCCGCAATTCGGGGATCCCCAGCCTGATACCTTTGTCACTCAGCTCACTCAACAATGGTCCTCTCCGTCCCGAATCAGAGGCCCACGTTGGATGAAACCAAGAGAAATTCCAACTCACCAGCCTCCTGTGCCTCACGCACCAACTACAGCGAGCATATCAAGACCATCCGTGGACAACGTTCCTCCTCCAATAGATGAGTTTGACCATGATGATGACGACGACGAACTTGCTCTGCTGGAAGCTTTCGACGCCATTGCTGCCAACCCACCGGTGAATCAAGAGCTGAATGGCGCTGTCGATGGCGTCACTTCCAATGCAGCTTCCTCCTCTCGTCGGCCATTGCAGAAATCATCTTCTTTCCGTCAAACCACCCTCCACGGAATCCACACTACCCAACAGGAGCTTTCTATGACGCAATCTCAGTCAAATGCCCGCAATTGGCCTCTGACAAGGAGAAGTGAGCCGCCCACGCATCACCAACTCGACCGCGACGCCATGGGTAGCTGGGTATACCCGACAAACCTGGGAAGAATCAGAGATTACCAATACAACATTGTCCACAAAGGACTCTTCCACAACCTCCTCGTTGCGCTCCCCACAGGTCTCGGAAAGACATTCATAGCTGCCACCATCATGCTGAATTGGTACCGATGGACAGAAAAGGCCCAGATAGTTTTTGTGGCACCGACCAAACCGTTGGTGTCTCAACAGATTGACGCTTGCTTTAATATTGCCGGAATTCCAAGATCCCAGACTACTATGCTGACAGGGGAGGTTCAGCCGGCAATTCGTGCAGAAGAGTGGCAAGAGAAACGAGTCTTCTTCATGACTCCACAGACGCTGGTCAACGATTTGAAAAATGGCATGTGCGATCCAAAGAGAATTGTTCTGGTGGTGGTCGATGAGGCTCACAAAGCTACCGGAAATTACGCCTATGTCGAAGTGATCCGATTTTTGCGGCGGTTCAATTCCAGTTTCCGCGTTCTAGCTCTCACGGCCACCCCAGGATCAACTGTCGAGTCGGTGCAAGAAGTTGTTGACGGTCTTGGGATCGCTAGAGTCGAGATCAGGACCGAAGATTCACTCGATATCCGGGATTTTGTGCACTCTCGAAACATTGAAACCGAGATTTTTGACAATTCCGAAGAGATTACAGTGTGTCTGGAGCTATTCTCTGCTGCTTTAAGACCATTGATGAACATACTGGGCTCACAGAACGCATATTGGAGTAGAGACCCCGAGAAGATCACCCTGTATGGTCTGAAAGTTCACTCAGACAAGTGGAGGCTTTCGGAGGCTGGCAGAAGAGCGAACGAAGGTGTCAAAGGTATGGTTCGAGCAATTTTCGCCGTACTCATGAGCCTGGCGCACAACCTAGAGCTACTAAAATTCCACGGCATCAGCCCTTTCTACCACAAAATGAAGGCATTCGCAGATGAGGCATCTTCCGGGGGCAAGTACGCTAAACAGGTTGCGACAGATGAGAACTTCATCAAGTTGATGAACCGATTGAGGAGTTGGATCAATGACCCAGAGTTTGTCGGTCATCCAAAACTGTCTTATTTGAAAACGGTGATCCTAAATCATTTCATGGATGCGGGAGGACGAACCAACACCACTCAGCCTTCGAATACACGAATCATGGTGTTTGCGCATTATCGGGATAGCGCCGAGGAGATTGTAAGAGTGCTCAATCGGTATCAGCCCATGATCAAAGCCCATGTCTTCGTCGGCCAATCTGGGACCAAAGGTTCGGAAGGAATGGATCAAAAGAAGCAGATCGACGTGATCAACAAATTTAAAGCTGGCACATACAACACCCTTGTGGCCACGTCTATTGGCGAGGAAGGACTCGACATTGGCGAAGTCGACCTGATTGTGTGTTACGACTGTTCCAAGTCGCCGATCCGTATGCTGCAACGAATGGGTCGAACTGGCCGCAAACGAGCAGGGAACATCGTGTTATTGCTTATGCGTGGAAAAGAAGAATCCGACTATTTCCAGGCCAAAGACAATTACCAGAAGATGCAGGCAAAGATTGAAAGTGGCCGAGAGTTTCAGTTCCACGAAGATCTGTCCCCTCGGATTGTTCCACAGGACGTTATACCTATGGTTGATAAACGGGCAGTTGACATTCCGATTGAGAACACTCAGGGCGGGACATTGGCACCAGGAAGGAGAAAGAACAAAAATCTCAAGAAACCAGCGAAGAAGTTCAACATGCCTGATGGGGTTGAGACTGGCTTCACCTTCCTCGGCAAGCGGAAGAAGGGCCAAGTTCAGGCGACCGAAAATGCCCAAACACAAGGATCAAAGAGGGATGTCGATATTGTCGCCGTACTCCCACCTCTAAAGGAGGTCTTGTTGACGGAGGCAGAAGAGGAGCAACTCGAACGACAGTACGTCCGTCTCGCAGGAACAGAGGATGAGTTTGTTCAATGCGTGAGGTTCGACGCATATCCAGAACAGCAGCAACGGCTGGGGAGAACCCATACCGTCATGCATTCGACAGTAACTCAAAAACTCGTCGAGGCCTTCAAAACGATGCGAGATCCTCGTCGGGATTGGAGTCGGCCTTGGCAATATGACAAGGTCGAGGAGCTGGATAGTGATACCGCACCGGATTTACTCATCGGCCAAGCCCATGCACACCGGAAACGGAAGCCTCGGGACGCGTTGGTCAGTCAAGAGTCGTCAGATCTAGGGCGATCATCGGGTCAATATGATGACAATGACAGCTTCATCGATGATGAGAGTCTAGGCTGGCCTCGACAAGAGGCTGCTGATTCGAGTGGAGACGATATCTCACCACACCAATTTGTTTCCAGGGTGGATCCACAACTATTTGTTTCTCAGCAGAGTATAGAGGGCGAAGACCTACCAGACCTCGACGACCTGATGGTGAATCTCAAATCAGGGGGGCTGTCTGCGGTGAGTACTCGCCGACCCCGTGGTACGACGGCGAACAGGATGCGACGGGTGCTGGACAGCGATGACGATTGAAGAATCATGAGTTGATGCGATAGTTGCGGGATGTCGACGTGCTTATTCGTGACGGTCTATCTGAGCGAGAAGCGTTCGGTCGTGCAGGGCAGCAGAATTTGTGAGAGGCTTATTGTCGAGTGATACTGATTGATGATCTTGTCGTCATCTTGTCGTCATCTTGATCCCCAACCAACCCTTGTATGGAGAACGTCCTGTAGTCCAATGTTTCTGGCTACATCTTGTTGTCGAACGAGCAACGGCTCCGCTGGAATGCTCTCTGGCTAATATCGTTTACTTTGAATATGTCGGGAACCAAGTAATATTACGAGCCAGAGAACTAACGCAGAGGTGTGGGGTGCGACAAGCCGAAGTCTGCGAGGCTGAGACTCAGGAGGTTCAGAAGGGGGTCTGGCAACCAACAGCATGAGTATGGGGTATTGGATCGTCAGACATTCAATGATGAACATTGGACAGACATTACCATCCAATCCGAGTGTCCTCATTCAAGTGACATTGGGATTCTATTCTTATGAGCCCCATCATAATGAGCTTCCCAGCTATAAGTGCAATAAGGGCTGAAGAAAGACGTTGATTCGAAGGGCCGGCAGCCTTGCAGCCTGACAGCCTGACAGCCTCGCACGTGACGTCATTACGTGGTGATTGCTGAGGAGCGCTGACGTTGCCCCTCCACGGCCAGGAAGCTCTTTTGGCCTTTGTATTTCAGCTATCCACGGTCCTCCCTAGGTCGTCCCTGAGGTTGATGGTGCAGATGGCGCAAATGGTGATAGCATCAAGATAGCCAAAATGGACAGATGGCGGCCAGAATAAAAGTCTGTGTCTCCGCCATCGGGCCGGGGTTGTTCCGACGCAAACATGGGCTCATTCGCTCCAGCCAAGGGACGAACAGGAACAATTTCAACTTCCTCTTCCATTTCCACATCCAACTCACACATCGACCTCATTCCAGCTTGGACACCAACAAGTCAAACAATCCCACCGCCGCCATGGACTCCAGAATCCATGTATACCACCCGGGCCGTCGGCTCGTGCTGCTCGAATACATCAACACGACCCCAGCGACCGGCTCAGCCCCTCGGTCGCCACCAACCAGTGAACCGCCCAATGTCCTCCTCTTCGTCGGCGGCATGTATGACAACTTCCGGTCACCACGCTATCCCGAAGATCTGGCGGCTCTGTTCCCACGGGACGTGGCGAACCAGTGCTGGCGGGTCATGCATGTCCAGATGTCGAGCGCGGGCAAGGCGTTCGGGACGAGTGACTTGGACCGAGATGTAAGTAAAAGTCCCTTTCCTTGGTTGAGGGATCACTGCTGAGACGGCGATCACCAAACCAGGTCGAGGAAATCGCCACGGCAATCACATTCATCCGCACGACCATCACCTTGTCACCGACGACGCCGGTGGTCCTCATGGGCCACTCGACCGGCTGCCAGGATGTCATGCACTACCTCGTCTCACCCGCCGCCGGCGGGAAGGCGTCGTCATCACCGCGCCCGACCATCCAGGGCGGGATCCTACAGGCACCCGTCTCCGACCGCGAAGCCATCCTCCACGGCCTCAGCAAAGATCCGGCCATGCAGCAGTCGTACCAAAAGGCCTTGGCCTTCATCAACTCGACGCCGCCGGACCAGCACAAGAAAACCCTCGTCCCATTCGATATCAGCGCTCCCGTCATGGGCCCCATCCCAATCACAGTCGCGCGCTTCCTCAGCCTGGCGTCTCCAGGCTCGCCTGCCGCACCGGGTATGGACGACTATTTCTCCAGCGACCTCGAGGACCACACGCTTGACCGGACGTTCGGGCAAGTCGGGGCCGTGGCCCATTTCCAACCACGCGTCGCGCCCTCCGCCAGGCAAGACCGAAGCCTCCTGATCATCCCCTCCGGTAGCGACGAGCACGTCAACAAGTCCATTGACAAGGCGCTACTGCTGTCCCGGTGGAAAGCCTCCCTGGAACGCGGCCACGCGGCGCTGTCGTCGAGCTCGAAAATCATCCCCCACGCCTTGCATGACATCTCGGGAACCAGCCCGGACGCTCGCACCGCTCGTCTTGTCGACATGCGCACCGCCGTCCTGTCATATCTGGAATCGTCGGTCGGCGATCAATACCCGCGCCCGCCGCATCCAGGGCCGTGGGATATTTTGGACAAAGACCGCCGCCAGATCGACGATGAGAGGAAGGCTCTGGACGGTGTCAAGTTATGATTGGGGGATTGGGCCTCTTTTCTATCTTCCATCCAGCCAATATTGCCCGCTCTGTCTAGCAGAATGACGGGGGGCAGTGTGGCCTGGTACCAACTCGTAATCCTTCTCATCGGCCCCGGCAGTTGGTGATGCTGCACGATGGAGAAGTCTATAGAAAGAATCACGCCGAGAAGGCGACGGCTGGTGGTCGACAAATAGGAATTTGAGACCTGGATCTTGGAGATATAAATTCTACGCGTAATTTCTACATAACGAGAGACTATTGTTTTCAGGCCTCAAATCTTACTCTCAAGGACTACCCACTAGATGCAGTCAATGAAGCTACAGGTATCCTGAGTTAGGCAAAAGCGGCGGACAGAATCGACCAGGTCTCAATCAACCAGGTCTCAATCAACCAGGGCCTCGCTCAATAGAGAAACATATAAGGACGCAGTTCTACGCGCAGTTCTACTTCTAATAGTCGCAACATGATAATGTTACCGCCGAAGCTAAATCGGGTTAAGTCCATGCCATTATAACCATAATAATAAAGGAGATGTGTACAAAAAATGCAGTCTAGGATTATTCCGTACTAAGTACTCCATACTACCAAGTTACATATGTACCTCAGCTACATACAGTATCAAGTCTTTCATGCAATGTAGCACCAGTAAGCATTCAAAAAGGCAAAGTCCAGAAGGGTCAGCCTCATCGTCCTGACAGGCTGACACCCAGAGTTACATGGGGACACCGTATAAAAGGGTGATATATACTATATTCTCGACTCTAGAGTCTACGTGACCAATCACTCTCTCAACGAGTCAAACTACCTACTTAGGTATCCATTGTACGGTGCTGCGAATGGTAAGTCGGTGGTTAGTGTAAGCAACCCAAGTCCGAGAAAAGTCCACTTCCCGGAAATAGAATATATGGAGAAGAGGGAGATTTAGCATTTATACTGCTTTGGTAATGTAATGTAATGTACAAGAATCTGTCTTTGGAAACCCACTCACTCACTCACTCACTTCCCTCCTCCGTCCCAGCACCGACCAGACCGACGACCAGAGGTCAACTGACCAAAACTTTTATCTATCGTGCCAGAATGCAGGTTTTGTGGCCAGGTTTTGTGTTTTTCTTGGCTCTGCTTTCCTTTCCTTTGCTTCGCTTCGCTGTGCTTTTCTTCGACCCATGAGACCGTGAACGCTAAGAAAGAAAACGCTGACTCGACGGCGAACGCGAACTCGAACTCGAACTTGAGGTCGGGGAAAAAAGAGAGAACTCGGCAGAGGAAACAAAACGAAACCCAAACCCAAAATAAAACAAAGCATACTAAGTAGTGTACTTGGTCAGTAGTGGAACAGGGAAAAGCCAGTCCTCCAACCCCTCGTTCACTTATCCCATTATCCCTTCAGCCTTGACCGTCGCTATGCAAACAAAAGACACCGGCACCAGTGCATTGGATGAAATGCCACAGATGCCAAACTCCAGCAAAATGCGGTCGCATACAAAATGAACAAAACATTGTCATATACCACCTCTCTTGCTCTTTTCATCTTGGATCTTTCTCTTTCTCCCTCTCAAACAGCAGGCCACCTCACCCTCAAGCCCTCACACCAGCGATCAAACAAGACGTCGGCGAGTTGTCGGGTATGCTCCAATCCGCCAAACAGGCCCTTCATCACCTCCTTTTCGTTCTCGGCTTCGCCGTCAAGATTCAATCCCTCGACCGTCCCTCCTCCGACAGCGATACCTGAGCTGTTCTTCAACGGGCTCGTACCTGGTCCTAAGCCTTGACTCGTATCTCGCGACTTGACCACGGCCTGTGCACTTTGTCGGCGTCGATGACTCTTGAGGTGTGGGTTGTTCTGTGCCAGGACTAATTTTGCTCCGACCCCACCCTTCCCTGTTGGCGTGCTGGGTGTCACTTGTCTGCTTGCGTTGGCTGAGATTGGTCTTGACGACGCTGGTGATGCTTGCGACGCCCCGCTGACCTTCTGCGGAGACTGCGGTACCGGCACCGCTACCGGGACTTGGATCTGAGGCAGCATTCCCTTCAATGCGTCGTCCTGCTTCATCTTGGAGATCATTGACTGGACAATATGATACATTCCATCTGGGTCGACATTTTCCAGATCCGAGAAGGCTTCGGCCAGCCTCGCCACTGCCTCGCGTTTGACTTCGTCTGCCGTCTCATTGAGGACATCTTGACAAGATATTCCAATCGCGTTCGCATATAATTTCCTTCCTAGGTTGGCTTCTTTCGACTCCATGGCGATTGTCGTGGCCGTGGAGGGAAATCTGGACGCCAAACCAGAATCACCTTTCGATCCCGGCAACAGTGAGTTCTCCAGGTCGACAAATGCATCGACGGGCACTTTGGCCTTTGACGGGGTCCGAATCACACTACCACTGGGATCCTCGTTTTCTGAATTCGGATTGACGCCGTTTGGTGACACTCTCCGAAACTGTCGAACTGTGCTGGGACTGTTTCCAAACGACATGTTGACGCCCAAAGGCTGCCGGGCTTGCACACTGGACAGTCTTTTTCTCCCTGTTCTGCTCGCTGACGACGAATCTCCCGAGTTTCTTCTTTCTGCTTGCTGTTGCTGTCGTTGTAGTCTGTTCTCCGAGATCTTGCGCACTGTCAACTTGGTTGGACTTTGCTCGCCGCTCTGGCTCCGCGCCAGTGCCAACTCTTGCATCTTCCGCGTTGCGCTCTCCTCAGGACTGTCGCCCCGAATGTCAACCGACGTTCTCGAGACCTTTCTTCTCTTTTGAGTTTGTTTCCCTCTGAGATCCGTCGTGGGAACCGCCTTGATCGTCTCGAAAACCCAGTCATCATCATTGATAGCTCCGGACAAATTCTTGAGGGTCTCTGCGTAGTATTTCAGATTCCTGTCTCCACCTTTACTGGCTTCCCAATCTTGTTTGCGGACAATTAACTCTTGTAGTCCTTCGATCTTACCCGCGGACTTGATGAACCGATGCTTGAGAAGTTCCTTCGCACTACATCTCCTGTCCACATCCTTTGTAAGACAAGCCGCAACGAAGTCCCGGAAGTCTTTCGACCAGGACCCTCCCTCGAGCCTGGGAGCCGACTGTTTGGGAATCAAAAATAAAACCTTCATAGGATGGACGTTCGCGTGCGGAGGTTCGCCGTTGGCCAGTTCCATGGCCGTGATGCCCAGGCTCCACACGTCGGCCTTAGCATCATGACCTTCTTGTTGAATGACTTCAGGCGCCATCCAAAACGGGGTGCCGACGAAAGTGTTCCGGACTGACTTCAAGCCGACTAGCTGAGCAGCCACGCCAAAGTCGGCCAACTTGACACGGCCGTCCATGCCTAATAGGACGTTGGCGGCCTTGATGTCTCGGTGCAGTTTCCCTTCGCTGTGTAGGTATGCCAGGCCGAGGAGGAGCTCTCGACAGATGATGGCGATGTGGCTTTCGGATAGTGAGTGCGGAGGAGGTCTGAGGAGGTCGGAACAGGAGCCGCCGCCGAGGTATTCCATGACAATCCAGAGTGTCTGTCGACGGAGGAATGCCAGGCGGTATTTGGTGACGTGGGGACTCGAGCACGAGGAGAGGACTGAGAGTTCGGAGAGGATGTCAGAGAGGTCTTCTTCCGACGACTCCAGGTCGACCTGTTGTCAGTCAGTCAGCAGGTCCATTGTTCTCTCGCCGTGTTCGAGAATGGGACAACATACGTGCTTGATGGCGACAATTTCGCCAGTGGCCTTCTCAATGGCCTTGTAGACGACGCCGAAGGAGCCACTCCCCAACTCCTCCAGCACTTGGTATCTGTCGGCGAGAGTGTCTCCATTTTCCGAGTCCTGTTGAATCTCGAACCGGGGCTGGGCCGCTCTTGCCTGATGTGGCGCGGATTCTGAGTACCGCGATATCATGGTCATGTTGGCTATCGCCGAAATTTATTGTTTGGAATATGTGTGTGTGTATGTGTGTCCTTGCTTGCGCCAAATCTTTTGTTCCTTCTGCTCTCTTCAGAGCCTGTACATGGGAATCGATGGAGGGGACGAAGGTAACCAGGACTGAACTCTATTCATGCCCAATGCTGTCGACTGCCGGAAATGCGAGAGAGACGTGGTGCGCCGTAAAAAGATGCAACGATGGATGGGGGTGGTGATACAAGCATGGGTGAGGACAACTCGAGGAACAGTAATCCCGGGGGACCTGAGGGGGGTATATCAGACACACTGCATGCAACGACGGGACGGGACTCGGAAACGATGGTTTGGACAAGCTTCATGAGGGACGTCGATATTTCGGGCATCAGCTCGAGGACAAGATGGATGAATTGGGTGCTGGTGGTTGTCCTGCGGCGGTGGTGAGTGGTGGTGAGTGGGGGACCGAAGTCGTTCCAAGGCGTCGTCGTTTGTTTACCATAGCAACGCATCCCAGAGTCCCAGACTAGACCGCCTGGAGCAAAGCCCCCTGGGACCTTGGGGGGCGCCGGGAATCCACCTTGGGGGCTAATGCAGGGGCGGTGCCCTGCTCGTCTGCACCCGGGTGTCCGGCTCCCGAGGCCTGATTGCGAAGCCCGAGGCGCCTCCACCAGCAGCTCCATTCCAGCTCTCCTCCATGTCCCTTTACGCTTTAGCAGGTCACAAGCCCGCGCAGAAACGCATCATCCCAACTTCCGTGTCCCTGATAACTTGAAATACGGAGAAAGAATGGATCCAGGTCATCGGATATCCTCCGTGTCAGGGGTTTGTTGATGTTTCTAGAATGATTTGACCTGCTCCTGTTGCTGGGGAGACCTTCACCTCGATTTGGGCCTCTTTTACTTGGGAAGCCTTCACAAATCTGCGCCCCAGTCTACGCAGTAGTAGTACAGAGCGACTCGGCATGACTCGTCTCGTGGTGGTTTGGCCTGAGGCTGCCCGTTGATCCGAGGTGTGAGACCAACATCAGACGTTGTATTACTACTATCATTGATTGCCATAATTACGTCCGGCCAACCGTGCCTCGATTCAGCCTGACGTGCCCCAGGCTGCCTCGTGCCACCTGTCAAGCTGTCAATTGAGTCCACCTGATCCCGTCTGTTGATGTAATTGCCCGATAACTTATGGACGTTGTGTGGTCTCGTGATGTACTTAGATCAATGCATAGACTTCGAGAAGTGAGTGGCAGGGCTCGTATACAAACAACGAGTCCAGTCCGGCGTGGCACCGTCACTGAGGAGTCTGGGGAAGTGACAGACGGCCCTTGATATCAAGTCAATAAATCGATTGAGCTGTCGGGGTACTCCGCTCCCGCTGCTGCCTTCCCCATCCGTGCATGTACATAGAGTAACCAAAGTTCATCACATATGGGGGCTGGCAAGGAGATCGGACTGCTCGTCTACTATCCCCTGTGAGATCCCCGTTGTGGTTCCACCCTCATGACCCGCGTCCCACTCCCTCATGAGATCACTGACCGTTCTCGTCAGTTTACTGGGCGTGAGCTTTTGGATTTCCGGCCAGGCCAAGCTGTCTCCCGAGTTTGTCTTCGCCTGCTCGACGCCTTGGGGAGGACGGGTGCTGACAGGTGAATCCCAGGCATCCCACCCGTCATCCGCTTCATCGTTGTCATTCAAGTCGGGGAGAAGACTGGGTGGTTTCGTCGAGTCCGTGCTGCTCTTTTGCTGAACATGGCCGGCCTGCTCTTGCTTTGTCGGTTGAATTGAATTCGGTCTCTGTGGAGTGTCCAGTCCGAATTCCCCCCAGAACGATGGCTCCTTTGATGCCTGATCACGGGGGGGGCCTGTCTTAGTCTTCCTTGGCCCACCAGTTCCCTCTCTCGCTACATTTCTGTGGGCTGGCTTCGGTGGTCGTTGTTGCGCTGCCGTGCCACTGATTCCCTCTTCGCCCACAGTTGCTTGCCTGATATCTTCAAAGAATGTCCACAGGCCTTCTCTCACTCCGTCGTAGACTTGTTTTCCTTGTTTCACCAACATATCTGTAGGGACTGGTGGTAGTGATCTCCGATGTGCCGCGAGGTCCTTATATGTCTTGCCGAATCCAAGGTGAAGCGGGTCGCCCGACATGAAGTCGTCGATGGTTGGCATTCTCGACAGCGACGGTTTTGGCACGGCTGATTCAGAATCGCCTTCTGAATTGCCACCCTGACGACTCGTCGTCTCGCTCTCTCTCTTCATCATTGCACCATATCCAGACTTGGTCGATGTCGGACTGAGAAGGGACAACGTTCTCGTGTGCCTGCTCCCTTGGAAGACCCGCTTCGAGCCTCTTCGTTCTAAGCCCACAGTTGGGTTCCCTCCCGAAAGAGCTGCCATAGTGTTGCTTCTCTCCACTAGAGCACGCTTCCTTCTACGCTCTTCATCAACACTCTCCTCCAGTGACTCACGACCGCCGACATCGTCCAATGCAACAGGCTGCAACTTCTTCACCTGTCGGACTTCATCTCTCTTCTTGTTTGCTTCGTAAACTGCCCATTGTTTCTTCAGACCCAACAAGTCTGTCTCGGCCTTTTGTAACTCCTCTTTCAACTCGAGCACTTTTCTCTCCTGCGCAGCGAGGAGGGTTAAGAAATCCGCACTGCCTCTTTTTATCGCTTGCTCTTGCGCCTCGGGTGCTTTGTCGGAGTCCCTGAATGGGATCGATCGAATTAGGGGTGAGGATCGTTCGGACTGTGTGGGCGACTGGACTGTTGACCCAATGGTTGGCGATGGGGAGAACGGAGAACCTTGGGCGCTGGTAGGCACCAGGATGGGGAAATTCAATGAGAGACCTTTCATATGTCTTCTTGAAGGAGCGTTGGTAGTGGACACCTTGGTTGAAGTGGGAAGGGCATCGGGGTCATTGTTATCGTTCCGAGTCCTGGTCGTGTACGCAGGCTGAGTCGACGCGGGTCTGGGTTTCGTGGCCATAATTATCTTCTGGTGTAATAAGTGCCGGTGAGGCGTTCAACGCCGATCGTGACAGGTTGTGGTCAGACCTCCTATTGACCTTGGTAGAGTCCAGAAGTGGATTGCATGAGATGATAGGGAGTGATCGATCTGTCAATTTAGTAGCGTGGATTCTCTGTCGTGTTCTCGTGCGTCTTCGTGGATCATAAAAGAATGCCGCCTCAAATATAAAACATAATAAGTTAATCGGAATAATGATCGTATGTAATGGAAGAGAATAAGAAATGCAGTTGAACGCACACACGCAAGACTCAAGAGAGAGTCTGAAAGTGTTGACGGGTGCCAAAAACGGCGAGTCGGTAATTGGCGTTACGTGGGTTTGCCGGAGAGGACCCTGTTCCTAACCACCAGTGCGCAAGCTCCTTCATTTCGCTACTCCAGTACCTAAACATGGCACCTAGACTTGGTCACTAGGCGGGTCCCTGGCTGGTACCGGTATTAATCCCTACATACCTAGGTCAGGTAGGTACCTGCAGTGGTAAGTTGGAGTCTAGCAGCTATACGCATGAAGTATGGAGTTCTGCCTCCGGCATCTAAGGTAATGCAGGCAAGTCCCAGCTTCACATTCTGATTGTTTGAATGGTAATCGAGTATAGCAAATGTTTTATTCTTGTACAAAACCAAACCGTGCCTTTACTACCATCACCAAAAGACCATACACCAAAGTCGGCCTGTGCCTCCTGTCCTCCATGCATCTTCCAATTCTTCTGTTCATCCTCTTTTATATGACCCATCCGCCCACGCAGAACAGTCACTTCGCCTGAATTCAATCCTAACGCTGCATGACATAAATCCGCGACAAGGTCCGCAAAAATGTACATCTCAAAATCATCTTGTGCCGCGCAATGCCCGACCCTCCTTTATGATTGCTCTGTCAGTTCTCATTACGAGCCTTGTGCTGCAGTCTCGGTCGTCCAGTCCAGTCGTTTTCTTGATGAACAAGAATGAAAGCTTCCTCTTGTTAGGCGTTAGACATAAAGTCGAGTTGAGTATGAGATGGCTGTCGCCCCATCCACACAACTCCCCAGTAAAGGTTTCCGTTTCTTCATTCCTGATTTTATAGGATGATCCAGATGCCCCCTCCAATGATGATGCAAATAGCCAGAACAGTGAGAATACCAGCGCCGGCTTTGTCTTTGGTGGTGATCGGTGACATCTGGGACGTAGGAGAAGGGTCGACGTCTGTTCCGGCGTTGGGATCACTCTTGGACGTTCCACCAGTCCTGGCAGTCTTGGGGGCAATTGCGCTGTTGATGGTGGTGGCGCCGATGACACTGAGTGCTTGCATCTGTTTTGAGGGTTAGCAACAGTACGCATCAGGTTCGATTCGCCAGTTTCAGCACTTACCTGCTGGCCAACACCGCTGCTTCCATCCCAGTCGGTGTACCATCGTCGACCACAGAACCGGCCGGTGTCACCGCCAGTACATTGTTGGGCAGCACCTACAGCGCTGGCGTTCAATTTGACCATGATCTGGTCCGCTGTAGATGGTACCAACAGGGCAGTCACGGCCATCCACCGCGAAAGATAAGCCTTGAAACTGCTCTGGTCGTTGTTGCAATTGCCGGTAGGTTCACACTGGAACTCACTCATGATGTTGCTACCATAATCTGACGGGAAGAATAATTTGAAAGCACCTTGCAAGATTTGATCCACGCGGGTTGCCCAAATTTCCGAGCCGTTCGTGAAGTCGTACATGCTGGCAGCCCCTATCAACATGGTGCCATAGTTATAAGACCAGGCGTAATGCTCGACGTCGGTACAGTTATTGGTGGAATCGGTGTTGTCCCAAATATACATAACATTGTCCTGGAATTGGAACAAGGGGCTGCCGGCCATCCAATCCCACATCTTGTCGGCCCAGTCGGCATAGGTTTGGTTGCCAGTATACCTTGCCAACCGAGCCGCCAGTTGGAAATTACCGCCGTTGGAAATGGTGTTCTTCAGATTGTACCCGGCGTTGAAGGAATACACCTGCCATCGCATGCCGCCACCACAAGTGGCATCATCCCAGAGTGTAGCCTGGAAGTTGAAGACGGCCTGAACAAGAGCAAGCCAGGAAGGAGCATCACCCCCTACATCCGGAAGACCGGCTTCAGCAGCGTCCATGGCTGAGAAAGCCCAAAAGGCCTGATCGTCGACACCCATGTTCTTGCTCTGGTTCGGCGGATTGTAGTTCTCCTCGGGCCCAATTTGGAACTGAAGGGCTTGGGTGACCACTTCATTGTATGTGGTGTCGCCTGTATATTGCCAGTAATTGATGAGTGCCCCGAACATGGCGCCAGCCTCCCACCAGTAGTAGCATAAAGTCGAGGCACAAGGGCCAGGCAACAAGCCAGGGATTTCGCCGGTCTCATTGCCGGAATAGTAACTCATCATGTCGTACGCGAGGGTAGAGGTGACGGATTTGATTGAGTCCGAGCTGGTAAGATCGAGCTCGAGGGCATTGACAAGCGACAACAAGCCGACCAGCGGCGTCAGAACCGATGATGCTCGGCACTTCATGGTGATGTGTGTGATGTGGTGAACGAAAGTGAATCGCGTCGAGGCGATTTACATAGGCGGCCCAATGCTCTGACCAAGGATCTTCTCTTTTTGACAGCGTTGACTGAGCCAAGTAATATAAAACCGTCTTCTGCAGGCAAGTCCAGGTATTGGAAACTCGGAGGGGCGCGTCGAGGAATGTAGCGAACGACAGGGGTGGGATTCAGCGAAAGGTGGTGAAAACTAGATTGCCTTGCCGAATTAGGGATAGGTTCGATTGAAGCGAGCGGAGGGGCGAGAGAGCTGCGCAGGCGGTCGTTGACATAGGTTCAGATGTCGTCGTCGAAAGCAAGGAGGAGTGAATGTGGGAGGTAAAAGTTGGGAAGCAACAAAGACGGATGACGATGACAATGGACCACAGGGACGGGGCTGGGATGGGATGGAAAACAGGATCAGGCGCAGGTGGCCAACGGATGGGGAGGGCTGATTTGGGTCAAAGACGAACGGGCGGCAGGGCAGCACCGGCAGCGCCAGCAGCACCAGCATCAGCAGTGGCAGCAGGGTCAACACTCGACAGGATCAAAGTGCCAGTGGGCAGATGGCTTGGCACCGGCATCGGCTCAGCGTGCCCGAGCGTGCCTCAGGCACAAGATCCAGGCCAAGGCCAAGGCCAAGCCGATGCTGCAAGCACGTTGAAACAGAACGACTTGTACAGCCTCAGCCCGCCAATTATATGCCGTCATCATCAGCGTACTTTCTCCACCTCCAGGCTCCAAAGTCCAGCCAAGAAGTTCCCAGGCCATTCTCCCCTTTCTCAGGGGGTCTGGGCGTTCCCGTTGCAGTGTTTTGTCGTCGTGTCTGAGGCGCAGCGTAACTGCCAAGTTCAATTGGCACTCTGGCCTTCTCCTGTGACTACTGGCTAGGGTCTCCGTAGGCCTCTCCGTTGCTATGTACTGTAACAAGGTAATATCTGGATTCCTGTATCTAGACTCCGTACGGAGCACCTACATTTCTATCCGTGTTGCACCCAGCTAACGTTGCGGCCCTGTCTCACATCGCAATGGGAGCCAGTCATGTCATTCCTCTAGAGCTTATTCTATGTTCTCCATGGCCCAATACCCATGGACATATCCCCAGAACCATCATTGCTCTGCTACTGAAAAGTGTCCCGCCATGTGGCGGGTGATGAAATTGGACTCCTTTCGCCTGGGCTCAAATGCATCGACACTGCCAAACCAACTGACTCCGTATCATACCAGAAAAAAATTCCTCCCTGCTAAAAGCAATTGATCCTCAGTGGCAACCTACTCACGTGCTGTTTCTTCTTTGATTTGATCAATCTCGGACGCCAGCTTGAACATGGCCGTTCCTATCCCATGCCGTGCACCGCCAATATGGCCATCCGACCCGCTGCCAGAACTGACGTGGGTTCTATTGGTATTTGCTCGAGGCCGGTGCATCGGAGTCTCACCATCTCCTGCATTGAATCCAGACGAGAGGCCGGTTTCTTCGCGAAACCGAAATCCATCCAGGTTACCGTCCACTGCCGACATCAAGGACTGACCAGCCGAAGATCGCCGCCGCCGGCTGACCATACGATCCGCTTCTTTGGCTTCTTTGGCTTGCAAACTTTCAGAAGGTAGCAGGATGGCTCTGTCAACCTCGTAGGGAAGACCCCGGTGGCGGCCACGAACCTGCATGGCAATGATGACCAATTTTGACAAGACGTGGAACTGTGAGGAAAAGGACATGTCGACGGTGGGGTACCCCAGAGACAAGCCCACCGTTCCGTAAGCCGACACAATTTCAAATAGAACCGCGAAGAGCGAGAAGGCTGCTTCATTTTGTTCGAGGCGGCCACCCTCCACGATGGCGATGATGAATAACCCCAAGAAGATATACCACAAGTCAAACGAAAGCTGCTTCCGCAAGTGTGCCCCCACGTAACTTGGTTCTTTCTCGTCCAGTTCGTCCTCTCCCGCCGTTCCGTAGATGCCAAGGCTCTTCTCCTCGTAAACGTTGGTTCTTCGCATGGAAATTGCAATGGGGAAGACCGAAATGTACATCATGATGAGATAACTGACTTGGATGGCCGGGTGCAGTTCCGCCAGATTGACGACCGCAAACCCGGCCGTTCTGGTCGATGCAGCTTGGAACAATCCATCGAGTAGTCGGATCCCCCCCGGCAGTTGGGTGACGATGGGATCGTCGAGGTCAAGAATGATGAAAAAGATCAAGTCGATGCCATTGAGGGCGACCAGGATTGCCGTCAGCCACCAGGTGGCATCGCGTGGAAACAGCAAGGTAAAGCATCGGCGGGGGTGGTCGAGAAGAAATTGAAGTTCGTCCCAAAGCGGTCCACCGAATGGCACGAATTTCGAAATAGTCCAAATGACGAGTCGCAGCATGCACGGGAAGCCAGTGTTGCCAATGACAATGAGAAAGGTCATAAGCAGCATTGGGAAGATAGCCCGCCCAAATGAAATCATGGAGTCAGGTGTGAGGGTGAAGCCAAGATCGTTGAATGCAGATGCGCTTGTGAATATCCCCCACCAGACACGACCTTGGCTCTCGCCCGTCACCACTTTTCCGTATGTCCCCGTGTGCAGAATCCAGGGAACCAGGCAACAGATACCCAGCAAGTGGAAGGCGAAGAAGTAGCCGATCAAGATCAGGGCTAGGGTTTTGAGCGCTCTATACTCGATGCCCCCCAGCTCTTCCCGCTGATCTTCAGTCAGGTCGACGAAGAATGAGTTTCTTGCGATCGTGGGCTGCCAGCTTAGATACGGAGCCGGTTCCATCGTGCGGGCGGTGTTGCTACGGTTAAGAGATCGGAACGTATTCGACCTCCTCCGCTGAAAATCCGGGGCCACGTCGGGGGCATCGTATGCCTGGCGTGGCTGCGTGGACTGCCGGGTGTTCAATCGTGGGAACGTCGCCGTCTTGTCACTACGAGAGCGTAAGAAGTGTGGCTCATCGATTGTAATGTGCGTAGGAATTCCATCCGGTCTCGCATTCAGGTCAGCGCTGCGCTTCTCATTCGAACTGGGAAGATCTGGTTCGCTGGTCACTGGACGAAGGACATGTTCATCCATTCGGCTCTGGACATTTTGTGGTCGACCGCCGCGTTCAAACTCTCGAGGACTGGGAATTCTCAATGTCATCGCATCAGTAGGGTTACGTTGGTTCTCGAGGAAACGGATGTGTTGTTCAGGACCGAGTTGCGGGGGGACTCGCACATCTTCGGTCGAACGAGAAGTCTGGAGTTCGAGGTGGTCGAGGTGGTCGTCAGAGGCCGAAGGTTGGGCATCCTCCTTTTCAGGTTGCGAAGCATTGGATGACTCCACGGCATGTCCGTTGGCTTGGGGATCGGAGTCAGGCTTCTCAGCCTCGGCGTGCGCAGTATTCCTCAAGATCCGGATAGCCCGTCCTCTCACTCCCATTGACTGTGATGCTAGCTCGGGGTCATCCTTGGTCATGGTGTTGTTGCGTGATTTCGACCTCGTTCGACGCATCTGGTTGGAATTGTGGACCAGCTCCTTGAATCTCTTTTCAAACCAGTAGAGTCGAACAAAGACGACCATGGAATGGATCACAATAGGGTTGCATACCATGGCCCCCAAATACAATAAGGCCTGTTGGCCTGTATGGAGATCATTGACATTGACGGTATTGAGGCCACTCTGAGTGCAGGAGCCCGACGCAAAGAACAAGGCATCGATGTATGTAATCTCGCCCATGCCATAGATGATGACCGACAAAAGGAGCGACATTCCAATCATGTACAGGTAGTGTATGGTGATGAAGTTTAGCCTCCTCTTGATGAAGACATCTGGGATTATGTTCTTCTTGCAGAACTCCCAGATGACATCTAGCCATGGAGGGAGCATCTCGTCGGTACAGGGTTCGAGATGTGAGAGTGAGTCGAGATCGGCGTGGAGGACAGCTGAGGTAGGGTCTGCCGGATGTCCGAGGACTTTACGGGAGGGAGATTGATCGGATCATGGTCGGGCAGGGACGGAGAGAGAGAAGCCGCGGATGGCAAAGAAAACCCGACAAGCAGACATTGTTGGATTCTAGAGGTGGTTTTGGCGAGCAGTGAATTCAAGCAATGGGAGTTGGAAAGATGTGGAAGGTGCAGATGGGTAGGGAGGAAGGATCAGGAAGCGCATGACGCCAATAACGTTGAACACCCAAAGTCTTGGTAGGAAGTCAGGATCACGTCCCCGTCCTTAGTTCCACAGATCTTTGATCAAAAGCTAGGGCCGAGGACCTACCAGTACCCAGTACTGGGTATGGGCCCCCTCGAGCGTTAACTAGGATGACTCTTGCTTAGTGGTGCAGCTAACGAAGGAGTGCCGTCACCTGGAAATGCTTGTTCCCAGGCCTTAATCCACTGACAGCCATGCTTATACTACCCGAGAAAGGCAGATTATTACGACGGCAAGCCCGAGGCGCCCTGCATCCCTGCAGGCTCCCAGGGTCGTTTTGCGTTGGCGTTTTGGCGCGACGAGTGGCAACGCACGTGATCCAAAGAATTTTTCTCAGCCACTTTGACCACGAATGGGTTGCTCACGTGGCGGCCGCAAGCCAGAACCTTCTTCTCATGCTGTCCTTTACCCAGTGCTGAGTAGGATGCTGCGTTCTTCGCTCAACTATGTTAACTCCATCCCTTGTGCAGCACGCCCATTTCGGCTTTACGGTGACTCCGGAAGGGAAAGCACCCCGCACCATTGTGGCTGTGGCCCTTCTGACAACTCACCATGCTCACCCCTACCAAGTGTCGGGGCCCAGGGCCAACGAAACTTGCGGAGGCAACTTCCTTGGGCGTGCGGAGCTCTTTCAAGGTGGTGTCCTGTCCCGGCTCCACACAATCTCTCTTAGTATGTTCCTTGACCACCTCTATCTTCGTGGTCTTGAGGACTTGGGCGTATCCCCTTCTTTTGTGAAGTTCCATTGTGATTCCTCCCATTGTCACGAGTCGTCAATGTTAGTTAGTCTAGGGGCGAGATACGGCAAGTCTACGGAGTACCCTTGGAAGATTACATAAACTGCGCAATTTTCTACATCAGTCGTCTGACAGATGCACCTCTCGCGCAAACAATGCACTTGTGCCATTTGTGCCCACAGTGCTGCTGTGGCCGTTACTAGTCATTCATTCATCAGACAGTGTCAAAATATAACATGCAGCCTGCCTGGCCACGTACCTACCGTAACATCAGCCGCGTACCAACTAACCACGACTTGAAAATGTCTCCGAAGGTCATTTGAAATGTCAGCTTGTCGGAGGACGCCGAAGTAGGATATAATTGACACAAAGTGCCGCAGTCTCGGTGTTATCAAGGTCGGCCGTCCAAGAGGCATGACCTTGGCCAATGTGGTGTTACTAGTCTTTCACTGTTTCAAGATGGCAGTCTCGGTGTTATCAAGGTCGGCCGTCCAGGAGGCAAGAACCCAGCCAACGTGGTCTTACTAGTACTTTTCGGTTCCAAGATCGCGGGGCTGAGTAAGAAAATGGGCACTGAGTAATAATCGCGGCATCCTTATTACTCACAAAATGGGCGCATAACTCTAGTACAAAGATATTATGCTCAAGAAAAGTCGTCCCTGAAAACCATGGAGTGGTCGGGCGCATGTGATCGGCGGCCCCACCGATCTCGATTTGGCGATGGTGTTGCATTCCAGTGGGTCGGATATATATGAACCCATTGGAAATTCGAATAACAGCATCACTAATATACACCATAAAACCAAGAAGGTCAGCCTCGTTGAGTGGTGGAGCACGTTGTGCGCGTTATGCTGAGCATTACCGAAGGAAAAAGCCACCTTAGTCTGCAAAACATGACGTAACATGAGGCGGGGCCGCTCCGAACATGAAGCTTGATTCGGCAAGGACCAATAGAAAGTCGCTATTGTGAAGTAAGGGCTAGCGCATGTCGGCACGGCTATCACGGCAAGTTCGGTCCCCTCGCTCGCCGTCGCTCAACACTGGTCCGCACGCGGCGGAAGTTTGAAGCTCGAACATGTCACGACGCAGACCACTCTAGCGACAGAACACATGCAAGTGCCGTTGACGGAGATATCGCTGCTCGGTATGGCTTGCTATCTTGCTCGCTCTTTGGCTGCATCCCAACACTGGGTAGATTTGGTCCACTTAAACTCCACACTCTCGACTTGCATCCAGAATATATATGAACATGCGTAAAACCTACACAAACCAGAATTTCCCCTCCGTATTGTAACAATCTTCACTTCTGTTGGTGACTTCAAGTCGTTCACAATGTCCAACTCACCTGCAAGCTCGTCAAATACCACCCTTTCGGGGGACGCAAGCGACATAGAGAGCCAGAAGTCGATCCCTTCGCCCACGCATGTTCCTCACTGGCGCCTCGTCGCCAGTCAAACCCTCATTACTGATCAAGTCCTAAATCACCGATACCGGGGCTCAGGCACGGAAGTCGACCCATACATTGTCGAGTTCATTCCTTTCGACCCCCGCAATCCCATGGAATGGTCCCAACTGAAGAAATGGTTCCTTACCATCGCCGTCGCCTTCGCCACCTTGGCCGTCTCCTTTGTCTCCACCGCATACACGGGCAGTATCGTGCAGGTAGTGGAAGAATTTCACTGTAGTGACGAGGTCGCCACACTCGGTGTTTCTCTCTTCGTGCTTGGCTTTGCCATTGGACCTTTATTCTGGGTAAGTCCTCAGTCCTCCATGACCAGCCAGAATCTATACTGACATCAGCCAATAGGCGCCCCTCTCCGAGCTCTTCGGCCGTCAGGTTCTGTTTTTTGGCACATATGCTGTCCTCACTGTCTTCAATGCCGCCGCTGCGGGCGCAAACTCGATCGGCACATTGATCGTACTTCGGTTCATCGCAGGCACCTTTGGCTCCTCGCCCCTCTCCAACGCAGGCGGCGTCATTGCCGACATATTCCCCGCCAGCCAACGTGGACTTGGGATGTGCATCTTCGCTGCCGCGCCCTTTCTAGGCCCTGTTATCGGGCCCGTGGTCGGAGGATTTGTGGGTGAAACCATCGGCTGGCGCTGGGTTGAGGGCATCATGGCCATCTTCACCGGTACGTTGTGGATCTTCGGCGCCCTCACCATCCCTGAGACGTACGCTCCTGTTATCCTATCTCGACGGGCCAAAATCCTCACCAAACGAACGGGCAAGGTTTACGTCTCAGCCATCGAGAAGCGCCAGGGTAAAATCACACCGAAAGCAGCATTCGGAAAAGCTCTGACCCGCCCGTGGGTGCTCCTGATCCTCGAACCCATCGTCCTCATCATCTCCATATATATGGCCATCCTTTACGGCACCTTGTTCATGCTTTTCGGCGCTTTCCCCATCGTCTACCAGGAAGGACGCGGCTGGTCGCAAGGGATTGGCGGGCTCGCTTTCATTGGTGTTGCTGTCGGCATCATAGGCAGCACCGTATACATGATCTTGGACAACAAGCGGTACGAGCGTATTGAGCAAGAAAACAATGGAGAGGCCCCGCCTGAAGCTCGCCTACCACCTTCTCTTGTCGGTTGTCTTGGTGAGTTCCCCCATTTCTTTCCAATCCCTGCTCTCGTTTTGAGATCCCGTCTAACAATTCACGCAGCCATTCCCTTCGGCATGTTTGTGTTCGCATGGACGAACTCACCATCCATCCACTGGAGCGTGTCCATCATCTTCACCGCGCCATTCGGCTTCGGCGTGGGCCTAGTCTTCCTAGCGTGCATGAACTACCTGATCGACGCATACACCATTTACGCGGCGTCGGTATTGGCAGCCAACGCGGTGCTCCGATCGCTCTTCGGCGCCGCCTTCCCCCTGTTCACCAGCTATATGTACCGCAACCTGGGCATCCACTGGGCGAGTTCGGTCCCGGCGTTCTTGGCCCTGGCCTGCGCGCCGTTTCCGTTCTTGTTCTACAAGTACGGCCACCAGATCCGCATGAAGTGCAAGTACGCGGGCCAGGCGCACGAGGTCATGCAGCAGATGAGGAAGCAGAGGGAAGCTTTGGAGAGGCAGGAGACGCGTGTGTTAGAGAGTGAGGGGGGTGCCCTGCAGACGGAGCCGGAAAAAGAGAAGAATGGCGTTGGAGCTTGAACGTCAGTTCGTCCTGGTCCATTGAGAACCGACAGGGGCAGCGGGAAGAAAAAGCCACGGACCTCTGATGAAGACAAAACCACTGTATTTTATTGTTTTTTGGCATGGCGATGGAGTTTGGCCCAGTTGCACCTGGGCTTCATAGATCATTGGGTTATCACCTTGGGTGGGGAAAGGGCCTGCCGGCATGATAGATGATACACACATCTGTACAATACCATATAATGCACAACATCAGATTATTGGTCTACTTTTAAATTGCACCCCTCTGAAGAGAACGGCGGAGAGGTGCTCACTGCGTACTTAGGAAGATGGTGATGTTAAAATAAGACTATGACGGGTGTACAAACATATTCGAGTGGTACAGTACATAGTACTTAGTAGTCGTACGATCCTCCAGCAGTTCACTCTCTCCCCATCATCATCCCCCCTCAACCACAACGACACATGGGAAGGTCAACGGCCAAAATGCGACCCCTGAACCTGCAAGACGCCCTCGGCGCCACCCAACCAGGCCACTCGATCCTTCACAAACTGCTCAACCTGGGGCTTCAGCTTGGTCTCGTGGAGGTTGAAGTCGTCGACGGTGCCGATACGCATCACGCTGTGACCCGGAAAGCCGGACCCGACGCGGTACATGAGGGTGCCGCACGTGGTGCAGAAGTGGTTGGTCATGGTGTTACCCGAGGCAATGGTGTGCGATTGGCTCCAGGCGGTCAAGTTGGAGCGGCCGCGCAGGTGGCGCAGGTGTGTGTCTGCGACGACGAAATTGGATGCAAACATGGACGCCGTGATCTTGCGGCAGTCGGTGCAGTTGCAGATGAAGGTGCTGACGAGGCCGGGACCTTCGGTTGGCTGCAAATCCGTCAGTCGGGATTCGGGAGGGAGGCTGAAGGTAAAAGAGAACTAAAAAGCATGGGACTTCGCTGTAGGACAAACTTACAAAAGCCAACTGCACGGCGCCACAGAAACAGGTGGCCGTCGCTTCTCCGTCCTTGGACCAGCCGTCGTTGGCCACACCGGCCAGGGGGATGTAGGGCTTGGATTTGTCGGAGGCTGCGGCCATAGCTGATGTTTTTTTCGGATCGAAGTAGGAGTGGTTTGCTTGTGATTATATAGTAGGCCCTTGGTTGTACTATTCGAGTTCAAGTCGTGATAATATAGTGTGAGAGGTGAGATGAGAGGAGGAAGTCACTGATGCTGAAGACCTGTTTATATATTGAAAAGGGCCTTCGCCAAAGCCCCGAGTCACTCATGTTGATGATCCTTTGTATGAGAGGTTGGAACGTTCAGTCTGTCTCAAGACTCTGTCGATTGGAATGATTCTCAAAAGGGCAATTATGTGATGAAAAGAGATAAGCGTGGTGGATGCTGCGGGCCATGGTAGGCTGGAGAGTTTGTACTAGTATAGATACAATCTGGCGCCGTACGAGTTGAGTGTATTTTATCCGCATTGGTGCTCGCTGCAGTGCACGTCATATTGGTGCCCTCAACGGCAGATAGAAGTCAGTACTGCAAAGCATACCCCGCTTGGTTTATAAGCATGCGGACTTCGCTGCGAGCGGTCGCAGCGGAGCTCGAAATTGTTGTCGTCCACAACTTTGGAAGTGTCTGCTCAGCATTTTACTGTCCTAATAAGGCTAATTTCGCTCCAAGTGTCGAGATCAGGAGCTGCTCAGTGAACGGAGCATCATTAATACTCCTGGCGATCACGGCGATCCAGTATGCTGCCAACTTTGTATCACGTGCTTCACGTGACGGGGTTACACGTGACTACAGGATTTGTCACCGCAGCTTCATCCCAATCCTGATTCGCCGCTATGTACCTGCCTCACGTCAACATACGAAGTACTGCTTGCCAGTACTCAGCCAAATTGCGAACACGAGGTTTCACCGTGAGGCTGAGCCTGGCCGTGCAGCGCTGAACGGGGCGTGGCAAGTCGAGCCCTTCCGACGTGCCGTCCCGAAACAGCCACAGAGGTCTCATACGACTCGATGGCGCCGCTGCCTTCTGTTGAGAAACTCTTCCCATTGACCCTTCCGCCTATTGACTAGTGCGTGCATTCCGCAGATTTCAATCAGGCTCTTGGTGATCTTGAACATGTGCGCGATGAAGCGACTGGTCAGAGGGCGCCACTCGACAGGGTTGGGCTGCGCAAATACACACCAGTCTCGTGCAGCCAGCGTTTGGCGTACATGTATGGCCTTTCGTTCGCCGGCTGCATGGCCCCCACTGCACCATGCGCTCTGACTTAACAGAAGTCAGTCGGCGACTGCAGCTGACTGTCGCCTTTTATGCCCTCTCCCGCCCCCTCCTTCGTTTCCATTCTGGAGAACGTTTTGGGAGTAACCACCCCTTCTGAGGCTGTCACTACTACCGGACGGGCATTAAGCCGACATGTTCAACCATTTTATCTGGGCTTCACTTGTGGGTGTGGTCGGTGTCCTCACGTATCTGGTAGGAGCCGCCGACTCGTCAACTTTGGTTCCGCTTACTGTCGAGTGCCCAACGGGACGACTCAGCATGGCAATGCTCAAATCCTGTGCCCGCCGACGACGACGAGTAGCATGGCGACCTTCTTCGCGGGAAACTTCCTGGCACACATTCTCACGGTCAAGTCTGTCCCTGGGGAGAGAGTCCTTGTCACCATCTGTAACATGATCCTCACGCTGTTCTTTCCGACTTCCGGCCTAATGCGAGGACTCAATGCCATCGCTACAGGTGTCAAATTCGGCAAGTCCGAGCTCGATAAAGCCTGTCGCGCTGGCGCCCTTTGCATCGTGGTCCGAAACCAGGTGTGGCGACCAAACGCAAATGACCTCCTCCAAGTCGTCCTCGCTACACAGGTGTCAGACCGGGATACTACGAGTACTTCGAGGAGGGGCGCTCAAATCCAACCCGCAGCAGACCGAGGTACGCTCTCTCAGCACAACACAACACAATCTCAACCACAACCACAACCACCTGATGCGAATGGTGATGTGGACGAAGAACGTATCGCCGACAACCCATCGCGTGAGTTTTCCACACAGGCCCCAGCTCAATTTTAGCACAACTGACCACACTTAGTTGCTACGTTCAAGGTCTATCACACGATATGGCTGAAGGAAGACCAACGCTGGTGGATGTTCTTCGACACCATCTGGGGACGAGCCATGGTCAACACACTCCTCTTTGACATCCATGGGACATACAGACTTCCTCGAGGCTACTCCTTTGCCAATCTTCCGCGGAATGCCATTGTGGTGCCGAGGATCTCGAGTGCCATCGATTACGAAGAGCGGGCCATGGACCGAGTTCCCGTTCGACCACACCTGATACTGGTGATGCGACAAGCTCGTCGCCAGTACTGTTCAAGCGGAACAGTGACATAGCGTCGAGCGGAAGTGCGCTCAAGATACTAGCGTCGATATTCCAGCTGCTCTTCTCGTATTACACCGTCTACCGCACCGAGGCGATAGGATCAGCCGCTGGGGCTACGTGTCATTCTTCTTCACACCACTCCCCTACGCCGTCATGTCGTTCTGCAACGGCGTCTGCCACCTCGTCACACCCGACTACGGGAAACTGTACACAGAGACCATGGATGAGGCGGCGGAAGCGGGCGGTGCCTTTGAGGGTGTCGTCGGCCGGGTAATACCTCTCATTGGGCCCGTGGGCGACGATGGCTACCGCACCGGGTTTGCCATGACGTGGAAAGGCCTCTCGCCGACATCCATCAAGCGAGCCTTCTCAGCCGTACTCGTCTGGCTAATGAAAGAGGAGCCCCCTCCAAGGACCCTGACCCGGGCGACCTGTACAGCTCTGTCCTCGGGCATCGATGACAGCTTCACGGTCCTCCGGGTGCAACGGCCCGAGGAGACAGAGGGAGGTGAAGAAGAAGCAGGAGCAGGCAGTCTCATCTACAAAGTCCCCTCACCGTCCGGGAGTGGCGAAGGGGTCGTGTTCTCGCTTCCTGCGGCACGACGATGCCGTGGCCCAGCAGAACCTAGCGGCCGCCCTCGTGGCTACGACGTATCATGCCGTCGGAACCTCTGCCGTCGACACAATCCTACAATCCTATCCCTCCGCATCATCTCCCAGAACCGGCACCGACGGCGTCACGTGGAGGTCAATACTCCCGCCCGTGACCTTGGGGCTGGTTTTCAGCAGCATTCCCTTCGTCGTCATAGCCGCCCTTACTCACTTCCAGCCCGGGTCGAGCTCGCCGACCGAGCGCGTCATCATCCTGCTCGGGTGGAGCAGCGGGTGCATTCTTGGGCTGCTGATGCCGCTTATCGACGTGACCGAGATCTTGGTGTGCATCGTCTGGATACTAGTCTATGTTATGCAAACTCAGTTCGCATCCGACGTTGGGTGGGATCCCGTCATTCTTGCGCTGGCGTTTATGCCGTGGAGCGTCTTCGTGGCTCCCGTCTGGGGCTTTGTCATCGTTGGGCAGATGCTGGCTGAATGGGGGAACTGTATTTCCTTAATAATATATTATTGGTCCGTACAGCTGGACCGAGATTGGACCGTCCAGGGGTCGGAGCGTCTGCTTAGTCGTCCTGAATTCCTGCCTGCGCTGTCGTTTCAGGACTTCGGTTTTCACTCTCAGTACGGGGGTTTTATTGACTCTCATCATGACAAATACTTGGAAAACCCTGTTGGACCCTAGTGACTTGGTAGCAGGCAAGTAGTATCGGTCTCAGAATTGTATTTGCTTCAAACTACATATCCAAAACGGAGTGGCAATATCTCTGCAAACGACCGATACCCAGGGCCTTCAACGTTTGCCGTCTGGATGGTCTTGAGTCTATCGACTTTGATTCCGAGTACATGGTACATAGTACTAAACATCCCCTCCCTTTCTCCACCGAGTCTCCACCGAGTTCCTACCCCCTTGACACCTGGCACCTAGCACCTAGCTCCCAAGTACACAAAAGAATCTACCTCCCACCCACCGACCTCTCCGCGGTCGTCGCATACGAACTCATCGAGTAGAAACTCGGATTCGTGCCCCAATGATACTGCCGCTGCTGCTGGTGCTGCCCCAATTGTAGCTGATGGCCTCCTCCATATCCATATCCACAGCCGTAGCCATTTGCATTTGCAATTGCACTGCCGCCGCCGCCGCCACCATGTGGGTAGGATTGTGAGTGGGCGAGTGAGTGAACAGTGGAGTGCGGGTGAGGGTGAGAATGCGAGTTATGATGTTGATGTTGGTGTTGGTGTTGGTGTTGGAATCGAGGTTGTCGGTGGCGGATCGGTGACGGACGACGGAGGTTCTTCGCTCGACTGCCGCCGGTCGAATTCGGACTGGGGTTGCGTGTACTTGTCGCTGTCGTTGCCCTTCCGGTTCTACTGCTGTTACCACCACCACCAATGCTGCTGCCACCACTGCCGGTAGTGCCCGGCCGAGACGAGGTCGGGGCCGGACCACCAGTGTGAATGGCAGGATTCATCGTGGTCGATCGTGGGAAGGCCGAATGGCCTGCTGCGCGGGTCGGGATCGATAGCGGTGGCAGGAGAGGCTGCGGCGGGATTGTAGACGGCGCGGTAGCCGATGGTGGGATGGGCGGCGGCGGGACCGAAGGCCGGCGAGGCCGGGCCGGGATCGCTCTGGTTGCGGGAATGCCGATACCGGTGTTTCCAGAGGGAGAGATGGTCGACCTGACGTTGTCACTCACACTGGCCGCAACAGCTGTAGCACCACAACCACTAGTTGCATTCGTTGTGGTGGTATTAGATCGCTCGCGTCCACGCTTCGGTACACCACCACCACCACCACCACCACCACCACCACCAACCGGGACAGAACCGGGGAGTTTCTTCGATACAGCAGCCGATGTCACCTGCAGGGGCGAGAACAGCGCGGGCGACGATCTCGAGTGGGCCAACGACACGGACAGCCTTGCGCCGGTGCCGGTGCTGAGGGCGCGGATCGTCGGGTCCGCGCTGAGCGGCGTGTGGTGCAGGGCGGGAGACCAGGTCGGGGCCGGAGCCGGAGGGAGAGAGGGCTGCAAGCTACCACCACCGCCACCACCACCACCGATACCAGGATTGGGGTTGGGAGCACGTCCCGTACCCGCCGTGGCCGTGGCTGTGGCCATCGAATCCTTCCCCAGGAAAGCGGGCTTCTCGGGCGAACTGCTCGCCCTCGCCCTCGCCCTCGAGTAGCTGGAGCGGGTGGACGGACGGGACGAGCGAGCGAGGGAATTGGAGCTCTGGGACGAAGTGAAGGAAGAGTTCCTGTCTTCCAGATCCAGACACTGGCCCTCGGACACGGAGCGCAGGGTGCTCGAGTAGCGGCTGCTCGGGGCGTAGCTGCCGGCGTAGGCGCCGCGGCGCGGGTCATGGTGGAGGAGGAGGGATTGGGGCGGGAATATGGCCTTCTGCGATGAGAGGCTGTTGCGGCGCTGGAGCCAGCGTTCGTGCTCGAGCCGGCCGGCGCGCCGCTCCGGGACCAGGAAGAGCGGGTCGTTCTTGTCCACCTCGGACGCGGAGCGGGTGCTGCTGGACGACGAGATGGACGCCGCTGCGCCGTGGCCGGTCGCCGACTCTCGGGCCCGGAAGCCCCAGCCCCAGCAGCAGCAGCAACAGCAGTAGCGGCGCAACAAGAAGAAGAGCTGCGAGCCGCCGTGCCGGCTGTCTTGTCGGTCGGCGTGGTCGAAGAACGAGAGGGAGCAGGCGGCCAGACTGGGAAGGAAAAGAAGAAGGTTAGCACCGGCGCTGTCCAATCACCCACCCACAGGGTAGCAGAGTAAAAAAAAGATGGTGGTGGTGGTGGGAGGGGGGATGGTTTTCCCATTCTTACGCCATCAAGACCGAGAGCGCCACGACCGCCCGATGCAACCGGCACGAAAGTCCATATCTCCAGTTCTGGCCGACGAGATCGCCGGCATTCTGCCATTCGCGCAGAGGTTGGTCGAGACACACGGGTGCCCGCAGAGCGACCAGCAGATTGCAGCATCCCAAGATCGTCCACAGAAACACGAGGCACTGCACGGCAGCCGCCGAGGCCGAATCGAGCCGGGGCATGGCCCGCGACGGTGATGTGGACTGGACATGGTGGTGCCTCTGGCGGACGATCAGGTAGCACCGCACGCCGGCGACGAGGATGGTGGGGATGGACTGCGTGGCGGCGCGCTCGCCTTGGTTAGCAGCTATCCTGGTCACCACAACAAGATCGATTCTCGCCGGGAAAGAAGGGGCCCATCCTTACAAATGCAATCGAGACGTTGATCCCCGACGCCGTCGTCGAGCAGACTGCCCGTTTCACCTGCAGGAATATCGAAAGACAGAGGATGCCATATGCAAGAATCAGAACCCCGCAGAGGTTGATGATCCTGTACACGGTGATGCTGCTCTCCTTGACCGGGTGCACCATGGTGAATCGAGGGAGGGCGAGTTGTGGGTAAAGGCTGGCGAAGGAGCCTCCATGTCGTGGATGATGGTGGGCGATGCCATGATCAAGTCTTCAAACGCGTGCAGATGTCGCGAAGAGGAAAGATCGTTCATTGCCATTTGGAAGAATGTTGCCGTCGTCAGGCAAGGAGTGGTGGGAGGGAGGGAATCGACGGTGGCTGGAGGGAATTCCCGAATTCCTGAAGAAAGAAGGGGAGAGGGGGGCGACGGGAGAGAGATGGAGGGAGGGGAGGGGGCAGGGGGAGGAACATTGAATCCGTCCAAGGGGAAAAGGGATGGACCTGGACAGGCTTTCAACCCGCTTGCCAGCTACATGGAGGAATTTGCTTTTGCTCCCTGTGTGCCATCATCCATAGTACATTCATACATCCAACAAAGAAACAGAAGGGGTATCGTAACACAAACACGTCAAATCAAGTCAAGTCAAGCCGCACACACACATTCATCATCTCGTGTGAGGCTGCCAACGCGCTTTTTCCAACACACGGATGATCCCCCTCCACTATTCATTCCTCCTGCTCGTCCTCACTCTCCTCGTCATCCGCACCGTCGTCGTCGTTTTGCTTGGTCATCTTCTGTTCGTATTTGGCGTCCACCCTCATTATCCTATGCATTTCCGCGGTCATGAGACAGACGGCACCTCCATGCTGCAGTGCTTTCAGATGGCACAAATCTTGCCCCGCAACGTACCAGACCCAGGCTGGAAAGCTGCCCTTAGCATAGACGCGGAAATAGAGGCATGATGCCCGAAGCAAGTTCCAATATGGAATCGGGTGCGCGGCCTCCTCCTTGAATCGCCGACTGAGTGGGTGGCCACTCTTTGGCTCAATGCTTCGAAACTGCTTATGAACAATCCGGATGTCTTTGGAGAATTGTCCGCCAACTTGATCAATGGGTTCTTCCCTTGAAGATAGCTTCATACGTTCGTCATTTGAAGTCTGCCAGGTTGTAATGACTTTGTCGATTTGGTCTGAAAGGTCATCCAGTACGTCAGTTAGAGTGACTGAGGCCTTGTTGACTTTTTCCACCGTCTTGGATTTTTCATCAAGCCAGTATTGGCTGAGAACTCGATCATAGTTGTACGCCTTGGGGTACAAGTTCTTAAAGTCTTTTCGAGCCTGCTCCCAGAGACTCATGGCAAGATCGAATTTGAGAAAATCCATAATGTTGATGGCCTGGCCGTACTTCACTGGTGGCTTGTCTGGCGTCTTGTACGCTGGCTTATCCAGGAGGAAACGACCGGTCGCTTTGCGGCGCAACTTGTCCCACGCCGGTTTAGGGAGGAGCCAGCCCTGCTTGTTGCTATCCACCAAGTGCCCGGCAAGTGCAGCCAGCATGATAGCTCCCGTATTCATCAACTTGTCACCGATTCCCTGTTTACTGAGGGCGTAGACTAGTCTCTCATGTTGTGATGAACATTCACCCATCAAGCTCGAGCTGGCGTTGAAACCAATGCAACCTTGAAGGAAATCCATCATAGATTCATCCCTGGGTCGACCCTCATGAAAAATTTGGGAGAGGCCCCGCGACTTTTGGATCATGCCGCATTCGGCAGGATTTGGCTGTCTGGGCACTTCTATGGGCTGAAAATGGCCAACGATTGAAGGCTGCCAAATCACGACCACAGTGTCTCCATCGTAGTCACCTCCGGAAAGCAGCGAGGCAAGCGGGGTATCACCCTGTGTCGAGAACAGAATGACGTTCTTGATATGCCGTAGCTCTCGCTTGTAGACAGCTTTCCGTACCTGGATATCAGATGCAAGGTATGCCGGGTTCCTGGCTACCAGAACATCGATATCGTCCAGCCAGCTCTCATTCAATCCGGTTTTGGGATCTTGGATCGACTCAGAAAACGCCAGGAACACTTCACCTGGGGCCAAGATACCCAGAGGATCAGGCGCACAAAAGACCGAGGTGGACGAAGGTACCTTGATCCACATCTTGTCGACATAGTTTTTCATGTACTGATCCACCAGGTATGTCGCCCCTTCAATCAACTTGACACACTCACGAGGTTGGAATCCGGATTCCAGCAGGCAGATCATCTGCTGCTTACGGTCCTCGGGAAACCCACCCAGCATTCTCCTTGAATCCGCCGATCCGGCATGGCAGTGTTGTTGGATGAAAAGCCGCAGGGCTTGGGGACTCTCCAGGGCTTTTTTCAATGACTCTGAGAATGTCCTGGTATCGCTTCGCACAGCTTCGGCAAGGACCTCCCACGGCACCCCTCGGTCCTCCAGAATCGTGATCAGTTGGATGTTCAAGTGACCTTCCTTGCATTTCCCAGCATGCTTCAACACCTCAAATGTGCGCTGGGTAATATCTGCACCGGAGCAATCTTTCGGGTGGGGTCTGATCTTCAGTTGCGAGTCCGACACTTCGATCCAATCTTCGCCCGCATCTGGGTATGATTTGTGGTAGTCAACAATCCACAGACCTTTGGCACCTGCTATGCGACCCTGTACTGCGCTTGGGACATCACCCTGGCCGCCGCAATGCTCCCAGATAGCCTTCGCGTATTTGAACGACATCCGAGCGCACCCATCATTCATCACTTTGCCTTCAACGCCGGGCAGAGATGTGCCTACCAGGTCGGGGAGATGTAGGAACTGTTTTGGTTCCAGGGCCCTGGTAGGAGTAGTCTTTGAGAGCCCGAGGCTCCACCTTGAAAAGAGTTTGAGGTCTGTGGAGCTAGCATTGGCGTTGAGAGGCATATGCCATTCGGTCAACCTATCCAGCATGATTTCTTGCTGGTGTCCGTCGATGGCCAGATCATGCATTTGGGTCATGTCGTATCCACTTTCTGCAAACAGATGTAATTTTAAGCCCAGCATCGGCTGTTTTGCGCCAGGCTTGGCCTTGTTTTGCTCTACGTAGAAGAGTCTCCAAAGTCGACCGGCGATAAAACAAGGCTTCTTTGCAAACCACTGGGTGAGGATTTCGTGCCAGTTTTGCTTGGGAGTTTTGTCCTTGCTTGGATTGCTTGAAAACGAGGGTGCCGTAATCACTAGAAATCGATCTGACCCAAACTTTCTGTGTAAGCGGCAACCCTGCTCCGAACGAATCTCGTTGAGGGACAACTTCAAGTTTTCATTTGAGGAGAGGTCTGAATTCCATTCTAGAGTGGCCGTGTAATAAGCCACTCGATGCTGCCTGCCATTTTCTTGTTGACCGTGAGCGGGGTTGATGCATTCCGGGTCCGACTTTGGTGGTATTGATGTAGCGTCCTTTTCACTGCAGATCTTTTCCAAGGTACTCCAAAATTGGTCAAACGGAGGGACCGCCTGCTGACATCTCTTGCACATTGTCTTGTACAGGCTATGTGGTTGCTCCTTAAGTGTTGAAGCGACACGATGTATTTCCCAAGAATAGTGGAATGGAACTTCAAACGGGAGCCTGGCGCGATTCTTGAAGGGACCGTTCCGGGCGAGATCGGTATGATCGGGCGTAGGGACATCTGCGCACGACTCGTTGAAGGATGTCCTGAATTGCTCATTTTCCATGATCTCCTGGTAGTCTTGCGTGGGAAATAAGTTCTGGGATTCTTCTGCTTGGCTATCTTCTGACTGAGAGCTCATGAATGATGTGTCATTGGATGGATTAGCGACGCTGCCCTCATATGCAGTTGTGAACACAGACGAGGCTTCTGTTGAGAGGACGGTGTCGAAACTCAGGGGGAACTGAGACATCTGGCGCAGTGTTTGCTGGCGCTTTTTGCTCTGCTAGAGTCAGCGGACGATGAAGGAGAATGGCGGGCAATACCGACTCCATTAGGAGACCCTAAGGACCTCTTGGTTGATTTCCCCATCGGATCCTTCAGCTCGGGTTCTTCGAGCTCGGAGGCGAGGATCTCGGATGCTTTCAAGACCCGGCGACTCGGGGTCTCTACACCATCAAAACTGCGTGAGGTCGCCGCCTTTGGAGGAGTGGGTGTAGTTGGGGCAGTAGCAAAGGGAGCGCTTGACTTGGGCTCATAAGAGTCGGAAATGCGGGCGAGGTAAAAGTTTTCGTCCAAGCCGTTGTAGAGGAGCTGTAAAAGCTCCTCTCGTTGGGACGCTGTTAGTTTGACGACACCATTGCCTCGTTTATTCTGCCGGTCCCGCGCAAGAAAGCTCTTGGTAACGGGGAGGGCGGGAAGAGTGCCACGCTCCTGTGAGGGCTTGAAAACCCAGCGTGAAAAGATCTGGCGCGCCCTGACCTCAAAATCCGCGACAATGCTGTCCATGTCTGCGACGCGGAAACACAGATAACGGATTCTGCTGGAACATTTCCTGGCTAGAGATCCATTTTCTTCGGCCTCGACTGCGTCGGCTCCATGGAGCTTCGGCAGTCCCAGGTCCCAATAGGCATTGAGATGATTGATCGCATGGTCAATCTTCCAGCCAACGTGCCTGGGCGTCTCAGACATCCGGGCGATCCAAGCTGACGGACAGGTATAGCAGGATTGATGCTGACCGCATGAGTACTCTAGGTACTGCCTTTGGTGCGATCTCAGGTCGGTCTCAGTTTGCTTTGAGTGAGGGGCTGCTCTGCTGCTCACTTTGACCGTGCGGGTGACCGCTGGTGGACTGCACCCCAAAGAAAGAAGAGAGGAAAAGACGGAACGCCCCGACCAAAGCAACGCCGAAGCTCGCGGGGCTTGAGCGACAAAGGAGTGTGACTATGCCAGCAAATGATATGATATGCATCGATGCCTCAGGCAATGAACAGAGTCAAGGTGGGCAAGAAGTTAACTCTGGAGTCTGGAGAGACGGCACCGAGGGAGGGGCGGCCCGCCCCATTGGCCATTGCCCCAGTAACCACCGCCTCGCAATCTTCACGCCAATGGCGTCGTGTCAATTCGTGTCACCGCGCGTAAAGTGCTTTTAAAGTGCTTTTCAAGTACGGCGACAGGAGCACGGATCACGGACTACTCGATATCTTGTACCTTTAACAGGTGACAGAGCGTCGTGCTTCTTCGAGAAACAAAACATGTATTGGGGAGGGGGCGGGCTTTATTTCTCTGGGGTTGCGTACTCCACGCCACCATGGGCTTCTCACGTTCTCCTCTACCGACGCCGATGCAGCAGTGCCTCAGGCTCACCGCATCATCGAGTCCCAGACTCGAGCCAGGCTGGCGCAAAGCAGCTAAGTTGTCAGCCAACAGATGTTCATCCCATCCCTGACGCTGCTCGACCCGCGACACACTCCATTTTTATCCTCATCCCCATTCCAACACGGGGCCAGCATCTTCTCCACCCGCGTTGCAGTCATATGTCCCGTCGGTCGTTTTGACATCATGGGCCTTTCTCTCAGAGAGTCGGTCCCGGTGGTTAATCATTGTAGCTTTGTGCGTCGGGGGCACGTTATTCCTTCTTGCGATGACTGCGGGGACTGTTTGCGCCGCTGTCAGGTGTTAGTAACTAGCTTTCGATGGTGATGCGCAAACACTTACATGCTGATCCTGCGTGCCACGCCTTGTAGATTCGCGTCATTATCCGCCTCGTTTGCAGCCCGCTCCAAGGCAGCACGTCGGTCTTCCGCGCTCTTCTTCTCGATTTCCTGCGGAGATGGCGGCAGCCGCTCGTTTTGGAGATCAACCTTGCGTGCGTCTTCAAAGTTGTGGATTGCCTGTTTGATGCCCTCTGCGCCCAGCATCAAAGTCCCTGCCGGCAGGCGACCTCCCGACTGGGTCTTGAGCTCCGTGACACGCTCCGACTCTTCTCGGAGAACCTGGAACACTCTGGACAGTCGGCCAATGGCCAGAATCTTGTTCTTGATGGCTCGGCGCTTGGCCTCGGTCGATTCCAACTCTCCTGCAAGTGGCGGCGTCTCCGGTTCAATGCTGGGGCTTTGAGTGTCATCTTCCAGTTCCTCCTTGGAGCAGGTGTTGAGGATGGCAATGAGCATGTCCGTGATCTTTTCCCCCACGAATGGCAGCGACCAAGTGAAGACGTCCATGAAGTTGGGCAACCAGTACGGGTGAGGGGTACAATTGAATTGCCGGATGTTCATAACATTATTCTCGTACTTGAGCACAGCTGCCTTGTTGTTGTAGACGTCCAGGTAGTTGGGGGCACTGAAAATGGTCATGACACTCGGGAAGCCGGTCGTCCGAGTCTTGCGGTACATTCTATACCCAGCATCTTGGGCCTCGTGCGCTCGGATGACCGACAGCAGATTGTTCTTCTCTAGGAAATTACATGCCGCGGGATAGGAGAAAAAGTATGAGCAACCCCTCACATGGTTGTGGACGAAATATTCTCCGGTCTTTTCTTGCCCAAATTCTTCCAATGGATCAGCCCAGAGAATGTCGCACATGAGACCGTGGGTAGGTGGTTCGCGGAAGCGGTCGATCTGGCAAGGTTAGCACCCCGAGTAGACTGCACGGACCAAAACTCACCGTCTTGATGTCCTCCAGAGTATGCAATTCGGGGCTCAGGCCGCCATGTATACACAAGAACTGTTTGTTCATAACTGCCGCCAAGGGCAACGCGCAGAAGGAGTCCATGCATGCATCATACACTTTCTCGGAATACTTGTGCTTGCATTCGAGCTTGAATGTGAAGTAGTCGGTGAGATGCCGGCATTCGTGATTGCCACGCAGAAGCCACAGGGTGTTAGGGTACCAAATCTTGAGGGTCCACAAGTACAGGACACACTGAGATGTTAGCTTCAGGCCGCCAGCTCGGTCCAACGGTCACCAACCTCGATGCTGAAATATCCTCGATCCACGTAGTCGCCCAGGAAGAGATATCTAGTCTCGGCAGGATCGCCGCCAACTTCAAACAGCTTCATGAGGTCAAAGTATTGTCCATGGACGTCACCACACACGGTGATGGGAGCGTCCATCTCCAACAAATTGGGCTCCGCCTTCAACAGTTTTGTGCCTTCATTGATGATCCACAACGCCTGCTCCTCGGTCAATCGGCCTTCTCGGTAGAAGTGCTGTTTGAGAAAGGACAAGCTCGGCTTCGATCGATCCGTCGGCGACCAGAATTGTTCGTTCGTGGGCGGCTGCATGGCCGGGGCCTGAACATCTGCACCGCCGTCAGTGCTGTCGACGAGCAGAGAAGCTGGGAGAACAAACCTTTGCATACTCGCTCTTGAGTGCTCACTTGAGAGCCATCTTCCATAATATGCAATGTGAAGTCAATCTCAGGCACCGGCTTCTTTTCCACCACAGCCTTGTGTAACGGGCCGTCCATGATGGGGAGGGAGTGCGCTCACGGCGCAGGAAATTCGGGGCTTGGGATCCCGGACAGTGATCAAAGGAGTCGATTGTCTGCGACCTCAAGATGTCTGGCAGGACAGGAGAATGGTCAGCGAAGCCAAATGGTGATATTGGCGCCGCTGAGCAGGTTCGCTACAGTGGGATGGCTTGGTTCGTGGGTGGGGGCTAGGACCGATTGCAGGCAGCGCGCACGCGAGACGATACGGCTCGAGGGACAGGGCTGCAAAGACAGCGGACTTCGGAAGGGAGTCGGTGAAGGATGTGTGGTTGGAATGGGGAATGGGGAAAGGGTAAGAGCTGAAGGCGATTATGGGAAAAGATGGGCTGAGGCTGTAAGAGCAGCGTAAACCTGAAGGGCTTTAGTGTCAGGGCTGAGATTCCAGTTAGATATGAGGCAACTTCTGAGCCGCGTCGGCCAATCGAGAGAGGGTTGGTTAAGTAAGTTAAGAAGTTAGGGCACCGAAATGGTTGCAATGGGCATGGTCTGCCTGCTGCGAACGATGGATTCAAGCTAAACGAGGGGTCCGACGAGTCAAATAGGCTTGGGCAGGTTTGGGCCCTCGGGGCACCTCTGGCCTGCGGACTGTTCGTCACCCACACCAATCGGACCGCTGTCATCTCTCATCTCTCTCCTGTGTCTCTCGTCTCTCGTTCGTCCCTCGCTCGTCTCCCGCATCAGTGGCCGAGGCCTGTCTGATTCACCACGGCTTCCTACCGTTGACTCTGCGGTTGGGATTTCTGTAACACTTCGTTTGGTCTCCTGGCTTGCCTCCCCGCTTGACTCCCTGCGAGGGACTGATTCCGCCACCGAAAGCCATGTTTGACACACACAGTACGTCCTGCGGTTCGCAGGTCTCCATTCTGCTACTCTTTGGCGCTGACCTTCTTGACCAGAGCCTCATCCGCTGCTGGCCCAGGTCGCCCTGACGGTCTCCCCATTCCTGTCGCTGCCAACCGCCGTCACACTTCCCTATACATTTCGATCTGTGCCCACCTCACTCCCACCCTCTATCATTGCTGAAGACGGCACCGGGAAGCCGAGATATGTCACCTCTTCCTCCGGACACACAGCCCACCCTGACGACATCATAAACTCCTGCAAAGCCCTCCAGGATCACCTGCAAAAGAGCTCCGAGGCAGCCGCGAAGGCGGTTAGGGACTGGGAACAAGACATAAGAGACCGGGATCTGGCAGAGAAACGAAGAGTAGCACCCGGGTGGCTAGATCGTGAAGAGAAGATATTAGAACCGACCAAAGCCACCTCCAATCCAGGCGTCCATCAGAGTCTGTTGGACGGTCATCCTACCAGCGTCATCTCCGCCCCGGCAATGTCACCCAGTCGAGAAGGTGAAGAGCTGGATCGAGCCTTTGGGACATTAGGCCTCAAGTGAAAGCCATTCAGGCTGGCTATTTTTGTACCACACCCATATTCCCGTCAGCTGCACCCATAAAGGATCACCTCAACCATGGAAGCGGATCCGACATCTCTCACATTGACAACTCCTCCAACTCGGCTCCTGGTTTTGGACTACCGCCTGCCTTTCAAGATGTTCTGCCATTACTCAAGATCCAATACCGTGCTTGACCATATACAATCGACCCGGGCACAAGCAGGTGCGTCGTTTCATGATCCTACCACGGATCCGATCTCACGCTTCCTCGATGAGCCCTTTCAAACATGGAAATCAACGCTGCTCTTTGCAACTCTCTTGGTTCTTTTCAGCGTCGTGGCCGTTTTCCTAGCAATTCAATACGCGGGGGTCCTTAGACTCGACAAGTGCGGATGCTACAATGCAACTCCCACATTTTCAGAGCATTGGGGGACAAAACTGACCGACAGTGAGCACAAGCCTCAGGCATCTCTGTCGTTTGACAGACCCGAGTCGCCACAGTCCGATTCGCCGATCGACAGCGGTCACGGCATTCGTCGCCGATCCCGAACTCGCTACATTCAGTCAAGCACTGTCGCAGTGGGAGAAGTACGCCAAGGAAGAATAGCACAGCGGAGGGCTTCATCAGCAGGCTGTGCTTGACGAAGAGAAGAGTAATCATATGAGGAACCTTCTGAGGCGTTTTTGTTTTCAACGAGACCTTTGTCCCCAACAGCCGAGAGTCGATTGCTTCACACTTGATTGAACTTCCTACTCTATGGAGCGCAATATCCACCGTCAACGATGATATCACTGCCGGTTGTGTAGGAGCTTGCATCACTGGCAAGATACAAATACGCTCCCACCAGCTCAATCGGCTCACCTTCTCGACCCATTGGGATCTTGTCTCTCCAAATATCCTTGGTCTCCGGAGGAACGAAGTTGCTGATCTCGGTGGCAATGTAGCCAGGACTAATGCTATTTGCGCGGGCAAACTGCACCCATTCAATGGCAAAACCCTGGCACATGTGCTTGACTGCCGCCTTTGCCGAATTGTACGCAGTTTGAAGCTGTGGGATATTCGTGATGTGGCCTGACATGCTGGCCGTCGCAATGAATTTGCCATAGGTGAAGCCCTCCAACTTGGCTTTCTTCTGTTCCCTCCATATGCGTGCCGCCGTCCTGGCACAATAAAACACTCCGTCAACGTCGATCTTCATGACATTCTGGTAGTGTTCAAGCTCTCCATCCAACATAGGCCCTTGGGTCCAGGGGATGCCGGCATTAGCAACGAAGATATCCAGGCGGCTATTGAACTCTTTAACCTGCGAGACGATCGCCTCTTCGACTGCTTTGGCGTCCCTTACATCAACCTGGTATGCCCTGCCTAGGAGATCATCAGCAGATGCCTCGACCCAACATAGTTCATGGAATCGTGGTATCTACACTTGACCCCAAATTCGCTCTCAATTTGCTCTGCGTGCTTCACGGCAGCCTTATTGCTGTGATACCAAATCGCGACGTTGGCACCAGCTTCGGCGTACCCGCGTGCCACGGCAAGACCTATTCCAGCTCCAGCACCGCTCAGAATTGCCGTTTTCCCTTTGAGCGAGAACAGAGGCAAGACGAGTTTGGATTGTGGAGGCTCGGTGTTGTAATGCCGAAAGGCCCCGCCGTTCATTGCATTGTCCATACTGAATTCGTCTCGTAAGTGAATTCGGTATATCCTGAAAGTCTCTGTTGGCCTGAGATATGATTTCGTGGGTGTTTGAACCGAGGGGGACACAGATTTCCATCACACCGATAGAATCTGGGGAGAAAGACGGTATTATATACTCGGCTACGACATACTCAGTACCTAAGGCGTAACTATTCTATTCCGGTTAAAGCAACCCTACGCCCCGCCTAGAAGATCCCTTATTCTGTCGACTGGGCCTTATTTCCGGGAGGGGGCTTTATCCCTAGCAAGAAGAGTCTGCCAGATGCCGAACTTTCGCGGCTAACTACTGGGTAAGCTAACATCTCTAGCAAATCAGTTGACAAACGATACTTGGAGAGAAGTAATGACTACCGGAAAACTACCTGTTTTAGCTTAGTCAACCGTAGCTTCAACCTTCCGGCGCATCCTTTCCCTGTCTGAGGAAGTACTCGATACATACTTTCGAAAAAACCCCAGTCCTCAATAAGAACCAGGAATCGAGTTTGTGCTCCTCTCCGGGCAGAGGAACGTGGTTTTCGCATCGAAAATTGCCATCCACGACCTTGAAGCACTGGTGAACCGCGACCATTCCCATCTACGCGCACATAATGATAATGACGGGATGAAGTTTACATCCAACCTAGTTTCCCTCTATTACATGGAGTATCGACCTCAAGATGCTATACCGTAGTTTACGGCCATCATTATCGGCTATTCTGGCTACAAATACTGGTTCTCACAACTAGAAACACAAAGTCGTGACCACAACAGGCGACGGCCCTCGCTCCTCCACTCCCACCCAGGCCGGAAAGACATGAAGAAGGTGAGTGAGATGTCGTATTTAACCATGGATGGACAGCCACGTGGTTCAAATGAAGAATGCAAGACCTCAATTCCATTTGTCCTATGTTATCCCTTGCGGCGAGGCTCCCCAATTTGCCACATTCCTGACACCAACAACGATGGTGTTTTGCGAAACTCTCCTTGACGAGTCCTGCAAATGCACTCTCCACCAAGCTTCATAACACTACCTCGTGTAGTTGAAAGCAAGCTACAGAAAACTGGTTTCACATGTCGACTAAACCGCCCTTTTTTGCGTCGGCGTGGTCGGCCCATTAGTGTCGGGTCTTTCTGTGATATTCCTCGCAGCGATCTTGGAACGGCAGAGACGTCGCCGTATTTTGAAAGAGTTTGTTTCGATAGGGGGTTGAGGATGTGGTCTCTAGCACTCATCATTGGCGTCGCTGTGGCAGGTGCAGGGGTCTTGGTGGTCGCCGGGGTCGTCGTGACGTTGAGTCTAGAGCGACGACGACATCATCGCATCTTAAAGGCGCATGGATTGACAAGAGGTCTCAGTACATATCATCGAACTAAGCTCGGCGCTAACGATGACAACTACTCTCATGTCACGCTACCAAACACCCAGTTGCGAAGAAGCGTACAGCTTCCCTATGGTGTTGGAGTGGTTGACAGGAGCAACTCGACGTCCACCAAGGAGGAGAGGCAGACCACAGACAGCGAGATGCAGCTGCTGGGTGACTACACAAAATTGGTGCCCTCCCAGATCCAAGGAAGTACAAGACGGCCGTTCAATGGACATTCTATTCGGATTCCGAAAACACGCAGACAGAAGAAGATCCGCAAGACGATCCCCCTGGACCAGATGCAAAACTCGCCGCTCTCAGCAATCACCGAATCTACCAATTCGTCTACCTTCGTTTCTCCCGTCGTGGCAGAGTTCCGCTCACATCAGCCCACCGGATTGGCCCCAGAGCAGCCCGTGGACATGCAAGACAAACATCAGTCCGTCCAATGGCCTTTGGCTGTTCCCAAAACACGATCTTCAGACAGCGCCCCGACTGAAGTCACGTCTATCACAGCCAGGACAAGCGTTCTAAATAGGATGGGAGGTGGGACATCAAATCCGGCGACCGCGTCCCGCTCAGCACCTGTCCCACTGTCTTTGAGCAAGGTCAACACATGTTCATCTGCACCAGAAGATCCACTGCCGCCTCTGCCAACAATCGAAGTGTGCAGGCACCCTAGAACGCATGATCTCAGGTCACGGACCTCAAGCGCCAGCCTCGAGACAGTCGGTAGCTCCGTTTTGGGCACATTCCTGACTTCTCCCTCCAACACTGGCGCAGATCTCACCATGCCTGTCAGCTATTCGAAAGGGGGATTTGCAGGCTTTGAGTTCGACTTGAAGCGGAAACTATCGACACCGAGACTACAAGTGCCGCCGGCGAAGCAGACTGTGCACGGAATATGCCCTGGAAAGCCCAGTATTCGATCTCATCATCCCAGCGTTGATATAGGTGAGCCCCGGGTAGGGCCCTCCAAGGAGGTGTCCAATCCACAAACAGTGCCTGCCATTTTCATCCGAGGAGATTCTTTCAGGACCATCGACGCAAGCAACTGGGACAATCCGCTCCCACCACTTAGAGTGCAAAAGACTCGCTTGGGCGTTGCAAAGACTGACCGACACTCGATGTACGAGCCCTCGAAAATCCTAGCCTGGCGGGCCGCAAGCGATTCGGCGATGACACGGGTCATGAGCGAGAGGGCGCCTTCTGTTGACCCAGCGAGCATCAAGCGACCAGCGTCGGTGGCCACTGGGAATCCCGTACAGTGGGACCGTGCAGGGGATTTTACAACAAACCGACATTCCCTGTCATCCTTAGATGGACAACAAAGAGGCCACAGACGTCAGAACTGTGTCCGAATCATGAATCTACCGGTTCCAGATCCGAGGCGGAGGAGAGTGACACAGATGCCAGATGTTCAGGAGGAGCAGCAGAATCCGCATGCGACAAACGTGGACGGCAGCAGTGCGTCTAGCGAGGACTGCTTCGAGATCAAACAACCTCGAGCAATGCTCAATCCCAGGACGACGGTCATGGAAATCGGGTCTTCACCACCACCCACCCCGTCTCCGTTCCACAACCGACCGATCTTGACACCATCGACAAGACCCAGCTGGCAAAGATACATCCCAATGGCCATTCCCACCCCAAGCAGTCTCGCCTCCGGCACACCTCGCCCGGACTCGGATGTCTTCAACTCAACCACCACACACATGAACATGGCCGCGTCGAGCAACTACAGCAACATCTCGCCGCGACAATGGCCCCTTTCCCCGACGCCCAGGACCAACATCCGGATGAACAGCGGCAGCAACATCCATAATGACACACCGCCCTCGACCCAGCCTTCAGAGAGCTCGCCGTTTGTATCCCTCATCCTGCCGTCTCCCGCGTTGTACTCATCGTTCCTATATCCACGCAAATCGCTAGTCAAAGGCCCACGCAACCCGCGCATCTCAGGCCAAAGCGACCGGAGCACCTGTTCCAGTCCTCTACAGAACAAGCAAGGATCGACGTACCGGGTGACGAAAGACCGCGACCGGGACTATTACAGCAACACGGCAGACCTCGACCTGCGGAGATCCATCATGATGTTGCGCAGTATGGACTCGGAAGGACGCCTCCTCGACCACGTCAGCGGTAAGATCTACCGGTCCGTCGGCGGCGGGCAGGGTCTCGGACTCGGGAGCGACGACAGCAGCAGTCCGGCACAGATGCAGACCCACGGTCACCGCCACCAAATTCTCACGCCGCCGATGAACAAGCGCGTCAGCGGCCTGAGGAGCTCGAGCTGCGGCTCCTTCACCATGAGCGTCTCGCCTCTTACTACTACTCTCGACACCCACCGGCATGGCAACGACGGCAACAACAAATCTCGCGGCTCAAGTCCCCTGGCCCACGTAAACCCAAGCACGAGGCTGAACCGATCCAAGACCTGCGCCGGTGGTGATCAGCACCAGCACCAGCACCAGCACCCCCACAACAACCCCATTGTCGACATCCAATCCCCTCCCCAGCAGCCACGTCCGCCTCCTGGCAACACCAACGAAGTCAGGGGAATCTCGATCTCGCCTTCCGGCCAGTCCATCGGCGCCACTTCCATCTGGGAAGACGCCAGCGTGCGAGGCGATACCCCAGAGCCCGACGTGCCCCCAACGCCGCGGTCTTTGGTCATGCCAGGGGGGTTCATTGCGCCGCTTGCGTTGAGGCCGAAGCCTGTTCAGCAACACCAGCAGCACACGCACCAGCAGCAGAGTCATCCGTCGCCGAGACAATTGCGACCACAACACCAACATCAACACCAACCACTCCTACAGCACCTCCAGCATTCCAACCGCCATCAGCAGCAGCAACACCAGCAGCACCACCAGCAGCAACTACATCAAGATCTAGAGCGCGAACGAGACGGATGCCGCAACCCAAACCCAAACCCACCCCTCCCGCTGAATCCGAAGCCAAATCCGCAGACGCCCAAAGACCACAGACCGCACATCAGCGCCATGTCACCACGCTTCGTCGACTCGGGGTCCGGGCCGGGCGTGTACACCAACGCTGCGACCGACGCTGAGGTCGACGTTGAGCTGGATGTCGAAAACCTACACTCGCACTCCCATCTGGATTCAACCCTCGTCCAGCGCCTCGAAAGGGCCGCGAGCGGCGGACAATGGATGAGCAACGGCGGCGGCAACGGCGGTAGTAGCAGGGATACTCGTCACCATAATCCCGCTCCTCATCATCATAATGTCCACGGCCACAGCACGAGCGGCCAGATCTCGACCACTTCCACTTCCACTTCCACTCCCACTCCCACTCTCGCTACTGCCAGTGGTAGTATTCCCGGTGTCCGACCTCGCCACGCACAGCCGCAAACAAAGACACAAGCCGACGATCTCGTCCGGCCTAGAGAAACGCCCGCGATTGGGCTGGGTCTCCGGCTAGGGAATTCCATCTTACCATGCTGAAAAAGAACTTGATATTAGGATGGAGGGGAAGCAAAACAATCGGTGGATGAAGGCGAGATCGGTCGGTCAGAGGCGATGGTTTTTCTTTTCTCACCAAGCCGCTACAGTTTGGCGGGATTTTTCTTCGTTTTTCGGCCTTCTTCTTATATTTCGGGGGATTTTTTTTTATTCAAATATCCGTACTCGATTGTACGCTCCAGAGTTCTTGGTTTACCGTTTTGCGAGGCTCGGTTGGATAGCTGAGGACGTCTGGATTTGACAACGTATGTTTTCGCTGGATTTTTTGGTCCCTTTTCTTTGGGTTTCTTTTTGACTCGACTCGATTGGAATCGCTTTACGGGTAATACTGCGGCTGCTTGAGGCTGCCTGCCTTGCTCATCGGCCGCTTTAGCCTGGGGGTTTGCTGCTGGTGTTCATGCCTTGAGATTCATAATACTTACGGAGTACTGCTTACTCCGGCCGGCTTGTGTTCTCCTCGCCGGTTCACTTGGGGGCACTCTTCAATTTTAATATCACAAGACATGACCAATTCGATTCAACCATGGGGAATAGGAGTAATTTGAAATAAGCATACTTGTTCCCGTTTCCATGACGCCTTTCTTTGTAAGGTAGAGACGGACAACGGACGGCCTTGAAGGTCCGCTCGGCACTCTATCTTCCTGTGTCTGATCAAGAATCCTCGCTTGACTCTCTCATTAAGCTCGTGGTATTCATTTCATTCCATAACATTCGGTTCAGTTCTTCCGTCCTAACCAACTTGTGGTGTCTGTCCGGCTCTCCTCCTTGTTGGTACACTACAGCACTTACTCACTCGCACGCCTTCAAACCCATTCCCTGCATGATAGTCGAATCATTTTTGACCCCATCACTCCATCTTGACCATATCTCCTTTCAGTCATCATTCTTGTTGCTCTGAACCTCTTCGACCTTGCCCTGGCCGACCTGGGCCCAATTTGTACTCAGAGCGGTGCCGTTGCTCTCGTAGAAGCTCTTCATCATCGCCCGTCGAGTGTCTTCGTCTGATCCGGCGTACAGCTTCTTGAAGAATCCATCTACCGCGTCACCACCTTCAAAGTCCGAGTCGATGTCTTCTTCTGCGTCGGACAAGTCTGGGGATGCATTACCCTTGCCTTTGTCATCGGGGACCTTGGCTTTCGGCTTCTTGGCTTTCGATTGTGCATGGAGGGTGTCGGCGAGTTTGTCCCAGTTCTTGGGCCCGTGGCGGGACGAGGTTGGGTAGACGGGTGCCTGTTGGGTGGTTTCTGTTGGAATGGTGGGTTGATGTAAAGAGAGTGTGGAAAATACGGCGGCTCTGGCAGCTGCAGCGTCATCTGTCAAGGCGTCGACAGTGTCGTCGGTCTTCGATTTCAGTGGCGTGGTGCCTTCCAAGCTGGGCCACTTCAGACCTGCCACAGCCTTCTTGAGGGTTAACTCCACCTTTGTCGACAGCACGGCCCATTTGCTCTGGCTAGGGTCAATGAGCGCGAATAGAGGGTCAAGAGAATAGGAGAATGTGGAAGATACGTTGGAAGGGTGTGGGAAGGAAATGTAGACCGAGTTTTCTTGGATGTCGATGTTAGCGGCATCTTTGGCTACTCGTTTGGCGTAGAGAGTCAAGGTGACTGTCTGTGCACTTTGATACCACTCATGTCGGATCGGGGCTGGGGCAGGCTGGCTTTCTGTAGTGCTTGAATCTGCAGCGGTTGACTGTCCATGGGCTGTGGTCTTTGAGTCATTTGTCGATGCGGATGCTGTGCCGGATGAGAGCTCTGACGATTGGGCGTCTGAACCTGCCTTTGTAGCTCCACCCAGGTTGTAAGAGCCATCTGGATTCAGCTGTGCCTTCAGCTCCTCTATCAGTTGACGCTCAGTCGGCAGCTCAATCTCGGGGTACTCTTTTGTGGTAGCGATCTGCTCAGACTCTGGCAAATTCTTCAGTTTGGACTCTGTCTTGGCCATCCACATGTCTCCTTCCATCTTAGCAGGCTTGCTGTCCTGTGGTCTCCATTTCACCATGGTCGTCAAGATCAACTTGGCATCTGCGTGACGACCAAGACTATGCAAGGATACGACTCTTCTCTGCTGTGCAGCCTGGATCTTTTCTCGCTTGGCACGTTTCTGGGCGAACAGAACGGCATATTCGGCGTCCTTGAGGGCTAGATCATGATGAGGAGGCTTGAGGCGAGCGAAGGCTATGGAGCGCTGGGTGAAGTAATCGGGTGAGGAGGGGTGTTCGATGAGGGCTTTGGTGTATTCGGCCAAAGCGGTGGGGAAGTCTGAGGACGAGAGCGCTGCAGCACCTCGAACAGCGTGAGCCATTTTGACCCGGGGTAGAGCGTAGAGACGACTTGTGCGAAACGAGCCGTTGACCAAAAAGCCTTTTGGCGCGGTGGGAAGAGAGAGGATGTTGGAGGCGGGAGAATTCGTCGAGGGACGATTTAATTCGGAGTGTAATAAATCCAAATCCCCAAAACTCCGACGCAGTTACAGATTCACTTGGACACTTGTTTGCACTCACTCCCCCTCTCTTCCACTCAACACTATGAATGGTATCTGGATCTGAGTGGCACGAGAGCCAGTAATTTCCAATCTACATGTCTTGAATCACTTAAGAACCATCATTCCTTTGTCAAGGCAGGCTACACTGACGTTGCACGAGGGGAATCATTTCGCTGCAGCCCATGTCCAGACAATAACAATTCTTGTCTCCATGACGGCCGCCTTTCAATAATGAATGGCCATACACGACACTTATGAGAGTCTATTTAGTATTGCCTGAAAGATGAGCAGTCGGTTCTATGTCTGCCTTCCCTGCGCTGCGGCCGTTGAATAACCACTGACTTCACATCTAGTTTGGAGGCTCGGATTCTGGATCTGAAGTCGACGACAATGATGCTTCGCTCCCCTTCCCGAAGCCGCTCGACAGCTCAGCCTTCCTTGCTCCCGACTTCGACGCCACGGCATTTTTGTCCAGCCTCTCCAATCGTTTCCAGACCCTCGAGGACCTCCAAACCGAACTGAGGGAACTCAGCCATAGCCTCAATAAAGAGTTGGTGGATCTGGTCAATGACAACTACCAGGATTTTCTATCATTGGGAAGCACCTTGTCAGGCGGTGAAGAGAGGATTGAAGACATTCGGCTTGGCCTACTCGGGTTCCAACGAGATATAAAGACCATCAGGGACCAGGTCGAAGTGCGAAGGGACGAGGTGGTCGAGCTACTACAGCAGAAGAAGGCCCTGAAACAAGAGGCCAGCGTCGGACGAGCATTGCTTGAGGTAGCGGAGCGAATAGACGAGCTGGAGGATAAACTGAGCATCTCAAACAGCCGGTCTGCGAATCAGACAAAGGCAAGTGTTCAAGATAAAGGCGGACCCCAATGGAGTGAGGCGTGGACAGAGGAGACGCCCAACAGCGACGACGAATATGACTCCGATGAAACCATCGGAGTGCCACCGAGGCTGAAACAGAGAGCCGAAGAATTCCTCATTTTAAAACATCTCATTGGCAAACACATCCCCCGGCACCCATTTATACTGGCCCAGGACGTACGAATGCGGAAGATTCAGGAGATATTGTTGTCGGATTTGGACGTCGCCATCAAACAAGAACCCGAGGTGAAGATCAAGCAGCAAATCATGCAGACTCGCGCATCCGTGGAAGACTGACTGACGGCGTCTCTGTCGAGATGACATGTCTCCATTGCAAAGCCTAATAAATTTTCTGATACCACACGCCGTTGCTCGGCTTGATTTACACCAATTGTTCTGTACAAATACAAGGCAGAATGCCAGAACCTTCTTAAGCAACCGACAGCTCCCGGATGGATGGGCTGCCTGGTCCCGGTTTGTTGAATTCGCCGTTCAGTGAAAAGCCGGGGGAGTTTGTCGAGCTCAAAACCTGTCACAGTGTCAGTCAGTGTCGTCTTGCGAGCGGGGGCTCATAGCCAACTCACCACCTCATAAATATCCTTCAAGACCCGATCGCTAAGTCCAGAAGCGTCCTTCTTGACAGCTTCGACGTAGGCTTTGACGTTGTCCCTCAACTGCTCTGGGGTGAAGCTGAGACGGCCCACGGCCATTCGAATAACGCCCTCACGTTCTCTATACAAGCTTCCGCCCATCATGTTTCTCACCGCAGGGCCTGGCTTGTCCACAACCGTGCCCATCTTGACGCTGGGCATCATCCCCCGTGGACCCAATATCCTGGGTAGTCCGGCCTGGGCCATCTTAGGTAGAGATCCCGGAACGGCGATGCATCTGTCAAAGTCGATTTTCCCCTCTTTGACTTGTTCGAAGACCTCTTCCTCTCCGACAATCACCGCACCAGCATCACGCGCCTGTTTGGCGGCTGGGGAGTCGGGAGGACATATCACAGCGATTCTGATATCGGTTTTGACTGCATGAGGTAGTCGGATTTGGTTTCTTATGATCGGGCCATCTTTCTTGGTGCGCAGCTTGATGTGGATGTCGTATTTGGGAACATCGGCGTTCCGTTCGACTTCAAAGGCCTTGATATATCTGTGATCCATGTATTTAGCTGCCGAGACTTTTCATCTGGCAGGGGTTCGCCGACATACCGCATTGCCTCGCACAGAGTAAACTGTTGCAAGTCCTTCAAGTCATGTTGCTTGTACGCCTGATGTTTCTTCTTCCTTTTCCGGGCCTTCTCTTTCTCTTGCCTGTCTTTGGCAGACACGTGTTTCGGAGCGAAGAGCACGGGAACGGACGAAAAGGAGCGACCTGCAGCTCGCGGTGTCGACGTAAAGGAGGAGAGAAAGGATGCTGTCGTCGATCTACACAGCCTTCTCGTGGCCACTGCAAGACCTCGGGGCGCCTCCATTGTCGACGGTGTAGTAGACGAGATCTCAAAGTCCGTTCAATGGATCAAAAGTCGAGCCGAATCGACACCAAAAGTTGCTGCGAAGCTCTATTGACGCTAATTTATTTCCCTTGGCATGTTTATCGTGTTTGCTCTTTCACAAGGCTGTCGCCCCCAATGTGTCTGTCGACGAATCCCCCGCGCAAGGCTGCGGTGCGAAACCCAGTCAATCAGTGTGCGGGAAAAGTTTCCACGTCCTTCAGGTGACCCAACAACAAAAACCACTCGTCGTTCCACCTTCGCCCTGCCTCTTTTCCCTCCTTGACCACACACGTCTGTATGCGAGATGGCTTCCAAGAATGCCCCCAAGGCCAAAAAGGCTCCCAAAGTCAAGCAAATGGAGCTGGCAAATGCCAGCGCAGGCGTCGTCACTCGATTTCCACCAGAGCCCTCGGGTTATTTGCACATTGGTCACTCGAAGGCTGCCCTCCTCAATGACTATTTTGCACACACCCAATACCCTGGAGGTAAGATGATCCTTCGATTCGACGACACAAACACCGAGAAAGAGAAGGAGGAATACCAAGAGGCGATCCGTGAGGACGTTGCCTTGCTGGGGATCAAACCAGACCTCGTCTCCTACACAAGCGACTACTTTGATCAGATTGAAGAATACTGCGTCAAGATCATATCCTCAGGAAAAGCATACGCGGATGACACTCCAGGCGATGTGATGAGTGCACAGAGACTGGCACGTGAGCCCAGTGTCCACCGAGACGATTCTGTCGAGGACAACCTTGCCAGATTTGAAGCAATGAAGAAAGCAACCGACGAAGGCAGAAGATGGTGCATCCGTGCAAAGATATCGTATGCCAATGACAATGCAGCCCTCAGAGATCCTGTCATTTTCCGCTGCTCAAAAACCCAAGCCCCTCATCACCGAACCGGCGACAAATACAAGGCCTACCCAACCTACCAATTCGCCTGCCCAATTGTTGACTCTCTCGAGGGTGTCACTCATGCTTTGAGAACGACCGAGTACAATGACCAGGACGCCCAATACAAGTGGATCCTAAAAGCGCTCGAGCTGAGATCTCCTGTCATCTGGACCTTCTCCAAAGTCCAGTTCGTCCGAACACTCATGTCGAAGCGCAAGCTGACAAAACTGGTCGATGCGGGAACAGTCTCGGGCTGGGATGACCCACGTTTCCCCACCGTCAGAGGCATCAGAAGGCGCGGTATGACAGTTGAAGGCCTGAGAGATTTCATGATTAGCCAGGGACCCAGCAAGAATATTGTCAACATGGACTGGCACACTATCTGGACCATGAACAAGAAAGTCATTGATCTCAAAGGTGCTCGGTATACCGCAATCGACAGCAACCATATCGTTTGCGCGGTCAAGGGTGCAAAGGACGAACCCTGGTCGGAGTCGAAACCCAAGCATGCCAAGTATGATTTGGGCGAGAAGAAAGTTTTCTACAGCCAGAACGTCATTATTGAGCAGGAGGACGCTCGAACCTTCGCAGAGGGCGAGGAGATCACATTGATGAACTGGGGCAACGCATTTGTTCGAAACATCCAGTATGAGAAAACCAGTGACAAGGCAGACATTGCCGACGGAGTCAACGCGTTGGGGACTGTCACTTCGCTTGAGTTGGAGTTGCATCTCGAGGGCGATTTCAAAGCAACCAAGAAGAAGGTCACCTGGCTCTCCAAGGATCAAGATTTATGTCCCGTTGAGCTGGAGGATTTTGACCACCTGCTGTCCAAGGACAAACTGACCGAGGAGGAGGAAACCCATTGGGAGGACTTCTTGACCCCGAAGAGCGAATTCAAATCCACCGGGCTAGCAGACTGCAACGTCTGGGACGTGAAAGTGGACGACGTCATCCAGTTTGACCGCAAAGGATACTTCAGGTGCGACAAGGCTCCCACGAAGGACTCTCCGGGAGTCTTTTTCAAGATCCCAACTGGAAAGGAATAAATTAAAGACGACCATTCGGGGATGTGCCCAGAGTATGCGAGGGATTGGGATGAAGCGTGGAAGAGAAAAATTTCAGCTACCAAGAGGGCGTTCATGATGATGAGATGGCGGCCAGCCAGCCTTGCGGGAGACTTCGGATACATGACGACTAGATAGAAAACCATCAAATAAAGGTCTCTTTCGGAACATTCGACCCCAAATCCTCCATTCCACTGCGAGAACCGAATATGCTCGGAAAAGACCACTCTGGACCGGAGTTTCCCGCCAGAGTTCGCCCGCAGTTCTGATAGACCTCCCTCCCAACTGATCAGCGATGACAAGTTCAATATTGAATATCCAAAGATCATCTGGCGTTTGTCTTTGACTTGGTAAGCCATTCTTCTCTCCTTTCCCATCCCCACGGAAACGGCACCACGTCCTTCCTCACCCGGAAATCAGGCTGAGGGCTTTCAACCATCGGACGATTCGCCGTGACATCCGGCCATGGACCTCGATCTCATCGTCCAGAATGCTACCATAGTGAGCTTTCCTCCATGACCTCTCCCATGATTCAACGTTTCTCATAAGATTTCCAAACCCTAAAAAGGTAACAGCGACAGAAGTCCTCCAACCAGGACTCTCGATTGGCATTAAGTCGGGCATAATCGCCGCCATCGGTCTGTCTCTCCCAGCCAGCCCCCAGACAAAAATCGTCGATGCAGAGGGTGCATATGTCACCCCCGGTGGTGTCGATTCCCACGTCCACCTTCACCAGGACAATGCTCCCACAGGGGACAAATGGCTCACTGGATCCCGTTCCGCCCTGGCGGGAGGGAATACCACGATTCTCGCGTTTGCAACACAGAAACGGACGGATGATTCGCTCGTGCCCGTTGTCGAAGAGTACCACCGCCGCGCCAACGGACAAAGCTACGTCGATTACGGATTCCACCTGATTCTCACGCGGCCGATCGAGAAGATCCTCCAGGACGAGTTACATCAGATGGTCGAGCAGGGCATCACCAGCGTGAAGCTGTACATGACTTACCCAGCCATGAAGTTGGGGGACGGGGACATGTTGGAGATCATGATGCGGACCCGGGAGTTGGGAATGACGACCATGATCCATGCCGAGAACAGCGATATGATTGACATGTAAGGTCCCTTTCGGATTCTCCTCGATGAGTGACCGGCACACAGCACAACGGATCAGGAGAATTGTCCACTAACGACCAGTTAAACCAGGATCACGGCGCGCCTCCTCGCAGCCTCGCACACCCAGCCAAAATACCACGCCATCGCCCGACCACAAATCGCCGAGTCGGAAGCGACGCATCGAGCCATATCACTCTCAACACTCACCTCGACGCCGATATTGATCGTACACATGTCGTCACCTGAGGCGCTGTCGTACGCGCGGAAAGCACAGTCGAAATCATTCCTGCCCATCCATGCCGAGACGTGCCCGCACTACATGCACCTCCTGTCGACACGTCTCGCAGCGACCAGCATCTCGACCACCGATGAGCATGGACACGCGCACGACGTGGCCGACGCCTGGGCGGGCGCGAGGCACGTCTGCGCTCCGCCGCTGCGGCACTCGGAGGCGGACCTGCAGAGCGTGTGGGACGGAGTGAATAACGGCACCATCACCGTCATCTCGTCCGACCACGCGCCGACCCTGTACGACTCGGCCGCGGGCAAGAGGAAGCCCGTGGTGGATTCCCAAATTACGAACTCAACGCCGACGTTCACCCACATCCCCAATGGTCTCCCGGGCATCGAGACGAGACTGCCCATCCTCTTCACGGCCGCCACATCGCCCTCCACGCCTGTGGCAAGACGCCTGTCACTCCCGAAGTTTGTCGAGCTGACCTCGACCAACCCGGCCAAACTATACGGCCTTGCCGGCAAAAAGGGCAGCATCGCCCCGGGCTACGACGCCGATCTCGTCGTCTGGTACCCGGCCTCACACCCGCACGCGAGGACAACGGTGACGAATGGCATGTTGCACCACAGTATCGACTACACGCCATTTGAGGGTATGGAGGTTTGTAACTGGCCGCGCTACGTTTTCTTAAGGGGCCAAGTTAAGTTTAATCGCGATGTAGAGGTCGGCGATGGTCATGCTAGTCATGATCAAGGTAAGGGTGTGTTGGGGGAGCCAGGCGACGGGATATTTTTGAGGAGACGAAAAGGGGAGGTATTGGTGGGAAGGCTTGGGCAGAGTCCACTGGGGATGAGGGAAGGGGAGAGGGACGCTTGGATGAGTCGTTGAGATTGATGCGGCGTGGTGAGGGCCTTGGTGGCGATCGGTAGTGTTGATGTATCATCGTTCGCTGTAGCAATATAGATGCTGCTTCTTGTTTACTTCGCACCAGCATTTTCGGCACAAGTTGAATGATGACTCCTCATTGGCGGACGATCCGGTAAATTGAGGGAGTTCGCGACGTAGCCGTGAGGAGATTCTCTGTGGCAATAAGGTCAATATGAGGACATCTGTTGTATCACGTGGCCATTTCTGGCTGTCCAGATTTAATGCAGCAAGATGGCAACCACACATGGCTATTAGATACTCCGTTACCGCGGCCTTCACAACCGGGGAAGCTGATATGCATCCCACCACAGAAGCATCGACCACCATCGCCCCCTCTTGGGAATACTGGAAGCAAGCAATGTATTGCTTCATTGTGCGCTCACCCCCGAACCTGACTCTCCGGCGGAAAAATTCTTTCAAATATAACCTCTGTCGACGCTCATCCTTCGGTACGAGATCCGTGATCGAATTGGATGTTTCCATACCCCTCGGGCACGAAAGGCACTGGCTTTCTTTTTACTCGGATTGTGGACGCAACTGCTCCAGCCATGTTGTTGGAATGCATATGACGTTAATGGAATTCACTAGAACCTCTCCTAAACGACCAATATAGATAGACGTCTCCCCCCATCTTCCATAGCTGAATCACACGAGTTTTCATCCTCTACAGATGCCAACACATGTTGATTTTCCGTTTTGAGTGATAAGGATATGATTGGATGGAAGGATGAATCCTTGAAGGGCGCTATCTAGGTCACATCAAGTGCTTAGTATAGGTAATAGATGAGGAGACATCTATCGAAAGAATGAATGAATGCGAGGCTCACGTTGTGGGAGCCTCGCGGTGCTTCTATTGAATTCGGAATCAGCGTACTGCTCGAGACACAGCGAAAACTCTCCAGGACTCAAGGAGGAGTTCCCGTGGCCTTGAGTTTGTGTGGAATTACTGTGTTTGGAGAAGAGAACGAAAAGGGCAACGTGGTAGTGAAAACGACCGCAAATCTGCAAGGCTCAAATTTTGGGGAGGGCTGAAGTGCATGCTAAGAGTTGTGTACTGGGGCGAATGTTGAGATCATCGCTCGAAGATGGCGGAAATTGTCCAAATGACGGAAATTTTTGGTGGTGCCTTCGAGGAGAAATACGGATTTGTGAATAGGGGCATCAATCGATCAGTGGCCAACAGCCTGAGGGCTGGCTGGATATCTGTATAGCCGGATTTGGCTACTAATAAAATAGATATGATGAACCCATAATGTCCGATTTTCTCGTATCTTCCGCGCTGCCGGCAGCGTTGGGCTTGAAGGTCCCCCTCTTGAAATAGCCGTTACTAATAGTGGTCAGCCCCCCTTTTATACTGGGCTTTGGAGCGTATCGAATAGCAAGTGTTGTCCAGATCTAGGGTGAAATGGGGCAACAGGCAACGAGAGGCAGAGCAAATTGAGTACGGGAGCAAAAAGGCTTACTCTTCAGGCCGAGCAAGTGAAGTAGTAGGGAGTGAGTGATAGGGGGGGGCTTCACTACCGTCAGAGCCTGATCCGAAAAAACATTGCAGCATGTGACCTCTGTCGACATTCACATCCGACCAAAACAAATCGAGGATAAATAAAAAAGAAACAGAATTCCTCCCAACAATCAGCTTATAACTATCCCGGGTCCCGACCTCAGTTTACCACCACAACTGAGCTAGTCAGGGCGTGAGGGTGTGGCCACCAGTTATAAGCCAGCTCCACTTGGGCTCTGCTTGCATAATTAGCAACCCTGACTCCAACCCTCCCTCAGGGAGTAGGAAGTTCCGTCTGCATTCATGGATAACCCTCCCGCCATGGGGGGCCCTAGCGGGAGAGAAGCTGTCTGTTCGAATCCGGCTTCGGTTCCAATAAAAAATCTCTCTGAGAGATTTCCCTCGACCTGGACCTCATCTGTCTTCCGACAGGCGAGTTCCAGGTTAGAGTTTTTGGTCTTTTTGGTTTTGTTTCTGTTTTGTTTTTCACTTGTGCAGGAGTATTCGAATTGTGTGGAGGAGATTCATCCTCGTATGTGGGTGGGTGACTGACTGGCTTTGGCGGTGAAGATGAAGGCGAACATTGTTGGTTCACCAGACTTGGCCAATGCTCAACGGCATGAAGCAAGAGCTGCTTTTACACCCTTCCCCTGATTCAACTGTAATTTCACCCTTGTATCCTTGCAATCAAGGCTGTTAAACTTTTGGTCATAAGAAGTCGAATCACGCCGCATCTCATCAGCCCTCTGCCCTGCCATCCTGGTTTGGCCTTCCTCGATCGCAAGGACGCAGAGGTTGAACCCGGCAGCGACACTCCACCCACAAATTCCGACGCGTCTTCAGATCCTTTCGATGATGGCAGCTTCAGGCCCAACGAATCATGAGGACTGTCACGAAGATGTGGTGGAGTACACATCTAGTGCGCCAGTATAGAAGTGGGACTGCTGTATTCCGTGGTCGCTCATTGGATGCCTCGCCGGCAGCCCCTTTTCTCTGGGGTACTGAAGCGTGACCCACTCCCTGATGGACGCAGGACCCAGGATTTCAAGTACTCTGTGACCATCTACGGGCCGATCGGCTGCGAAGAGACCCGAAGAAACTGTGGGTCTGCCGTCTTCTCTTCGACGATGCTCAACTTTCAGACGCTGCCACAGGATCCCCGGCTTCGTCTATTGCCCCCACCCTCAAGCCTTGATGCTTATCCATGAGAACCCCGATGCATTTATCGCGGTTGTACAAGTGTTAGGACTCCAGCCACTAGGGAGGGACCGAGGTGTTTGCTGTGCATCGAGCCATGCCGCCGAAATATTTCAGCAGGAGACTCAATTTCATTGGAAGCTTCTACTCCTCGCTTGCACGGGCCTTCGGTACTGGCAGGTCACCTGCACAGAGCCACACCGACTAATCCAGTCTTGAGATTTCATTGACGCACATGAAAATGTCATCTTTCTCGGACCATCTATGGGAACAGCGACTTAGGGGGGAGAGCAACGGCATGGCGCTCCGTAACAACTGCAAGAGAATCCACCACACTGCCCTAAAAAAACCCCATAGTCAAGCAGACGACGGCGGGAAGTCCCATCTGCGTCTAAGGTCTTCATCAGCCGCACACACGGCCCTCTTTTACGTCAACCACCGCCCTGAACAGATCAAATGAGAAGTGTCGGTCGGATGTCCTCGCCCCGTTGGGTTTATGCAAGTTGCACCAACCCCACTTGCGTCGTGCATGATACTGATGCGGTTAAGGCGGATCGTCGGCGCCTCATCCGTTCGGATCTTCAAACTCCATTGGTTCGCTGTCGTGTGCCATGCCATTGCGGATCTCGATGCGGGCATAGAAGTACAGCTTGCTGAGCGCGGTTTGACATAAACCTTACGACGACGATGCCACGACGTAGGGGGGCTTTGGCGATGAATTCCCTGGACATAAAAGGATGGGCGTCTCTAAACCTAATAGTAACCTTTGCTCTACGATCGCTTGAATCAATCCTCTCCCCCCTTCTTCTTCGACTCCCTTTCGACATAGCAATCGTTAATATCTAGCCGTCCACGCCATCCCAGCCTGCACCAAATATGTCTCTCTCGGGCAAAGTGACGCTGATAACCGGCGGCGGCAAGAACCTCGGCGCGACGATCGCGACGCTGTTCGCGGCCGAAGGGGCGCACCTGGCCCTGCATTACAATTCGGCATCCTCAAAGGCGTCGGCCGAATCCCTGGCGGCATCCCTCAGCAAGAAACACAGCGGCATCACGGTGAAGACGTACCAGGGGGACCTGACGTCGGTCTCGAATGTCACGGCGCTCTTCGATGCGGTGAACCGCGACTTTGGCCAGACGCTCGACATCGTCATCAACACGGTGGGCATGGTCTTGAAGAAGCCGCTCAGCGACGTGTCCGAGGCCGAGTACGACCGCATGTTCGCCGTCAACTCCAAGGCCGCCTTCTTCATCACGCAGGAGGCCGCGAGGCGCGTTGTCGATGGTGGGAAGATCATCAACACCGTCACTAGTCTGCTGGCCGCGTACACGCCCTTGTACACCACCTACCAGGGCTCCAAGGCCCCGGTCGACTTCTTCACTAAGGGCCTGAGCAAGGAGTTGATGGGGAGGGGAATCAGTGTTAACGCCGTTGCGCCGGGGCCTATGGTAAGATGCCGGAGCGTACAGGTGTCGTGATTTATTGTTGCTCGTCCTCGCCCGCCTTTCCCTCGCAGTTATCATGCCCACCTGAAAAAGATAAAGACAATAGGCTAACTGGATGTCTAGGATACACGTACGTTTTATAACCACCTTTAGAACTACTCTGGATTAGATTCACCCCCTTCCCATTCTTCCATCCCTCCCCTTGATTGTTCATCCTGTACATCCAACCAGCCAATCCACCAGCCTGCCTCCCCAAAGATCCATAGCTACATGGTGCTATAAATAGGTACTAACCAAAAGATCGGGACAGCATTCTTCTACGGCCAGGAGACGCCTGAAGCCGTGGCGTTCCACAAGTCCAACGCCATCGGCGGCCGCCTCACACAGGTCGAAGACATTGCACCCATATTCAAATTCTTGTGCACCGAGGGCGCCTGGATTAACGGTGCGTTACAAAACAACCACATCTGCGGCCTGGATATACATGCCGAGTGAGATTCTGACATTCATCCTGCCCTCCTAGGTCAAACACTCTTCGCTAATGGGGGCTACACAAGCCGCTGAGAGGCTCCGGCGGCCGGAAATTTGGATATGGTCATGCATGCCTTGGCCTCGTCTTCCATGAATTCCGGAGGACAAATATGAAATGGACAGCAGCAGAAATGGGTAAGAAACAAGTCGCAAGTCAAGTCTATTCTCGGTCTCGAGTAATGGTAATTATCTCAATTATTTCTGCCAGAACCCTTGGAGGGGCATGTTTGACAACTGCTGCCATGAAACTACTTATTGAGCTCAATCGGGCTCTCTCCATGTCTCGTCCCCATTTCCCCATCGCTGGTTTCTTTGTTTCGCAATCAATTCCCGGGCCTGGAGCCGACGACCAGGCGCAGCCGTCCAGAATACTCTCCCAAAAGGACGTACCTTTTAGACTTCCAGCCCGCTTGTCTAAATGAACGCCTCCTCCTTCGGGGGAGGCACCATCCTCATCACGCACCATCTCACCAGCAAACCCCATAAGGTTCCACATCAAACTCCTAAAAATCAGCTCAAAAAGGCACCACAAAACAGCGCCGTCGCTAAGCTCAATGTACCATCAAGGGGGGTATCGCTCGTTCATGTCTTTGTCGGAAATATGAAAATAGTGAGTGTCACTCGTTGTGAGTTGGGTCATGTCAATCGTCCCTCCCATCGCCCAGTCTATCAGTGATGTTTCCTCAACCCGCAAATGTGTTGAATTAAGTGGGGTTTGCCAAAGGTTTTGAGAGACCGTCTGACCTGTCTGAAAGAGTCGTTTTAACCTGTTGTTCCAGCGGTGGTTCTTTGAAGTTTAGTCTTGGGAGAAACACCCTCGGACCTCTTAAAGGCTTAGGAGAAACCTCCGAGATTTGCTGTAGAATGGTTGTCCTGGACCTGGTCGTGCTAGTGCCTAGGTTATTGTTGGAGAGAAAATCAGAGTTGAGTTGTGGCACAGGCCAACTAGAAGGTCGTTTTGTGGAGGCTGAATATGTGAACATAGCCTGTAGCAAACGATTGCTATCATGCAACCTTCTCGTGCTGGGTGGACACACGATTCAGCGACACCACTGTGGTAGAAAGTCAGCACAGCTCTTCCGGCAGCTCGTCCCATGGCTGGGCACAGGGAAAGACTTACAAAAATCCTCCATGTCCCTCTTTTTCAGCACCTTATTGCTCCTTGATTTCCTTCCATGAACAATGTCGTCAAAGGTCACGCTGTCTTGCAGAAGATAATATACCCCAGCCATTACACAAAACACACCAAACGAGAAAAGCCATATTCGTACAACAGCAACGATGCTCGTCCGCTGCCCACCAACGAACCAACCAAACAAGCAGAAGAAGGTAGCGAGAATATCGACAAGCAAGATAGCCCCGGTGAGTTGCCAGGAGGGGATGCTGGACCAGAAAGGTCCATTCGCACGGGTGATGAAGATCAGCCAATTCTCCGAGAGCGAGATTTGCAAGAACAGTACTGAATCGGTGTGGCCAAAGTTTTGCACAATGCCTCCACTCTCGCCTCCAACGATCATGGTTGTCAGTGCAATCCACGTTCCTGCTGCCAGAACGATTCCGAGCAAGATGGACATCCCCCAAAGTTTGGGAAGATTCCACTTTACCGGCGTCTTTGAATAGGGCGCATTGTCGTAGGCGATGGCAAGGGTTGCGATGTCGGCAAAGATAGCAATGAAGACGACCAGTTTCAGGTTGAGTGACTCGTTCAAGATGGCGATCCAGAGGCCGAGGAAAATCTCTAGATGAAGCGACAAGGCAATGCGATAGACGACATATGCGTACATGCGGTGGAAAATCTGTCGGGAGGTTTTCAATGCGTCGATGATGGCCGAGAGTCCAGGGGCGAGGAAAACAATGTCGGCCGCCGAACGCGCGGCGTCCGAGGCCCCTTGCACTGCAATCCCAGTGTCGGCCTTCTTGAGCGACGGGGCATCATTGACCCCGTCGCCTGTCATGGCGACGAGATAGCCTCGTTGTTGTAAGATCTCGACCACATTGTATTTGTGTTGTGGGAAGACCTCGGCAAAGCCATCGGCAGCTTCCACAAAATCATACACTTCCGAACCAGACATGGTCCCGCCACCAGCGAGCCCGAGACGTTCAGCGTTGAACACGTTGGTGCCAAGACCCAACTGCCGCGAAGTCTCGCGAGCAATGCCCACGGCATCTCCGGTCAGCATTTTGATGGAAAGACCTAATGACTTGGCTTCGTTGATCGTCTTGGCTGTGTCATATCGGGGGGGATCGGCACAAGGCATAATCCCCAGGATCTCCCACGAGCTGTCTCCTCGCTTCCGTGCCACCCCTAGAGACCGGAAACCCCTAGTGGCGAACTCTGCGACTTTGTTCTTGTATGCGATGTCGATGTCCTCAGGAATCGGATGATCGTCCTCAACCGTACGGAGTACAAAGAGTGGAGACCCTTTGACGCAGATTATGCGCTCGCCTTGCGGCGATTCAACAATAGCACTGACTTTTTTCGACACCGGGTCGAAAGGGCGAAACTCGACCACTTTGTACTTGGATAATGCTTGCTTGGCCCGGGGATAGTATCGAAGGGCCTTGAGAAAAGCCTTGTCGATGGCGTCCATTCCCTTCTTCTTTCTCGAAGCCGCCAAGCATGCAGTAAGCATCATGTCTTCGGGTTCAACTCCTTCAACGGTGTATGGTTCATGAAGGGACAGTTTGTTCTTGGTCAAGGTGCCCGTCTTGTCGGAGCAGAGGATCTCGACTCCAGCAAGTGATTCGATCGCAGAAAGCTTCTGGACGATGGCTTTCTTCTTGGCTAGGTAGGCGGCACCAACAGCCATAGTGGTGGTGACCACAGCGGGAAGACCCACAGGAACGCCGATAATGGTGATTGCCAACGTGAATCGAAGAATCTGGACGATGCCGTTGGAGCGGTAGAAGGATGAGATCCAGACGACAAGCAAACTGAAGATCACCAAGGCAAGCAGAACCGTCCCAATTCCGTTCAGAACTTCGGTGAAATGGCCCGCACCACCGGACGCGGCATTGACCAAAGCGGCGGCTCGACCAACAAACGAATGGTCTCCTGTCGCTGTGACGACTATGAAGCATGCGCCTCGCTTTACTGCGGATGAGGCATAGCAGGTGTCTCCGAGATTCTTGTCAACTGCGAGAGACTCCCCAGTAATTGAAGATTGGTCGATTTGGAGATAGGCTTCTTCGGTGACAATGCGGCCGTCGGCAGGGATGATTGTGCCTTCTTCTAGTTGTAGAATATCCCCTGGAACCACCATTGGAGACTCAATCTCAACGAGACGGCCTTCTCTTAGAACGACAGCCTTGAGCGCCAAGGTCTTCTTTAGCTCTTCCACAATCGAGCCGGCTTGAAACTCTTGAACGAATCCAACTGTAGCGTTGAGGAGGAGCAAGGCGCAGATGACACCAAAATCGACCCAGTCTTCTAGACCGGCGGCGAGAATGGCAGCGGCCTGTAAGGCAGCACGTTAGTAGAAGCACAACTGAGATGGGCCTCGGCGCGAGGCAAGACCTGCATACCTCCATGACCGACTGAATGGGACCGACGAAGTAGCCCAAGAACTTCAGTAGCAGATTCTCCTTCTCTTCTTTCATTTGGTTGAGTCCGTACTTTTTCCGCCTGGCGACCACTTCTGGCTCTATCAAACCAACCCTAGTATCGGTCTGGAGCATTTCTTCGGGTACATGTCGAGCTTCCCCTTGGGCTTGAATCTCTGCCTCCATGTCGGCATCGGGGTCAAGAGACTCCAGCTCTTCAATCAGTGCATCCAAATCTTCGTCCTCCTCCTCGTCATCCTTTTCAATCCTCGAAACCTTTCTTTCTTTGTACAGATTGCCATTGTGATTCGTCGTCTTCTCCGTGGGAACTTCGTCGGCGGCGCTGATATGAATGCGAGGGGGGTGTTTTGGGGGACCGGAGCCCGCCGAACTGACGTCGGAAGGTATGTCTACCATACTGGCTAAGATAGGGGCATGAATATGCTGTTATCCTATGTCAACTCCATGGGTAGCGTAGTGTAAATGTCAGGGCTGGTGAGAGAGGATGCTGGATGTGGTAGACGTGTTCGGCGAGGCAGGAACGACACAGGCGCTTGCCTCGAGGGCAGCGGGGAATGGGTAGGGAGGATAGGCGATTGTAGCGTGAAGATGAGATATTGGAATTATCGGTAAGTCGAGTAAGAAGCAAGAAACAATTGGGTTGAGTGGACTAGGTAAGGATGATGGAGGATGGAGGATGCGGACGGCGGATGGTCCGATGATGGATGGCTCTTCACCCCCGCAATCCTGACCACTGGCTGGCGGCTTGAGCTGGAATTTCTTAGCGGCCTCGGCGCCGAGCCGAATCAACACAGGGCGCAGGCCACTTAAGCCTCAGTGCTCTTATCCGTACCGTCTCGCCGTGGGCACCGTGTCCATTCCTAAGAAGGTATTGACCGACCATTCCGGCCAAGGGGGCTGTGCTTGCTGCGAGAGACCTACTTGGGAAGCTCACGGAAGCTCTCTTGGAGAGGGGTGATAAAGTCGGGAAACATTCATTGTGTCACACGTAGAACAGAAGTCAGTCCGACCAGGTCCTGATCGACTAGGTCACTATGTACATGAATACTGCTGCCCGAGCAGTTGACAAGTCCCTCTGCTACAACCTGGCTAGCATCCAAGCCGAAGAATTGTCTTCGAATTTCCTGTGTAGAACGAACGCAAAATGAAGAGTCGCTGAACTGAAGCGCTCGACTGTGCCTCCGGATGAGATTCCACCGGTCGAAAGCTCCAGTCTCTCTTTCCCATAGATGCCTATTAATTTTGGGAAGTCCAACCATCGTCGCCTCACCAAAGTTTTCTCTCTCTGGCTGAGAGAAGCGGGCTGCCATCATGGACGCCGGAAATGCTGGAATAAAGTCATATACAAGGGGTATCATCCTGAATGGGAGTCACTGTCGTCAATGGTGCCTTTTGAGTTGTTCAACATGTCGAGGCGCTGAACCTGATTCAATCCTGATTGTTCTGTTGGCCGAAGGGGAATTGGAAGCCGGGTTGAAACATTGGCATCCCATTGGGTCCGAAGTTCATGAATGGCATGCTCGGCATTCCGTTGGTGTTGGCGTTGGCGTTGGTGTTGACGTTGGCAGTGTTCGAGTTCGATCTGTCGTTTCGATCCATTCGTCGATCATCGTCTCGATGCCTGTCATCTCTGGGACCATTCTGGCGAGAAGATTGAGGTCCACGTCTTCCACCTTGGTCGGTAGCAATGCGTCGACTCATCGCTGTTAAGGGTTAGATCACCTGTGCGTGGGGAGAGAAGGGAGAACACATACCTTTAGATGAAACACCAGCACCAATCTCAATGTCAGGTTCCTCCACAACCATGCCTTGCTCAATGGGAAGACCTCCGGTGCCGCCATATTCGGCGGTGAGCATCCACTTGCGATCAGCGTCGGTCAAGCGTTCAATGGGAATGACGCTAACGCCGGTTTGATAGTCACTGCAGTCACGTGGGCCGAAGCCGACACCCCATTTGGTCTAGAAATAGGTTAGCTGGGCTTCAGTAAAAAGACCGCCATTCACGGTCTGGCACTCCTGTAACTTACCCGAAGCTGTGAATCACCCAACTTGTATTCCTCCATACCGTCGCGGGCACTCTGCGCATCCCGACGATTGATCATCTTGACGAAAGCGTGGCGTTTGTCAATGTTGACAATGCACGTCTGCACCACGCCGAACTTACCGAAGACCTGGCGTAGCTGGGCCTCGGAAGATGTGACACCGCCCACAAAGAGGGTGCGACTGAAAACTTTGATATGACCCTTTGGTAAGGTTGAATCGTACGTTATGCTTTTGGGGCCTGGTGGTGGAAGTGACGAATCTTGGCTTGGTGGTGTTGGAGTCCGACCGCGTCTTCTACCAGCTGGGCTGCGTTGACGATATTCGTTGCCACGTCTGCCGTCACGGCCATCGCGATCATTACGGTACTGATCAGTTGCTGGGCTATCTCGACGGCGTCTTGGAGACAGCTCACGACGTCTATCATAGCCCGGAGAGCGAGATCGTGGTCGATACTGGCCCGGAGGCGAGCGGGTGGTGTCGTCACGTGATTGAGTAGTGGCCTGTCCAGCCCAGTTGTTCGCGGGCATTGGAGGCGGAAACGGAAGGCCATTCGAGCCACCATTGGCACCTTGCATGTTCAACAATTGAAGAGCCGTAGCCCATTGATCGGGGGGGATTCCCTGAGCAGCCAAAAGCTGCAGAAGCTGAAATTGAGCTTGGGTATCTTGTCCTAAAGGGGCAGGATTTTGTGCCACCGCGACAGGCACTTGCGGCTGAGGAAGGAAAGCAGCAAGCGGATTTTGAGCCATGTTCGCAGGACTCTGACTTTGTGCACCATTACTCATTCCAGCAAAGAGAGCTCCCAGCGGGTTTACAGCCTGCCCATTGCCGACAGCGGGAGCAGGGCCTGGGTTTACGGTATTGTTCGACTGAAGGGTCCCATTTTGTGAGCCTAATAGATTATTCAAACTAGTTTGCGGGGGTGCGGCAACGGCTGGTTGAGCGGCAGCGTTCTGCTTGGCCATGTTCTTCAGGGCCTCAAGAATGGCAGACGTGTCTTGCTGCGGTGCGGCGTGGACAGACTTGGAATTTGCTTGCTGGCCTAGGGGAATGAAGCCGGGAGCAGGCGATCCTTCAGGCGTGGTTGACACTACGCCGTGGTTAGCATTGGTCCAGCTCCGGTAGGAAGAAGAGCTCACTTTTATTAGACGGAGCATCAAGCTTTTCTTTGAGGGAAGCAAGCAAAGGGGCGGGGAAGGTGTTTGATCGCTCCCAAATTTCCAGTAGTTTCTTGATTTTGACCTGCCAAGGGATAAAGATGTGAGTGCAAGTCAAAGAGTCGCCCAAAGAGGGCAAAATAAAGAGGCAAACCCGCGGCAAGTTGCGTGTTTGCAAGGCAAAATGTAAGACAAGGTGCAAGACACGCTTTGCGCACCTGCACAACCAATTGTCCAGACGGTGTGAGATTTGAATGTGACTGTACCTTTTGATCTTCAGGGGCCGATGCAGTGATGTCGGTCATGAGCACGGGGAGCAGTTCGGTCACTCGAGTTACACCAGCAGCAAAAGTCCCATCAGGTGCTCCGCTACCCAGCTGTTGACCACTCTTTCTCGCTTGATCTACCCATTGTCGCGTTACCGAGTCTACAACATAGAGTACTCCCAACTTATGTGTTCCAGGCGTCTTTTTGAAGTGTGTATAGATCTTTTGGATGAGGACGGACTCTGACTAAAGACCATGTTAGTAACATGACAGAGTCGGAAGCGACAGTTCGACTCACTTGGATGTTGGCGGTGCACAGGGAGGTGATGGCGCTGATCTTGGAACCCGAGACTCCTGGAGGTTTGAGATTGAGCATGGACTGCAGGATTGAGTCCAGCTCTGCTACTGCCGACGACATTGTTGCCACGAAACAGATTCTTTCTACGGCGTTGATGTGAAAGTACGCAGGTGGTGTGACTAGGCCGACGGTAAGGAAAAGTCTTCTGGAGGCGGTGAGCCCGATCAGTCAAAGGCGTAGACCCTTCTGCCACCGGTCTTACAGACTTCAAGTCACAGATGAGATGAAGTTGACCCCAGTGAGACGCAAGTGTATTGTTTTCTTTCCCAGCTCTACAGTCCGGGTGGCAAGGACGCCTGCGTCTCCGTGTGAAGACCCAATCGAAGATGCAGGAACGACGGAACTATCGGCCAGACACAGCAAGAGAGATACTCGGGGTAAGAGATTACGGGATGATGGCGCTACATGCGCAGAGATGGGAAAGTGAGGTTGAAGTCGATGGATGGGGAATGGGAGACGGATGAGAGTTGGCAGCAGAAAAGGTGAGGTCAAAGAAGGAGCTTGGAAGCGGAGATGAAACAAAGGCGGCCAAGCAGGCTTTTCAAGCGGCAGGCAGCCACTGTGGCGGCGCGTGAGACTTCCCGTGACTTGCCCGTGACTTCTCCGTGACTCCAGCACGTGCTCAGTGATGTGAACTGCCAGGCACGTGACGTGAAGCACGGAATCCTATTCACGTGACTATCGGTCCTGTTTTCGGAGCGCGAATTTCACAGAGAGCTTAGCCTTGGCAGGCATCGGACTTTCGGAACTCTCGGCGCAAGCAAAGAGCAGGCTGTCCTTGCCTGTCTTTCACATGTGGAAGGCACTAGTAGCTCAACACGTCCGCCCGTTGGCTGGCTGATGATCCCCATTTTGACCCTTAACGCCAAAATACTTGCGATTGGGAGGTTTGCCGAGCCCCAGCTACCACCAAATCTTCCCTCTCCTTAGCTTCAGCTGCTCCCTACCATTCTTTGCCTTTTTCCATTGCCCGCATTCTCTCCAGACTTCCCTAAGTTCACTTCCTGCTTCTTGACTTGCTACCTAAGCTTTCATTATGGCTTCTTCCCTTCGCATTGGAAGCTCACTCCTTCGTTCCTCCGCCAGACCTTTCGTCCAGAAAGCTACTTTCAATGGTGTCCGCTGCGCCAGCTCCCAAGTAAGCATTTCCTTGAATTGTTGGGGGCTCTTACTGACCTTGTTGTCTTCAGACTTTGAAAGAGGTCTTCGCCGCCAAGGTACCTGGAGAGATTGAGAAGGTCAAGAAGCTGAGAAAAGACTATGGGAACAAAGTCATCGGCGAGGTGACTCTGGATCAAGTGTACGGCGGTGCTCGAGGCATCAAGGCACTTGTGTGGGAAGGCTCCGTCCTAGACTCAGAGGAGGGTATCCGATTCCGAGGAAAGACTATTCCTGAATGCCAGGAGCTTCTACCCAAAGCTCCGGGTGGCGAGGAACCTCTGCCGGAGGGTCTGTTCTGGCTTCTCCTCACCGGTGAGGTACCCAGCGAGCAGCAGGTCCGCGACCTCTCTGCGGACTGGGCTGCACGATCCGATCTTCCCAAATTCGTCGAGGAGCTCATTGACCGCTGCCCTACCGACATGCACCCTATGGCTCAATTCTCTATTGCCGTCGTTGCCCTCGAGCACACCTCCGAGTTCGCCAAAGCGTACGCCAAGGGCATCAACAAGAAGGAATACTGGTCGTACACCTTCGAAGATTCGATGAACCTGATCGCTAAGCTGCCCACGATTGCGGCCAAGATCTACCGCAACGCATACAAGGATGGGAAAGTTGCCCCAGTCCAGAAAGATAAGGATTATGGATACAACTTGGCCAACCAACTCGGATATGGCGACAATGCCGATTTTGTCGAGCTCATGCGCCTCTACTTGACCATCCACACTGACCACGAAGGTGGCAATGTCAGCGCCCACACCACCCACCTGGTCGGCAGTGCCCTGAGCTCCCCCATGCTGTCCCTTGCTGCTGGTCTCAACGGTTTGGCTGGTCCCCTACACGGCCTGGCCAACCAGGAAGTCCTGAAATGGCTCACTCAGATGAAGGAGAGCATCGGGGACGATCTCTCCGACAAGGCTATCACCGACTACCTCTGGGCCACGCTCAACGCTGGCCGTGTCGTTCCTGGATACGGTCACGCCGTTCTCCGCAAGACCGACCCTCGCTACGTGTCGCAACGCGAGTTTGCTCTTCGCAAGCTTCCCGAAGACCCCATGTTCAAGCTCGTCAGCCAGGTCTACAAGATCGCCCCTGGCGTCTTGACTGAACACGGCAAGACCAAGAACCCCTTCCCGAACGTCGATGCTGTAAGTTACCCGGAGCGCTGCTACTTCACGCTGGTCTCAAGCTAACACAATCTTAGCACTCGGGTGTTCTACTCCAATACTACGGATTGACCGAAGCCAACTACTACACTGTTCTCTTTGGTGTCTCTCGCGCCCTGGGTGTCCTTCCTCAACTGATCATCGACCGTGCTCTGGGTGCACCTATCGAGCGGCCCAAGTCCTTCAGCACCGAAGCCTATGCCAAACTGGTCGGTGCTTCATTGTGAGCTCATCAGGTTGCGGTATCTGGTGGGAAGGCCATGTACAATGCGACCAACGGTGTTGGTCTAGACACGGGGAGGTTGACGGGCAATTCAGGATCGGCTGTGGCCGGTTACGGGTTATGGCACCTTCGGTAGTCGATTTTAATCAATGAGCGTTCTTCGATCCATCCATAATGACTCCTTGCATACATCAATATCTGGAGATACCAGAGGCAAATTGGAGACGATGCAGTGTAACGGGCAGGAGTGGAAGGAACTCTGAGTGCAACTTACTTTAGGTGGCCGAAGTCCGACCCATGTATTTTTCCCCCATCGGACGTTGAGAAGTTGGGAAGTTGAGAAGTTGAGATGAGTGTTGGCCCAACCGCGGCCCTATCATGGCGCCGGAAGTCAGCCCTGACGGGAAAAGCTGATCCACCGAGACAGTTAGGCAGCACTTGGGGAGGCCGCACCCGAACTTTAGGGTGAGTTAGTACCTGGAGTTGGACGATGGCCGAGAATAAGATCCGCTCAACACACCGACGCCTGAGAACTAGTCTTGTTTAGGCGTGAATGGGGGATATTATCGAGGAGCAACTGGGAGGGTGCCGCAGGCAGTGCAAGCAACAGAATAATCTTCTCTGTAACCTGTCTGTCCCTTCGTTCTCACACGTTCAACCCTCTAGTCACAGCTGAACAATAAGACCCCCGAGCCCCCAAACTCGCGTCAGCAGAGCCCTCAGCCCATCCAACTTCAATTTCTGCTCCTGCTCCTCTCCGCTCGCCGTCATCCTCTCCATCCTGCTCCTGCACATTTCGCAGCCCTCCCCTCAACCTCTCTCTCCCCCAACCTTTACCTTCCAGGCGACGAAGCCAACTTACTCCCTTGGTCAGGGCAGACAATAGTCTACAGATATCTTGCCATGTCCGTTCAAGCAGCTCTCGCTCCTGCGCCCAGCGCCACCAGAATTGAGAAGAAGCCCGTCAAGTTCAGTAATCTGCTCCTCGGCGCCGGTCTGAACCTGTTCGAGGTGACCACCCTCGGCCAGCCTCTGGAGGTCGTCAAGACCACCATGGCTGCCAACCGGAAAGACACGTTTCCCGGTGCCATGTCCCGAATCTGGGGCCGTGGAGGTGTCCTCGGTTGTAAGTGAAAAAGCCATGCACATGAATATCTGGATCAAGACCTCGGCTCACTGATTTCGCGCGCAGACTATCAGGGTCTCATCCCCTGGGCCTGGATTGAAGCCTCCACCAAGGGCGCCGTCCTTCTATTCGTCGCCTCCGAGGCTGAATACTATGCAATGACCTTTGGTGCTAACAACTTCGTCTCCGGTATCACTGGAGGCATGGTCGGCGGTGTGGCTCAGGCCTACGCGACCATGGGTTTCTGCACGTGCATGAAGACGGTGGAAATCACCCAACACAAACTTGCTGCGTCGGGAGTCAAGCCCCAGTCTACCTTCAAGACATTCGCCGACATCTACAGAAAAGAAGGTATCAGGGGGATCAACAAGGGCGTCAATGCCGTCGCCATTCGTCAAACCACCAACTGGGGCTCCCGATTCGGTTTGTCCCGGCTGGCAGAATCTGGTATCCGAAGAGTGACCGGTAAGGAAGAGGGTCAAAAGCTCAGCGGGCTCGAGAAGATCATTGCCAGTGGTGTCGGTGGTGGTCTGTCGGCGTGGAATCAGCCGATTGAGGTCATCCGTGTTGAAATGCAGAGCAAGACCGTCGACCCCAACCGACCGCAAAACCTGACTGTCGGAAAGACTCTCCGATACATCTACAGCAACAACGGTCTCAAAGGATTGTACCGTGGCGTTACTCCCCGTATTGGTCTGGGCATTTGGCAGACAATTTGTATGGTTGCCTTGGGTGATATGTAAGTCTCCGCCTCGGTCACCGAACCTCCCCCCGCCCCTGTCCCCGTCGGAGATCAATTGCTAACATCCGGTTCAAACAGGGCTAAGGAGGCAGTGGAGAAATTGACAGGCGACAAGGTTACGGCGAAACACTAAACGGCGTTTTAATGGAAAGTCTGACCGAAACATGGACCGGACAGAAGCGGCGGCGCGAGATGTTGGTTTCTCCAAGAGTTCTTTATTAGAAGCAAGCAAGCTCGAATTGCCTTTTCGCCTCACGGGTTCACAGTCACGACTAAACATGGGGGTCTATGTTGGTTACACGGGAGACGAGATAGATCTGAAGATGAGGTTGATGTCGTCTCATAAAATCTGGTTTTGTTGATTAATTTCTTGGTGCTGGCTGTGTTTTTCGGATCAAAGAGGGCTGCAGGCGTGCCGTGGGACGGGACAGGTATGGAATATACGGAGATAGAACAAGCATGTTTGAGGCATGGTAGCACGAGGTCATCGATTGGGTCCTGTGCCGAGCCTTGCGGTGCAAGGCCTGAGAAATACACATACTCCGGTGCTGCAAATTCTCGAATTCTCCTCCGTCGTCGCTTGATTCCCCCTCCCCTGCTTTTCCCCCTTTCCTTTGATGCTCGAAGGACAAGGCTAACATGGGATCGCACCCTAGGTTCTTAATGTTCCCTCGCTCTCCACGGAACACTCGGGTCATACCACGGGCCTCTATCAGACTCGAAAGCATAGAAAGACTGACTACGTTGTCGAGACGGAAAAGGCTCACATCGTTCGATGTTGACGATACCCTTTCGCTGTGTCTCAGCATCGCGCTGTGAAAGAAGAGAAGCACTGAGAACCCGGTGACGGAGTGACAAATTGAATGGAATCATTCGAACTTTGCCTGGACGGTGAATGATGCCTCGTGCCACATTGCCGACAGTCGCCGTTCCTAATTCAAGAGCATCTATAAATTTCTAGGCTAGGATCGTACGTCGTCCACTTACTCTCTCTGTCTCTCTTACGCCTCTCCCTATATCTCTGTCTTGTTGAAATCAAGACTTTCACCCGATCTACACATGATCTCGGCCGTCATCATGAAGTCGACCAACTCCATCCTCAGCGTGGCTGTCACCTTCGCAATCGCAGTGGCCTTCTTCAGCATGATGAACCTCACCGACGCGGTACCCTCGAACCCAAGGCCACGAGACGATCTCACCGGCTGCAACCCCCAACCAACGACGGCGAAGCCTGGCTGGTAAAGAAAATTCTGCTCTCCCTTTCCTCCCTCCCTTGCGTCCCTTTGCCGGCTCTCTGTTCCATCCAACACGATGCCGTCGGAAATCCCATACCGTCCCAATCGTTCCAGTCCAGTCGCTAACGGTCCGCAGCACCGCCAGCTCGGCCTGCACGGAATGCTGCATCCTAAATGTCGCGGTCGGCAACGGCGGCTGCAACTGGACGCACCCGGTGCAGACGGTCGGCTTGCTGCAGGCCAACGACGGGACCTGCCACCCGCTCGAGTTCATCTTCAACCGTGCCTGGATCTCCGAGTGCACGCCGCTGTTCCACTGGGGCTGCACCCTGTACGAGACCGACAACTGTGACCGGTCCAAATCGTACGTCAATATCAATACCACCGTCGGTGTTTGTCACGAGGTTCAATATGACCTGGCGACCCAGGTCGGATTTCCGTACTTTCGATCGCTTTCGTGTTGATGGGTGCGGACGACAAATGCGATTGGGAGCCTCGCTGAGAATGGAAAGGCGTGAGGGATCTTTGCCTATCAACGGCTCGAGGGATTGAAGGGAGGGAGACGTTAACTGCCTGATAGACGAGCTCAATGAGTCGTGCCTGATTGCATTAATTAAAGTCGATCAAGTCAATAATCAATCCACCGTCTGTCTACCTTTCAATCTGCCTTGTCGTAACTGTGGTTCCTCCTCACTCGTCTTCCTCTATCAGCCGACCCTGCCTCCCGATGACAATTTTTCTCCGCCAGCTTCCCTCCAGCCTCGGCAAGCTGCACTGGATGGATATATACATTGCGTACACATCGATTAATCCAGCACGATCGAAGTCTCCCTTGATCTGTCAAAGCGGAACGGTTCCGGCAGATCGCATGTGGGTTTCCCATAGGGTCCGGTGTGAAATGAGTATGAGGCTGCTGTGTCGGGATTGAACAGCTAGTGGGTAGGTAGGCAGACAGTCGTCACGGAACCTCGCTCGATCATGCCATGGTAGCACCTAGGTAGTGAAGACACAGAGACAGAGTTCGACTGAAGAACCAATTCTCGCTTCTCTATTTTTTCCCTTCTTGCGGTGAAGGAGTTGGCTTTCTCTTTTCTCTGTTCTCACTCCCAACTTGACTCTGACCGTTGAACAACTAGGTTTCGGATTCACCTTTGACTCGGCTTCTTTCTGAACATCTGGTTTACATACACAGCAACAACAGATATCCTGTCATTCATTCATGATGAAACTTGATTCGGCTCTCATTCTTACCACCGCGGCCATGGCTCTTACAGTGGATGTGAGCATCAACGAGACGGCGCTACCGAACCTCACTGAACGAACGGGAGTCTGCGGCCTCGAGAACCAAGACTATTGGATAGACGGCTGGTGAGAAAAGAATCTCAACGGGCTTCCATCCGACACTGGGCTCCCCATTTTGCTGACAACTTCCTCGGTTCTAAAACCCCCCACAGCTCCGCGTGCCGAGAATGCTGCCATCTGAATTTCGGCCACCATGACTGCGAGACGGCGGTGACGACGTACCAGATTGGCTGGGACACCGTGTGCCAGAAATTGGCCGTCCTGCGCTCGTGGGATCTCAATCGCATGTGGATCTCCGAGTGCACCGGCGGTTTCACGAGCTGCACGCTGCACTCCAACACCGAGTGCAATATCGCGTACAACGTCACCATGGGCAATACCAAAGATGTTTGTCACCATACAGATTTTTCCATCTTTTCTTTCTCGTGCGCCGGGCCGCCGTGGCCGGGCCTATGATGGCGGGTGGGTAGAGATTCAGGTTAGAGAACCTGCATCTGACAGATAATAGAAGCTCTGAATTGGGGTTCTCAGATCAAGGACAGGGGACGAGGTCGGCGGAGCTGCATAGACTAGGGTTCTTTCTTCAACGCAAGGGGTCGAGGCTTCGGAGGGGCGCGGAGCTCAACTTGAAAGTAACATGCTGGCGAGCATATTAACGGCGGTCGAGACAACTCAGAATCACCGTGCGGTCGGCCACAAGGCTCTTTGGAGTTGCATCCGATTCTTCTATGGCAGAACGATATATTTTTCCAAGTGCTGGGGTATCGTACCTCTCAGGTTCTTACTCTTCAGCCATGTGTCGCTGAATAGCCGGTCGGCATATCGGTACGCCCCGTCGCAGAGGATGGTGACCACGGTATGATTAGGACCCAGCTTCTCCGCCACTTCTTTGGCAGCGACCACGTTCAAGGCGCTGCTAGCCCCCAGGTAGAGGCCTTCCTCGTCCAGACAGCGGTAGACCATCTCTATACTCTTTTCGTCTGCGATCTGGACGGCACCATCCAACTCGTTGACTTCTTGTTTCAGATTGTCGGTCACACGGCCCTGCCCAATGCCTTCCGTGATGCTGCCTCCGGACCTCTCTGTGAGCTGTCCACCAGAGTTGATGTAGGAGTAGAGCACCGAGCCAGGGGGGTCTGCCAGAAAGGACTTGACGGCACCGTTGCTGACGTCTTTCAAATACCGAGTCACTCCTGCCAATGTGCCTCCGGTTCCGGTGGCGCAGGTGAAGGCGTCGATCTTGCCGTCCGTCTGGGCCCATATCTCAGGGCCCGTGGTTTCAATATGTGCCCTCCTGTTCGCAATGTTATCAAACTGGTTCGTCCACACCGCTCCGTGTTCCGGGTCTTCTTTCTGCAGTCTCTCGGCGTGCCGCTTGGCTTGCCAGTTGTAGTTTTGGTCGTTCTCCCACGCCACCGCGGGGACCGGGTAGACTTCGGCACCCAGCAGCCTCAAGAGATCGACCTTGCCCTGCGACTGCGTGTTGGGCATGTATATGACAAGCTTGTATCCCTTCGATCTGCAGACGTGTGCGAGACCGATCCCTGTATTTCCGGCCGTGCCTTCGACCACGGTTCCTCCGGGCTTCAGCAGCCCCCGCTCCTCGGCGTCTTTGACGACATATAGGGCGGCCCGGTCTTTGACGCTTCCACCGGGGTTTTGGAACTCGGCCTTCCCCAGGACATTGCAGCCCGTCTCGGCGGAGAGTCTTTGGAGCTTTATCAGAGGCGTGTTTCCAATCGCTAGGCAGAACCGTCAGCGTCTAGAATACATAAGCTGGATCGTCTCTTTGGGCCGGGCCCTACCTCCTGTCAAGCCATCGACGACTCCCTGTGCCTTGGAGACGCGGATGCCGTATGCATTGATCGAGTCGGCCGCGGCGGCACGAACTGCGGTGGTAGCAAAGCGCCGGACCGACGACCTCAGAACATGAGCCATGCTGAAAACGAAAGGCACACCTCGAAAATCCCTGGCAATGCAAGACGCGTGAGAGGAGGGAGCGGCACGACTGGATAGAAAGATTGCTCGTTGCCGGTCGCGGAGAAAAAGTATTTAGTGGTCGGAAAGCTGGCTAGAAGGCCGGAAGCGGCCGACTGACCGACGATGTCGCAATATTCTTGTCAGACTGCAGATGTACCTATGTAGCCATCGAGCATCAAGCTTTCTCGTGCCATATTCTGTACTTTTACATTTCGTTAAGCATGATCGGCACTTGACTTCAAGCTGTCTTCAGCCACGAGTATCCTTCAACGTCCGTCATCCATCGAGTAAATAACGGGCTGAAAATGTCATTCCAATTCTCCAGATACCTTATCCAATCTGCGAGGGAGGCAATCCAAGGTAAAATCTGACATCCCCTCCCTCAAGCCTCAGCTCAAACCACCCTGCTTAGATGTCCTCTCGCACCCCTGATCTAAACGAGGCTGAGAGATGACACAACCGGGTCTCAAATTCATCGATGCCGGGCCTCCGCTGGACAAAACTGAAGTCGCTCGCATTCGAAAAGAGGTCAGATCTCACGTGGCTAGAGGCTCAGGGAAGGATGCGTCAGAGAATGAGTCGCCCAAAAACATTTCTCGCAAGCGGCGGCGACGGCCGTATTTGACCTGGTCTGTCCAGCTCCAGCCCGAAGGTCAACAAGGCGAGCCATCGAGTCGTGAGGTCGGCACCTGCAGCAGCCTAATAACGTGGCTTTCTGGCACTAACATGGTCCCTGCTTCAAAGAGCCCAGTCTATCACCAGCCCTTTGTTTCAGTTGTCCTCCACAATTGTGAGTGAGTGAATATCTGGCGCTGATAGAGGCGAATGGGGTGGGAGGCGATCCCTCAGCGCTGGCTTAGAACTGACATAGAAACAGATCTCCAGCATCTTGCAGTTGCCATTCCTGAGCTCGATGGTGAGGGCCAGACGGCCTTGTTGAGAACGAGGTGGTTCCCTATGGTTATCAACTCTCCTATCATCTTCCAAGTCATCGTTCTTTTCTCAGCCTCGCACTACGCCGCATATCGGGAAGACACAGCCTTTGCCCCAACTATTCTCTATTTGAAACAATGCGCCCTTGGCGGAATCTCCCAGTATCTGTCTGCTGCCAAAGGGACGGTCCGCGACGAGCTCGTCGCAGCGACAGCCAAAATGGCATCATATGAGGCCATATATGGAGATATACATACATATCACTCCCACATGGAAGGGGTGGAGGAGATGCTCAAGATCCGAGGGGGTCTTGGTGCCTTGGGACTGGACGGATTCTTGTCGCGGTTGCTCGTCTTCATCGATACCAACTCTGCCTTCCTTCTCAACACTCACTTGCATCTGAACGGGTCATCTTTTCCGCGACTGCAGCCCTTCCTGCTGCCCAACCCCAGTCGCTTCATTGGCATAGATTAGCTATCCACCCTTTGACCAGAATCAAGGGACAGGGCGGAAAGAGTGGCATTGATATCTTGGTATATGGAGCCACTGAGATGACTGCAATTTCAAATCTACATATCTGCTTCCAATGTGGCAATGTCGAACTGCAACGAGCATGACTATTTTCTGCATGAGCCCCCGAGATACAAGAGTACATTCTAGGCACTGCTCACCTTCCCATTGCCCCACACAATCTATTCCAGGGCGTCAACGAGGACAGCAAACAAGGCTACAGACCACCTCAAAAAAAGCACGCAGGTGAACACATAAGAGGTTCTCCGTTGACAACCAGTCGGTATCAGTGACGGCCAAATTCTGCCATATCACCACTTGAAAGGAAGCCGAAGAATGTGATGGGGTGGAAATGATCTCCAGCCCATGCAGTACCATCTGGACATCCGCCTAATTCGTCATTGATCGCATCGTTGGTGCGAGAGATTCATACATTCGGAAGCGAAATCCATCCCGCCGCAGAATCAAAAAGTCAAGATGGTCAACATCCAATTCTGGATGACTGAATACCAAGAAGAGAGGAGGCCGAAAGAACATGTAATAGTCATTCTGAGGAATGTGTGCGAGGTCAATTTAAGCATCACGTGATGGCGCGTTTTCTGGACGCGTCGCACTTCAACGTGCTTTCTCTCTTCCTCCTTCAGCTCCAGACAAAGACAACCCTCTTCACGACAAACCTCTTCACGACAAACCTCTTCACGACAAACCTCTTCACGACAAACCTCTTCACGACAAACTTCTGCACTTCTTGGCTGGGATGTGTTGACACTTGGTATCGGCTGGCAGTCATGTAGTCATGTCGCTGTCTGGTATTTGTGGTTGTTGGTGAACTGAAGCAGCTCATTCGCCAGCTTTGAAGAGCTCCAAACCACCCCTCCCTTCAGCTCCTCGTCCGTCAAATGGCCTTTAAATTCGCGTGGCTCGTGCAGCTGCTCGAAAGCTTAGATGCCGTCCGACTCAAGAAGCGGATCGTCTCCTCTCGTGCCGACAAGTCGGAGCACGAAATTGTCAAGGAATGGTTTAATGACCATGGCCAACATATTTCCCGCCAGGGCTCCTCTGCCGTCGCCTTCCTGTACTGCATCTTCCCTGAACGCCTGAAACATCGAACCTATGGTCTCCAAGAAGTCCGCCTAGCCACCATTCTTGCGCGAGCCCTCTGTCTTGGTTCCACTCGCGCTGGCGAGTTGCGCAAATGGCGGGAAAAGGGGAATATTGACTTCCCAACATCTGTCGAAAAGGTCATGGCCGAAGCCGAGAATTTAGCACCTGCACCCGGTCATGAAGTCACCCTGGACGAAATTGAGACCGCTCTACAGCAGATTTCCAGGACCACCGCCGATCTGCTATCGGCCCATGACGTCCTTCCCCCAATCTTGAAGCGACTACACAGCAAAGAAGCGAAGTGGCTGATGCGCATGATATTGAAATCCTACTACCCTATACAAATCCCCGAGCAAACAGCCTTCTATTCCTTCCATTTTGCTCTCTCCGATTTGCTAGCCGTTCAAAGTTCCATCGAAGCCGCCGTCGAAGTATTGGGGCATGACGAAATGTTGCACCTTCCCTACGTGCCGTCAAAGGATGAACTCCCAGTATATCGCAGCATTGCGGCGAGGTACATTGTGCCCAAACTTGGAGTAATGATCAAACGCCAGTCCTATTTCAAGGCGAGAAGTATCAAGCACTGTGCACAGATGACAAGAAAAAGGTACATGAGTGTGGAGAGGAAGTACGATGGGGAATATTGCCAAATCCACATCGATAAGCGTCGCGGAAGAGACTGTATCCAGATATTCTCCAAGAGTGGGAAGGATTCAACCCAAGACCGAATTCGACTTCATGGTGCTATTGAAGCCGGCCTGCAGTTGAATCAGCCAGACTGCCTAATCCAAGAGAACTGCATCGTCGAGGGTGAACTTTTGGTTTGGAGCAAATCCAAAGGAGCAATCCAGCCATTTCATGTCATTCGCAAGCATGTTATGCACGGCGGTCGATTTTTAGGTGCCGAAGTTGACTCACAAAGAGCTCACGACGAGAACCTGATGATCGTCTTTTATGACTTGTTGCTCCTTGACAATAAGGTGTTGACCAAAGAACCCCACAGTCAGCGAAGACATGAATTGCAAACGATTATCAAGCATGTCGACGGGGTTGCTGAACTTGGATATCGCCGAATTATCAACTTTGCCTCTAGAGGTGCAAAGCTGGAGCTCCGCAACCTCTTCGGACGTGGGATTGCTCAGAGATATGAAGGGTTTGTTTTGAAAGGCTGCAGAGATCCTTACTTCTCGTGGGATCAGAGCGCCAGCGCCATCAAGCTGAAAAAGGACTATATCACTGCTCTCGGGGATACTGCTGACCTTTGTATTGTTGGTGGGCGCCGCGATCAGAGCGCTGTTGACCATCTCGCTATTGGAGAATTGTCCTGGACGTTATTCTATCTTGCTTGTCTTGAAAACAAAGACGAAGTGCGCAGATTTGATGACAAGCCTAGTTTCCGCATCTTGGATGCTCTTTCGCCTCACAGCCTTTCAAAGGATAATATCCGTCACTTGAATATGAGAGGTCAATACCTTCAAATTCCCTTCTCGAGCTCGTCGGACCACTTTGATATCAAATTTGATCACAAAGGGCTTCAAGTTCTTGGACCTACCGAATTGTTCAAGTCCCCAATTGTCGTCGAGGTCATGGGCGCAGGCTTTCACAAGCCACCAAATACAGCCTCCTTCGTCCTTCGATTTCCTCGGGCCACAAATGTGAAACTTCACATGGATCGATCGATCTTGGACACCAACACGTATGAAGAGTTGCAAGAGATGGCCCAGAAGAGTATTAATGTGTCTATTGATCAAGAAGACCAAGAGGAAGCCGAGTGGATTCGTCGCCTAGAGCTAGCCGACGGTAAAAGCCGGGTTTACGAGGAAGATTCCGAAAGTGCTGCAAGCTCGTCCAACGGCACTGCCAGTCGAGCCCCTACGAGGATGACAGCTTCAGCTGACGATGACGGCTTTGTGTGGACAGACAAAAATGCTATCTCACCATCACCGATCGTTGGAGAAGATCAAGAAAGGGATAATGTCCAAACCGCGAGTGCGGTTCTTGTGGATTTGAAAACGAACCCCCCGCAAGAGTACAAGGGGATCGGCTCCTCTCTTTCCGCTGCATGCAATGAACCACCCCGCAAACGACAAAAAACATGCGCCGGGCCTACCTTAGCTCATACCATACACACCCAAGTAACGATGGGAGACACTTTAGCTCCAGCGAGAGCGGAGCCTTCTCTCATGAGCCTTTCACAATCAAAGCGTCTTGTCCATCAAGCATCGAAAGACGTTCAACCATTTGATCCTCCCGCTGTATTCCGTACTCCTAGCACAGCTCAGATGCAAAAGAGCGGCTTAGGCCCGCTCCGCAAGAAACGAACACCGCTTGCCGAAATTTCAAATTCTTCTCACCATGGTTTGAGAAAGCCAGCCTCAGGTCTCCTCACTTCGTATGAAGCGGAGAAAGAGAATTCGACCAGTTCAAAACCCCAACGCCTCGACTGTGAAGCCGAACCAATCATTGTCCAACAGAAATTCGCCAGTATCAGCCCGAACTCGCCTCTGTCCACAGAAGACTTCGTAAAACAAGTGCTTACTTCCCATTGGGTTTCCAGCCAAGAAGATACGTCTTTAGGCACGAAAATGCTTTGCAGGTGTCTGGCACATCGATTGCTGCTAGTTAGGCTCGTCGACACGGCAGTGCCAAACCAAGTTGCACATGAGATGCTTGAGATTGCCAAGGGCGTCCTCAAAGCCCGGAGAGAGCTTCCTGGCCCGTCATGTCGACGAGTCCAGAATGCGCGAGTTCAAGGAAAGGGAGAGCGTAAGAATCAAAAGATGGTGGTGTGGTATAACCGTGGCATTCAAGACTGTGGCGTGAAGTACAACTGCTCCGACGTTGGTGAGGAGGGCAATAAGCCCAATAAATGCACGTTGCTAGAGGATTTGCACACCCACCGATCTGCCTTTGTTGGGTGCTTGCTCTTCACCTGCTCTAGCCAATTCTGTTCCCCCGAGATGGCACTCGAGTACGCAGACCGAACCACCGAAATCCTGCCGATCTTGAGATGGACATCAGACTACCAGCCCGATTTCGATTGGGATGGTATCCCCGGGCTTGCGGGGATCTGGAATTGGGAAGACAGAACTGACTGGAGGAATAGATTCTTCTGCAGCCCGGAGTTCTTGGTGGACGAGTGGACAGAATACGTATTTCATCCAAAGTCGGCACTCTGGGAGATGAATAAGGTGGGAGATGATGATGATGCAGCAAAGCTTGCTCAAAATCGCGAGGCAATGGAAGTCAAGGCCATCTTTGACTGGAAGAAGGTCATGTCACTTCTACCGGAGTTATACTGTGATGCGCCGAGCTATACAAGAAAGAGATCCGACGCTCAACCGGCTTGGTTGGCGAGGTTTTGTTGAGTTCTGTCGGGCCACGCATTGCAAAAGAGAAGCGGGATAGACAAAAGCGTTGGAGGCTCTGGTCGTTCTCTCTCTATCCCTCTTCTTTCGATACAACATATTCTCTTCCAAGGTTCTTGGAAATTGTACATATTATTATTTTGGCAGCAATCCCTCGCACGTGGGGAAAGGGGGGTGAGTGAGACTGAGGCACAGAACTTGGGTCCTGGTAAACAGTACAGCGAACCATGGCTTGCACCCCCCAAAGTGAGAGCGTGCGTTATTCTGGGCCGCACGGGCATGAGTAAGACTTTGGACAAGTCTAGTGTAGATAAGTTAACACTCATGAAAATACGAGTAAGTATTACATTGAGACCGTCCTAGGGGGGGCACTGACCCCGCCGTTAGGTTCGACTTGGAGACGACACGAGTAAATGTTACAATAGGTTCTTGGTTGAGGGTGGACAATCGATACAGTTTAGATTGGCCTCCTCAAGTGGCTTACATCGAAGCATATATACACATGTACCTCTAGGCACCAAATATCCATAATTATATCTTCTATCATGAGCGGAAAGGGGCGAGGAGTCACGTGGTGGTGTTCCATGGCCACCGGCGAGAACATTGCTGAATTCGCTGCAAAGGATATTGCCTCACAAAAGTGAGGGAGTGAGTGGCGTTGAGATGACTATCCAGCGCTGTCGGCAATCGAAGTCTGGTATGTGTTGTAAATTGTGTGCGCTGTTACAGAGTGAGCGGCGTTCATCCAGGGTTTTGGAGTCCGGTGCTTGCTTCCGTCGCTGGCGAAGGGGTTGAGTTTCTTTCCTTTTTGGTTATTTTGAAGAAACCACAGAGATTTCCGTCTCTGGCATTCGTGGCGCCAACAAAACCTCTCCTGACGGCTTCAATCGCCAAAAAAGGAATCCCATAGCCATTGGAGCCAGCCTCCACCGCCTTCACCCCCTCCAGATCCGGCGTCTCCACCGACGTCGGCCCAGGGGTCCGAGTCTTCCTGACCCCAGACATCTCCGTCGTGGGACTCGCTCTGCGAGTCGAAGCCGCCCTGAGCAGACTGCGGATCGGAATGCTGAGACTGATCGAACGATCCCTGTGGGTCGGCGGAGATGCCTTGAGGTTGAGATTCCCGGTCCTGGTCCCGGCCCAAACCTCTCTGCATGGCCTCATAGCCTGCCATGGTTCCAGCACCGGCGATGGCTCCTTCGCCCATTCCCGCCGCTCCTCCGGCGGCAGATCCGACTGCCCGGCCGGCTCCGCCGACCACTGCGCCGGTGGCGACCTCTCCAGCCCCTGCGGCCCCTGCGCCAGCCGCGCCGGCTGCTCCACCGGCTGCTTCCCCACCTCCACCCATCCAGAAAGGAAGCATCATCCAACTGTCCCCATTGCTGTGCCGAGAGAAATAGTCGAAATCGACAGTGACGGCCGTAGCCAGCATGACAGCTCTTTGGTCCAGCGTCATGCCGTACTTGTCGTCCTTTCCTCCCACCACCCCGGCATAGGCCTGCTCGGCCTGGGCCGTCCGAGAGATCATGTGGCCTTTCTGGGCCTCCTCTTCTAATCCGGCCGCATCCATTCGTAACACGTAGCTACCCGTGTCGGTGAAAATCTCACGCGCAAAGCCGCGGAAACTTCGGTTCACCGAGCCTATGAGGCGCTGATCTTCACTCATAAGAGAGAAATCCCAGGATAAAAACGGTTCGTTAATCGACGCAAATTGGGTAAATGAGAGGTTGGCGTTGGATTGTGATTGTGTGCTGGACAAGCCCTGGCCGCTCGAGTGCCCGGGAAAAGCACCCGGCCCCGGCTCACTCAGGACGGGATCGTGGGAAAGGAATAGATGGTACTTGCGTCTTAAGGGTGCCCATTCGGAATGGGCCTCGCCAATGACACGCATTTCATCCTGTGGAATCTGCGAGATTTGCTGAAGGTTAGCCATATCGCTGCCGCTTGAGGGCTCAAGTGACGTTGACGTCGACAGGTGGATACCAGAGGTAGAGGCGGGCTTCAGGGGATCCAAGACTCGGATCCGTGATTTGATCCACGAGAACGGTCGATGGAATCTAAGGACTTCTTTCGAGTGACGGTCAAAGATGTGTGTTGTAAAGGCTCGGTGGGTCCTAAACCACTGTCTCTTCATAGCCTTACCCATGCCTCCATCGTGCTCCGCCATGTACCCGATATGGTTTCCGTGCGGATCAAGAATGACATAGCGATTAGCCTGCTCAAACCCAAGGAACAGGTTCAACATTTCGACTTGCCGCTGTACCACGATGCCTGACTGGGTGAGGAGATTGGTGGAGGGATGGTCGGACTTGAGGATGGCATTTGCATCCTCAGGAATATGCACAGGAGCAAGCAAGCTATTGTCCTGAGGGTTTGTTTCGGCTAGGATGTTCTCCATCGACGGAGGCTTTGGAGGGGCCTCTACAGAGGACGGCGGGGAGGGGTTTGCGTCATCTTGACGGGAAGAAGAAGTGGGAGTCGAAGGTGTGCTATCCTTGGGGGGTGACGGTTTGGTCGATAGCGAGCGTGTGTTGTTGATTCTCGTCGAGGCGATGGCTGAGGAAAAGCGCAGGCTGGGTTTGAGCGCAGCGCATGCTGGCCGGATGGCGAGAGTCACGCTCCTTTGCATGTCAGATTAGCCGCAGTGAGTGAACAGGGCTGTGGAATTCCAGGAGCAGCATTGATGATGAAGGTTCTGCGCGGTGGCAATGACGGACTACAAAGTGACGATCAAATTGAATGTTTGATGGATGAAAGCTTCAAGTCGTGAGAGATGCCAAGCTCTCTCTCTCTCTCTCTCTTTCTCGCACTCACGGGATGACGTGAGATAGAATCATTTCCCAGAGAGAACACGAACGTTTAGTTGATGCTGTGCAAGAAAGGCTTTAGAGGGGCAGATGTCTAGGCTCCAGATAGGATTGCGCAGGTCGTCCTCTGGAGTTGGATGGGCGCTGAAGCAGCCACCACCGCGGCACAGTCCATGTCCGCCATCCATATCAGGATGCTCGGTGCTGCCGCTTTAGTCACCCACAGATCGCATCGACTTGGCGTTCGGGGAACCTTCCACATCTGTTGGTTCCATCAACCCGTTTTTCATTTTTCGTTCTTCGTTCCTCGTACTTCGTACGTATACACAAAATTTCTTGTTACCTCGGGGATTACAAAGTTCCCAGGTACTTGGAAGGGGCAGGCAGCAAGAATAGTCAAACGTGAGTGGTTGGACGCCTGGCGACGACCCTCTACAGCACCAGGTATGTGGTGCTTCTTATTGCTTGAAGCTGCAGCGGCAAGGAAACACCGGATGTTCGGATGGTCACCTTATACAAGAAGATGGGCCAATTGCAGCCACAACCATGATGCCTAGCATTTGCCCGGCCGCGAAGGATTTCAGGTGAAACCTGAGCAATTATTCACTGCAAGATTGAGGGGCCCCGTCCTATCACGCTGGCACCGTGTCCCTCTAGCCAGACAGAGTTCGTATAGTAGTTGGCCCCATGGAGGACCAGCCGGCCAATTGGAATGGCCTCCTGAGCCAAAAGGGCAACTTGCACGAGAGGTGCCCAACGGGAGAGGGGCTTGCAAGGCGGCAAGCCTGGAAAAAGGCCTCTGAACTAACCGTCTGAATTGCACAGCTGGCCACGCTAGCAAGGGCTTTGTTTAAGCGACTGCGGGAAATACCTATCATTCCAGCGCCCCGGCGCTGCTTAATTCGAGTGGTGCCGGTCGGACTCGTCCCACTGGGCTGTTCACGCCCGTTGTTCTTTCTCTTACCAGTACAGGTACACCGAGCCAAACTCTACAGAGTTAGCATTCAGCCAGGCGGCCCCAAAGCTGTCCTTTGTTGTACCCAGTATTTACTCAGTACCCAGTATCGTTCCATTCCATGCTCTCAGGGCTGAGCAAGCCGTGGGTGGATTCGACAATCGATGGTCCAAATTCCGGAGGCTGAGCACAGCACCCTTGGGCCTGCTCTGTGCTCGGATTTCACCGCGTCGGGAACCAGCGAGTACTCAAAAAGTCAGCGACGAAGCCATGGCCCCTGTTACGTTCCGCAGTGTTACAACTCTGCACCAACGCGACTCTGTTGCACAGTTCGGACTTCTGTGCACAATTGAAACGTCTGGGTGTGTCCTGAGGTTAGTACTGACCAATTTACAAGGGTCCCCCGTACAGGGCCCGAAACACTAACAGGGGAATCAGAGATCCGAACGAAACTAGGTGCCACTGACAAATACAAGCGCAGGTGGCCTTATGGCCCCTAAATAACTCCTCCACTTGCCAAAGTAGCAGAGGCCCGAATGAAATTGAACAAAACGACCGCCAGCGCCCCCAAGTTGATTCGACACACTCTTGCGCTGTCGACGTCGACGCCGCCAACCTCTGCACCATGCTGGGCGCATTTATTGCGTTGACTCTTGCCGTTCGCGGCGCCCAAGCCCAGGTCATCCCTTCATCAATTGTAGAATGGTTCTGGGTGTCCGGTGAGGGCGACTACTACCCTTCAAGTCGTTGACTTCTTGCTGACACGTTTCTCTCTACAGCTATAACCGTTGGAGACTTTCTCTACTTGGACGGTGGCGAGCAATATACAATTGATGACAACACTGTAAATGCTACTCACCGTGAGATGTCTCCATACCCTACCGTCGATCGTCCGAGTTAACATGGCTAGGATCATCCACGATTGCCATCGACTTGACAAAGTCATGGACGAACAGCACCCTCGCGGCTGCCGGAACTTCTGCGAACCCTGACGGGATGGCACTTGTTAGGCAGCCCGTTTTGTTCTACGACAAAGCGCAGAACACGGTCAGACGATATGGCGGCTGGCCCTATGATATCACGACGTTCCCGTCGGTTCTATGGTCATTCGAAGCAGGATCGAGCCAGATTACCTGGTCGCAGGACTCTGCTCCTTCAACGAAAGGCCTAGGAGTCAGCTCCGAAGGACCATTTGCCCCCGCCAATGCATATTCGGACTCGACTTTCTTCAGCTTTGGGGGGAATGTTTTTGCTGACCAACCCGACATGACCGTTCTTAACGGCCTGGTGACGCAAAACCTTTCCGCTGGGACGTGGGACAATTCCAGTACTGCCGACATCCCTAGCCAACATAGGTACCGAACTCAGGCTCGTGCAGTCTTCGCCCCGAACTTTGGTAACAAAGGCTTCTTCGTCACTGTCGGAGGAGAAAGCCCGAATACCGAAGCATCCGTTTATGAAACTGGATCTTCCCTGGTCGACATGAGCATCATCACTCTATACGATGTTGAAAATAGTACGTGGTATACCCAAACTGCGACTGGGGATATCCCCCCTCCGAGATCCGAGTTCTGTGCCGTTGGGAGTGCTTCCAAAGATAACAGCAAGTTTGAGTTGTACGTCTCGGTCCTTCCATTCTCAAATAACCGTGTGGGATTGTCTAACCCGGGTTATAGATTTGTCTATGGCGGCTCCACCTCCGGTGACGCCGACGTGAACAACCCTGACGATGAAGGCTACCTAAACGTTTATGCGCTGTCTCTGCCGGGGTTTCGATGGTTCCAGTCGAACCAGAGTACGGCGGTGAGGAGAGCCTGTCACACCTGCAGCGTCATCGGGAATCGACAGATGATCTCTGTCGGAGGGAGGCAACCCAGCACTACCGACGTCCTCGGCTCTACACCAGATCCATGGGTGAGCAGCATTGGAGTCTTTGACATGACGGCATTTCAGTGGGCGGACCAGTACGACCCATCCGCCGAGGCGTATCAGAGCCCTGATGTCGTCAAAGAATACTATTCCACGAGCTACCAAGAGCCGACCTGGACTGATGAATCTCTTGCCTCGGTCTTCAGTAAGCACCCCCCCCCCCCAAGGACATTCTCCCTCTCCAGTGAGTATGACTGACATTAATTCAACAGGTTTCACTGCTAAAAGCAGTTCGTCATCGACTTCAATACCGTCGAGCTCCCCCTCGAGCCCCCCTTCAGACTCGTCTTCAAGCTCCTCAACTCCCACTGGAGCAATCGTCGGAGGTGTTGTGGGAGGAATTGCGCTGCTCGTCATCCTCGGAGGCGTGGCCTGGTGGTGGAGGCGTCGAAACCGGGCGCACAGACCCCCCTCACAGAAAGAGCAAGAGTCTGACCTGATGGCATCCACGGAGGCGGAGGCCAGTCATCCCCGATTTGAAGTCGACGCGGGAGATTTGAGGTCAGAACTTGATGGCAGCGTGGGCACGAATAACCCAGCGGCCTTTATTGCCGAACTACCTGCAACACCTGCATACGATAAGAAGCGAGGACTGAAACATTAGATACCCCAGAGCCATTGCCCTTATACTTAGATCAGTCTTGTAACTTTCAATCAACTATTTTTCCCATGACCAAAGTATGATTGTTACAAGTTTTGAGTGAGGAAGTCCAGCTATTGCACGTTTGCGATTAAGGAATCATGTGGATTTTAACTCGAAGGATCCTCTCTCGCTCTCGAGATCCGAGATCCGAAGCTCGCCGAGATGCCATGTGAATGCATCAAATTTCCTCCTTGCATGTTATCTGAAACTTCACTTTAATTGCAGGAAGGATTTGGTTTTCACCACGCCTCCTACCTTAGTCGACGATCTTTGACACAATGAGCGAAACTCGGAGCTTGACGGCTCCTCCTGCATAGTTAGTAACTAGGACCTTAGTTAGTGTCGATAGAGGGTCAAGTATACTCGACCTTCAGTCTCGATGGCGTGATCCGTATTTTCGGCCGATCTTTCGGCCACCAGTCCAAAATTTTGCTCTTGATGAACTAGTCAGTACTCTCGCAGAACATTTATATCGAGGGGGGGACTTCAAGCCAGGGTTTGGAGGGTGCAACCAAAGGTCTTAACGTTCATTCCTCATGTTCTACCTTCTTTCACATCAACCCGTAGGAGAGAGGAGCCATGTCCCGAAAGGCCCTCCAGGTAACCGCACAAGGCTCCCCCAGCCTTGTGTCAAACGCGCCTCTCCCTCGGCTACGGGATGACTATTAGTATCGTCGCCAAGGCCAAATCCGTCGCCCTGAACCCGACCGAGAATCATCATCTCACCCTGCTGTCCGACCCCAGGACGACCCTTGGATGTGACTGGTCGTGGGTTATTACCGCCGTGGGCAAGAACGTGTCCTGCTTCAAGCCTGGAGACGAGGCCTTTTGATTCTACCATGTGGGTGAGGCGTAAGCCTGACCCCACCACGAGAGCGGCTCTTGCAGAGGGGACTGTTCCGGCATTCATGCGTTGATGGGCGAGGTATTCAACTTCACTGGAATGCCTGTATTTCCGCCTGACCTTGTCTCCATTGTCAGATTGGGTGTGAAGTTTGGGGGAAGCACGCTGTGCCAGTGGGAGTGCAGTGTAGTAATGCGGTTAATTATTTAAGCGGCTCGGCAAGGCTCTAGCACCGGACCACACACGTGACCAGGCTAGCAACTCATGTATCGAACTGACTCGGTACTTACTTTCATCCAGCAAAACTTCATCTGATTCCGTCACTCTGAATACCAATAGCCCAGAATGCCCTTCATTACCGTCGCTGCGGCCACACTGGCGTGCGTGCCGCTAGACTTCAAAGGGAACCTCGAGAAGATCCTAGAAAGTCTGCGCATCGCAAAAGCCGCTGGTGCGAAGATTCGTACCGGACCGGAGGTGGGAAATCTTCGGATCGAAATGATTCCAGTGTCAACCACGTGGCTAACTTGACCCAGTTGGAAATTCCTGGATATGGGGCACTTGACCACCATCGTACGTCATCAAAGCTCCGACCGTTCGCATCCATGGACCCTCTTGCTGATTGGGAAGTGTAGTCGAAGGTGATTCTTTCCTCCACAGCTGGGAGGTCCTCGCCCAGATCCTAAACGACCCCGTGTGCAAGGACATGGTGGTTGATGTTGGCATGGGCTTGCGACATCGGAATGTACGCTACAACTGCCGTATCTTACTTACCTACAAAAAGATCTTCCTTATCCGGCCCAAGATGAGCCTCGCCAATGACGGTCTGTACCGTGAGGCTCGTCATTTCACTGCCTGGGTAAAACCGAGGACCGTCGAAACCTACTATCTTGAGAAGGTAGTCAGCGATGTGACTGGACAGAAGACAGTACCCATCGGAGACGTGGTTCTTTCGACCTTGGATACCGCGATCGGGTGAGCATCCTGCCGTCCATTCCAAAATTCTCTGCCGCATTCTTGCCGCATCGTGCTTACGATAACCTAGTTGTGAGACCTGTGAGGAGCTTTTCACGGTATGTGATAACCTAGATCTTACATCTATCACCCATTTTCAACCGTCCCCCCTAACTTTCCTCAAAGCCATCGAACCCGTCGACCTACATGGGTCTAAATGGCGTTGAAATCATTCTTAATTCGAGTGCTTCGCATGCCGAGTTAAGGAAAATCAACACGAGACTCAGCTTAATCCAGAATTGCACTCGAAAGTTGGGAGGAGTCTATGTCTATGCCAATGCGACGGGAGTTGGTGAGTTTGCACTTAGCTGGATTACGTCTCTCACTAGACATGGACTGACCGATAACAGATGGCGACGCGCGAATAATGTACGATGGCTCTTCAATGATCTTATGCAACGGACACGTGCTGAGCCAGTCGGCACAGTTCTCTCTCGTGCGTCGTTCCCTGGCCCTGAGAATGCCAACTTGGACGATGAAGCTAACTATCAATCCTAGAAACATATCGAGGTCATTACTGCGACAATCGATCTCGAAGAGGTTCGGAGCCACAGAAGCAGCATTTCGCGAAATGTGCAAGGTGCGGCTCAACCAGACTACCCTCGGGTCGAGTGTGACATGTACCTGTCCCGCACCGCCGACGAGATTTATCTCTCGGACACGCTGAGGCCCTCGCGGGAAATGCCGCTCAAAATCCTCAACCCCATGGAGGAGATCCACATGGCCGAAGCGGTGTTTCTGTGGCAGTATCTCACCCGGGCGAACGCGGCCGGCTTCTTCCTCGCACTCTCGGGCGGTCTCGACAGCGCCACCGTCGCGCTCTTCGTCTTCGGCATGGCCAGGACGGTGTTGCAGTCGATCAAGTCGGGCGACGAAAAGACCCTGGCGGACTTTCGCCGCGTCACAGGCGAACCCTCCTTCACCCCCCAAACGCCACAGGATATCGTGGGCAGGCTGTTGCACACCTGCTACATGGGAACGCAACACAGCGGCGACGCGACGAGATCGCGCGCGAAGAAACTGTCCGCTATGATCGGGGCGTATCATTCCGACGTCAACATCGACGACACAGTTAACGCGCACGAGAGTCTCGTCCAGCGGAGCCTCAACTTCAAGCCGAGGTTCCTAGTCGAGGGAGGCAGTGTTGCAGTGCGTTCATCACTTTTCCTTTCAACATCCTCACGAACACATTCCAACCCTGACCCTGCGAATAGGAAAATCTCGCCAAACAAAACATCCAGGCCCGAAACAGAATGGTTGTCGCTTACGAGGTAAGTCAATGTGACTCAGTAGCCCCGGGTTTGACCATTAGGAACGCCTTCTCTACCTGCCGATCGACGTTCTTCCGATGCTGGTACTGATTCACGGGAACAGTTTGCACAGCTCAGCACGACTGCTCGACATCTGCCTAGGGCAGGGGCGAGTCTACTTGTCGTACGTACACCCCAAGGCGTCCAGGCGCCAGGGTACTCTGAAGAAACGAAGCCCTCTCATTCCCAATTCATGTCCCCTGAAGGATAGGCTGACTTCTGGTATCAATAGCTCTCATCGGGAAATGTTGATGAAGCTTTGCGTGGGTTAGTCCCCCCCCCCCCCCCCCCCCCCCAAAAACTACAACCTGAAGCTTTCAAGTGGATGACGAGGAAGGAGATTATGCTGACGGCATTCTAGCTACTTGACCAAATATGACTGCTCGTCTGGGGATATCGCACCTTTGGTAAGTCGGGTCCCATCATTTTTCCCTCTGTGGTAGATTTGGTTTCATTTTGCTAACTTTAAGCCTCACAGGGGAGCGTGTCAAAGGCCGATGCAAGGTCATTCTTGATGTGGGCACAGGTCCAGTGGGATTTGCCTATCGTGAGGGTTCGTTTACCCTCTCTTCTCCTCCCTTTTTCTTCTCCCTTTCCTACTCCTCTTTCGAATCCAACCATGGCATATCCACCTCTAATCTAATCAAGGATTTTATCGAGGCCCGCCCGAGCGCGGAGCTGCTCCCACTTTCCGCCGGAGAACAAGACGACGAGTCCGAGTCTGAGATGGGACTCACGTATGACGAACTGAGCACATTCGGGATCCTGCGCAAGGCACGTTCTATCTTTATCTACCCGTGCAACGTCTCTCAGAGTGGAATGTTAACACCCTCGCAGGTGGAGAAGCTAGGGCCGTGGTCTTGTTACCTGCGGCTTCTCGTTGACTGGCAAGAACGCCTGGGCTTTGGCCCCGAAGAAATCGCGGTCAAAGTTCAGCGCTTCTTCCGCTTCTACGCCATCAACCGTCACAAAAGCACGGTTTTAACCCCGAGTATTCACCTCAGCGCATATGTAAGTCCCCTCGGAATCAGTGCCGCTACAATCCTTGAGCCTGCCTGCCCTGCGGCAAAACTGCCCTCCCAGTTGCACACAGCCAACTAACTTGAAATGCCACCCCCAGAATCCGGACGACAATCGACACGATCTCAGGCCTTTCCTGTACGTCGTCGACTGGCCGTGGCAATTCGCCAAGATCAGGGAGCATGCAGCCGCGTTGGTGAAGAAGTTGGCAGAGAAGCAGACTAAGTGAAGCTACACGGCGGTGGCAGCCTCAACCGATTCCTCGGCGGGGGGKTTTCCTAGAACCTGGCGTCACGTCACAGCTGGTTCTTTTGCAAGTCCTCTTGGTCACAGAAGGCGACCATGAGAGGCCCGGTTCCCGGCAAACAACGATCAAGGATGAACGATGCTTGTCGCACCCGGCTATGAAAGCATGTGATAGATATTAGATTGTTAGCAAGGGCCAGCCTCTCACGTACTTCGATCAACAAAACGGGACTAGAGATAGGCGACATTGTATAGAAAGACGATGAAATCATTGTCCACTGATAGTCCGACCTCGTCCATACGTTCTTCTCTCCGAGCACTGCCGGATTTGCTATGTGTTGTGTGCCGTTTCTACGCGATGTATCTTAAAATGTAGCCGTCATGGAGAAAGATCGGAGAGATGTTGACATTGACCCACCTACTCCATCTTTGTCGTGGAGAATCGGCGGATGGTCCGGGTATGTTCATATTCTTGAGATAACAAGATTCATCGGCTGGCACCAGTGAGATATCAGAACTCAGTATTCAAGCACGTCATACCCTTGGCTCATGAAGCTTGGATGTTGTGCTTGGTCTCCGACGAATGAGACTCCGGGGAAATATCTCTGATCTGCAAGGCTCGACAGATTCTAACAAGTGACACAATTGGAGCCCTTGATTCCTCGTAGCGATAGAGCTATTGGCGCCAGGGTGATCCATTTCGATACACTCGAGTGAGTGGTTAGTATTCACCGTCTGCTGTGGTGGATGTGGTGTTTCCCTGCGTCCCCACGATTTTGTCTTTTGTGGCAATTCTCCCCTTCAATTGCGCCATCGTCCGCTCTCAGGCATCATCGTCCTGAAGCAATTGGCGCAAGATGAGCACGCGACCGTCTTTTTGTCACATCCAGGCCCCGGTAGAGACTTAAAACTGGAGACTGGACGATCGAATTCCGGCTAGAGCAGCGTCGAGTCAGTGGGAAATGAGGGAAATGAGAGAAATCGAGCTTCTAGTTCTAAGGGGGAATTGTCCTGTGTACCTAGGCGGTTTGACCTGACCATACGGAGTACTCCAGGGCTTGAAGGAGAGAGTTACAACACGTGCGCACAATCAATTACTCTGTATCCAATACCAGGAGGGGAGGCAGGAGCAGGCTTGCAGCGTGGCAACTCAATAGGAAGCCACGGCTAAGAAACCTTAGGTAAGCCATTGAAACTGTGCCAATCATGACCGATGGCTTTCCAAGCTTCATGTATTTCTACTTGGCTCGTCAGTAACAAACGGGTACATTTCTCATAATTCCACCGACCTCGACCGAACTTGCTGCTCCTCATGGCGTAGTCGCTCCGTCCCTCGGCAAATACCGTGTAATTTGACTAGTCTTACTTAGTATTTAAAATCTTGGCATGTTATTCTACCTAGTGCTAACGGAAATCCTTGTTCGTGTCGATGTTGCTTTTTTCCGCAACTTACCCAGTATTACTGGTAATTAGCCGGGCAATGCCTGGGCCACTGCGCACCTTAGGAGAGACGAAGAAGATCCTAGAAACAGTCATGCCTCGATGCCTCGATCCTTCCATTCCTCCCTCATCCACCACTTCCATGCTGTCAACATGCAACACGTTTGGGATCGGTTATTACCGTCCGCAAATCAACACGTGCTACCATTTCCTAAACCAGAGTTGCTAACGCGACCCTCGTCTGGAAATTTCTGGAGTCTGGACTCTTCCCGTGGTCTCGACCCGTACCACCCCATCCGCTACTTGTACCTAGTACACCTGCTAGTCCTGGTCTTGAGTATTCCACCCCCATTCCAACGATGGCATGCAGCATTCATACTCTTCCATTCGATGCCTGTTTCAGGCACCTTCCCGTGTAGGTCTCAAACTTTCCTTTCTGGTTAGCGGGTAAGAATCTGTGGCTTGACACCTGTGACCAATCCGATCTCCATCGAATGGCATGCTTTGCAATCTGAATGGCGAGCATTCTCAGACACGATGGGACTTCTGGCTTCAAAAACCCGCCCATACCAGCCACGCTAGAGCTTGTCGAGACTCTTCGACCACAGTGGAACTGTTGACGAGGTAAGCCGTGAACCTTGGGACATGATGCCCCCTTCTCTGGCCATCAGCCCGACAACGAGCAATTCGTTGCTGCCCACGAGCCAAAATATCAAATGGATCCAGCAGCCGGACCCAGATTCTCCCCTTGATGCCTCCTCTCCATCTTCACCTCCTTCTCGTCGGCGGTCCTGGCCTCTGATTTTCACCATGTTGATCACGTCGTTCATCTTCTTCACCGGCTTGTTTCTAGCCCTGGCCGCTCCGGCCTCAAGACGGCAGGTCGGCAGTCCTGTTATCAGTTCGAATTTCCAAGACCCCTCCGTCGTGGAAGCAGACGGAATATGGTATGCCTACGCCGGCGTGAATGGAAATCCGGAAGACTCCAACGTCTTGGTGGCCACCTCCTCGGACTTTTCGTCCTGGATTGTTCATCACGGCTACGACGCATTACCAAATCTACCCTCTTGGGCTGCCTCCCCCCCTCACGTCTGGGCCCCAGATGTCACTCAGCTGGTACGTATCTTCCCATTCAATCTCATTACAATTCCCTGGGGTCCATTTGTAACTCGCAGTTCTCAGGACAATGGCAATTTTGTGCTTTACTACTCGGTCTCCATGGCTGAAAGCCCTCGAAAGCATTGTGTGGCTGCGGCCACTGCTCCCAACCCGGAGGGCCCATTTACGCCGGTTCAGACACCATTGTTCTGCGACTTGAGCGCCGGCGGTGCGATTGACGCGGACGGATTCAACGACCCAGCGACCCACCGCCAGTACGTCGTCTACAAAGTCGACGGCAACTCTGTCGGCCACGGAGGGATGTGTGCCAACACGTTCGATCCGATAGCCCCGACGCCAATTGTGCTACAGGAAGTGAGTCCCGAAGACGGCCACTCGTTCATTGGAAGTGCCACGACCCTTCTTCTCAACGACCCGGACGATGGGGCGAACATCGAGGCACCCACATTGACCTATGACGCCTCCTCCGGCCTCTATATCCTCTTCTACAACTCGCGGTGCTTCACCAGCACCCCTTACAACATCCGCTATGCCACCAGCAAGAGCATCAACGGGCCCTACACCAAGCAGCCGAATTCTTTCTTGAAGACGGGCAGCACTTCCGCCAACCTGTACGTCCCCGGCGGCCTAGACATCACTAAAGACGGCAAACGGGCCGTCTTCCATGGTGACACCAACAAGGGCTGGTTCCAGCACGATGGAAGTAAGCGGGTGCGGGCGATGTACGCGATGGATCTTCCCTTCGAAAGCGGCGTCATTCAGCCCGGAAAGTTATACTAGCATTGAATTCCCTAGTTCAGCGTGGCGAACCAAGGGACGATGTTTTCATGACTCGGAAGTTTTCCGTATCGACGTCCATGATCTGCACACTTAGCGACGCTCTCTGCTCACCTAGAGAGCATGATTCCCCAAATAGATGGAAGGAATTTTTTTTCCAAACTTTCAGTGATAAACTTTCAACAATCGGCTTCTCCACGCTCCTTCTGGCCCGTTTGATCCTGGGCTAGCCCATGTCTCAGAAAAGACGCAATCCTTTCGATGAACGTAGACTTAGAATCACTAGACCAGCACAAATGACCAGTAGAACCTAGCAAGGTCTTGCCTCTCCTTTCGGCGACCGTCAACTTAGCCTTGTCTCCCAACCTGACCTGAATATGAGGCACGATTGATCCAAAACCAGCCTCTCCTTGATGGGACTTCGCCACAGGACAGGAACTCCGCTGCGAGTGAGACCTCCTGTCGCTTGCCCTCGCCAATTTTCTGCAATTAAACTACCTGGGTTACTAGAGTCAGATCTAGAGACTTGAAGAGCAAGAGGTACTGAACTATATGACCTTTAAGCTTGTACCTGAAAGTGACTGAAAGCGGCATATCAACCGACGCCGGGCCCTTGTGAAGCCGGTGGCCGACCACCAGAACGCACCCGTCGACCCATATTCGGGGCACCAGTGGGCGCCATTGTTAGCACCAGTGGCCACCCACGTCGGCTTTCTGCGCTAAACCACGATGGTAAGTTACCCAGTATTAGGTGTTCCGTGTGTTTCTTATCCAGTACTTAGAGGGATCCCCGTGCGCCCCCAACACCCCGACCGCCCGGTCGCTGCTTCCTTCCTCGGCTGGCGCTCGCGGGCCAGGTCCCTGTTCCTCCGGAATACAGTTTCGCATCTAACCGTCATTGATTCACACAAGTTCCAACGACCAGACCACCACCAGGCAGCCGTATTCCTTTCCATCTTCGAACCAAACGGCTTAGGACGGTAGTCTTGGTCTTGAACAATGTCTCGCCAGGTTCTGTATATATTCTGCCCGCATTTTTATATCTCTTGCTTCTCTTCATGAACATATTTGCTTTGGCCTGCTCCGCACGAGGACGCACCTCCGCCGCCCATCCCACCTGCTCCGTGGAAATGCCACAACTGAGATAGTATCTACCGCCGCCGGTTGGCCTTTGGCTCTGGTCCTTCATCCTGCTCGATGGCTCTCTTTGTACGTCAGGTCAAAACCTTGACCGCCAAAAACCTGGTGATTGCGCTCATCCGCCATTGGTTCTCCACCACTATCCGAGCCTTCATTTTGCCCTGCATCTTCGTCGGATTTCTGTATGTGATACTCGGTCCTGTCCTCCCAGTTCCCCTCGGCCTCTAACAGGACCAGATCTTACGCTCGCTTCTTATTCATTGCCCCGTCCGTATACGGCATCGGAGAACCTCATCCTGTCCGCAGCCTGTCGGAAGGTCTTGACCTGGTGTCCGGAGGAAGAAATAAACTCGTCTTTGTCAATAGCGGCTTCACTGGCGGCCCGATAGAGGACGTCATAACCCGAGTCGTCAATGAGACTGGCAGTTTCGGCGGGCAGGTCGAGATACTTTCGAAAGAGGAGGACCTTTTGACCACATGCCGAAACAGCATTCGAGGAACCTCTACTTGCATAGCTGGCGCTGTCTTCTTCAGTTCACCCTCGGAAGGAGACCAACGTCGCTGGAACTACTCAATTCGGGCAGACGGCGGGCTCGCCACCAAGATCGTGGTCGATTCATCCAAGAACGACGTCGAGATCTATTTGCTCCCCTTTCAACACGCCATCGATCGCGCCATCGCCGCGGTTGAAGGTGGCAATGATGGAGCCAACGAACCCATACCAGAGACCGTTGACGAGTATTCTTATACCTCCCTTACCAAGGAACAACGGCAGACCCAAATCAGGACGAGGTACATGGGAGGTATCATCGATATCTTGGCTATTGCATTCTTCATTGGCGTCGTCGGTGTGACCTATCAATTGACCGGCATCATCGCAACAGAGCGTGAAATTGGCATGGCCCAGCTGCTTGATTGCATGATGCCAAATGCAAAGAGATGGCAACCGCAAATGTCCAGGATCCTTGCCAACCACCTTGCATTCGACTTGCTCTACGGCCCCGGTTGGATAGTCATGGCCATCATCCTTAGTGTCGGAGTTTTCAGCAAGACGTCTCCGGCAATAGTTATCATCTTCAATATCCTATCTGGTCTGGCCATGTCCTCCTTGTCCATCTTTGGCGCAGCCTTCTTCAAAAAAGCCCAACTTAGTGGCATCACCTCTGTCATCGTGAGCCTCCTATTGGCCATCATCGCACAGGTTTCAGCAAAAGCAGGCACGGCATCTGTAGCAATTCTCTCTCTAATTTTCCCACCCATGAACTACGTCTATTTCATCATATTCATGGCTCGCTGGGAAAGACAGAACCTTGGAACCAATCTTATCAGTAAAGCCCCAAATAACACATCATCTTTGCCAGGAATTGCGCTATGGATATTCTCCATCATCCAAATCATTGTATTTCCCATCCTTGGTGCATACGTGGAGCGGGCTCTCTATGGGACGGCATCCGAAGGGCGAAAGACTCTGCATTCCGACAGCCCTTCTGCGGTTTCACTCAATGGTTTCACTAAGGAATATCAGCCATCGAGGATGGCTAAATTTCGCTCTATTTTCACCCGGAAGCATCCCAAAGGCGTGCTAGCCGTTGATAACTTGACCCTGGAGGCCATCAAGGGCCAGATCATGGTGCTCCTCGGTGCCAACGGCAGTGGTAAATCAACGACCCTGGACGCCATCGCTGGGCTCAATTCCCTAACCTCCGGTGAAATCACTGTCAATTATCCCGAATCCCATGCAGGATTAGGATTATGTCCCCAGAAAAATGTCCTTTGGGACGATCTCACCGTCGAGGAGCACGTCCGCATCTTCAACCGAGTCAAGAGCCTGAAGCCCTCCACCAAGGACGAAAACAGGCGTCTCCTGGAATTGTGTGATATTTCACAAAAGGCGGCTGCCCATTCAAAGACCTTGTCGGGAGGCCAGAAACGGAAGTTGCAACTTGCAATGATGTTCACTGGCGGCTCCCGGGTATGTTGCGTGGACGAGGTGTCTTCTGGCCTTGATCCCTTGTCTCGACGAAAGATTTGGGACATCCTCCTTGCCGAACGGGGACAGAGGTCAATTATCCTGACCACCCACTTTCTTGATGAGGCGGAGCTACTTGCTGACCACATTGCCATACTCTCAAAGGGGAGTTTAAAGGCTTCTGGCACCTCGGTCGAGCTGAAGCACAAGCTGGGCTCTGGCTATCGTGTTCACGTGTTCCATACACCTGGTTCAAACCATGTCCCCATCTATGAAGATGTCGACCATGTCCGACGCGGGGATCAGACAATATACGCAATGCATGATTCGGCGAAAGCAGCAGCCTTCCTCCAGAGGATTGAGAGTGATGGAGTTACGGAATATCAGGTCAATGGTCCCACCATCGAGGACGTCTTCCTGAAGGTTGCTGAGGAGGTCCGATCACCAGAGGTGGAATCACCAAACATTACAGTGAACAATAAGCTAGAGGAAACTGGCAGCCACGGTAATGGCGACGCTGCTCCCTCCAAAGCCGCAGAGGCTATTGTTCAGGTAGACTCCTCTACCAGTACCTCTCCGCAGCTCCTCACCGGTCGTCGCATCAGCATGCCCCAACAAACCATCGTTCTCTTCTCAAAGCGATGGGTTGTATTTCGCCGGAATTCTCTTCCCTATCTCGCAGCACTACTTATTCCGATCATCGCCGCGGGCCTCGTTTCGCTCTTCCTTAAGAATTTCCAGAAGGCTGGCTGTAGTCCGGCCTCTTCAATATCTGTGTCCGATATAAGTTCTTTGTTGACGGAAAACAGCTATCAGCTCGTCGCTGGGCCGAGGGACCGTCTAAGCCAGAGCGCCATCGAGCAATTCGTGGCCACGCTTTCAAATAGCACCGGCGGCGCCACGAACACAAGTCAGCTTGTGCAATCGCTTCACCTTGTTGACACCCTGGATCAATTCAACGACTACATCGACCAGAGATTTGCCAATGTCACTCCCGGTGGCTTCTTCCTAGGCGACAGTAGTTCACCAGCGACCTTCGCCTGGCGTGGAAACAGCGATATTTCCTCGGCGGTCATCGTCCAGAATGCTTTGAACAATCTCCTGAGTAATATTTCCATATCTAATCAGTATCAAGCTTTCGACTTGCCTTGGGGGGCCTCTGTTGGGGACGCGCTGCAACTGACCACCTACTTTGGCCTTGCCATGGCCGTCTACCCGGCATTCTTCGCTCTGTATCCCACGGTGGAACGGCTTCGCAACGTCAGAGGCTTACATTACAGCAACGGCGTCCGATCGGCCCCTCTCTGGCTAGCATACACTGCCTTCGACTTCATCATTGTCGTGACCACGAGCGCAGTTGCCACGATTATCTTTCGAGCGGTCAGTGACGTCTGGTACCACCTGGAGTATGTGTTTATTGTCTTCTTTCTCTACGGACTAGCCTCCACGCTGCTGTCTTATGTCATATCTCTGTTCTCGAGATCCCAACTTTCCGCCTTTGCCATTGCTGCTGGCGGACAGGCGGTCATGTTTTTGCTATATTTCATTGCATATATGTGCGTTTTGACCTATTCGCCGATTCAAAAAATCGACAGTTACGTTGACATCTGCCACTTCACGATTGCAGCCATTTCACCTGTGGCAAATCTGACTCGGGCACTTTTTTTGACACTGAACATTTTCTCTGTCACTTGCCGGGATCGAGAATTCGCGACCTATCCAGGGTCCATGACGACATTTGGGGGTCCTATTCTATATCTAATCTTGCAGTCCTTTGTTTTGTTTGGCCTGTTGCTCTGGTGGGACTCTGGTCCGGTTTTTAGCCGATTCCGCGGGAAACAGTGTGAAGAGCAAGTTGAAGAGACGGACACGGTCGAGAAGGAAGTCTCGGGCGAGTTGACACGAGTCTCCTCATCACACGATGGTCTTCGCGTGCTCAACTTGTCCAAAATGTTTGCGAAAACGCTTGCAGTTAACAACGTAACCTTCGGAGTGCCTCGAAGCGAGGTGTTTGCACTTCTAGGTCCTAATGGAGCTGGAAAGTCGACAACGATATCGCTCATTCGAGGCGACATTCAACCAAGTCATCGAGGGGGGGAGATCCTGGTGGACAACATATCTGTCATACGGCATCGGGCTCAGGCCAGATCACGACTTGGTGTCTGTCCACAGTTCGACGCCATGGACACGATGACGGCATCAGAGCACCTTTACTTCTACGCCAAAGTACGCGGTGTCAGTGATCCCCGTCACAATGTTGAAGCTGTCATGCGAGCCGTAGGACTGGAACAATACGCGCATCGAATGGCAGCTCAATTGTCAGGAGGAAACAAACGCAAACTGTCTCTCGGAATTGCGTTGATGGGAAACCCCAGCGTCCTCCTACTGGATGAGCCCTCATCCGGCATGGATGCGGCAAGCAAACGTGTCATGTGGCGGACTCTAGAATCGGTGGTGCCAGGTCGGTCCCTTGTTCTTACCACACATTCGATGGAGGAAGCAGACGCGTTGGCAACCCGAGCAGGGATCATGGCAGGAAAGATGCTTGCTCTAGGAACGACAGAGTACCTTCGACGGAAACACGGAGATGCGTATTATGTGCACCTGGTTCATCAGCAAGCTCCGCACGTATCGGATGAAGCCATGGAGCGCATACGCGAGTGGATTGCGCAGCACTTTGCCAACGCAGAAATCGAGAGCAAGGTGTATGCCGGGCAGATACGATTCTCAGTGCCGACGGCATCACTGGGTGCGAATGAGGAGCTCATCACTGGAAGCAACGGATCCGGCATCTCAACACTTTTTACCGCGTTGGAAAACGACAAATCCCATCTTCAGATTGAGTACTACAGTGTCAGTCGGGCGACATTGGATCAGGTCTTTCTCAACATAGTGGGCAAGCATAACGTCGAGGAGGAAGGTGCTGAAGCAACAGTCCACAGCTCCGCGAAGAGGGTCGGCATGATGAGTTTATTGCGGTGGCGCTTCAAGAAGGGGTAAGAGCATGGGATCCTAGGAGGATACCACAGCCAAACTGACTTCTCTAAATGCCACTTCCGCTTCCAGACCTCCAAAAATTGTGCATCAACATTAGCTGATAGAAGCAGGACCTTTATTGAGTGCGGAGGAGTGTGGTTAAACTTGCCAATAAGGTTCATGATAGCCCGCGGGTATTATTTCCTCAGCGTCGGAGCTTTCCCGCTCGCTCTGAATCAGCCTGAGGTGCATTGATAAGCAGCCTTTGACTCATGATCGCCATCTTGCTCACATGGCGTAGTCCTGTTGGGCGGGACCGAATCGCCATCGGATGACGGCGTACGTTGGACTGGGTTAAGGAGGAGCAAGAGGGTCATTGCGGGGCATGGCCTTCTCTCTTTAGGAAGGCGGTGAAAAGAAGTGGCAAGGGGGTTGGCCGTGACAAGTGCTGGCCACTGGGATGCGGCGAGTAGTAGGGCCGTCGTTTCGCACCAACTCGCAGCCTAAGCTAGTTAGCCACTAACGCACCGAGAACCGAGGCAAAATCGAACTGCGTATCTACGGGACTTTTCCATAGCCACAGTCGTCCAAAGGATTCACGAAATACCAACACTCAGCCTCAACCAGATCTCGTTCCAGTTTACCAGTTGAGGTGGCCAGGCGAACCCTCGAATACAGTACACCTCCTGTCAAGCATTCTGGAAGGCCGCGTAAGTACCTACCAGTCGTACTTATTGCTTCTCAGAAACTCCTCAACTCCGCACGCCTACAGGTGCGGATCTTGGGGCTTAACTGTATTTCAGTACGAAGGACTCCGTACCTGGAAAATAATCCGTACGGGTTAATCAGTACCGACTACCTGCAATCACGTACCCAGTACGAAGTCCCCCGTACGGATAGCGACCCTGGAGTGCTAAGCCCGCTAACTCCCAAGGCCCCACAGCGGAAGGAAAACCCCACTAGCAGAAAGTGGCAGAAAGAATCTCCTAGACTCGCAAGTTCCCCGACAACTTCATTTTTTGTTTGTGGTTGTTGTGGTTGCAGATGTTGTAGGCTGCATAGTACTAATACCCCTTCCCATTTTCTTTCTTTCTTTGCATCCCCCTAGCCCACACCTGGACACGTCCCTTTCCTTGCAGATCGGCACATTCATGACCGGGCTGTCGCCACCACATCCCGACCATCGTGGGGTTCAGCCGATAGTTCAAGACAAGGTGAAGCACGACTCGGGAGAATGGCTGACAACACTCCTGCAAAGGAGACGGGGCTGAACGAGCCCTCCCATAAGCCCGACTCTCTTGAAGATGACAATATCCAAAAACAAAGCTGCCCATCCTTCACGCAGAAATCAGAGACCGACACTCTACCCAACATGGAAGAGGTCGAGCCGGAGAAGCGGGCTGAGAGGCAACGAGTGTCCACTGATTCCCATTGTCTCCACCGCACTCAGTCCGGCGTTGATGTCGAACGAGCCGAGAAGGAATTTGCCGAATTGAGCAAAGAGTTCAGCATCATTAGCCGTCGAATGTCTCGTACCCAGTCCAGGGCCTCGCACGCCAAACCGAGAGATGTGGAAAAGGCAATCTGTTCGTCCGACAGCACCTCGGAAGAGGCCTTCGACCTAGAACTCACCCTGCGTGGAAACAGAGAGGCCGACGATGCAGCGGGTATCAAGTCCAAATACATTGGAGTCATCTGGGACAATCTGACCGTCCGAGGAATCGGAGGTGTCAAGAATTTCGTCAAAGTCTTTCCCAATGCCTTTATTGACTTTTTCAACGTACCGGGCACCATTATGAGTATTCTAGGACTAGGGAAAAAAGGGAAAGCCTTCAATATTCTACAAAATTTCCGTGGAGTGGTCAAGCCGGGCGAGATGGTCCTAGTCCTTGGCCGGCCGGGCAGTGGTTGTACTACATTTCTCAAAGTCATCTCCAACCAGCGATTTGGGTACACTGGGATTGACGGAGAAGTTTTGTACGGCCCTTTCGATTCCACCACGTTTAGAAAGCTATACCGAGGTGAAGCTGTCTATAACCAAGAAGACGATGTCCACCACCCGACCCTTACCGTTGGCCAGACTCTCGGATTTGCATTAGACACCAAAACACCGGGAAAGCGGCCAGCTGGCATGAGCAAAAAGGAGTTCAAGGATAAGGTTATCCGGCTGCTGCTCAAAATGTTCAACATCGAGCACACCATCAACACCATTGTCGGCAACCCTTTCCTGCGCGGTGTCTCTGGTGGAGAGAGAAAACGAGTGTCTATCGCCGAGATGATGGTGACTCGCGCAACGGTTTGTGCATGGGACAACAGTACCCGAGGACTGGACGCCTCGACTGCTCTCGACTATGCAAAATCGCTTCGAATCATGACCAACATCTACAAGACAACGACATTCGTCTCGCTGTATCAGGCCTCGGAAAACATCTACAGCCAGTTCGACAAGGTCATGGTAATAGACGAAGGCAAAGAAGTCTTCTTCGGCCCTGCCAAAGAAGCACGGGCATACTTCGAGGGACTCGGATTCCTAGAGAAGCCTCGACAGACAACCCCTGACTACCTGACCGGGTGCACGGATATTTTTGAGCGAGAATACAAGCCCGGCCGCTCGCCAGAAAATGCCCCTTCGACACCTGATTCCTTTGTCGAAGCCTTCAATAAATCCCTGTATTCTGAAAAGCTCGCAAAGGAGATGGACAGCTATCGGGAAACCCTCCGACAAGAGAAGCAAATCTCCGACGACTTCGCCGCCGCCCACCAGGAAGCCAAACGGAAACATACACCGAAAAGCTCTGTTTACCACGTTCCATTCCATTTACAAATTTGGGCGTTGATGCAAAGACAGTACTTGATCAAATGGCAGGACAAGTTTTCCCTCGTCGTCTCCTGGGTCACCTCGATTGTGATTGCCATCGTTGTGGGTACGGTTTGGTTAAATCAACCTGAGACTTCGGCGGGTGCATTCACTCGTGGAGGTGTTATCTTCATCGCTCTATTGTTCAACGCCTTCCAAGCCTTTTCTGAACTGGCGTCCACTATGCTCGGTCGACCGATTGTCAACAAACACCGCGCTTACACGTTCCATCGGCCTGGTGCTCTGTGGCTGGCGCAGATTTTGGTTGATGTGGCCTTCGCTTCGGTGCAAATATTTGTCTTCAGCGTCATTGTCTACTTCATGACCGGTCTTGTTCGAGAGGCTGGGGCATTTTTCACCTTCGTTCTCATCATCATTATAGGCTACCTTTCTATGACACTGTTTTTCCGAACGATAGGCTGTGTGTGTCCCGATTTCGACTACGCAATAAAGTTCGCTGCCGTCATCATTACCCTCTTCGTCATCACTTCAGGGTATATCATCCAGTATCAGAGCCAGCAGGTGTGGCTGAGGTGGATCTTCTACATTAACGTGTTAGGACTTGGGTTTTCGGCCATGATGATGAATGAGTTCGAGAGACTGACAATGCGCTGTAGCGGCACATCGTTGATCCCCTCCGGTCCTGGATACACAGATATCGACCACCAGGTCTGCACCTTGCCAGGATCACACGCTGGGTCGACCGAGGTAGCCGGCACGGACTACGTCACGAGAGGGTTTTCATACGATCCTAAAGACCTCTGGCGCAATGTTGGCATCATTTTCGTCTTGATTGCCGTCTTTCTGTGCAGCAACGTCGTCCTGGGTGAGACAGTCAACTATGGTGCGGGTGGCCGGACCATAACCTACTTCACCAAAGAGAACAAGGAGCGAAAGGAACTGAACAAGAAGCTTCAGGAACGCAAACAGCGAAGACAGATGAAGCAGGACGCCGAAGACAGCTCGGAGCTCAACATTACGTCCAAAGCGATACTCACATGGGAGAATCTGACCTACGACGTGCCGACCCCATCCGGGCAGCTCCGACTTCTCAAAAACATCTTCGGCTACGTTCGACCCGGACAACTTACCGCCCTGATGGGTGCCAGCGGAGCCGGCAAAACCACCCTGTTGGATGTCCTTGCGGCCCGGAAGAACATCGGTGTCATCGGGGGTGACATTTTGGTCGACGGCCAGAAACCCGGTCTGGCCTTTCAACGAGGGACCTCGTACGCCGAACAACTCGACGTGCACGAGTCGACCCAGACGGTCCGGGAGGCTCTGCGCTTCAGTGCCAACCTCCGCCAGCCCTACGACGTGCCCCAGGAACAGAAGTACGCCTATGTCGAGGAGGTTCTGTGTCTCCTCGAACTCGAGAACCTGGCCGACGCCATCATCGGCAATCCCGAGAGCGGTCTTTCGGTGGAAGAGCGGAAGCGAGTAACCATCGGCGTCGAACTCGCGGCCAAACCCCAACTTCTCCTCTTCCTCGACGAGCCCACGTCGGGCCTCGACTCGCAGTCGGCGTTCAATATCGTTCGGTTCTTGCGTAAACTGGCCGCGGCCGGGCAGGCGATCCTCTGCACCATTCACCAGCCCAACAGCGCACTGTTCGAGAACTTTGACCGACTGCTCCTCCTCCAGCGGGGTGGCGAGACTGTGTATTTCGGCGACATCGGTAAGGATGCCCACGTACTACTCGACTATTTCCACAGGTATGGTGCCGAGTGCCCCGCGAACGCAAACCCAGCCGAGTGGATGCTCGATGCCATTGGGGCCGGCATTGCATCGCGCCTGGGCGACCGTGACTGGGGTGACATCTGGCGGGAGAGCGACGAGCTCGCGACCGCCAAGGCCGAGATCGTCGAGATGAAGGCGCGGCGGCAACAGGAGATCACGAATGAGCCCCAACTCGCCGACGAGAAGGAGTACGCGTCACCGCTCTGGCACCAGATCAAGGTGGTTTGCTGGCGGACTCACCTCGCCTTCTGGCGCAGCCCCAACTATGGCTTCACACGGCTCTTCAATCACGTGGCCATCGCCCTGCTTTCCGGGCTGGCTTTCCTCCAACTCGACGACAGCCGCTCCAGTCTCCAGTACCGGGTCTTTGTGGTCTTCCAGGTGACCATCATCCCAGCACTGATCCTCGCACAGGTGGAGCCTCAATATGACCTCAGTAGGCTCACGTACTATCGTGAGAATGCGGCCAAGGCGTACAAGCAGTTCCCGTTTGCGCTGGCCATGGTGTGCGCCGAGATGCCGTACAGCCTGCTCTGCGCGGTCGGGTTTTTCGTCCCCATCTACTACCTCCCGGGCTTCAACCCGACGGCTTCGCGGGCAGGCTACCAGTTCTTCATGATCCTCATCACGGAGCTCTTCTCGGTGACGCTGGGCCAGACGGTGGCGGCGCTGACGCCGTCGAGCTTCATCTCCAGCCTGATCAACCCGTTCATCGTCATCATCTTTGCGCTGTTCTGCGGCGTCACCATTCCCAAGCCGCAGATCCCGGGCTTCTGGCGCGCCTGGCTGTACCAGCTCGACCCCTTCACGCGCCTCGTGTCCGGCATGGTCACTACTGAACTGCACGGTCAGCCCGTCGTCTGCAAGCCCCAAGAACTGAACTCGTTCCCGGCCCCGTCCGGCCAAGACTGCCAGTCTTACATGAACGAGTTCTTCGACCGTGGTGGTCCAGGCTACATCGTCAGCAACACCACCGACGTCTGCCAGTATTGTGCCTACAAGGTCGGCGACCAGTTCTTCGGTCCCCTCCAGTTGAGCTTCGACACCCGCTGGCGCGACCTAGGCATCTACGCCGCCTTTATTGGCAGCAATTTGATTCTTTTGTTCATTGGCTCCAGGTATTTGAATTTCAACAGACGGTAAATTTGCAACCCGCGACCGTCGAGTCGGTGCAGAAGCCGGTCCGGCCTCAGCCTCAGTACTGACCACACTGATGGTGGCGGAGGCAGAAAGAATCTCAGAGGAAGCTATGTTGCCAACCGGAGTTGACACATCAGGAGGGAGGGTTATGAGGTTGGAGAGAGTTTGTACATGAAGAAGGCGTGTACTTCGGGAGAGAGGATCTTGGAATTTCCCCAACATACGAAGTAAAAAGTAGTTTTCTATGACCTGTATTGAGAGAAACTTCAAAAGCGTAGAAGCGACCACCAGCATTTATACATTATATATCTAGATAGGTTTATGAACTTCCTCCCACCCTCCACCCTCCAGGTTTGCTGTGTCACTGGGGAACACGTAGTATCTATTGACTCTCGTTGTGAAGCAACACAGGTTTATGCAAACTGAGACGTGGACGAAATGCAATGACCAAGGTTTCCCGAGACCTTTGGTATTCTGGTAGCTGCCATTGACAACAATGCTAGGTATATCTTAGCTACCAAGATCTCTTCACTAGTAAACGCTCTAGTAATATTTACATCTGGAGTGGACGCCTTTATACTCGTCTGATCACTCGGTTAGTCATTCGACAAATCAAACCCAGCTCACCACATCGCTCAAAGACCGCATACCGACGTTAAACGTCAAGTGCTTACTCAGGAAGCTGCCGAATTCCTCCTCCTCCTCATCACCGAGAGCCTCTCCTCCAGCGAGTGCAAGACCCGGCGCTAAGCCAGGCGATTCCCAGAGCGAATGGTCATGCTCACCTACTGGCGATGGCGGCGACGTTACTCTCCCGTCGTCCTCACCCCGTAATTTCCACCACCACATACTCCCACCAAGCATGCCGTCAGCATCGTCGAAGTCGGCATCACTCCTCTCCAGCACGACACCGGCATCGACGTCCTCGACGCTCAACTTGGCTATCCAGCCCCACTTGCGCCAGAACCACCGTCTGACTTCCCAGCTGCGGCGGCTCCAGGCGACCCCGTCGAACATGCTCCGGCCAAACTCGGCGGACGCGCCGCCGCGGCCCCAACACACCATGCCGTCGTGCATCAGGTCGAGATACAGACTGGCGTGGTTTAGGCGCTTGACGCTGGAGAGGTAGATGGCCATGCTGCGGAAGTGCGGAAACGGGATGCAGTCCAGGTAGCATGGGTGTGGGAGGATGAGTTGGAATGCGGTAGGGCGGAGGTCGTGTGGGATGGTGTGGATGGTCGCGTTGGAGGCGATTGTGAATGGTGATGGGTAGTCGTTGATGTACGACGGCCGCGAGATGCCCAGGCTGGCGGCTATGGAGAGTGTCGCTGCGAAGCAGGACTCCCCGACGAGTTGGAGGTGGTTGAGATACGGCGACGGGACGTGCGTGCTGGAGTTGGAGGAGCTGGGATCGGACGTGAATGGATTGGAACCAGGCCTCGAGTATGAGGACCCGGGGTGGGAATAGTATTGTAGTGATGCCTGTGCCATGGGGTACGACGGCGACGGGGTGGCCAGGACGCTGCTTCTCTGCATCAGAGAATCAAAGCCCGGCGGAGGCATATATATCTTGTCCTGCACGTCGTCCGGGAGCGGCCACAACGATCGCATGTCCTCGACACTGGGGTCTGTCGGTGCATAGTGGTATACCGCCACGTGTAATGGGAGGACCGGATCCGGCCAGGCGATACTTTCGCCAGCAGGAATCCCCATGCTCGGATCGGTCTCCACTGATGCATGACCAGCATCAAGTCCGCTGACAGACTCGCGCCCGTCCTGCCAGGATGCTTCTATCCCATGGGAACGACTGGCGGTGTTTTCGGAAATGTCGTCGCTCCGCACACCTACGCGCTTCAACTCCTCCCGCACCTTCGCTCTGATCTCTTCCTCCTGACGCTCTTTCTGCTTCTCTCGCCATATCCGTTGCGATCGCCGGTTCTGTTCACGTCGAGCCTCGGTGAGCTTCCGTTTGTGTGGGCCTGTCCGTTTCTCCGTGGCCGTCCTGCTGCCTGTTGATTCCGACATGGACCTGGTTTCCTTGGCGATAGCTGTCGGGTTCAAGTTGATTGAAATATTCCAAGTCATTGACAATATGAGTGAAGTATGAAAGACCGGCCGGCAGATCATCGGGGCTACCGGGCCTGATGCTGCCTGTGCCGCAATCCCATTGTCCAATAATAGAGGGCCACTCGCCTGTAAGATACCCACGATACCCATGATACCCACGATACCCACGGATACCCTACAATCATTCTCGCTTCAATGCCTACCTGACTAGCATCAGTGGGTGAGGACCAGGCCGAGCGATGTCTTGTCTTAGTCTCCTGCACCCTATCCCCGGAGCAGTCAAGTTGGCGCTGGCAGTGTTACTCATGGTCAGCTCAGCGGCATCTCCAATCATGACGTCGCTTGTTGGCAGCTCTCGCTGTCCGATGCACTGGAAACGGCGGGGTGATCATCCCTCAGCGCCCATGGAGCCAATGGATTTGCCACGATGGGCATATCGCGGTTTCATCTGCGCGTAGCAATCAATTCCGCTGAGCAATATTCTATCGACGCCACGTTGCTGGCGAGATGGTAAAGTTGCAGTGACCAAACTTTGAAGTGGTCTGATCGCTCGGCCTAGTAACATACATAGAGACCTGGATCCTCTGCAGTGACGCGGCGATAGCCAGGGAATCTTCTCGATAGACGACTGGAGGCCATGGCCAACATTATCCTCTCCATCAACGCTGGTAGCTCGTCGCTGAAATCGACCTTGTTTGTCGAGCTCGAGGGCAAGCAACTGCGCCGGCTAGCGAGTGCCGAAGTGTCGGCAATCAACCAAAGACCGCCCAAGTTCAAGTACGCTTGCGGTTCTCACAAAGAATCCTCGGAACTGGGCCAGATCAACGACCACAAGGATGCCTTTGAACACATCCTCAACACCTTCCTCGCCGACCCGGACATCCCGGAGGTTTCCAGAAAGGAAGACATCCACTATGCCACCCACCGGGTCGTGCAGGGAGGCGACTTTGAGGAAGACCAGCTAATCACCAAGGAAACCTTTGAGAAGATCGAAAAGCTGTCCGATCTGGCGCCCTTGTATGCGAGATGTCCCTCCCATTCCTCCACCCAGGTGATACCTGCGGCCTTGCTAACCGCAATTCAGACACAATGCCGCCGCAGTCAGCCTGATGACGGTCTGCCATGACGATCTGCCCAAATCCATCAACGTCGCCTGTTTCGACTCGGGCTTCCACCACACGATGCCCGACTATGTCAAGAGCTATGCCATCGACCAGAAGATTGCCAAAGAGAAGGGACTGCGCAAATACGGCTTCCACGGGCTCAGCTACCAGTACATCACTCGAAGGATATCCCAACACCTGGACAAACCGCAGTCTGAGACCTCGCTCATTGCCCTCCACTTGGGCAGCGGGGCGTCAGCCTGCGCCATCAAAAATGGACAGTCGATAGACACCACCATGGGACTGACGCCCGTGTCCGGCCTTCCCGGTGGCTCCAGGAGCGGGGACATCGATCCCAGCCTGGTCTTCCACTACACGTCCGAGGCGAGCGCGCTGAGTCCCAACAGCACCAAGGATCTGCACATCTCGACCGCCGAAGAGATCCTGAACAAGCAGTCCGGCTGGAAGGCCTTGACCGGGACGACGGACTTTTCCAAAATCGCCGATCCCGCTGCCCCGGATACCCACAAGCTCGCTCTCAATATCTTCGTGGACCGTGTCGTCGGCTACATTGGTAACTACTACGTGAAGCTAGATGGCCAGGTCGATGCCCTGGTCTTTTCCGGCGGCATTGGCGAAAAGAGTGCCTACCTCCGTCAACTGGTGACCCAGAAGGTCTCTTGTCTGGGATTCACCTTGGACGAGGACAAGAATGCCAAGGCCGCCGACGGCGGCGACGTGGTAGACATTGGGACGAGCGAGAAGATGCGCACGCTAGTGTGCGAGACGGACGAGGATGTAAGTTTTCCCAACTCCTTTTGGTCGTTCAGCCTGCCCGACTGACCTTGACTCGCAGTTTGAAATGGCCTGGAATACAATGCAAAACCCGAAGTGAAATGAACATACACCGAAGGCATACACTGAGCGGCGGTTTGGTTGATTACTCCTAGAGACTAAAGCATAGATCTGATTTCGCGAAATACACCGGTGCCGGGATCTCCAACAAGAGAATTATTCTTCTCCCAGAATAGCCATGTCCCCCTTGTGTAATAGTGCTCTGTCGTCCCGTCCTTTCGTCTCGTCTTGACCCACCCAGTGCATTCATGCCGAACCTGCCTCAGTTATGACTGTCGAGAGTAGCAACAGCCCGGATCTCTGGCATCAATCCACCTGTAGGGGAAGCTTTTGCAGGGTTGACATCCTCAGCAAACCTTTTTACACGTGTCGGAGCCAATTTAAGCCCTGCTAACAGTACGAAGTCATTACGCTCTTGAGATGTAAAATATCCTGTGCCTACATTATCCACGCCTACAGTATCCACGCCTACAGTATCCACGCCTACATTATCTACAATATATCATACCCACAGTGTACACGCCTACGGACACACCTACAGTATGTAAGCATATAGTGTATAGTACCTACAGTACCTCCAATGTATATACACCCACAGTGTGTCCACGTAAATTTGTTTATTATCTGCTTCGCTTCGCTCCGTAGGAAAAGTCCCCGTGTTTTGATTAGACTGCAAGAAACAGCCATTTAAAGTTAGCTCTGAGATTTGATAATGAAGTTATGGAGACACTGCCAATACTACGAACCTTATTTCAACATGTTCCACATTTTGATTCGTCAGACTCTGGGCGCTTTACCTAAAACTCTAAAACGTACCCAAATAGGGGTATTCGGCACTTATCATCGTTCAATCATTGGACTATGCTCGGAATTCAATTGTTGAGATCTAGCTATCTAGTAAGCGTCTAGTAAGCACAGCAAGCAGCGTTGCGATTTGGTCTTAGTAGGAGGCCGGTACTACTCCTAAACGACCGCCGTCTGTGACAACGACGCACCCATTTGTGTATGCGCCGGCCCTGGAGCACAGCCACAAGATAACTCCCGCCATGTCCTGTTCATCTCCGGTCCTGGTGGCAGGGACAACGTCTTTGGTGAAGGTGCCTTCAATGTTGTGAGTCTCTGTTTTGCCTTGTCTTTCGTAAAGCCCTTGCGTCATCTCCGAATAGTAAAGCCCGGGCGCAATTACGTTTGCTCTGATATCGTAAGGAACAAAAGCCGTGGCAAACTGCTTTGTTAACGCGATAACACCCGCCTTACTTGGGCCGTATGAAAGGTTACCTAGAGGTTTGCGATTGAATGCGCCGATGGAGCCCGTGGTGATGATCTGAGGACGGGGTTTGAAGTTCTCTGCGGTCGGGGGCTGTGACCTCTTTTTGTTGGCTTCGTTGAGCAACGGCAGAAATGCAGCGACGGTGAAGTGGATGCCGGTGAGGTTGACGGCATAGGTTTGGGTAACAGCCTCTGCCTCGGGAGCCCACATGTTCTTCGCTAGATCTTCGAACGAGACGGGCTGCTGATTCGAATCGACCGTCTGTACCGGCGGGCCAGAGATGCCCGAATTCGCCACCAGCACATCAATCGCATCCACCTCAGCCTTGACTTTGCTGACGCACTGCAGCAAGGATTCTTTGGACGTGACGTCGCCCACCACGGGGATGATCTTGCCCCCGGGGACCGAGTTTGCCGTCTCCTTCAGCGAATCCTCGCGACGACCGATGATGAAGACCTTCGATGCTCCATTCACTGCGAGCGCTCTTGCCATCATGCGGCCAAGTCCTAGTCACTCAACGGATTAGCCTTTCATGCTGTTCGCCGATAAAAGAGAGCGGGGGGGAAGAGAAAGACAAAAGGAGAGAAAGAAACAAGACATATAGATATAGAGATGGTGATTTGAATAAAAAACTAAAGTAGATGTTCACACGGACCTGATCCCCCACCAGTGATAACGGCGACGAGGCCATCGACATTGAACAAGTTTCCCACCTCGATTTTGGATGTAGCTGTAGCGGCCATCTCGGTCAAAGGGGATTCTAAGGTCGGCAAGAGAAAATCACAAGGCTGGGAAGTCGTTGAACTCTATATCCGGTGAATTATGAGTTAAGGAGAGGTGTGTTGGTGTTGGTGGGTTGGTGGGTTGGTGGGATGCTGACATATGGAGGGAGGGATGGATGGATGCGGTGACGGGGCAAGATTTCCTTTCTCGGCCACGCACGCCATTCTCGTCATACGCCGAATGAACCTACCTATGCATTCATGCAAACAAACACTCAATCAATAAGTTCAATGTAAACTCATGTCAATGGATTGTTCATATCCCTGATCAGGTTCACCCCAGGGAGGCTTCGCAGCCTGAGCATAGCCAGCCAAGTTTGTTTATTTAATGCCCCCCCCTTGCCCGTTCCGCCTCACTTCGATGCACGAGTTGTTTGTGGCCTAGCGATTGCCCCACGTCATCCCATTCATGCTCTTTTAACGTTTTCCAAACTGCAGCTTGCCCTTGAGCCTGCTCATCCTTCCTTGCTCATAATTTTCACCACGTTGACCACTCGTGACTGCATGTGTTCCATCCGATAGAGTCCCGGGGCTCACATCACGCTCCTCCCCTTGGGGCGGGGCTAGTGACTTCACAGCACCTCGTCCTCGATCGTCGGACCCTTTATCTTGGCTGGGTTTTGCGGTTGCGGGTGTGGAAGGGGTTGTGGTGGCGACGGAGTCGACAGATGGTTGCGAAGGAACACCCGTTTTCGTTGCGGTTTCTATGCGCCCCAAGATTTGTCAGTGCAGGTTCAAAATGAGCGTCAACAGACAATTGCCAGTCGCCTAACCTGGAGCATTGCCTTGGTCATAGGGTTCTGTCGCCGTACCTTTGCCTTGGATGCCCGAAGGAGGCTCCTGGCCAGACTGCGCAGGTCCGGTACCCATGACTTTATCTTTGGGGTCAGCGGCCTTTGAATGATGCTCAAGCCAGTGGTCCTGATGGTGATCTGCGTCCACGCGCAATGGCCCTTCGACAGCAGGTATGCGACGATGGGATCGCAAAGGGTGCAGGGCGAAGGCTAGATTACAGAGGAATTTGGGTTCCTTCGATACAGGTTAATCGATAAACTGTGCGGTTCGAGCCGTCGGTAAGGTTCGCAGCTGTCGAACTTCCTGTCATTGCGGCATCTCAAGAGTCAAAGGGATCCAGCGAGCTGGGCTGGGCCTGGAACTTGAATCGATGCAACGCCATTGTCCTTGATGGAAACTACGTCATCAGGCATCTCGCGACCCGCACGTGGCTGGCTGCATTGCAACCTTTGACATAACAAACGATAAGACGTCGGCTTGACTAGCACTAGGTAGTCCGTCCTTTGACCTCGGCGCGGACAGAGCGGTGCAAGGGGCTAACGGGGCTCGAATAAGCATGGATGACAGAGGAAAACGGCGGCATCTAGACCGTTTTCGATTATTGATAGTCGGTGGCCTCAATCTTAAACTTGGGATCAAGTTAGAGGACATCGAGATCTTCTCCTTCTGAAGCTGCACAAAACTCGAGTAAAAAGAATCCTGCATGCCAAGGCTGAACTGGAATTCTCGAACTGCTATTGGTCATACTGCTGGTCCTAGTACAGAGTACTAAGTAAGGCCTGCACTCATCACGTCTCCTCCAGCAAATCTTCATCACATATTCCTCGCCATAAAGCCCCCATTCCCATTCATTCTGCGATTATATCTAAAACATCGCTTCGTGTCCCGGCCCTTGCCGCTCGGCCAGAATGCCTGGGGAGATCTCTACCGACACCTGTGTCGATTGTCGCGAGCGTGACGCCTCTCTCGATGTCAGAAACCGGCGCCTATGTGCGACTTGTTTCATTCGATATGTCCGGTCGAAAGTGCTAAAACGGATGGAATCCTATCGGTTCAAAAACCTCCCCGGAGATCGGAAGCGCCGCCTGTTTCTCCCCATATCCGGTGGAGTCTCTTCTCTTGTTTTGTTAGAGGTGCTGGATGCTCAACTGCAGAGACAAATGGCAGCCCGAAACAAGGCCGCCTACGATCTACTTGTGGCTCGGGTTGTTCTACCAGAGGAAATGGATGTGGCGGGAACGACGGCGGTAAACGACGCGCAGGAACAGCTCGCACAGAGATATCCGACACACACCTATCTCCCTCCATATGTGCTTCATGATGCCCTTCGCGTGGATGAAACGATTGAGCATGATTTCAAACATGTCGGAATCCAGCGACAGCAGGACGAATCCGACGAGGCCCTCCTCGGTCGTATACTGTTGTCTACTTCCTCGGTGACCGCCCGAGCAGATCTGCAGTCGATTTTGCTGAGACGCCTGTTGGTGGCAGTCGCCAAAGCGAACAATTGCGACGGCGTTGTCTGGGGCCACTCGGACAGTCGGCTGGCCGCGCTGGCCCTTGCGGACGTTGCCAAAGGTCGAGGTGGGTCGGTTCCTTCTACAATCTCTGACGGCCCGTCACTGCACGGGATCAATTTCAATTATCCTGCCCGTGACCTCTTCAAGGCTGAGCTCGAGACCTACGCGAAAGTGGTGTCCGACCCGTTGCTGGAGAGGGCAGTGGAGCTCGAGACCCGTGCTGGGCAACAGCCCCCATCTAGCATACGAAATATCTCGATCGATGACCTCCTTACCACCTACATCACTTCGCAGGGTGCAAAATACCCTGGCATCATGGCAAATGTTGTGCGAACAGCGGGTAAACTTCAAGTGAGAAACGCGTCGGACAGTGGGGATACTTGTCCCGTCTGTGTGATGCCGATGGTCAACGCCCCAGGGTTGCTAAATACGGATTCAATCCTTTGCTATGGATGCCAGAGAATGAGACAAGACATAAAGACTTGACCGTCTTTGGTTTTATGCCAGTACCATGCCTCAAAGTCTCTGTGGACGGCTCGCCTAAGCCCAGTGGTTTATTATTCAGATGTCTCCTGTAAACTCCATCCGCAAAAAAGAGATACTTCATTCACTCGTTCCATCATACTCAATGCCAGGATCACAGATTCGGCGGCTTATCGCGTTCGCGCCGGTCTCGGTGGAGGGATCTCTTCTGCTCGCTCAACGTCTCGGTCCCGGCGTGTTCTCTTTGACTCCCGCTTGGAGGTGTATCTCGGAGGCGGGCCACTCTGGTCGGTCAGCAAGCGGTCCTCGTGCTGATAGTCGAATTCGTCGGGGAGACTTGGGTCTGCTGCATTTGCTTGTGGAGTGCCCTTGACTCTCTTTGCGCCGCGCTCACGCAGTTCTTTTTCCAGCAAGACGACATTCCTCGTGTTGCATTTATACACCGCGTCTGCGATGTCGCCCAGGAAGGGTACCAGACCAATGCCAAAGTCAATAGCCATATTTATCTTCATCCGCATCTTCACACTCGTCGAGAGTTCCGGTTCGACAGAACAGCAGGTTCGGTACACCATGAAGGCGAGAAGAAGGTCGATGAAGTCACCGATACTATGCACAAGTCAGTTTGTATGACACGGAGTCAGAGAGCAGGAAGGTGACATACCCAGGTATCAAGCCGAAAACTGCACCCCAGCCAACCTTCATACCGCAAATGGTGCCCAGGGCGAGATCGACGCGGTGTGCTCTTCGCTTCGCTTTGGTGAGGATTTTCTCCTCTTGAGGGGTGAGACCGGGAGGAAGAGCCCTGCGTCGCTTTTTGGTGGTCTTGTACATTCCTCCCAACCGTGTAGCTGGGATTGTCTCAAAGTAGGGATCCTGGGAGATGTTAGCAGCGGACAGAGCCAGAGTCGTCTTGCGGTGGAAGCATACCTCCTGGCCGAGCTTGTTGGCGGCCGTCTCCTTGAACAGCTTGTTCGTCACGAGCTTGATTGCGTATGAAGTCATGGTTGCGTTGTCGAGATTTGGAGTTGGAAGGACGAAAAGGAGAATCGAAGAATGGGATCACCACAAAGATATAGTCGGAGGGAGGAGTGGGTTAGGTGAATGACAAGGGAGCATGAATCCGGCTTTTCTGTCTCTCCACGTCGGGCTAGGCGGTTTAGCTTTCTCAAACAAAGCCAGACAAGCTGCCACAGCCCTGTTGACTGGTAGAAGATCGATTGGTGTGAAGTGCATGACCGCATTTAAATCTTGATTGACTGGAAACCTTTTCGGCGCCTGGCTGCGTCATTCGAAGTTCAGCGCGAATCCCCTTGTCACAGAATGGGCGGACCGACCACTGGATCCGCCACGATCAGCGCCTCGACTTGCTCCGCCACCAGCCACATTCACTAGCCACAGTCTCAGCCACACTGCGTTCGACGCCTTTCCCAATTGGGCAGAACTAGGTCAAACTCCTCTGAGAAGTCACAACAGGCCCTGCCGGCTTGGTGTCGGTGTCGTGTCTTCTCTCAACTCGACCCCACCAATTCACAGCTCCCATTCTCGCCGTATTGAACAAACACCCGACTGCAGCATCCGGACCCGAGGCAGTGTGCATCGCAGTCTCTGTGGCCCCGTTTGGAATCCTCGATTGCACCGACCGACCTCAAGGGCAGTGGAGATGCTCAGGTATCCCGGCTTGGCCATTAACCCGAGAGATGAAGCTGGAGGACTGTAAGATCCCATGGTGTTGGGTGACACCATTCATACTGATATTGGATTTCTGTCAGGGCTGGATGACCTTTGCGTCCGATTTATTATAAACCTACCGCCCGAAGAGCTCCAGTCCGTGGAGAGGATATGTTTCCAGGTCGAAGAGGCGCAATGGTTCTACGAAGACTTTATCAGACCCCGTGATCCCTCTCTACCTTCTCTTTCCCTCCGTGCCTTTAGCTTGAGGATATTTCAACACTGTCCGCTGTTCTCGCAATGGTCGGCCCAACACCACACGACCGCCTTTGCGGAATTTCTAGCGTACAAGTCTCGTGTTCCCGTGCGCGGTGCTATCATGCTCAACGAATCAATGGATGAAGTTGTCCTGGTCAAGGGCTGGAAAAAGGGTGCCAATTGGAGTTTCCCTCGAGGGAAAATCAACAAGGATGAAAACGATCTAGATTGCGCAGTCCGAGAAGTGTACGAAGAGACGGGATTCGATATTCAGGCAGCCGGCCTCGTGCAGGACGAGAAAGATATGAAGTATATTGAAGTGACGATGAGAGAACAGCACATGAGGTTGTACGTCTTTCGAGGAGTTCCGAAAGAGACCTATTTTGAACCCAAGACACGAAAGGAAATCAGCAAGATTGAATGGTACAAATTGACAGATCTGCCAACATTGAAGAAGAAGAGTCAGTACGACGGTAGCGGCACCGATCTCCCGACTTACAACGCCAACAAGTTCTACATGGTGGCGCCCTTCCTGAACCCGCTCAAGAAATGGATCATTCAGCAGAAAAAGAAGGATTCTCGATTCAGCTCGCACCTCTCAGCACCGCCCATGGTGCTTGAAGAGGTGACCACGGAAGACGATCAGGAAACCAACGGAGTGGGTGCCAAGCTAGCTGACCCCATCCTACAGACTCTGAGCGATCTGCCGGAAGTGTCTGCGCCAGTACCAATTGATCCAACCTCCCACCTCAAGGAGATTCTCAATATCGGTACTTCGCTGCCTGAACCGCAGCCCGCAATGCTTCAACCCAGTCACATGCCACACGTCGATACCCAGAAGTCGAATGCCCTTTTGGCACTGTTGCGAGGTGCACCGCCACCAGGCCAGACCCGTGATATACCACAGACACCAGTGGAGCAAATATCCTCACAACCTCAGGGACAACGGTCTCCGCATATATCTCATGTTCGTCCACCGCAGCTGGACCAAAACTTACCGCCGCCGTCGTTCCCAACGCAGCTAGAGCGCGGTTTCAAGGCTATTACACCACCTGTCAATCGACTCATGTCACAGCCGTTATACAGGTCTACTGACGGTCCAATCCGACAACCTGCCCATTTCTCCCCGGAAGGATCTTCTCGCCTCGAGTATCAATCACAATCACGACCTCAAATTGCTCCGTATCAACGCACGGGTGACCCTCAATTTTCCCAGCAGAGCGGAGGCCAGCACCAGCAGCGTGTAGTGCCTCCGGCAAGTGCTCTTCCTAAATTGACAAATCACACCAAGGCCCTATTGGACGTATTCAAAGGGTCGATGAAGCCAAATCCACAGCCAGATTCTACTGGAAACCAGGCGCTGTTAACTGCCTTGATGGGAGGAAGTGTATTTTCTCAACTTCCAGTGCCGCAGCAGGGTGCAATAGGTTCAATCGCATCGTTGTCAACCCAGCCCAACCAGGGTCACCCGGAAAACATACATGCTCCGTCGCCAAGTGCAGCGTTACAAACAGCGCCCACAGCCACGGTCCCAACATTAGCAAGCCCGGTGGCCACGGTCAGACATCCTCCAAGCGCACAGCAGACCACTCTTCTTGGGCTCTTCGGTCAATCCTCAAAGCAACCTTCAGTGGGCACATCAACTCCACAGCAAGTTCGACCGGTGGAGCTTGCAGCCACTGCCTCAGTCACTCATGCCTCGAAGGCTCAGGAAGACAATCAAGGGCTCCTGTTTGCGTTGCTCAGAAACGGGAATCCGGAAACTTCACGAAAGGCAAGTGAATCCAAGCGCCCATCACCAAGAGAAGGTGAGACGTCAGCGACTGTCAATGGACCTCTCAATCAACCCGAATTCGAGGCTATTTCCAAGTCAACGAGGCACGCGAGGAACGAGATGGGCCGAAGTCCACTCCCGACCAATCGAACACTCTACGATCCCAAGCAACCAACACCGGTGAAAATCCTGACGCGGTCGGAGGAACCCCGTTCTCAGGCGCCGCGGTCGCCCCGAGGGCTAAAGGCACCCCCAAAACGGACCGTCAGAGAGAAGGTCGCACCCAAGGAGCAGAGCAAACCATTTCAACCTCAAATTCTGCGACGCCCGCAAGCAGGTGCAACCTTGGAAGTCACCACTCCACCCCCTTCGGGTGAGGTGGTCAACCAGCACACAGGAATCTCGAAGGCTGCTCCGTCGGCCCAAATTGTCAACACTGAGGCGATAGTCACTCCGACACAGAGGACTTCGCAGACGGAAACGCAGAAACAACACTTGCTCTCTCTGTTTGGGGGAGGACAGGACAGCACGCCGAGGGCGACAATGGCGCAGACGGGGTCTGGGATAGTGTCACCATTGTCGGCAAGCCAGCTGATCAGTTTCAACGGAGAGGTGCCGTTGTCGGGTGTAGAACCTATTTCTACTCGCACGTCTCGAGTGGGGAGTCTGGCTTCGACAGGAAGCGGACCCGGACCCGTATCCAGACCTGGACACGGACGTGGTGCAGGCCGTGGAGCGAGCGAGAAGCGACAGACAGGGGCAGAGAACAAAGCGTTTCTTTTGGGATATCTGGGCCGAATTGCGAGCCAGGAGGGGTGAAGGAGTGCAAATGCTTGAGCATTATTGGGCAAAGCCCACCCAAGTTCTGGACCAGAGCTGTCTCTACGTACTTTGTACAAGTATCCTGACCATCTCGGTGAGGGCAATCCTTGGTAGTCAACTGCTTGTTTTTCTTGGCCGCGTCGAACGCACAAATGAAGCGGAGGACGAAAGCCGGACCTCTTTTTCACCGTTTGGTTGATTTATGGAAGTGGAATGAACATCAGAAAGTTATTCTCCGACACAAAATTTATGCCTCCAACAGGCCGGTGGACCGGGATTGAGCAAGTCCACACAAGTCCACACAAGTGGCTCACGGCCTCATGTGAGGGTCACGTGGGGTCTGAGAGACAAAGAAACGAACGTCGGTGAGAAGGAGTTTGACCATGAGTTTGACCATGGCCAAATGAAGTAAAACATGCGAGCCCGACGAGATCAGGGTGGTTCAGGCATATTGCGCTTATTACTATTGTTGGACCTCTGGAGTCTGGAGTCTGGAGCTTGTGGTGCTTGCACCGTTAAAAGAGAGACCATGACCTCAGGAACAGCAAGCAAGCCCCTGCTGGCAGAGGCACTTGGTGAGTGCCAAGCCCATAGGCCCAGAGCTGGTCCCAATTGTCAGCGACCCAGGGGCCAGGAAGGACGTGAACGGAGCCTGAGTATGCTGGCAGGGTGGCCTTGTGCAACTGGTCTCGAATCTCGAGAGGCTCCGCAAGCACCTTGGGGTCCAACGGAGGAGTTGGACAATCAAAGTCGTGGCATCAGATGATGATGTAAACCGCTGGTTGGTTGAATAACCGCGTACTAGAACTCGAATGGGTTACCGGAACATGGAGAAATAGTGAGCCGACCTGGAAGGCTTCGGAAGGCTTTTTGCTTTGGGATCCGAGGTCCCTAGCCCACATGGCACCTGCGACTTATGTACGCATGAGTGCCTATGAATGCCTGAATGCCACTGGATGCGGAGGATGTGCGTGCAGCTCGAATCTGGAAAGCCCATTAACAAGCGTTCGAGAAGTGATGCACGCCGCGCCGCGATCGCCGTTGCCTGCTGGCCTGACGCGGCAGGTTGGGGAGCGAATACCGACACCACCTGGCGAAGTCGTACCTACCCTACCACACCCACCTAGGTAGATAGAGAAAACAGGCTGCTGCTGCCACCGTGACGCCTATTCCCCTCCATTGCAATGCCTTTGCACACCCCATAACGAAGTTCCGTGACTGAATGGCAGAAGTTGCGCCTCCCCGGGCTCAGGCTCTGGCCTTCTTAACTAGTAGACGAGGCCTGTCCAGGGCCGAGGCTGCCACGCCCACACCCAGGCCCGCGCCCGCGCCCAATTCTGCCACCACGACTGCTACAACGGCCACGACTGCCCAGGCGCCGCTTGTGCCCAGTGCTAATCTACTGGTACTCCCACCACCACCGACACCAACGACACCAACGACACCACCGACACCACCACCGCAGCCACAACTTCTTCCTCCGGTGGCCGCCGCAGGCAAAGCCCCCCGCGGCGACGACCACAGTGGCAATGGCCCTCAAAACAGCAGTATGTTCCTGTGTCAACCATCACTCAGCAACCTTGTCTGCTTACCATGTTGCCTCGACGAACCTTATTCCCGCTTTGTCGCTTGACGGCATCGCCGGGCCTGTCGACTTCGTCCCCTCGTCCCCTCCTCCTTCCGCCCAACTCGCTCGCTCGCACGTGCTGACTGTATTCGACCTGTACCACAGAGTCCCCCACCTCAAATACGCATGTTGCTCGCGAAATTGATCACGTTGACCATCATTCCCCCCCGACACCTACCTCTGCCAATATGAGCCCACTGCTAGGGTCGCCTGAGCCGCAGGCCGCCGGCACCGAGCAGGTTCTCGACCCAATATCAAGGGTGCGCGATCCTCCTGCTCACGCTGTCCCCCCCTGGAATCTGCTAGTTTGCTCACTCTACATTAGCAAATATTAGAGCGCACACAGTCGCACACCAGGCTCCCGCAAATGGCCCAGAGCGGTGTGTCCTCCAAGTCCCCCAATGCCGATTCCGGACCATCCGATGACCAGCACTCGGCCAGACTCAGCTCCGACCCGCTCGCCTTGCGAAGAGTCGAGAGTGCTGCCAGTAGCAAGCTGGGCAAAGACAAAAAGTAAGTCGGTCCTTGCACTCGACACAATGATATGCCGCCTCGTCTTTTCGCCCCTTCCAATTTCTACCTCGTCGTTCATTACCATGCCATGTTCCCTGCCTGCCCGCCGCCCGAGGCTCGGCCCTTGACCCACCCCCGGCTGATGTCCATGTGTGCGCAGGAAAGGTGTGTCCTTCTTAAGTCGAATAATGGGCACCAAGAAGCGGGATTTTTTCGACCTTCGCGATGACAATGTCTCGGAAATGTCAGAGAACCGATCCGGCGGCGTCGAGGCTGAAGTCTTTTCCCAACCCGTCGGCTTCATACCCAAGTTCCCTGCACCCCCGAGGTACATCAAAGTCAAGGCACAATACCGGAAACAAAAGGACTTTGACCGCTTGTTTCTCGCCCAAATAGTCTTGGATCTCCGAAAGACCAAACGCCGCAAGACATCGATAGACTCCAAGATCCACAGCATCGACGATACCCCTACCGCTGCCCCACAACCTCCGATCACCTCGGCCAACAATTCAATTTGGGCGATGGAATTCTCAAAAGATGGAAGATACCTTGCTGCTGCTGGGCAGGACAAAAAGGTGAGGGTGTGGGAGGTCATATCCGCCGCCGAGGATCGAGAGACTGAGGAGAAACTCGCCGAAACAAATACCGAAGGTGAAAAGGTCAAGCTGAATGCCCCTGTGTTCAAGCCTAAGCTGGCCCGGGAATACGATGGCCATACATCCAGCATCTTGGACTTGAGTTGGAGCAAAAACAACTTTTTACTGTCTTCATCTATGGATAAGACTGTCCGGCTGTACCACATCAGTCGAGCCGAATGCTTGTGTGCCTTCAAGCATAGCGATTTCGTAACTTCTATCCAATTCCACCCTCGGGATGATCGTTTCTTCTTGGCGGGCTCGCTGGACTCCAAGCTCCGTTTATGGAGCATACCCGACAAGACCGTGGCGTACTGGGCACAAGTCCCCGACATGGTGACTGCTGTCGCATTCACGCCTGATGGGAGAACCGCAATCGCCGGTTGTCTCAGTGGCTTATGTCTACTATATGACACCGAGGGACTCAAGGCACACTCACAAATCCATGTTCGTTCCGCACGAGGGAAGAATGCCAAAGGCAGCAAAATCACCGGCATTGACACTATCGCTTTACCACGTGCAAATGCCCAAACGGATGTCAAACTCCTGATCACCAGCAACGATTCAAGGGTGAGAATGTACAATCTGAAAGATAGAACCCTCGAGGTGAAGTTCCGGGGGAACGAAAATTCCTGCAGCCAAATACACGCCTCATTCAGCGACGACGGCAAGTACGTGATTTGTGGAAGTGAGGATCGAAAGGTCTACATATGGCCCACATCAGTGAACGAGAGGCCCGACAACGAAAAACGGCCGATGGAAGTGTTTGAAGCACATTCAGCCATCGTCACAACGGCCATCCTGGCTCCCGAGGAAACCAGACGCTTTCTGGGACAATCTGGGGATCCCTTGTACGACCTGTGCAATCCACCACCGGTGACTTTGGTGAGCCGTGCAGACTCGGTCATTTCATCCCGTGCGCCTACGAACAACAGCAACCATTCAGATGAGAAGCATCCGATCACGGATGCACGAACATCTGAGTCTCCCAGACGTGCCCTCGCAACCCCTGCCTATCTAGCCAGAAACGCACACTCCGGGGGCCAGATCATTGTCACAGCAGACTACACGGGACAGATCAAAGTATTCCGACAGGATTGCGCCTTTCAGAAACGAAGACACGAGTCTTGGGATACAGGCTCGACTTTCTCCAAGAAAATGCTAGGCCGAAGTGGATCGGTGGCCACGAGACATTCTGTGACTTCGTCGCAACGAAACTCTCTGATAATGGGTTCTAAGAATCAATCGACAGATCGCATCTTACACTGGAGGAACTCTGTGAGCGCACCGAGTACAAATGCATCTACAGGCATGTTGGAGATGCGAGGCTCTCTGGTTAACACCGACCGGTCGCGTAGTGCGTCACCAAGAAAGCTCATTTCAAGTCGCCTCTCGATACGAAAACCCTCATCTCCCAACAAGGATAAACAGCTATCTCCTACCTCGCCGGATCAATATTCATCCCTACAGCAAATCCAAAACAGACCCGCGATTAACATACATTCACCCTTGGCCGAATCTCCTCACAACGCTCCTTCCGCCACTCTTGTCCACCCCCCCGAGAAGGAAAGACATCCATCTGGATCAAGTCTGAAGCATTTACACTCTAACCCGACGGTGGACGACCTACCCCATGACACTAGCGACCCACTCCTCGTCATAGACGGGCAATCCTATGCCGCGTGGGATGTAAGACAAACTCTCCTGCCCATGGCCAAACACATGCCCCGCACACCAGGCTCGCTTGGACCAGATGGAAACCCTCTGTCTCGGGCCCCCAGCTACGTGTCCCAGCTTTCCAGCGAATTCACAGGCTCCGAACGCGATCCCAATAGTGAGAATGCGAGTCTTCGCCTCACGGATGGCGACGATGAGCGTGCCATGGGCAGAAGGCGCAAGTCTCGCTTCAGGCGGCGGGGCAGTCTGGACAGCGAGAGCGATCTACGTTGTCAAAAGTGCGGAAGCAAGACATTCAAAGCAACAATGACGGATAAAGGGCAGAGTTTACGCTGCAAAGGTTGTGGCACGGTGGTTGGAATTTGATTCTCTCAGGAACCTGCCAACCTCTGCTCATTGGAGTTTGCTGGTGAGATGTCTACATCCTGCAATTTTCGACCGATCCTTGAGGGACAGTCAGTGCGAACGGGTTTCCTACACTGCCCGACACTGGGCTCTCTGGGAGACTGAGTTGGATCGGCTTTCAGTCTCCTTTTGGTCTCCCTCTCGCCGCACTCTTCCCCATCGACGTGGTCTGGGTATAAGTCTCATCTTACACCTTAAATGTATCAATTACCGCTATAACCAAAGTCCCTACAAACATGGATCTTTGATTACAATGACGATTACGAATCAAATAATACCCACATTGGATAACCACGGGACACGGACTTGGTCTAGGCCTCGGACACGAGGAGAATCGAGGACGGATACTTTAAGTACATGTAACAATAACATAGTTAACGAAGAGATATGCTTTGACCTAAACCCCCACCTAGTGAACTGATGAACCGAGGCAGAGCGAAGCCATTTAGGATATTTTTTAATCCAAATATGCAGAGAGTACACATGTATTATTCATTATGCACGTATCACAATGCATATATCATTAGGTATGCATATCTAATGTATTATGTGCGGCATACACGAAGTACTATGCCCCGATTTTACACTATGATACATACATAACCCCCGCTGGTGTCGCATCTGCCCTCGATACCCCTCTTCAACCTCTCCGTGCTTAAGACTGTGATAGACGCAAAAATCGAGAGTGACGATTCAGCTTCTCCCATCTAGCAAGAGGTATTATATCCGTCCGTACCTCCCCATCCCCCAAGCTCGGCACCTCGCATGTGACAGACCAACGGACGGGCAGACGGGCCTACTCTCCACGGGGGTATCCTTGGGAAATATAAGTTCCAGTGCTCCGCGCTACGGTGGAGAGGATATCTTTTATGTAGGAATGAAAATCCTACGCTGCCTCGGTGGACAATTCGCTGGTTATGGGCAACGAAGAAAGGGACATCGAAGTGAGGGACATGGAAATGAGGCGGGAAGATAATGCCACTTTGATGATTTTCTGTCTAAGTTTCCACGGGAGCCAATTTGCCTGGACCACCACCCTCAATGCCCTTGCGGCGTCCATTGTGTTACCCATCTACCAATTGTTGTTGGTCAATCGTTATGACTCTTTAGCGGTTCCCCACGTCCACCGGTGTAGACGCATACATTTAGGTGTCGGTTGTCGAACCCCGGAGAGATGAGGGGACTATTCCAGTGTTCGATCGGGAGTGGTTTGAGAGGGTTTGGGAGGATTTGGCGTGATTTCGGTGTTTTTAGGTAGTAAGGATGAAGGAAAGATCACAAGTGGGACTGGATGGCTTGCTCGAGGCCGCGCTTGTTGGCGCCGACGACCTCGGCGACCTTCTCGCCGCCCTTGAAGAGCATGAATGTGGGCATGGCGCGGACGTTGAGTTCCTGAGCGACGTCGGGGACGTCGTCAACATCCAACTTGTAGAAGTCGACCCGGTCCTTGAATGCCTCGGACTCGCTGAACTTGGCCACCTCCGGGGCGATGACCTTGCAGGGACCGCACCAGGTTGCGTAGCAGTCAACGACGACTAGACGGTCTGCAGGGGCTGACACGACCGATGTGTTGAAGGAGGATTTGCTGTTGATTGGGTTAACGCCATATTTCTTCGCTGGAGCAGCAGCTTGGGGTAAGGAGGCGGATGAAGGAGAAGTGCGGGCTTGCTCGTCACGCAGCTTGTTTTGGTGGTAGGCTACGTACTCTGCAAGGTTGTGGACGACCATTTTGCCGGATGTGTGAGAAAAGCTTCGGGGGCTGGTGCTTGAAAAGAGGTGGTAGGTTGTCGGAGTTGTTGTCCTACGAAGTGGGGTGGTCGCTGGGAGAAACAGGCAGGAGGGACGGATGAGGCGCTGAATTTTGATGGCCGAGGGACGGATCGATGCAGCCAGGGCGAAGGTATTTATGGTTGAGTGCAGGAGAGGGATGAGGGATCTTATGGCTTTGGACGTCGTAGGTGAAGGATGGAATGGAAGACACGAGGCGAGTAAGGAATTTACTGGTAATAGTTTCGTCAGGTTTCGGAATTGGGAATGATGACAGATTCGGGAGGGATTGTTGAAGAGGGGGGCGGTGGTTCCAGACAGTGGGAGCTTAGAAATACAACTGAAGGGGCGTGTGAGTGTGTGTGAGTGAGCGATGGTCACGGTGCTTGTTTGGGGTGCTTGTTTGGGGGCTTGCTTGCTTGGGTGCTTGGGTTCCCGGGGGCGGGTTTGTTTGAGGATGGGGCAATGGTTCATCCGTAGGCAGGAGGGGACCGCCAGGGAACGTGAGGGACGTAAGGCGCAGTCAGTCTGCCGAGCTCGCGCAAATCCTGCACCACCAGTCAAACCAGTCGCAGGGATGACGCGATTGCAGCCAAATCCAATCACAAGCCATAGAGGGGGACCGCCGGCGCCGAGTATTTGGAATTTGGTATGACGTTTGGTCACATGACTGAGCTCGCCTTCTCGCCGCCCTGAGCACGCCTCCATTTGTCACCAAGCACTCTCACCAGAGCGTCCACTGGACGAGTAATCAGACGAGTAATCAACGGCCACCATTACGATCAAACTGGCATCCTCCGTGCAGATCGTTGACACGCGGTCACACAAGAGACTCTCATGAACAGGGTCATGGACAAGGCATGGGCCAACGTCCCTTGTTATCACTAACTGTGCTTCCAATTCCGAAGCACAACTCGGGGTGCATTTCGGCTTTGGCTTCGAGATTCCCCTATCTGTCCCTCTCTCGCTCTTTCGAGTCTCTTTTTTGTAGGTAGTACATGAAGCAATCCAATCCCCAGATGCCAAATCGCCAGGACCGGCTCCGAGACCTTGGACTAACCATTAACTGTCTTGTGTATTTGCAGCCCCTCACGTCAATTCAAACCTTCATTCGCAATTCATTGTTTCAATGGCCTCGCTGTACACTCTCGCCCCGACCCCGCCTGGCTAAGAATCCAATGTAACCAACGGCCAACAATTTCCACTGTCCTCCACAATTCTGCCAGTAAAAGAGTGATCTCGGGTATCTTTTGCATCATCAAATCGTTGTTGTCCCGCCCAGGGCACTATTTCCGGCCGGGTGAAACATAGGAAATCAAACAAAGGAAACGCTAGCATCATGCCTTCTCCGACCCTCATCTTGCTTGATGAAGTTCAATTCTGCTCCGGTTGAACAGGCACCGGGATTTGAACCAGGCTCGATCTTCGCGTTGCCGCTTCTGACTGCATCGAGGATCGCCTGATATCCAGGAGTCGAGCACTCCCGGCACTGATATGTCGAGCGTGTCCCTTATATTCCACACTGCGGGCTCGTAGAAGAGGCGTGGACTGAAAACCTCCCTCCGGGGTCTCTCCCTCGGGCGATCCCCCCTCTTCTCCGTTTGAGCTGGATCGTCGAGACCCGCCTGGGGTCTCTGATCCATACTCATTCAAAAGTCCCTCTTTTGATTTAGCTCGATTCGGCTGTCGGACCACAGTTGCCTGTCGCCCGACACCTTGATGCCACGTCTCATCGGCCGCTTCCCCTGTCGGGACTGGCGGCACCTCAGGAACTGGACTTCGTTGACGTTCTCGTTCTCGTTCCAAATCAATTACCGTGCTGCTTGCCTTCCGACCGACGGATGCAACTGAGTCTCGTCGCCCGCCCGGTCCTGGTGTCAACCGGTTGAGGTATTCGTCATCTGCGAGACCAGCTTCGTCTTCCTCAAAAGTTCCCGTTGCAGACGGTGGTCGAAGAGAGGATTGGCTTTGTCGAAGGGGGTGGCCCATGCCACTGGCACCAGACAGTCTCTTGACAGGCTTCCCCGAGAGCCAAGATCCTTCAGAGTCAACCGATGCGAGGGACTGCGGCACAGCTACCCCCGATGCCACACCGCTCACTAGGTCAATGTCCATGCCATGCTCATGCCGAGTCTCAGACGCACCTCGGTCTAAGGCTGGGTGACTGGAACTTGTCGCGAGGCTCGTTGCATCCAACGTTCCGGAAAGTGATTGGCGTGGTTGCCGGGTTGGCTGGTGTGCCGATCCAGGGGGCCCAGCCATAACTTCCGGGGATTGCACGCGAGAATCGGGAGGTGAAATGGGGAATTCAGGTAAATCCTCTCTAAACTTGGACATAGTTCGTTGAGGCACAGAGGACGAGTCGGATCTTCGAAACGTTCGAGGCATGACAACAGGTGGAGGCTGTTGTTTTCGGGCAAAAGATTCCCGCGACGTGTTTGAAAATTCCGAGGGCGTAATTTTGCCGCCACTGGGTTTCCGTCGCCCTCCCCGCTTGAAGAAGTTCGTCCAGGAGCTCATCTGTTGACCACTCTGGTCTGAAGCACGACGGTCTAGTGATCCATGTTCTGGAATGTCCGGCGTAATTTCCCGGCCGAGACCCGAGGCTTGCGAAAAGCTTTGACGGTCTTCCGGTTTTTGGACTGGGGACGTGGGAGGAGATATTGTCGTCGCGTGAAAAGGTTTTGGGTCCCTCCTCGCTTTGATGGGGGAGACGGTTCTCAGAGGTGACTTTACGGGCACGGGTGGGCCCTCGTCATCCTCGTGTGCAAAAGGGTCGTTCATGAGATCAACATCCTTCTCGTCTTCGAACGGATTTCGAATGCGCTGGATGGGCCGATCATTGACGCGACCTGGAGAGCTTGGAATTCTCCGGGGCATTGCGGCTTCCGATGACTCTGCGCCGTCACCAAACGGCCGTAGACCTCGGCCTTCCGCTTGTTCAAGCTTAAGTCCGACAGGACCGGCAGGTGGCATTTCAGTAAGGCGACCGCGCATCTCTTCTTCCCGCTGTCTGTCGGCCTTACGTTGGAGCTTCCGCTGGAGACGATCCCTCTCTACCACTTTCTTCCTTTCGTGGCGCCTCCGATCCCTGTCCATGAGCTCTCTTAAACCCCCAGCATCAAGTTCGTCTGCAAGGGTATCAATCCTTTTCTTCGATGAGGCGTCTTCTTCTTCGATCGCTTGTTGGACCGAGGGCTTCAATCTGGCGACTTGCTTTCCCACTGAAGTACGAGGGTTGGCAACGTACGTGAGGGTTGGTCTGGGAGTTAATGCAGCCAAGATGCTGATTTTGAACGAAGCTTGATTCGATGGGTCCTCCGATTCTTGTATCGTTTCTGGTAATGGCAGGGACACCTCGGAAGCTGGCCGGTGAAGTCGCCGGTTAAGACCACCTGGTACCTGTTTGGTGTCTCGACGAAGAGGACCGGATCCGGAATACGAACTTGGACGTTTCAAGCCCGGCACTGGTAAAGTCATGGCCCGAATTTCTCTCTCGCGAGCATAATCCTCTGCCTTCCTCTTGCTTGACTTTCTTCTCGTAAGAGCCGGGTCGTATCCTTTGCGTTTTGCTAGAAGCGTAGGCACCTCAGGCAAGGCGGTGAAATCTTCCGGCCCTATGCTCGACTGGGACATGGGATTCTGGGAGTAAATATCCGAACCCCGAAAACTACCAGCCTCTACAGCAACGCCTCTCCTTCCCCACGATTCCGCTCCCGGCCCGCTTGTGGGCATTGTCTGAGAGCGTGGAACACTTCGTGGTTGGCTCGGAAGTCGCTGCTTGGCAAGCTTTCGAGATTTCTCTTCATGTCCCTGTCTACTTTGTGTGCGACCCATGGTGGCGAATTCTTGAGATGTTGGTGTTGCCAATACAGAACGTTCCGTGTGCTGCTTCTCAAGGAGTGTTCGTCGGCCGTGGTCTTCCCCTGAAGCTGTGCGGCTTTTCTTGCCTCCCCCAAACGGCCAAAATCCCATGCTGAGCCCAACAGTTGCGGATTATGTGACCAATCCGAACGGGGCGGCAGTCAAGGTACGGAGGAGAGTCGCGGTGGCGGTTCGCAAGGCTGGATTGGAGACATCAACGACGACAAGGTTGGCGGCGCACGAGACAAGTAGTCAAGGGTGGAGATGCCTGTCGGCCGGTAACAATGGTGGGTGAAAACGAGTGGTTGGGTCGATTAGATCTGAATGTAATGCAGAGGCGCACACCATTCACGTGTGCAGTCGCAGTCGCAGTCCCGGGTGTTTCTTTTCGAAAGGTGGGCAATGCAACGGGGACTAGGACGAGGCAGATGGAGGACGACGGGTTAGGCTCGGTGCAAGCCAACGGCTGAATGACGGCGCCGAAAGAAGGGTGGTGATGATGATGGTGATGAAGATGGAGCTTCTGAAGATGGAACGAAATGAGTGACGGGATGCAAAGGATGGGGTGGAAGCGAGTTCGACGCAGGTGGTTGATTAGGGATCGTTGCTCGTTGGTCGTTGGTTGTTGATGATCAGTGGCGACGAGCGAGTGACAGTGACGGAACAATCAATCATCGATGATGTCTGTCGAGAGAAGAAACCAAGGGCAGGTGGCAGCAGGTCTAGCTATCTACCAATTAGTTCGGTGGGCGGCCGGCCGTGGTGGAGCGTGCTGGAACTGGCATCCAGCAAGAGCCCGAAGACAGTTTGGCACCCGCGGCACTAGCGGGAGGTCGCCCCCCGGAACAAAAGCCACTCATCAGCGATCAACGCCTCTTTCGCGACCGCAAAGAGCAGTAAGCCCTGGCGTCACTCCCATCGACCTGGTGACCCCCTTGAGCGATCCGCAGTACGGAGGAGGAAATCGAGGTTGTGGCTGCCCACACGAAGGACCAGGGCTGGGAATTGGCTCTCAATCCTGTTTGCTCGAGGAACACGGCCACAGCAGCGCGGGCAGCGCGCATTGGTCGCCCGGCACCTGTCTGCAATATTACCCTGGCCATCACGGCCACCCGAACGGACCAGTTGATCTGGACTGTCTGAGCAAGACCACTTCGCAAGGTGACAAGGGGAGAGGGGCCATGGAGTCCAGCAAACCCAACAAAGTCCCCCTCCACCTAGCCCAGTGCCCAGTCATGAGAAGCCCGCTCCGAAGTTCTGCGCGGTTCGTTCGTAACTCGAAAGATTCCGTCGTCGTTTCAGCACGGGGGCCCTCCGCCAGGTCTCGGCAAGTGAGGAACGAAAAGCCTGACATGCAAGGGACACGGTCGACACCAGGTACAAGCCTCCATAGGGCTCAGAGGCACAGCATGATGAATCTTGTTCTTGTCAGTCCGCCGGCATGGGAATCGTCCACAAGAAAAGCCCCGGGGCGGGGCAGGTTGAGCTAACCGGCCCAATATCCGTGGTGCTAAGGGAGCCAAGGACCTACTTAGGACACCCTAAGGAGCTCTAGATGGGCTGCGCACGCTGCGCCAGGACGCAATCCTCACGGGCCCGATCCTAACTGGCCGGCTTGCGTCTTGTTGCACTACTAAGTACCCAGTACGCAGGAGAAAGCATTTAGCCCAGGCAGCCGGTGCTTGTTGTTTGTTTCTCTTAGATGACGTTGGCCTTTGCTTCAGGCTACGCCATGCAGGTTTCTGAAGACCCTGTGCGCCATGCGAGCCCTGCGACGTGGCATGCTTGTGACGGGCTCTGCCTTCCAGGTACCCGAGCCAAGTACCGGGCCATGTCCCACTGACTCCCAATCCTAGTCCCAGCACGCCCCAGACACATCCAAACGTGGTGGCGAGAGTCAAGGATCCTGCGCAAGTCGCCGGCCGGGCCTGCGTCGATCGCAAGCTTTCCGACCACATGTCTCAGATTCGACAATCCTGTTTCGAGATGTTTGGGTCGGTCGGGATCAGCGGGTTCATCGTCACCTCCCTCCACACTCTTTGCCCGACGGTCCGGTGCCTTAACCACTGTCAGGACTTGAACAAGACAAAGAACTGACGGTCAAGAACCTCCGGTGGTCTACGGCTGTGGCGCTACCTCGGAGCATTTAGCCGTCGGTGGCTTGTCTTTTCCCTGGTCGGTAATCTCTCGATTCAAGTCGATAGGCGACGCAAAATTTCGCCTCCAGAGTGCCTTGAAGCCATCGCTCCAGGTCAGACAAACGGCCAGCACGCGATCTGGTCGAGACGACGGCCATGTCATCGGTGGCCAGGTCTAGCCGAGCAGGCAAGATCACACGGTCTACACAATCTCGGGTGCAATCGAACCTCTCCTGCTTCAGCGCAAAATTTGGAACACAACGTGTCGGGAACCTATTGAAATGAAGCCAATCTTATTCAACCTCTGCAAGCTGCCTCGCCCTATCTTTACAGCCTGGGTTTGTCTTCGAAGACCTCGTCCACCAGTCCCACTGCTGCTTGAGAGCAGCCGTAAGACGATTGGTATCCCGCGCCTATATTTCATTAGAGCGTAGCTCTGAAAAGAAGGTGTCGTGATTGTGTACTTACCACCAGCACCATAATTGTGCACCGTCCAGATGCCATTGATCTTTTCTTTCTCAATCCTGGTACCGCCTTCCCTGACAGGCCTTAGGCCAACACCGTGTCGGATGACGTCCAGGTGTTCAAAGCCCTTGCCGCCTGTCAATTCCGGGCATATATCGACACATCGCTTCATGATTCTTATCGCAAGGCTGGGGTCGGGTTGAGATTCCCAACTCCCCTTTTGATAGCAACCGCCTAGGATGGTGCCTCCACCAGCGGCCCGGGTCATAACATAACAGGCCTCGTCCGAACCGTCGTCTGTTCCCGATACGGAGAACATTGCTGGTGCCACGTTTCGCACGATAACAATCTGACCTCTTGCAGGAACAACCGACTTGTCCTCGACGCCACCTAGTTTAGAGGCGGCGAGTCCGGTGCAGTTGACAACTAGATCGGCCGACTTCCCCGAATGATGGACTCCAGGGGCTGCTGCGTCGGCAATATGTTTGAACACGGCCCGCTTGACGATAACGCCATTTTTCAGGCATTGGGAGACCAGCCAGGGTAAATAGATGGCAGTATTGATACAGACCGACGTGAAGCACGTACCGCTATCAGTTTCAGGCCTGAGCTCCGCTGTGGGGATTTCGTGGAACTGGTCCCTGAAATTCAGCCTGGAATGGTGAATGGGAAGTGGTACAACGACTCACATCATCAAACAGGTTCTTGAACCACGGATTAGGGCCCACCAGCTCAGCAAACCATGCCGCGGTGGCAGTGGAGGCATCCTTTTTACGGTTGTAAATTTGGGTTCTCTGGAAATGAACACCTGCCTCTGGATGGTTACGGGCAAGGTCCGCCAACGGGGCCCAGGTATTTCTGTCCCATCCCTCTGATGGTGTTCCCTTTGCAGAAACCCTGAGGGGCATTAGCCCGCAAGTCTCGAGAATTTAGTCCATTGCGAAAGACGTTCGATGACTCACGGCATGTAGTTGGCTCCAGCCCAAGGCGACGCATATTCTATATCATAGTCGCCTGGCATGTGTTTGGCAGCGATGGTGACTTTATACTGTGGATTCTGGGACAACAGCAAGGCCGTGGTGAGGCCAGCCACACCGGCACTGCAGCAGGGTCAGACATGATGGTTCTGGGGGGGAAGGCTTGGATGCGTCGGAGCGTGTTGAGTCACTTTGCTTACCCGACGACGACAATTTTCTTCTCAGCCATAGTGACTCGTGCTAGTAGGCAAGTAGTGAAGGGTGTATGCAGTCTGCGCGAGAGGATTCGGCGGGGCGTTGTTTTCTAGTGAGAGTAAGAGTCCTAGAAATCCGGGCTCAGATTACTTGGATGGTCGAATAGATGAATACGACTTTTCTGCCGCCCGGTATGGGAATAGGCAACCAGACAATAGGAAAGGCTCTATTGAAACCGCAGTCTATTGAGGGCCTCGGAAGGGCAAGAAGGAGGCTTCCATCTTGTCTTTAAATAAGTCCCGTCCCTCTCACACAGAAAAACCATCACCACCAACACCACTCGCGCGGACTCACAGGGCGTATCTCAACAAGTCGTGGGCGTCGCTAAACCCAACACGCAAGACTATCCGCGGCAAACCGCAGACCACTTTGTTGACTTCCAGCACTACATATCACCAATTCGTCACTGGCGGGATTTCCGAGAAAGCTTGACCGATAGGTAAGCTACAGCCCGGAGCCATGCCCCCTCAGCCCACGCTGCTCTTACCGCTTGTCCTTCGAAGTTTGCCCCGTGCCCCGTGCCCCGTGCCAGCGCCCACTGCCCTGTGCCCCCTTCGCCCTTGCCCTGCTCGGCCTGCTCTGCCTGCCTGTCCTGCCGGCTTATCGGAGTGCGTTTGCCCGCCCCCAATCAAGCCTGAGACCAGTCGGCCTTTCTGGGCACTGGCATCTGGCCTCTGACGCCCGAAGCCTCACCTTGAAGCCGTCACTAAGTACTCGCTACTGCAACCTCCGCAGTCAGTCATCTGAACTTTGGGCGAGGTGTTGTGAAATCATCAACACACCCCCCTGCCTGCGAGACAAAGGAGCAGGCGACCACCTGTCCATCTACTCGACCTGCAGCCCTGTCATGTCTTTGTGATTGATCAACTGGGCTCTGCACCTCCATCTTCCTTCCTTCCACCCTCCAGATGCCCTTGTCAATGGATTATTCGCGACCATGGCTGACCATGCATTCACAACGCAGCTTCCCAGCATGGTTCGAAAGCCCAAGGCTGTGTGGCCCGGCCTCGTCAAGATGGGCATGTACCAGAAGCAAATAGCGGGGGATGGCGAGTCTTCTCCAGTTGTCCCGGCTGTTGGACCTTCCCATCTGACTGCTCTCAGGCAATTGTCTCTTTGCATCTCTCTCCGACCAACTCTACGGCCACCCGACCAACCATCCCGAGATCCGTGCAGGCATCATCGATCATATGCGAACCTACCGGCCTCTCTTCGAGCATTATGTCCATAAAGATGATGTGCAGCAACGTCGAACTCTTCGTTCTGCAACGCTGGCAGTTCGACAAGAGCCTGACGACGCGTTTGAGGAATACCTGTCTCTGATGTCACGCAGTGGAACGTATGGCGGAGAGCCTGAGCTGGTAGCCTTTTGCCAGGTCTTCGATCAGGATGTTATCGTCCACCTCCCACGCATCAAGAACTTTGATAGAGATTCTATCTCATACACAAACGAGCACCGAGAACCTGCCACTGCCCCGACACCGACACCCTTGCACATCTGCTACGGCGGAGACGAGGTCACACGAGCACACTACGACTCGGCACGAAGTAGAGACGGTTCGACTCCACGAAGCCAGAACAGCCCTCTATTCCCACCTCAAGACATTGTTCGCAACTCTGTTACCGCCGCTCTGTCATCTGCTCCTGGCTTTCTTCTCAGCACCAGAGCAATTCGAAACAGCAGATCAGACCTCTCCTCCGAAGTCATCCACAATCTTCTCCAGGAAAGCAAGAAAGAAAGTGAGAACATAGAGCAGATTAATGGCAAATACCGAGCCCGGAGCCCGTCGGTGACGTCTTCACAACGCAGCTCCAGCTCGAAAAGATCCTGGGACGATGACGGTGAACCAATTCGGTCCACCAAGCGTGCAGATAGAAGGAAGAGCACTCGACGACGAGTAGACATGACCATTACCATCTCAGACCCAGACAACAAACGCCCCCCACCTCTCCCAACCGACTCTCCCAACCCCGAGACGCCTCCCAGCACTCAAGACACCGAACTTTCCTCAGACGTTCCTGCCACAGAGGACGAGCGTGGTATGATCACAACTTCGACAATCACAATTGAAGATGACAACGCCGGTATCCAACCCACCAGCCATGGCACCACGTCACAGACGATCACTCCGCCTCGAGCCTCTCTCAACATGCTAGCCAACCGCAGTCAGGTCTCCGAGCTGTCAAGTCCGAGGCTGGTTTCGATTGCTGAGAGACCAAAGTCAACATTGCGAGCGTAGCGTTTTAATCGGAGTCAAGGGACTAAGGACATCATCTGTTCTTGGTGAGGTTGTTCTACATAGCATGGGTCTGCATACTACGATACCCCAGCATAGCGTCGGCGGCATAGGGTAGAATCCAGGAAGGACATATTCTAGATCCCTACCAGACCATGGTCATGGTCATGGTCAAGGGTTGGGTCCCTGATGATTTATGATAGCAAGTCTTGTTTTACAAAAGATCATCCAAAGAGCCTTGAGGGGAGAAAAGCTCGTTGGATCTTAGCTGCTACTTCTCCCAAAGTCTGCTTTGCAATCTTTCCCGCAAAGCACCGCACAGCGGACGAAATCAACCATTTAAACCATTCCTCGCTTCTTTTCCAAGTGATTGATTCAACCCCCAGCATTCTATTTACAGGGCATAGGCTGAAATAGCCACGTCGAAAGGGTTCTATGAGGGAAGTGTTGATGATTCAACGTAGTACATGGTGTCGTTGTCAAGGCATTAAGCAACCTCACACTAAACTCCTTCTACAACTGCAGCTTCGAAGCCTCAGCTTTTCCGTGTAGAGGTGAAACCAAGGGTTTGGGCGGTGATGGATCGTTAGATTTCCCCGAATGCCGATAAAGGTACGTCCGTAGGGCCCAGGCAAGCTTGATAACCCTTGTATCGGCATCGCGACCTGGGCCCGAGGCCGTCTATGACGTCTCTTGGGTCTGACCTCAGCGCATGAGCATTCAGTTCAAAAGGCCAATGTCAGACTCTCGTGCCCCAAGCTATCTAGCTACTCGACAGAGTTACCAACCCCCCCTCAAGACTCTCGATTTAGTACCACTTTGGAAGGCATCAAACATGGACAGCGCAACCACCCTCCGCACGGCCTCGCTCCTGGGTTTGACATCCGCCCTCTACATGTCCGGCATCCACTTCGCGTCATCGCATCTAAGCATACCCATCCTGTACAGCCTTCCTGTCTCGGCGAGTACATCAGCGTTCCGCGACTTCTACTATCGCGGAGCCAACACCGTGGTGCCGCTCGCCCTCGTATCAACGCTGTGCTCCGGGCTGGCGGCCTATCTCGACCCGGCCAAGAGAGTTGAACATGCGGTCGCGGCGGTCGCGCCTTTTTCTGCCCTTGTGTGGACGAGGGTCGTGATGATGGGCGTCAATGAAAGGCTGTTGCAGATTGCCGCCGCAACCACCACCGCCACGCGGGAGGGTGAGGAGACGGCGAGCGAGAAGGCGGAGGACCGCCGGGAGGAGGTGCATCAGTTGTTAGCAAGTTGGGACTGGATGAATATGGTACGGGCAGGTCTGGCTGCCGTGGGGGGCCTGGTTGGGTTGAGTGTGCTGAGTGGGAACCTGTGAGGGTCGTCGCACACTTCGTGTCATTTTTGTGCCTGTACATTCATGGTGGCTATGGGAGAATCCCAAATGGGAGAGAATTCGGAAACACTGGGAAAGGGAAGGTACTGGGTAGGCGAATGCAACAAACAATGGAAAGTGAGCATTGATAATACTATCAGCCTGTGTCTCTTTCCATATGCCACCGATTATCATTGGTTGCCTTTAAAGTCGACGTGGTCGACGTACTGTACACTGCAAGGCAGCTCAATTGATAGCTTGGCGTACGTCGCCCCGGACCTCTCAGGGTCGCTGGCCGCAGTCTCCAATTTATTGCAACTGTAATCCCAACTGCTCAAGGAGCTGCCCCTTTGTTTTCTGCCTGCGCCCTTTCTCAAACTGCCTTCCATCATCTCATCTTGCACAACATCCTTCCACTCGCCCCTCATCGACACCTCTTCGTCTCGAGAATACACTGTCCAGGTTCCCAGAGACTGGGTTGCTAGCTGAGTCGATCGGAGCCCATCGCATTTACACGTCACAACACTCGTCACCATGGACTTTTCCAACATTTTGTACGTTCAGCCACCTGGAGGCGCACATGATTGGCGCATCGAATCTGCCATCTCGGAGACAAAATACTAATGTTATGCAATAGCCGGCTGGTCAATCTAGCCGTGGGTGGCATTATGGTGATGGGAGGTATGAAGCGGCCCTTTCCCCATCAGCCACAACTTGGTTAAACACAGGGCTGACCTCGAATCTTCAGGCATCAGTCAATTTTTCCCAATTCACTTGTGAGTCGAACCTTGACGAGACCTCGGGCGCATCGCAGCACTAAGACCAGAGTAGCCAGAGCATCATTATTGGCGTCTTCGTGATCATATTTGGCCTTGGTATGCGAGACCATCATTCTGGGAACAATCAAGTTGACGACACTGACTTGGACAACAGCTGTTGCCGGCCTCGAGTTGCTACCACAAGTTCCGCCGTATCTACCCAAATACGCGAGCTTCCTGTTCTCCTTCCTTGGTCGCGGCATCTGTCAGTACCTACCTACCTCGTTTGCGAGCCGTCTAACACGTTGTAGTCTACATCTTTGTCGGCTGCATCATTCTTGAGGGACACGTTTTGCGCATCATCGCCGGATCTATCGTTGGCTTGGTGGGCGTCGGCTACTGTGCGCTTGAGTTCACACCCTCCATTGAGCCTCCCTCCAATATGAGGGACGGTGACGCCGGCTGGGGTGCCGAGCAGGTTTAATGTCTCTGCCTGCCGGCAACAATTTGCGACCAATGGAAATTACTTGCTCTAGATGTCTGGGGTAATGCTCTTTCAATGGGCGATTGGTCAAATGGGCTAGGGCGATGACGGACAAGACAACAGGGCTGTGCGTGGTTTTCGTCATCTCTCTTCAGTGTCAAGGGACGGCGGCAGGACTGGCGCATACTCCGGGAATAGGAAGGAAATATATCTGTCACTGGTACAATTAGGCAACGGGCTTCTTGGTGGTCTGGAAGCCATACATTGCATGGAGGATCGAGCGACGGGCTTTCGCGAAGCGCGTTAATGTGTTCCACCTTGCGTCTTGTCTCTCATGTCACATGACCCTAGACTTTGGCGTTGTACATGAATCAATCGCGCAATCGAAAATCCAACAAGATTGATAATAAAAGGCCACATTGTGACCGCTAGCACGTGACAGTAAAGTCATCCACACGTGACATTTTGCCAGTTGGCCAATCATGGAAGAGATGTTTGGTATTACGCGGATCGTGTGCCCGGCGAGGGCTTACCGAAGGGCAGGTGCTTGGTGGAAATCCGAATCCAACCTCCGCAATGGTGGCATTATTGCGTTTCCGTCACTGCCTTCCTCACGAACGTCTTCCTGTCACTCAACACTGACCACTTAAACGCGCTCATCAACTTATTCCACCGCCACAAATCTTCTCTACCTTTTCCACCCTCACGGATTCCCCCAACATCTTCTCTTCAGTGTATCCATCCCAAAGTACTCCTTTCCTGACAGTACGCTCATCAAGCACATCAGCCCCGCCATCACCGCTCGGTTTCCCCCTTGCGTACGCTTGCCAAGGACATCCTGTTTCCCCGTGTTCGGTAGCATCGTTCCTACTCCCTGGGTTTTGGTTAAGCAATCCACGTCGCCAGCCCCGATAACCTCCACCGCGCAAATCGAAGCCTATCAACCTGCTTACTGTCTGGATGGGGCTTGAATTCTGCTGATCAGAATACGAAAGTTGAGTCGGCATGTTGGCCGTACGTGGTGCCATGAATGCCCTGCACCGTGCCACTTCATTCACTTCAGATCGAGAGTCTCTGATGCGTCAACCCTCTGCCGAAGATCTTGACGCTGCCCACCAACTTGTTTCTTCTGCCCGCGGTGAGCGACATGGGCCGCATCTTGCTCATGACGATCATGTGAGTGATGCCGCAACCGAAAATAGTCATGTCAGCCGGCCCAGTCCCAGGTCTGAGCCTATCGATGCACCACGCTCTCCTAGCGAACCGGTCGAACAGAAAGACGATACCAGCGGTTGGGTTCAAGTTTGCAGGTATGTCAACACAATTTATTTTGTTTGATCTATACAACTATTTCAAATGAGTCGATATTACCCTTCAGAACCCTACCAAAATGTCACCGCTAATATAATGCGTAGCAACTGTGGAACGACCAAAACCCCCTTATGGAGAAGGTCTCCGACAGGAACTACAATATGTAATGCGTGTGGTCTCTACTTGAAGACGCGCAACACTCCACGACCTACAAATTTCAACCGCCCCAGCTCAGCAGCGCCTACAGACAGTCCCCGCCAGAGGACAGGCACATCACCGGGAGGCGCCACAACGCCAACACCAGCGCAAGCTCAGTCGCCCCGCATACCTTACCGAGTTCCTGAGCATACCCCGGGCTCATGTCCTGGCGGAGGGCAATGCAACGGAGCGGGTGGTGCGGAGGGATGCGGTGGATGTCCTGCGTACAATAACAGAGTATCACGTACTACCAACAACCCAACTACCGCTAAGCCTCCCTCAGAAAATGGAGAGAATGATCCCGAGGGGACCGCAAACGCGAGCGGGGCGCAGCCGGCGACGACCAGCACGCCACAACCCCAACCATCACCAGGCAATGTATCCATGGTCGTCGCTTGCAAGAACTGCGGGACTACGGTTACCCCTCTCTGGCGACGAGATGAACATGGCCATCCGATTTGCAACGCATGCGGCCTGTATCATAAGTTACATGGATCACACCGGCCTGTGCAGATGAAGAAATCTACAATTAAGAGGCGGAAGCGAGTTGTGCCGGCATACCCAGATGCTCTTAGGCCGGATGCCACCGCATCGCAGAAGACGGTGTCGACCTCTCCCGAGCCCGTCTCCCCTGAGAAGGAGGGCTACGACGAGTCTACCGAAAACACGCCAGCATCTAAGAGGAGGCGACCACCGCCACCGGTGGACTATACAGGATACATGCCGGAAAAGACCTCGCGCGTTGTTTTGCACAATGCACAAGCACCACCAGAGGACTTTACCCTGCAACTACGACTGGCAGCGGCTGCCGCCGAGTCGATGCAGCTCGACCCCGCTTTATTGGATGTAGGCCTCATGCGACGAGAGTTTGAATCAGTCGCAGCCAAACAGAAAGAGAAATCCACTGAGGGAACATCAACAGGACAGGAAACCGAACAGGGAAGAAATGAACGCCTTGCGCAGTTGATGCGTGAGGCTGAGGTCATGAGAGCTGCGCTGCGAGCAAAGGAACGGGAGATCGACGATCTCGAAAGATGACGTTGGATGAAACATAAAATTGAGACGAGGTTTCTATTGTTACACCAAATGGTGTCTCGGAGGCGCTTGTTCACAAATGACGACACACACACCAGCAAGGCGTTGGCGGCAGTTTGTCACACTTGCTAGAGCGAGAGCGTTCGAGGACAGGCGTATATTACGGTTGAAGAAGTCACGACGGATTATGCTCTTTGAGAGGTCGGATGATCTCGTGGGCCCTTCCTTGATGGAAGGGGAGGATGGCCATGGTTAGCTCAAGGGAAGAAAGCTCTCTTATACCTCTGTTCTGTGGCTACTCGTAAGAGTGCCACACACTTTCGAACAGCAATACATTGTACTTCATAGTCAGCTCGAAATCCTTGTTTCGATCCGGTCGTCGTTTTCTACAGTTCTAAGCCGACTTGTTCTCAATTGTCCTTATCCCCTCCACTTTGAATCAGTGATCTTCCTAGGGAAAATGATAGCTCGGAAGTGCCGCGCAGACCCATTCATTGCGTTAGTTCGGTCGATTTAAGGATGCCTATTGCTCTCGTCTTCCGCCAGCCGCGCCTGGTACTTGATTGTGCGATTCAAAATATAGAAGGAGGAGTTAGAGCAATCATTCCTCATTCTGCCATCGCAACTATCCCTAGCTTCTTTAATTAGACGGGCTTGATCCGGATATAGAGAAGGATGCGACCAACCCCAGGGACAGGATTTGCGGATCACTTCATCCCGTGGCCGCCTTCGCCTGGGCTGCGGCAACGGCAACGAGCAGTGACGCAGTTGAAGCAGAGCGACTTCTGATCTCCAAATAGGTGTTTCGGCCGTCTGGAGGTGAGATTACGTCGACAGTTTTCAAAGGGATTGATTTACACCACATTCACTCCACATTTGGCGTGGGCAGTTCAAAGCGGATGAGGATTTTTGGAGGCACGGATCTGCTTTGCCCTCTTTCTTCTCTTCTGTCTCTAGAACCATAGTTTGATCAACTCCTCGCTGACTGCATTTGGCGTCATGATTCCATTCTCGGTGATTAGAGCAGAGATCAGATCCGGGGGCGTGATTTCAATCATGTCACCTTCGGCCGTCAGCTGTTTGTCGTCCTTTTCGGTCGCGGAGAAGTGCAGGACGCTCTGCTTCACGCCCATGCGGGCGAGGTCGCTGGGACCGTAACCTAACGGGAAGTTGCGGACGAACTTGTACGACTCCACGGCGACGTGGAAGGGGATGGAGACGGACCGGGCGAGTAGGGCGATCTGGTGGGTTCCAAGGCCCGTGACGATGGAGCCGTTTTCTAGGACGGCGGTCGCGCCGACGAGAAATTGCGGTGGTGGGGAGGATGACGATTGCGGGAGGGATGCCAAGGCATAGCTCAGCGCCTGGAAGGGGATGGTGGTGGTCGGGATCGAGAGCTTGTTCAGGCTCTCGATAGATTTAGAGAGAGTCTCGGAGATGCCGGTGGAGGGTAGGACGTAGACGACGTTGAAATACCGGTTTGAGTCGGCGGCGGCGTGGTGGAGGAGGGCGCTGACGACGCGGCTGTAGCCGTAGGTGATAATGGTGGAGTCCTCCTGGACGAAGGGGAGAGCGTGATGGGCGATCTTGAGGCGGGCCTCGTTCGCACGCTTTACGAACAGCGAAGAATTGGTGATGATGTGGTGGCGGAGCGTGGTGAAGTCGGAGTTGGCCAGCGATGAAGGCCGCTGCTGGAATGAGCTGACGAGGTATCGCTGGAAGAGTTCCGTGCCGGCGGAAAGGGGGATGGGGTTGCGCTGCGAGGCGAGGAGTTTGCTCGAGTGGGTCGAGAGCAGCGCCAGCGTCTCCGAGATGGTCGTCAGTGGGATCGTGGCGAGAAGGGAGATGAGCGATTCGATGGCCGCAATCGGCGGTGTGATGGTCGGGTCGTCGCGGATCAGCGCATTGTAGAAGGCCACGATGTCGAAGGTCGTCGACGGACGTTGCGCAGCCGACGTCGCTTCCGGCGTCGTTGCAGAGGATGCTGTGGGTGGGCAGCATGTGTTAGATGGACTCTCCTTCGACGATATGCTAGAATACAGCCTTTGCTACCGCAGAGTCTTCTTTTTTCTCTCCCTTCTCCCAATAGATCTGATATTGGGGTTAAGGGAAGGGGGGTTCAGTCATGCAGGCGAAGCCTCGCGGTAAAGGAAAAAATCCCGACGATTAACTTACTGGAGGCCATTTGGACGGATGCGGTGGATCAAAGTCCGAGCTTGATATCTAGAGACCCTGGAAACACAGCCAGAAGTTCTGGTGGAAAGGGTTATCCTCAGCGTTGAGGGGGGGAAACACAGGTAATCACTCAGTAGTAGCAATCGATTGTCTGTCTACTTAGTGACTGATGTAAAAGCCTTGTCGGTGGTCTTGGCGGAGGGCACCCCGATGTCATTTCCATCGACGCCTTTCCTCTTTCGGGACCGTCAACAAATCCTGGGCTGACCACAAACATCCCGCATCCTAAGCCTGCGATCACATCCTTCCCTCGCGCAATTAAACCGTCTCCACGTCTTCCTTCGTTCCGGATCGCACTCACCATCGATCAATCACCACCATGAGCCAACAATACCGCAGTTCGCAAGTACAGCAGGGGCGCGTCAAGAAGAAGGAGGAGGATCCTGCAGATTTCATGCGACTGGTCGGTTGTTGTCCTTTGGCCTGGCTGAGTATACACTGACGCTGTCTATAGTCGGAGAAGGAAATCGCATCATGCATCAGCGAAATGGGGATCCCTTTCCAGCCTTCCGACCTCCAGAAACCCAACCCGCAGGTTATCCAGATGGTCTTTGAGCATTTGGGTGAACTCGTCATGAATGCGACCAGAGATGCCATCGAGCCTGCCATGAGCGCCGCTGCCGAAGATGTCTGCGCCGAGTTCAGTGAGCTGGTACCTGTGGAAACAAGACTCCTCATGGGATTCTTCGTTCAACTGCGCACCATGCTTGAACAATGTGGCATACACGACTTCTCTTTCAACGACCTTGTCCGCCCGACCCACGATCGCCTGGTCAAGATCTTCTCCTACACGATCAACTTTGTGCGATTCCGCGAAACTCATACCAGCGTCATAGATGAGAATTTCAACAAGGCAGAAACCACAAAAGCGCGGATCGAGACACTGTATACAGAGAATCAAGACATGGACCAGAGGCTGACCGAGATGAAACGAAACAGAAAGGCTATGGAAATAGCCGTCAAAGAGAAGGTGCGACGAAATGACGAGTTGAAATCACGCCTGCTGGAGTTGCGGAAAGGCCAGGAGCGCGTTGCCGAGCAGCTTGAAAGAGCAAAAGCCGAGAAGACAAGGGCGCAGGCGACCCTCGAAGAGAAGACGGAGAGACTTGTGCGAGCCCGGCAAGAAAGCGAGAAATTGCGGCCCTATGTTCTGCAAAGTCCTGCCGCACTGCAGGGCGCATTGACAGAATTGTCGGAAAATCTAATCCGCGGAAAGGGCCAGATTGATAACTTGGAACGGAGAAGCCGCGCCCTCCAGACGTCTGCGGACAGTTTCGGCGTGGTTCATAACGATGTCCAGGCGTGTGTGAAGGTGCTGGAGGAGGTTGCGGTGGAGTTGCAGAAGGAGGAAGAGGAAGATGCAAGGGCAGCAAAGAACAGAGATGCGCTCGCAGAACGGGGTTCCAATGTCCGCGAGGTCGAGCAGAACGAGAAACTCCTCCAACGGCAGCTGAGGAAGTGGGAAGAGAGGACCGACGACTTGCGCCGCAAGCACAAGGATCGAGACGAGGCTAATAAAGGCAAGATGGACGAGTTGCGAGAGGTGCAAAGACAACTGCGAGAAGAGAGGGCCGAGAAGGGTCGTGAGATGGAGATGAGGAGGGTGAGAATTGAACAGACCGAGAAGAAGGTAAGTCGCCTCCCCTTCATTCCCGATAGAACGATGGCACTAACGGAACCCTCAGATGGCCGACCTCAAGGACAATATCGAGAACGAGGTCCACACGGCGCATGAAGAGTATCTAAAACTTGAGTCGCACATCAAGCTATACATCACGGAAATGGAGCAGAGCATATGAGTTGGATGCGACTGCTACGACATTCATGACGGTGTTGGAAGACTGGTGAAGATACCCAATGGCGTTGGTTATGTCTGTTGGTTGGTAGATGATGGATATGTAAGCAAAGATTCTTTGCTGCTTCGGCTCCTTCAAATGAGCATTTCATCTTCCGGGCTAGCCGGTCTTTTGCGATGCAAAGCACCTCCGGCTTCTTTATTCTGTGTCTCGACTTTGAACCATCTCGACGCGACTTTCATCACAGGGATGGCTCGGCGGCCCCAGCTGGCACCTCTCTCTCCTATTTTGATCGACCCACTCAGCAATGGGACCTCGGCCTTCCACATGGCTGCGCCACGGTGGGGGTTATAAGGGTCGTTGGTATCCTTGCACTCCACGAGCTTCAGATGGCGGTTCGTCCTGTGAGCTGCCGAGACGGCGCCGGCGAATGTTTGGGACAGGCCTTGAAAAGTGAACTCTGACGAACCATGGTGTAACGCCAAGAGGTCAAGGACAATGAGATCGTCGGCGGTTGACGATGAGGGCGTCGAGAGTGGTAACCCTGGTTTCTGGAAATAGCCCGAGAGGTAACCACGGAGAGTGGGAATCGTCGGGCAGAAGATGAGGTTGACGGACTGGCCTGCGTTCAAGAGTTGGAGGACAGGTGATTGAAAGCCATGGGCGGGATCCGATGATTCTGGTGTCTCTGACCCTTCGTTGCCGTCTTCCCTGAGGTGCGGTGATTCGTCACTGAGCAGAGGGAGGATCTGACCCAGAAAGTCGTCCCTTGTCGAACATATGATCAGGTCGGTGTGAACGGGTGGCTCCTGTCTCACAAGGCTTTGGAGGAGGTCAAGCACGTTGTCGTGTTGGAGGCTAATCGAGTTCATGGAGATGGTTTGGATGCCGATACCCTAGGCACAGACGTGTCTGCCATTCTTCGAGTCGCGGATGACGCAGACCTTGGACAACACCATTGAATGTAGTAGTAGTCATATTCCGTACATTCGTGACTGAAGACGTAGTTGCACGCTGGGTAGATTTGGTGCACCGTATAAATCTCCGGCGGGTTATTACTAAATCTAAAGGCAGCTTTCCACTACTTGGCTTCGTCAATGACGAATCGCGCTTTTCAACCCTCATTCGTTGTTCACGACCCAACCTCTTCATCTTGTCGCCTGAACAGAAACCCTCAGACCCCCCGAGTGCTCGCCCGAATGCAATGGCGTAGTTAAGGTGGTTAGTCGGGTTGTAATCTGTGGCAAGTCTTGACTGGGCTTGGCGTTGCCGGACGACCGTCTCCAGCCAACCTCCACTCGACTTCATCCAGACCATCAATTCTGCGTCCAGGTTACACAAGCCACCTATGGTGGCACAGAACCTGGTGGGAGAAACTACAAAATGGAGACGGCGTCTCGCATCTCGTCCTTGTTGGATCCTGGTGAGTCAGAATGGACTCGACGTGGATGTATTATGCTGACCCAAACCAAGCACGCGATCTGACTGTGGAGGCCGCCGAAAGTCTCTCCAGAGCTCTCAAAGGGGGAGGGTCGTCTTCGCGGAACTTGCCCTTTGCAAAGATCAAGGCTCTCCTCGACAGTAGAAGCGACCGCGAGATCCTCGAGGGCTTGAAGAAAGTCATTTCTGTGCGTGGTTGCCTTTTGCGAAGCACCACAAGCCGTCGGCTGACACCCCCCCAGATGATTTATCAGAACAAGCCATGTCTACCATACTTCTCGTCCGTCGTCAAGAACGTCGCAAATCCACATCTTGAAGTCAAGAAACTCGTCTACATCTACCTGCTGCACTATGCCGAATCCGATCCTGACCTGGCCCTGCTTTCGGTCAATGCCATCCAGAAATCCCTCACGGATCAAAGTCCGACTGTTCGAGCACTCGCTTTACGTACCATGTCCGGGATGAGAGTCCCGGTTATTAGCCAGATCGTCTCTCTGGCCATCAAACGTGGCGTAGGTGATATGAGTCCTCACGTGCGGAAAGCTGCTGCACTCGCCATCCCAAAGTGTTACAACCTCGATCCCAACACACTCCCACAATTGCTCGACTATCTCTCCACCTTATTGAATGACAAGCAATATTTCGTCGTCGGTCCCGCGGTTCAGACGTTCTTGGAGGTATGTCCGGATCGGATTGACCTCATCCACAAACATTACCGAAGTCTCGTGAAGAAACTCGTCGACATGGATGAGTGGAGTCAACTGGCGACCCTCAAGCTTCTTCTATTCTACAGCCGACGATGCTTTTCTCAAAAGGCTAGTAAGGTGACAATGGTAAACAAAAAGGGCTTTTATGACGACGGACCCGATGAGACAGTGGAGACGGACCAAGTGATCCAGGTTCTTGACCCCGACCTGGAACTCTTCCTTAAAGCCTGCAGACCTCTGCTACACAGCCGAAGCTCGGCCGTCATCACGTCTGTGGTCGGTTGCTTTCTCTACCTGGGAACTCCCGACTACCTTCGTGAAGCCGTTGGGCCACTTGTCGGACTCATGCGTGGGCCTCCTGAGGTGGAGGAAGTGGCATTGTGCAATATCGTACTAGTCTCACTTTCAGCACCTGATCTTTTCGTACCCTACGCCTCACATTTTCTCCTCCGAGCACAGGATCCGCCGCAGATCTGGAGATTGAAGATCGAACTGCTCACCATCGTCTTTCCTCATGCGGCGTTGCACCTCAAATCCATCATCCTAAGTGAACTGGAACACTTCTCTCACGGCTCTGATATCGAGCTCATTCGTGAGTCGGTAAAGGCCATTGGACGGTGTGCTCAGTCCGACCCGAAGAACGCACACCGATGTTTCCGGGTGTTGTTGAAACAGATATCCAGCTTCGACAACGTTCTGGTCTCCGAAGTCCTTACGGTGATGCGCCACCTGATACAGCAAGATCCTACTTCTCATAGGAAGACAGTCGTGCGGCTCGCCAGGAATCTTGACAAGACGACAAGCCCTGAGGCAAGAGCAACGATCATCTGGCTTGTGGGGGAGTTCGCAAGTCTTGATCCCGACAATAACATAGCACCAGACGTGTTGCGGATCCTGGCCAAGGGCTTCGCAGACGAGAGTGAGCCTGCGAAACAACAAATTGTGCTCCTGGCTGCAAAAGTATACTTGTTATTTCTTCAGAAGGCGTCCGCCAATTCCATAAGCGGGGCCAACGACAGTGTCAACTCTCAGGGCTATGACGCCGAGATCTCACCCAGCTCAGCGTATTCGCATCATCCAATTTCCAAGCTTTGGAATTATGTGCAACTCCTTGCGCGCTACGATACATCATACGACCTTCGTGACCGGGCTCGACTATTCAAAACTCTGCTCGCAAACCCCGAATCAACGCAATTGGCATCGCTCCTGCTCCTGGCACCCAAACCGGTTCCGCACTCACCTTCACCCTCCGAGAGCCGCAAAGGACTGATGCTCGGTAGTACCACGCTTGTCCTAGGGAAAGACGTAACTGGAGTTCTCGGTCTCCCTGGGTACGAAATATTGCCGGATTGGGTGAAAGAGGGGCAAGAGCCAGATTCGAAACTCAGAGACGCAACCGACGGAGGCGAGAAGGAAGAATATGTTCCCATCGGTTCAAGAAAGGCAACGACAGTTGCAGCGAGTCGTCGGCTCGATGAAGCTGTCAAGGAGCAAGGGCTCGAAGGGGTTGTAGCAGGTGGATCAGGCAAGACAAGTGCGAAGCCAAGGACCTTGGATGACTGGTTGGCTGAGAGTGGAGAGGAAGACGAGGCAGAAACTGAAAGCGAAGAGACTGATGAGGAGAGCGATGAAGAGGAGAGTGAGGAAGAAGAAACTGAGGAGGGTAGTGATGAGGATAAGAAGGGGCTCCTGGACAGGACGAGGGGGATTGACTGATTGGCGACCCAAAGGAAATAGGACGAGATGAAATGAAATGTAAATGCCTCCGAGAACTTTGTTGGTTCCTGGGTCACCATCTAATCCCATCCAAAGTTTATTTAATCTCATTGCGTCCCCAGCCGCAACAGTCGTTGTACAATCATCAGACTGACCCTGCCATCCACTCAATAGACTTTATGACTCCCCCGCATGCACACCTCATACATTTCCTGGCACCCTACTCGCAAACAGCCCATTTAGTCACGGTCGTCCGTGCTGCCAAGACACACGAAGGGCCAAAAAAGGGTTGCGACGGCCTCCAACATCTCCAAGCCGCTCAAAAAAAGGATACGGAATATTTTCTAGGTCGAACTGAGACTCGAACTCAGGTTGCCGGAAGATTTGCTTTCGTCAAAATCCGGAGTGATAACCTCTACACTGTGTGGTTGTTAGAATGGGTTGGCAATGAAAATTGTCAAAGGGTTTGCCATACCTATACGACCTCAATTTCATGCAATTTTAGGTGGTTCTCGTTAATGAAGCCCGCATTTTGTGTGGCCTTTGGAGTGGGTCAGTCATGACGTCAGCCAAGCATTTTCCCCAGGCAATATTTTCATTCCTGTTGTGCACACTAGGACTTCTGCATGAGTTGTTTGCGAGTCAGTTCAAAGCTATTTTACTTTGGCGGCCTCGGAAGACCCTAAAACAGCCAACTCGATTAGCCTCTGCAAGTTCACTTAGGTGTACGACTATCACCGATGAAAGTGGCGGCCTGTTCGATGAAACTGCATCCATGCCTGTGGTCAAATTTATCCCAGGATAGTGGCTTTCGTAGCCAAATCATGCGAGCATATCTTCTTCTGAGTACATTTGGTACCCTCTCTCGCTGTCGACCCAGGTCCCCCAAGCAAAGCGCCAGAGTACGAAAGGTTAGGCTCTGCCTCGTTCAAAGTTGACGGCGTCGTTTGTGAGGGTCCACTTTTCGGCCCTTGTCCAACGTTGTGTTGATAGCCGTGATGGCAACCATGATCCTGCAACCTACCAGGATGTTGGAACCTCTGTACGGATATAAGCCCAAAGTACTCCGTATGGTGTGGGTGCGTTCGCAAGATCGAGTCTGGTGTCTGAATCTTGAAGCCGAACGGGCGTTTCATCTCGAACAAGAGCCGGGCCCACACCAACGGCCTCGGTACTTCCTTTTTTTGAGGGAAAGAAGACGAATTCTGCAGGCTGGGTGGAGTATTACCGCCGAGCTCCTCAACGGAAGGTCCGGTCCGCCAGCGCCATCGAAACAGCTCCAGTCCGCCCACAACCAAGAGCTCGCAAGGTCCTAGCTACCAATCATCCACTTTGAGAAGGTTCCTGGATTGAGATAAGTCTCGGGATCCGGGTGCCAACCCAACCATCTTTGACTTGTATCATCCTTGCCTTCATTTAACCAGTATCATTGGGTATCGAGCTGTCCGCGGTCAGGGAAGATCGCTATCGTCATGGTGTCAGAAACCGAGAGATTCGATGGATTGGGCAGTCATCCAAGCTAGGCTATTGTCCTAGTTCAAGGCTCCAAGAGCCACAATCTATCGCCTGCCCTTGTCTTTCGACGCTTCCTTATCATTCTGAGTTCGATCGTCGATTGACACGAGCTACTGTTATCCCGACCCTGTCTGCTTGGAGTCAACGTCGACCTTGTTACAACGTATCCGACTACGACTAACTCACGCTGAAGATTTCTCCTTGTCCGTGTACTCCGTACCTGCGGAGCACCGGTGCAAGGGAAAGACGAGGTTGTGCGTGCTGTGGACCTACCCAGTATACCGGTCGACCATTGTTGCTGTTCCGTTCGCTCCTGTCGTCACTATCTTCTAACTTCTACCTGACTTCAATCTAAGGCCGAAGAGGCTGAAAATGATACTGGACCTCATCTCTCTGGTAGCATACATGCAAATACGCAGCACGGCAAGTCCTGGATACTGGAGAAGACCGGCTACACAAGATCAATAAAGCATGCCAGCATATTCACTTCAAACAGCTTTCAGCCTCCGTGAAATTTCCTTCATACTTGCCTACTCAATAATGAATTGCCGACCGTTTCAATTCTAGGTTGGCTTCCCTGGTGATCCGGCAGATTTTCCTCATCTCGCTTCCGAACGTGGCATCCCCATCGCTCAAGGCCATGTTGGACTTTTGAGACACGTGGCCACTCTCTAGAAAGGAGTCAAAATATATCGGCCAAAAAGCAGTGTACAATAGCTCTCAAGTCTCAGACCACCCTCATCAGATATTTCCGTCCTCGGACCCGACGCTTGTTGACACTACTCCATACCCAGTACAAGCCACACATGCCGAACATCAGGCCACGCAATCTCCTTCTCTTCATTCTTGACACTTACTCCGTACATTCCGGGACAACAATATCATTAGGCACCGTCACGAAAGTGATCGTCAATGAAATGCCAGCATTCATGTTTCGATTGAACAACCTCACTTCACGAGTGAAACAAATCTCGAGATCCAGATACTTCCCGCTGACCGGCCACTCTCAAACTTCGTACTCAGCCACAGCATTAGTTTCAATTCATCAGCCTTTCGTTGCACCGCTTAAAACTCTATTTGACCCGAAACGAACCGACCGAGCTGATGGATCGACCTGGATCAACCGCAGCTTCCAGGTTCGAGTTCTAGCCGAAGTCAATTATCAATATTAATCACGAAGATTATTCCTGTCGGAATTGAGAGTGAATATCCTCTGCACCGAAGACGGATTGACAAAACTCATGCTAGTTTTGGTGTCAAACCACGACTCCTCACGTCCGCTTAGACGACCGGCCAGCCTCTTTCTAATTAGCTAGAAGCCACGCCGGATGAAGATTCCGGGGAACCCTGCCAGGTGGCAGCCCCCGTTTGATTGTTTCCATGCTTGTTATCGTGCTCAGAGCCTATAGTACTCCGTAACTACAGCAAAATCAGAATCGCTCTAAGAGTTCTCGGGCGCTCCAGAACGGCCCGGTGGATTCCTTGGCTGACATCAAGCTTCTAACCTCTCTTCGCACCTCGCCATCTTTGCTAATCCTACGACGCTTCGAGCAGGGGAAGCAGGAACCAGGGGCCCAAGTCGCAAAGGAGGCCAGCCAGACGAATTCGGACAACGGCAGATCGGGGACACCGGATGAGAGCGCCAACACAGCCAACGCACCGGCAGCGGACCAGGAAGAACCTTGGACGATGTACTCCGTACCTCCGTGCAATACCCGATAGTGGTACTGGTACTGTACGGGTACATGGGAAGACTTACCCAAGGAATCGGCAGGACTCCGTGGTGAAAAATGGACCCTTTCTCCACCCGCGAAGACTTCTCCGGCCACGACGAAACCCGCGGGCTCGGGTTCCTTCTCGTAAAAGCTACGGAGTACCACGTACCTTGTGATGCCCGTCCTGCTTTGTTCCCACGATGTCACCCTTTCGTCCCCGCCGCACGGAAGCTCCCGTTTCCTTTCCTGGCTAGAGCAATCCCGCCGATGTCGCCGCCTAAGGCCAGCCGCTTCGGGAGGATCACACACTCAGGCAGACAAAGGCAGTAAACATTACTTGGGCCCCCCCTCCCGTTCCTGCTGACGTACTTGTTTCTTTTCGGTCGAGAAGCGAGCTAATTGTTGCAGCAAAAGAAGACCCACGCTGGATACCAAAATGGAACTTGTGGAAAAGCATCCAGCAAGGCAGCTTCCACGGCGTCTCAGCCTGACTGTATCCGTATTTCGTTTAGGATCGATGACTGCGTTCGCGTCAGTCCCGCCCCAGGGCCGTCTTACCTTGTTGGAGCTTTCAACGAAGCCATGGAATTCCAAACGGCCACATGCCTGCCCAACGGCCGTAGCAATGCAACAGTACCTAGCAAGGTGCCAGGTCTCGTGAAGATCCCCTCAGCGCATCACGACGTTCGCTGTTGTGTAGGCCATGTGCCAAGTACTCGACGACCCCGACACCCAGGCCCCCCTCCGGACTTGGCAACTCGACCTGCCGTCATGGGCAGATTTGGAGATAACGAGAGAAGGCAGCAAGGGAAGGAACAGAGTTTATCCGAGTCCGGAGGCCTGATGGAACCAAACCGAGGAGCGGCAACCAACCTCTTTTCCAGGCTGAAGTTGCTTTACCTATGGTTGATCATACCAAGGTCACTTACCCAGTACTCCATTATTACTGATGGCCCCGTTCGCGGATCTTCCGCGTTCGCTTCGGCACCTGGGCACGGGCGGCAGGGCAGGGTAGGGTAGGCTGACGAGGCTGTGAGCGGGTGGTAAGGAGAGGGCCATGGACACGTCACAGACGACGCGGAGCGGAAGCTCTGTTCCTCCCTTCCCTAACCATGTCCCGGTCGGTCCGTGGCGCAAGGGGAGACACAACTCCCCCTTACTCTGTCTAGCTTGGACGGTCCACCCGCGTATCTACTCCCTGCCTGCCGCTCTGCCTCCCTGCCGCCCTGATGCTGTAAGTATTGTCCATCCTAGCAAGCATGGAAGCAACGAAGTAGACAAGCAGAGTGAATCATGTACGACGAGACCCCACGACATGAAACACCGGAGCATGCACAGCTCGTTCTTCAGGAAAGCGCAGAGGATTCCGAAACACGCAACGCGGGTTTCAGGTCCGGGCCGTCGCCCACGGCTGGCTCCCCGATGACAGGAAGACTATCGAAGACGAAGAAAAGCTCCCCCTCCCCCTCGGCGGAGCCCCCACCTAGCTGAGCCAGAGGGTAGCGAAAAGAAACAAGACTTCCCTTGCTTCCCCGAGACAGCGGTTCCCTACTTTGTTCGCACATAACTCATTCTTTTTTGCCCCCCTTCCAGGGCACCCGTGGACTTTCTCGTATTCACCAGGCCGTCGTCCTCAACTGCCGAGATGGATTTTCCGGAGAGGCGTCTGAGGCGGATGGACGGAACATGTAGAGATAGCCTCTACAAACCCGCCCGCGACCCTGACTCCCGCGGCCGAGGGTTCCATAGTTGTGAGTGATTTTCCACTTCACCATCAGTCCAAACCGCCGCCTAATGCGGTGGTATTCCCTAAAACAAATCAAATCTGGCGCGGAACCAAGACCAGGCAGAAAAAGCCGAGCGAATAACCCACGAGGACCAACACGGAGAAGAGGTAGTGAGGTAGTGCAGTTATTTTCATTGGTATCGTAGCCGTTCCTTGGAACTCCATACTGCTACTCGATATCAGCAGGATCGCAAGACGGCGAGGTTGATGTGTGTCAGTGACTAAGGATATATTGTTAGTGGTGATTTTTTGCTCCCCTGTCTCCAATGCTCCCCCATTCCTCAAACTTCAGTGAACTCCGCTTAGGAATTCCTCTTCGAATTCTAACATCTGGTCTGTTCGCTCTTGGGCACGTCCTCTGCCAGTCATTCCACTTCTTCCCCGTCCCTTCCCTATCATTCCCTTTGCAATTCGCTGTATAAAAAACCATGGTATTCTTCTGAAATGGAAGAAGTTTTAAAGTGTGATCCAAAAAAAGCCCCGTACTACGCAATCTCATCACTTTTTGGACCCCATCAAGCCCCATCGATGTTGGAAAGAATCGAATGGTTTCGAATGTAACCCCATGGACGCCTTCAAAAAACTAGATTAGAACGGGAACGCTCAGATCCAAAAGACAAAATCGTAACGTGGGCATGTCGTCATGGCATGATGCAAATGCTCGGAATAAAGTCGGAAGATTTAAAAGGCCGAAGGCCTAGATCGGCACAGACAGGTGTAGGTGCCAGACCCGATCGTTATCAGCTCACAGCTGGCGCCGGTGTCGGTGCTGTTGTATTTTCGGGCGGTTGCTCGACAGTGATGGTGGCTTCCTGCAAGCATCTGTCGCATATCTGGTGGTGGCAGTTGGGGCATTCCGTGGAACCCAGCTCGTATCCAGTCTGACATTCATGACATGCCCTTTCAGTTGTGGTCGGAGGAGCCTCCGTCGTAGATTGAGGGGGAGCAGAGCCCGTTTGTGCCTGTGATGACTTCGTACGATCCTTCTTTGGCGGGTACCGGGAACACTGAGCGCACCGACGATGCTGACAGCCGACGCAGACTCTCTCGTGGCCGAAGCTGGTTGAACAGTTGTGGCAGGTATATCTAACTCTCATCCTGATGTTCTTGGCCACTCTTTCGTATGGCACCTTGGGTCTCATATCCCAATCGGCTTCGTTCAATTCAAGGTTGTATTTGGCAAAAATCGCCTGGGCTTTGTTGAAGCGCATTTGGGGCTCGTTACGCGGGTCATCCTTGGTCGCAACCGGGTCTTTGGGCGCAGATGGCTTTGTAGAGGGCTCGCCGGACTTGGCTGGTTCCTCGGGCGTATCGTCAACTTCGAGGATAGGCGGTTGCACCGTAGAGGTTTCTCTATTTTTGGTCAGTAAGCATACGGAACGGGTGGATGGCACCCACTCTTTGGTGGCAGCGGCCGGCTTTGGTGTGGGAGCAGCGACCGAGGCGGCCGGTGCGGCTGAAGCCGTCGTGTTGCTTTGAGTAGTTGTAGGTCTGTCCTTGAACGCATCTTTAACTTTCTTCCACAACCTCCTCAAGCCCTTCTTCTGAGGTACTGGCTGTGTTCCTGACGACTCCATGAGTAGCGGGATTGGGTACCAAAGGACGGCCTGACAGGAAAGGGTGTCATATACGACGGCAGGAAGGAATGAGGGTGGAACTGCCAACAATTGCCACGAGGAGGGAGATCAGCTGGCTATTTGGGCGAGATTATTGGTTGTCGGCAGACCCAAGGGATCGGGAGTAGTGAAGGATTGTCAGGTGTCAATTGGTGGTGGAATTCCGGAAGAGTGGACTGGAATGTTACTTGTCGGAAGACGGGATCCCTGTCCGCGGCGTCGACCATTCGCTGTCTAGACAGGCTGCGACAACAGAGAGCAAGAGTGTCAGAGCAGACGCCCGGAGGGTGTCAACGGGCGTAGGCCTTTTGTAAATGTGAGGCGCAGAGTGTATCTGGGCGCGGGATGTGCAAAAGGCGCGCGGTGGGTAGGTTCCAGATTCGGCTGCCGTCTTCAGGCTGGCCGCCCGACTGAGAAGGGACAAGATGGTCGCCGCAGGGAATAAGTGAAAGTTGACCCGTCAGAGTTGGATGATCAGGAAGAGAGTGATCAACCAGCTTTGACTTTGTTGACGGAGACAAGAATAGTAGGGAGGAGAAGGCGAGTGAGGATCGACGTGAAAGCAGCAAAAGGTCGGAGGAAGATCCAAATGCTGAAGAGGTTGCGTGATGTAGGTCTGAGTGTGGAGATAAGAAAAGAGGAGAAACCAGAAACAGATGTCTGTCTGATGATGATCATGGCCATGGGCGACGCTTTCCTAGCGATGCTTCCCACATCCTAGCGATCACGGGCTAGCCTCTGGGCCAGCGCTGGAGTAGGAGAGGGGAGCATGGGCTTGCTGGGGCGCTGGAGCAGTGGTGAATCTGGCGAGCTGGCCAGCAGCCGCCAACAAAGGACGGGCAGGACGGGCAAGACGGGCTAGCTGCGAGCCTGCAACTCCCGCAGGCCACTAACCCGGAACTCACTGGCGGTCTCTTGAACCTAGGACTGGAGCATTACAGTAGCTTGCACCGGTGCTGGGAATGGGGGGGATCATGGCAGCTCCGCTAGGCGGGGGGCTAGGGGAGCATGCCGAAGAGTCGCAGGCTTGCAGCATGGTGAGCATGGTGAGCATGGTGAGCATGGCATGGGCAGCATGGGCGAGCTGGTCGCCTCGCTGCTAGGGACCGCACGCACTTAACCGAGGGGCGCAAGATTGCAGGCGGGGAGAGCTTTGGATGGGCAGTGGATGGGGAAGCTAGCATTCCTAGCCCGGACACCGCTGCTGCCTTCATCATTAGTTGGCCGTTGAGTCGGTTCGTTCTTTTGGGAGATGTGACGGGCGACGTGTTTAGTCTGAGGTTTAGCATGCATAACCAGACGGAGAACGGAGGGCGGAGTGCACGGATGCCCTGCTGCCATGGCGAGGAACCGCCCATTTGGCACTGTGCGGGTGGGCTTGGGGACGAAGGGTTGTGGCTTTGGGGTTGGAGCAGCACAGTCACCGTGCTACCTAGCGACCTGGCGACCTGGCGACCTGGCGACCTGGCTGGCTATCTGTGCCACCACCACCACCCGTGACCGCCCCAGTGGTTACACCGTCCGCAGCACGAAGGCCCAACTGAATTGGCTGATTCCCTGCCTGAACACGAGAGGGCAAAAATGACACGTTGACGGCCGTCACCGCGTACGGAGAAATGAACCCGCAAGACAAGCCAAGGTTTGGATGGCGGCTTCAGGCTCAGGCCCAGGCCATGCGACTGCAGCTGCGACTGCACTTAATACGACTGCGACTGCGGCTGCTAACGTCTCTTGAACAGTTGTAAGTTGCAAATTGCATGGTCGCCAGGCCCGCGGCCTCTACGGAGGATAGTTGCCTGCCGAGCCAAGTCCCGGTCAGCGACAGTCTCTTCGACAGTAGTAGTCATCGCTCCGTACCCCGTCAGGAAGGCCTAAGTAGTACTGGTCCAGCTCTCCCCCCCTCTCTCTCCTCTTCTCTGCCGTCCCGGGTGCCAGCCCCGAATCCTAGAGTCCCTACGACCCAAAGCCAATTATCCTGGTTTGCCTTGGCCTGTCGAGCCCGTCTGGTATCTGGCACGGCTGGCACGGCAGCCCGGCCCTCCCCAGATGGCCGTCACCCACTAACAAAAGTGTCAGGGCGTGTAGCCAACGAAAGAACCAGACGACGCTGCTGGCGTCTGCACAGACCCGTTGGTCGATCCAGGTGCCACAGGTGCCCAGAAACTCCAGACTGGGTGCCGTGGGCGCCGCTGCCACCCCTGCCTAGCTTCCTTCCCGGTCCTGGCCACGGACCTCCATCCTTCGCGGCGCCTCGAGCCCTTAACGCTCGACGGCGCACCGGCTTCGGCACGTCCAGTTCCATGTCCTCGCTGGCGCGAATCACTGAAGGCCGCATCTTCGCCTGCCGGTCTCCAGGCTCCACCACCCCCCTAACTACCTTGAACCTGGCACCGGGAAGCTCTCGTTAACCCAATGACAGCGCCGCTGTTGCGAGCAGGCTAAATCGTTCTCTGTGTCGACCAGGAGAACACATTGGTACTTTCGCAAAGAAGCGATGCAGAGAAGAGGAGACCTGCATATGGACGTTTCCTGCGTTGGGCAAGTATGGTGTGTTGCGGTGACTTTGCTGCATGCAATCGCCGCCCGCGCTTCTATATCGACTGAGGGCCCCTCGGCCTGCCACTCGGCTGAAGCTGCCACAGGTTTGTCAAGCCCAAGCACACAACCGCACGTCGTGTTGCCTTCCCTGCCCGTGCCGCCAAGGGCTCTGTGCGAGAGGTTTTGCTTCAAGAGTGTCCCAGAGAGAAAAATCCATCGTTGGCGTCCTCCAAAGCGCCAGGTCTCCCTCACCGTCCGTACCAAGAACAGAGAGGAGCAGAAGCAATCGTAGGTCGGCGTTACCGATCACCATGTCAAAATGAGGAAGTCTATGTACGTCAATTAGCGAACTCATCCGTCCTAATACCGAGAGATATTATTATCAATTCCCGCAATCGCTGATGAGCGCGGGCGACCGAGCTTCTCGCTTACCCAAACGATCCAAAACAGTTGGGACATCTCCACCTCCTCGTGCGTTTCTTCTGGCTCCCCCGTCAGAATGCCACGGCGCCACAATGCTTCGCCGCCAACACGATCCATCCAGAAATGGCCAAACCCCCCACAAGCTGCCAGGAGCTCTTCGCGCCGGGAGAGAGGCAGAGCACAGTTGAAAGAACGAGCTCTACGAAGTATAAGCCTTGAAGCGTGGCTTCAACACGATGGTTTACAACTTCACCGTACAGGACGGACGCATCACTTCCGCATCGGGCGCTGTTTGACGCATCACTTCTGACACCTTGCCATCCCATTCGTCGCTCGGGTCGTTTGTGGTAACCGCCAAAGGAGGATGCTGGCGAATGTCACATTCCGAGCTGGGACAGCAGACCACAGACCAAAAAAAAAGCTGTGTGTGCTTCAGCCCTTGGGAGCATAGTCGTAAAATCACGTCTTACGGACAAGCTTCTTCAGGATCGACAACACGGACAAACCTGACCGGGTGGAATGGCCCATCCGGGGCTCTAAGGAAGTGATTCTCATGAGATCCGGGGATCCGTTCATCGCGTACAAGCCTTCCCCCGGGATCCCAAAAACTAATACCCTAACCTGTCCACTCCTGCCTAACATACTACTTACGGAGGACTAGTAACTGAGTGGAGCCAAACCATCCTTCGGTGCTCGGACAGCCAGGGCCCAGGGGCAGATTGGTTTCCGGTGTCCACTGCCCAACCGTCCACTGTCCATCTTCGAAGTGGGCGTGCCCCCCTCCCCCCAAAACCAGCCAATCATGGCACTGTCCATATCAAATAGCAGAGGGATTCTGCGAAGCGAGGTTGGTTTTGCACCAGGCTAACCATTTTCACGATTATGGCACACTCTCGTGCTTGGGGCGATGTTCTTTGTCTCCGTGGAAATAGGCATCTGTTACTGTTCGCCATGTCAGGACGCAAGGGCCAAAAAGGAGGAAATCGAGAATACTTAGTATATTCTCACCTGCCGATCCTAATAAATGACACCTTTGATTAAATGGTTCCTCCCCACTAAGAGCGCAGGCATTGGAGGCAAGGATACCACGCGCTCCCTGATGCCCTCTTCCCTGCGGGGCCTAAAGATCCACGTGCTCCTATCAAGAAGGCCCCTAACCCCTAACATTGTTGCTTTCTCAAAACACATGCAGCAAATCAGAAGATCCCGGCTACATACTTTGAGCCATGCCATCTCAAGCACCACGCGGGTCGATTCAGCACCAGAAGTCAAAATATCCGTGTGGACACAGGATCGTCAGATTCTGAAACCCGTTATCCGAATGGCAGCTAGCTCAACCACCTCAATGGGATACTGTAATTACGAGTCATAGAGCTAGCGCTGAACCTGACCCATGAATACGGAAACCATCAATTTTCATCGGTTCAGGTTGTCTCCCAGTTTGCGTTCTCTGTGGCCTCGGCAAGACAAATTCAGACTCCGGAGACATTTCCACCTTTCGTGACTATAAAAATGGAGGATGCAATATGGCAGTATCCAGCAGGTCGTCGACGCCCTGATAGTTCATTGGAAATACTCACAGAAGAGTGTGGCGTTCGAGGGTTCGCAACGATAGGGTATGGCATGTCACTCGACCCGTTCTTGCGGCTGCTCGACAGTCGGTCAAAATATCATAAAATGCCTACTCCTTCCTGAATCCACTATCAGGCAACCAGGCGTCATTCCTCACCGCATGAGTATTTTACGGAGTAAGTGGATGAGCAGAGGCATTCGACCAAGTGGGGGCCACCGCCGGATGGAAGCCCTTTGGATCTAGCAATGTTTATTCTCCAGTCCTCGACGGACGACCTGGCGACGGACGAGTCGTGTTCACGTTCGTGCAGTCTAACATGTATCGGCGCCGCAACTTATTCTTGTTCTATGGGTATCCTCCAGGGATAAGTACTCCGTACGCCACCCTTCAATAATAATGGCAAAGTCTATTTCGTGGAACGAAGTTGCAACTACGGATTTGGACTGCTGTGGGTTCTACCGAGTAAACTCATTCTAGGAAAACAAAAGGGGGCCTCCTCTATGAGGCTGTGACAGGGTTCCATATCCGGGGTAGCGCTTTGAGGTCGACCGAAGTCAAGGTTCCGCTCAATATTCAAGTATACACTGTGGATCCAAGTCTCCTGCAGCCATGGCCATCGACCTGCTGGGTGACGCCGCCAAACGACAAGACCGTCCGGGCCTCAATTGGGCCTCAATTGGGCCTCAAGGTGCACCCATTGGCTGATACCACGGCATACAGGCCTTAAGACTCGAGACTTGAGTTGTGGCGAATCCACTAACTGCCTGTCGCACTGAGGAGTCTCAGTCCAAGTGAACCGATTTACCTTCCCATACCAATCTAGCCGTTGTCCTTAACGATACACAGGTGGAGGCGACGTAGTGCCACACAGACAAGGCCAAGGAGCTTGTAGCCATACAAGCTTGCAGAAACCAGACGGCGGCATAAGGCGGAGCCAGGCAAGCAACCGTCGACGCTTTAGTTGCCGCCTGCTTGTCTAGGAAATGGACCATGTCAACGCAGAGGTCAAAGACGCGTTTCGTCTCATTGATGATGTCGTCCTTCTCCTGGTCATTCAGCTGTGAGGCTGCGATCAAAAACCCCTCCTTGAACGTCGTTTTGAGGGTTTCTTCGTCAACTCCAGAGCTCGCCCCTTGGTCGAAATCCCAAAAGCTCAGCGGCATTTCGTCGCCGCACCAGAATACCGGCCCTGCCGAAATAAGCTGTCTTCGAATCCAACGTCCCCCGTTGAACAGAGCGAGGTACATGGTCCACGTATAAGCCAAAAGAACGTGTGGCTTCTCCGTCAGTGCCGAGACGATCAGATCATGAAAGAATTCGGACTCCTCGGCCAGACCATCTAACTCTTTGGCCACAGCGGGCCCGAATCTTGACTTCAGTATCTCGACATCTTCCCATAACCGGCGGGCCCTGAGGAGGTCAAGCAGGTGCACTCGCTGATATATGTCATGGAGCCGTTCGTCGAGAGAGCGATTAGCCAGGCTTATACCCATAAAGGTCTCGAAAGCGAGATATATTTGCCCGAAGACGATCATCCCTTTGGCGTAAGAGAGTGGATTGCCCGCCGTTGGAGGTAGACACAATGGCAGCCGGGCGACGATGGCGCTGTTCAAGGCATGGTGCCCCCGCCGCGTAGACGCACGGAGTTCTTCCGGCAACGGGAGCCTCAAGCCGTTATCTGCAGGTGACTGGGAGGGCATCCTAGATGGATTCGGCCTGGAAAGGTCCAAGTAGTGGCCAAGGTACGTTTCCGCAGAAGATTACTCGAGCTATCAACCGCTCGTCAAGATACAAAGGACGCAGCTGAGACCCAGAGGGCTCACCCTGTTAAGAATACAGTGGTCAACGATGCACAGTACAATAAAAGAAGAGGAGGAGGTCGCAGTAAGGGCAGATGACCAATGCGAGTATTTGTGACGCCTGACTGCGATGACGGACGTCGGCGGATGCCTGTGACTCTCCAGCATCTGCCTAGGTTGAATGCACTTTCGATTTCGAAAATCGGCACGTGGATCGGGCTAAATCCCTGCGTTTTAGCGAGTCCTTACGTCATGGCAGCTGTTGCTTGACCGCAATTATTCAATTTTCCTCGACGCCGACTGAGACAAATCACGTGCCAAATTTAAGTTGGCGTGGCACGTGGTTTGGTTTCCTGGCGAGCTGGGTAGAAAAAGGTTAACGCAAGTTTCCGAGAAGACATTCTAACGTGTGCGTTGGGCAGAAATAGCCCTTTGAACAAGCCACTAAAGCCTCCATAGCTGCCGTTAGCTGCCGTCCAGACTCCAGCCGCAGTGTCCTTTTGCATCTTGCGCGCCCGAGCTGTCCATTCTTTCTCATCACGCCTCTGCCTACTTGCATTCAAAACACTTGGGCTCCTGGCGTAGCCCAGATAATTCTGCATCTTTTGCTGGAATGTTGGCGGCAGGATGAACAGGATCAAGCGGTTGGTAAATCGCGGGCGTGGCAATGCACCTACTGTTCCTCCCTCGACTGCTGGTCCCTCGACTGCTGGTCCCTCGACTGCTGGTCCATCAACTGCTGGTTCTATGACCAACCCCCCTACCCCGAGTCCTGCCCCTCCTTGGTCGGTGGAAGCCTTATGGAAAGATGCATATGAGAAGTTAAACCAGGAAGAACCTGAGTTGGTACAATCTTTTGAGCAGGCATCAGGTGCCAGCTTCACTTCGCCAGATGAAATACAGTCTGTTGTTAAATCGCGACTAGACAGACGAGAAGAACGCCAATTGATTGCAGCTGTCGCTGGCAAACCTATCAAAATTCGAGAAAATGGAGAGCGCTTGATAAAGTTCGTCCTATGGAGCAAGGATATCGTGGCCACTGCCCTCAGCAGCCAGCCTCATATGGCGTTGGCCTGGTCGGGCATCACAATGCTATTACCTGTATGTGGGGCGGCTACCAGTCTACCACCTCGCTAACGTGTTTAGTTGGCTTTGACTCCAAGTCAAGAGAGCGATATCATGATAGAAGGTCTTGATCATATCGCCTGGTTATTAAGGCTGTATCATATAAGAACTCAACTGCGTCACGAAACCACCGCCGATGAATATCGCAACGCGATTGTTCTGCTTTACTCTCATGTTCTCGAATACCAAGCGCGCATGGCCTGTCACCTCTCTAACAACAGCACGAAGCGTGCTATGCACAATATCATTGGGTCTGGCCAGTGGGCAAGCTTCTTGCAGAAAATTGATGACACAGATCAGTATTGCCAGAAACACGAAGCATTGATTGACAAAGAGGATGAAAGAGCAAAGTGGAAGGAGCAAACAATGCAGATGGAGAAGTCTAACAAGATCCAAGAACAGATTCTCGACGCCGTGCATGATGTCATCGCCACTCGCGCCAACGATAGAGACGATGATCGCCAAAGAGAGATACTCCAATGCCTGACTGCTGATTATTCCGGACACAAAAACTTCAACCCAAAACGCGTGCCAAACACCTGTCGATGGTTCCTTGACGACTCTCGTTTCCATCGATGGCGAGATTCCAAAGATTCGAGCTTGCTCTGGCTTTCGACGGGCCCTGGGTGTGGCAAGTCAGTCTTGTCACGAGCTTTAATCGATGAAAGGCTGCTCACAACTCAGATGATGACATCGACTGTTTGTCATTTCTTCTTCAAAGATGGTCTGGAACGGCGGCAGCGAGGAGAGGACGCATTATGCGGTATCCTTCATCAATTATATTCTCGAAACTTAGCCTCGGGCTTAATTACTCACGCATATCAACCCTTCAAATTGAACGGATCTGGCCTTCATTCCATGTTTTATCCACTCTGGGACTTGCTCATGATGACAGCTCGGGATCCATCCGCCGGAGAGATCATCTGCCTGCTGGACGCATTGGATGAGTGTCAGGCAGATGCCAGAGAGCAGTTGTTGGATCAGCTCCGTCAGTTTTACAACGACTCCAAAGTGCATGGTCATAATGGGTCTCGGATCAAGTTTCTCATCACGAGTCGTCCAAATTATGATATTGACGGAAAGTTGCAGCTTTTAGATCCTTCGGTCAATTTCATTGAATTCTCTGGCGACGATCGTTCTGACCTTATCAGCAAAGAGATCAACCTCGTCATTGACCAACGCGTACCAGAAGTGGCTCCCAGGCTTGACACAACATCACGTTCGTTCCTCGCCAAACATCTCAAATCGATGCAGCATCGAACATACCTGTGGCTGCATCTCGTGCTACAGGAGATTGAACGCAATTTCCCAAGTTATGCTACCTTCGAGCGAATCAGAGATTTGACCGAACAGCTCCCTATCTCAGTCACACAAGCGTATGAGAGTATTCTTAACCATAGTTCCGATCCGGACATTGCTCGGATTATTTTGAATGTTGTTCTGGCCGCCAGGCGTCCCCTGACTGTTGATGAAATGACTGTCGCCATAGCCATACGGAGGAAGAAGCACCCACGATCATACAAAGACCTTGACCTGGAGCCCGAAGATATGCGCAAATCGAATCTTCGAAACATCTGCGGATTTTTCATCAGCATCAATGAGTCAAAAGTGTCTCTGATTCACCAGACGGCGCGTGAATTCTTGTTGAGTTCAACCATAGAAGACGGCATAGAGAGCACGGCCCTCATTCCCACTATTAAATGGCATCGTTCTTTCGATATCGTTGTCGCTGAACATACCGTCGCCGAAGTCTGTATTTCACTGCTCCTCTTTCATGTCTTTAATGAGACAATGCCGTGGTCAGACTATCATGGCCCACGTGACGAGTGGCTAGGGAAATTTGAACATCCCATTTCCGATTATCATCTCCTCGAATATGCTGCTACAAGATGGCCCGAACATTATCGCATGTCCCAACACTTGTCCAAGGACAAAGAAATCGGCCTTGTTCAGTCAGTTTGTGACGTTCAGGACGGATATTGCGAGACATGGTTTCCTATTTATTGGTACTCTGAAATGTACCAGGATCGGCCACGGTCTGTGACAACTTTGATCATTGCAAGTACATTTGGATTCACTTCGGTAGTGAATCAACTACTGAATGGCCTAGAAAAACGCCAATGCGACGGGATGACAGGTTCTACAGTCGTAGGACTTGGCAGGAAAATCGAAGAATCAGTCGAATACTACGGGACTGCGTTACAGGCAGCGTCCGCGGGAGGCCACCTCGAGGTGGTGAAGCTACTCCTGGACCGGGGCGCCGACGTGAACGGGCAGGGTGGGATATACGGCAATGCACTACGGGCAGCGTCCGCGRGAGGCCACCTCGAGGTGGTGAAGCTGCTCCTGGACCGGGGCGGGCTAGACCGGGGCGCATTGGTGTTGGACTGAAATCTCTCCTGCTTTCGCTCTCTCCTCTCTTCATTTATTATCTCTTTCCGAGAAAGAGGTCTGGAGAGTTACTCACCTATATACTACAGTCTCATGAGTCTCGAACTTTCTAGATCATTCTATAATTAAAGAGTAAGTCTTATTCGTGCTGTACATAACTTGTCTGAATTTTAAAGACGAATTAGAAGGACATAGTGGCTGTGATTTAATATTACGACGTTCTTCTACTTGGTCTTCGTATCTCTAAATTAGGCGACTATATTCCTGTACCACTATTTCGTTTATACCGCAAAGTCGGTGCCCGGAAATCCGGCTGCGGTTCAGGCGGCCCGTCCGTTCCAGGCATGGTCGCGGGCTGGGCGCGCCGCCGCTTTTGATGTCTAGAAGCGAAATGGCCGTGAAGCATAGTCGGGCATACATGTCTAACCATTTAGCTGAGAGCCACAGTTCGAGTGACAAGCCACAGCCCACGTGGCTCACCTCTCTTGCCGGCCTCATAAATATTAGACAAGCTCCAGCACGTGATCTACTTATAGAACCACCCGTAGTACTGCGCGCTGGCTCGAAAGCTGGCAAACTGCTGAAGCGCCCCGTGGCTGAAGGCACGACACCTCCCAAGATGTCGACGCTGCTGCGCGCAGCCTCGTACTGCATCAGTCGCCCATCTACGGATGTGCCATCAATTCTAGTAAAGAAGAGCCAATGCAGCATAGCCGAGGAAAACAGCCGAACCGACGGCGCCTGCCTTCAGTGGCACAGCAGCACCAGTATAGGTAGCACTGGCAATGCTTCCAGTGGCTGATGCGGTGCTCGAACCGCCCGCACCCGTGCTGGTGGCATTTGTGACTGGCCATGCAGGGACACCATCTCCATCAGTACCATTGAGCGGTGGCGCAAAGGCACTATAGGGGTTCATCACACTGTCGATGAGCACGATAACTCCACCGGAGGTGAACAGGTTGACGGAACTGACGCCGGCATTGTTGATGAACCACTCCTCGTCGGGCGTTTGCGTGAAGGTGACGGTCTGGCCCGTCAATGTGGTCACTTGGGTGCCATTGGCCCAGTCATCGAAAAGCAAGATCTGGTCGCAAGCATGGTATTTGAGCAACTCTGTCAAGTTGTCCTTGCTCAATTGCGAAAGGGCATCCTCCACGAGGGCCCAGCCTGAGTCGTAAGGAACAAAGTACGTGGCGTCATGAAGCGAGTTGAAGTGTTCGGTCAGTCCAGTACTATCGAGAGCCGCAACGAACGAAGTGCCGTTGAAGTCGTCGGCAACCGCAACCTCGCTGAAGATTTCCGGAACCGACAATACACTGTCGACGATATAGATCCATCCCTGGGCAAAGGAGAGGGGTGTCACACCAGCGTCGGAGTTGTTGTAGTCTCCGCTGAGGAAGGTGGTCACGTTGTCGTCATCGTCGTAGTAAGCCCCCAAAAATTGGCCACCCGATACATTTGTGAGAGTGTTTGAAGTCAAAAGGGTATGGGCGACGAAGTAGTCCGAGATGTTATTGTATCCTCCATTGATTGTGTGATAGAGGAGTAGGTTGGTAAGATAATCATCGCCGGCGGCCGAGGCTGCTTGGCCCTGAGTAGAGTTCAGCCACAGGGCAATTGCCGTGTCGTTCGGGGCAAGGAAGGTGAGGTTCGTCTTCCCAGAGATGGCTTCCAGGAATCCTGGGGCTTGAGAGATAACTTGCCCAATGGTGGAAGCTCCATCAGTAGCATTGAGAACTGTAGCCAGATCTGGTGAGCTCTGGGCTAGAGCGACACCAGCAAGCGCTGTAAGGGCGGCAAGTCCTTTGGACACCATGGCGGCAAAGAGTGGACTGGTCGACGACAAATCGGCAGCTGACGTGGATGTTTGCTGTGGCACAAGACAAAACGAAAGACGAGACTTTTAGAGAGGAAGCAATTTGATCACCTACCGGGAATATCAAAGAGCCATGGTCAAGGTTCATATACAGCCGGAGTCCGGCGACGTCGGCGGCATTTGGCTCTAGTAGCTTGGTCTTGTCTCATTACTTGAGCGCGGCTTGATGGCTTTGGCCTCCATCAAACTAGACTGATTTTCGAACTGCGCCAGAAAGGTAGCATTTGGGCGAAAAATTGGTACCGTCATGGCGTCTTCCGGCAGCTGATGGTGACAACTGAATGCTTGCATTGGAGCTTTACTCATGTGTTCTCTTGAACTTGGCCTATTGTGCACAAGCCGCGTGGGGAGAAGGTTTGCAGCAACTTGTAGTTAGAACAGCGCCACTCGGTCACCAGGATCTGTAGAGGGTACCCTCAGGTGAGAGCTTTCCAGCGCCGATAGCGGAGTACTCGTCAAGTGCATGGTTGGGCGGCAGAGAAGGTCTCGTGAAGCTGGTCTAGTCGCTCTTGTGAGCAGGATGAGTGGAGAGAATGAAGGGGGAAAAATCAGACCTGAGTAGAGGTGGAAAGGTGGAATCGAATGGTCAGATGATCTTATCAGATTTGGGTTATCAGATCATCAGAAGCGGATCAGTATGTACGAGTACATACATAGAAGCGAGCACGCGATCTCTAGACTCAAGGGCACTACAATCAAATACCATAATACTACTGGTCTAGTAGTAGACATCGAGGTGGACGGACCAGCACGTTCTCGTCTACTGCAGGTTTCATGGAGCTGGCGGTGGCCTTGGGCTCTACCTCCACAGGACTTTTCCTTTTTGATTTTCTTTACGTGGGCTGGATTGACAAGCTCGGCTGAAAGCTTGAATCCCCATCATCTTCCAAGCGATTGCAGGTCACTGCGGTGGATTGGGTTGCGCTTAAGATGCTCGGGACCCTTTGACGCCGACATCGGGTTAAGGATCCTGCGATTGGGTGTGCACTTAGCGCTGTCTAAGCATTCTCATCAGGTAATGATTATCAGATGAGATTAGATAAGATAAACACCAGGTTTTCTCTCCCCAACTGCAGCCGAGTTCTAGACTACAGCTCGCAAGTTGTGCTCCTCACCAGTCTGCTGTTTTGCAGCCATCCATAAACTGTGGCCGATGTGTCATCTGGGAGAGTCGAACCCTTGTTTGTACAATCCACGTCAGGGACAGGTACGGCTTCAGGCACGGTTGATCTCAGCACCGCAGTGCCATTGGGGGTTGATTCAAGACACCACATCCGCCTAACCACGCTAGAAAGTGCTTTGCAGGAAGCGTTCTCAGAGCCGCACAGGCATCTTAGTACGCTGTTGATCGAATGTCACCTCCTCGCCTGCCATTGGGGACTGTGCTTTTTCCGCGCTTCATGTTCCGCTAGTGGTGAACGGTCACGGCATGGATTCTCTTCGTTCCCACACCCCATCCGACCTCTCTGCTACGTAATACGGTGACTGTCTTTGCAACAACGAACGAGAAGCTTGAGCAGACTAAGGTTCATCGGGGTTTTGGGCCCGTCCATCGCTTCCACTTTCCACCATGCCACTTGACAAACAATGCTTACCATGTGTAGACCCCTCTAATCCCTGCTCGCGCTCGCTCTCACCAGATGGCTCCCCTCAGGAAGTGACCTCGGGTACGTCTGGCGAACAAGACCAGTTGCCCCCACCGAGCTTCCAGGGCATTCAGCAGCAGCGCTGCTCGTTTCAAGCTGACGATCAACTTCCAGAAAATGATGAATCCGTGGTCTGGATGTTGGTGCTCGACACACGGAGCTCCTGCTGGCACCATGAGCGTTGCAACATCTTTTCCGATGGCCATGATGATTGAACTTCCCCGTCTTCAATTCAGCCTTGGGATGAGCTCTCCTTCTCTATTACAATGACTCTCCGAGCATTGACCGCCAGCGGTCGAGGACAAGGCTTTCTTCATACAGAATTCACAAATGATGCCTCAACCCGCGAACCGGCACATACAGCCACGCTCAGAGGTTGCAGAATTTTCCTGCCCAACCAGGCTAGTTGGCAGGTATCGGTCATGCTACCATAGTTACTGTACATCTGGATAGCTCGGATGCAATGTGAGCATCGGGCCTCTGGTGGAGCAGTGACGGCTGCTGGACTCTCAAGATCTATCCTCTCAAGAGATAGCGCACCTGCATTCCGCCTGTCCCGGGATTGGCAAAGCTTGACACACCCAAGTTGTCTTAGCGAGTCACTTGCCACTGCCGATACATGATTGACATCGTAACGTACCGAAACACGGGTAAGTGGCAAATGAGTGAGCCTCGGAGATGTGCAAAGCCCGCTGTCGTGTTGACGCGAGGTTCGATCCTAGTTTCTACTGGATGACCCATATCACAAAACTTTTCTCAAGTCCTTTTACCTCATTCAGATGCACTCACCCCATTGGACTCGGAACCAAGCTAGCCACAACATTAGCACGGCAATGGACTGAACTGCAAGAGCTTGGACGCGTCTCAGGCTCTTCCTGTACGGGTTTTCGGACTGCGTCGAATCAGGCGGAGTCCGCTCAACATGTGTTCCAACCCATGTGGCAAGCCAACACAGCACTTTTTGTTCGTGGAACTCCACTGCCGGAGTGGCAGTCTTATATCGCTTTGCAGTCCCCGCAAGCATGCTACAGTGCTCGTTTCTCAACCCCTCCTCGAGTTCTGGTCGTCTTCCCAGCCCTCTGGAAGTCTGCCTTCAAGATGAAGTTGTTAACAATCCTGCTTGCGCTGGCAGGCATAGCATTCGGAACGGTTGACAAGTGGACCGGCTGCTTCTAGGGAGTTGAAACGGCTGTGAATTAGCGAAGCGAGATACGGTGCAACATCAAACATGTCCTCCTCCCTGGTCTTGACGACAAGCTCGAATATACAGCCTTGTCATGTGCTTGGGGCGAGGCGGATGGGCTTCGATACCCATTGGTGATTGACGGGCAAAGCCATGGAGTGCTTGGAAACTTGTACAACTTGCTTGACCTCCACTCAGCTGAAGGCATATGAAATCTATTTGTTGACGCAATTTGCATTGCGCAGGACAACATAGTCGAGAAGAACCACCAGGTGCTTCTGACAAGGGAAATCTACAGGAAGGCCTCCAACGTCATCGTGTGGCTTGGGCCCGCGGCGGACGGAAGTGATACGCTCTTCGATAGCCTTGCAGATTTCACCGTAATCGAGATCCAAGACTCTGACCGTTCCCACAGTCTAAGTTCTAAATCGAACCTCGAGCTTCGAAGATGACTAGCAAGAGAGACAAGTAGGTTGGTACCGCCGACCATCAAAATCTGTGAACGCAGGTATTGGACACAAGCTTAGATAATCCAAGAGATTATCCTTGCACGTCGGGCCGAACTCATCTGCGGGAGAAAGAAGGTCTCATGGCCGGCCTGGATAACCTATCTAAACACCATTGCCGGCCTCAGCAAGAGACCGGCAAGCTCGCCCGCAGCAGATTTGAAGGGCCATTTCGCTCTTGCAATCAGAGACTCCATGATGCACTCGGTTTGTGAGCAATGGTTTTCGACATGGCAAATGATCGAGAAAATGACTTTGACTTCCCTAATGACGAAATTTGCCAGATCGGAATGCTTGAAAACACATGACAAGGTTTATGCATTCCTTGGACTTGCGTCCGACGCCGATTCATTCCCTTTCGACTACAATACACCAATTGAGAGTGTTATGATGGATCTACTTCTCAAACCCTCGTGGTCCTTGTCCTCAATGTGGGACAACCGTCCACCAGCTTCACGAAGAATGACTGGAATACTCTCCCTTTGCAGGAGATTATGTGTCAGCCCTGCGCGTTTGACTGCCTGCGTTGACATACGCATGCAGAAGCATTCTCAGCATTCTCAGCATTGGTTAACCTTTGGGCCCTCTCTGCTGAAGTCCGATCTTATGATGAGGACCGAGAGCACTAATCTAAGTGCAGATTTCTGGTCGTATTCAGATCAGGACAGGCATACTTACTCGCGCGAGCTTATTTCATCCGGCAAACAGAGCCATTGGGACCTTCGGGACCTTTGGAGAAGTGAGTTCCACTTCTCGAAGATTGATTACTACTTGTCACTACCATGCCAGGTGCTAGAAAGGCCACAGTTGTGCTCGTGCCCCCGCTGCCAGAGTATTGGGCCTGGTTATGCGGAAGAATTACTCAATCCGCGACTTCCCCTAATAATACAAATTGCATTTAGGACCGAAATGCCATCGCCAGTCAGACAGCATATCTTCGCCATGCTCTTCAGGGGCACTAGATATCTTGCCACGGGCACGGGATCTCTCAGCCATAAGAAGAATGACAATGAATGGGACGTTGGTTCGCCCTTGACCCTCTTCTATGACCCGAACTACCCAAATATCACCGGGATCTGGTCGACCGTATGGAACAGATGCGGAAGCACTCCGAGGATCATTCCTTCGTCGGCGAATATGCTCGCTCATCTAATGCGGGATTTTTCCAATGACACCACCGAGAGTACTGGCGACATTTTCGGCAGACCGACAGTACCTGTGCACCATTACCGAATGCGTATGAGAAAGCAGGAACATGTGTGCCACCTCACGATGTCCTTCTTGGCAAGTATGCAGAGTATTTCCGCAAGTTCCTTTCGGAAGAAGGTTCGGATATTCCGCCGTGCAGTAGTTTTCTATGCGAATTCGGCCAGGCGATTGGATATCAAAATTGCCACGTCGCAAGAAGGGTGTGGCAAGAAGCCTTAGACCAGTTGAAACTCGGAAAATTTGATATTGAGGTCAGGAAATTCGGCCCTGAAGCCGGTGGCTATCGTGGTGGAGACTTGGATCTCTTTCAAGACCTCAGGCGATGAAATGCCTGGAGAGTCTAGGGAGCGTCCCAAGCGGATCCCGCTCTGGACGAGCGACAGACGTTTTTGAAAAGACAACGAAGGTGCTTTGTAACCCACTCAACTTCTATGTCGTCAACGTGGGCACGTGCCTAATGTTACCATCACGTGATGATTATATTAGTCACGCCCAGTGCGCCACAGAAGCGGGAAATAGATAGGCTATCTGGTGCTCGGAGTTCAGCCAGAAGCCTTTGCAGATTTCAGTGTGTCTGGTATATCATTAGTCCATTGGTCTTGTGTCCCCCAGTCTCTCTATATCCTCGACAGTCGGTAGACCCGTAAGACTCTTCTTGTCTCGTAGCCATGACTCTCGGAGTTGCAATTCTCGGCGGAGGTAATGTTTCTATCTTCAAGTTCCTCACCTTGTTACTAATCTTATAGGCATCTTTGCGAGGGAGGAGCATAAGGTTGGTTAAGAGCAATACCTTTATAACTCCGTGCTAATGCATTGAACCCTGAAGCCAGCTGTTGAGGCCGCCAAAGAGTTGACATTGAAGGCCGTTTATTCTCGCTCGCTGAAATCCGCGAAAACTCTGGAAGTGGATGAGTCACAGATTGACATCTACTCGGACGACTCTGGAGCCGGCAAATCGCTAGACGACCTCCTCGCGCGGACAGACATCCAGGCCGTCATCATTGCCTTGCCCATCAAAAACCAACCGGACTATATCCGCAAGTCCTTGTTGGCGGGAAAGCATGTTCTATCCGAGAAACCCGTCGCGGAGAACGTCCAGGACGCCGTGGAATTGATTAAATGGTATCGATCCGAGATTGTGGGCAAAAAGGCGACATGGGCGGTTGCCGAGAATGTGAGATACACGGCCTCATTCGAGCACGCTGCCGAGGCTGTCAAGACAAAGGGCCGACAGTTGACCTTCAGAGTTCGAATGCAAACGTTTGTTGAGGGCGGGAAGTATTTTGAGACTTCGTATGGAAATTCCCTGCTCTCGACACTGTTGCAAGTGCTGACAGGTTCAGATGGCGAAAGACCCCTACTCACCAAGGAGGCTTTCTACTGGATGGTGGTGTGCATTTTGTAGCGGGCATCAGGCTCATGTTGGGGAAGGATAACCCGATCGTGTCTTTATCGGCACATTCGGCTCAACTCCAAGCACACCTTCCTCCTGTCGACACTGTGGAAGCTACGGCAAAGACGAAGCTAGGCACGATAGGCACGATTTCGATCTCGTTTGGCAGCAAGACTAAGGGCAGCGAATGGACAGTCGGTTGCGAAGACGGCTTCGTGACCTTGGTTCGAAACAAGGTCACAGTTGACGACGAGACCAAAGAGATCGAGGACGAGAGGACAGGAGTGCCGCCGGAGGTCAGGAAATGGGGCGAAGCTCTGGTCGCTGGCACGGTCAACGAAAGACAGTCTCCCGAGGAGGCTCTCGCAGATCTAGAGTTGATCGAAGCTATGCTCCGGAGTGGAGAGCAAGGCGGGAAACCCATCACATTGGAACATCAACAATTGTGATGATGAGCGAGCAAAAGTGGTCATAGATGAGCATATCAAAGATCGAATTGCGGGCTGAAACTTGGACCTGACCGTATTCACAACCCAGAGATATAGCTGATGCGCCTATGTATCATTGCGGGATGCAGAAATCAATAGGGTGTATATAGGTAGACAAGTTGATTGGCCTAAGATGCAAGCCTCACTCAAAGGATTGAAGGGGGAGGAGAATCCGTTGAATGCGGACAGGGATTTTGGTGACTTTTCATTTCAAACGACTGATCACGTGATCACACACCACACACTTGGCACTTTTGTGGTCTTGGCAAAATCGAAATTCGCTTGAACCCAACTGCGGACTATCGACCAACGACGAATTTCAGCACACCTATCGAATTTGCTTCAGACGACAAGACCACAACACCGTCAAGGTGCGATATCCTCAATTCGATCCCGTCTATCCAGAGCTAACCAAAGCGCAGATGGTCTCCGCGAAGAAGCACGTCGCAATCGTCAAGAAGCACCCCAAGAGGTGGAACCGACATCAATCCGACTCATACAAATGTGTGCCTTCAGCATGGAGAAAGCCCAAGGGTATCGACAACCGAGTCCGAAGACGGTTTAAGGGCCAGATTGTTATGCCATCGGTACGTGGAAACCCTCGATGCCTGCAACAGTGAACTGGGATTTCAGAATGGACAAACCGAGAAAAAAGATGCGGCTTTGGGGAAACAGAGGATGCGAAGGAATCGGCGTCTTTTGGAACAGTAGTGTGCTGACGGACTGGATTTTCTACAGATTGGCTTCGGCTCCAACAAGAAGACTCGAAACATGATGCCCTCGGGCCACAAGGCTTTCCTCGTCCGCAACGCCCGAGACGTTGACCTCCTTCTCATGCACAACCGAACCTACGCCGCCGAGATCGCATCCGCTGTGTCGTCGAGAAAGCGAATTGAAATCGTGGCCAAGGCCAAGGCCCTGGGCGTCAAAGTCACCAACCCCAAGGCCAAGATCACCACCGAGTCGTAAGGCAGGGTCGCTTGAGGAATTGTGGTGGTGGCGATGATGATAGCCGTGACGAGTGGTGGTCGGAGACAGAATTCAACGCACAGTCCATACATAACATTGCGCCGGATGGTTTACGGTGGATAGAGATGACTGGATGGTCATTGCTATGGCGTGCAGCTCTGGGGGTGGGCATGACACGGAGCTTTTCGGTCGATATGCCAAAAAGAAAAGAGAATTGATATCACTTCAGCCAAAGACACACCCAGGCCTCTTGCCTCCGGCTACAATTTCGGCCCTTGTGTCTCCTTTTCCTTTCCTTTTTCCTTCTCCAGGATCTGCGCGAGGCCTGCTCTCATCCGAGGCTCCATGCCATCCTTTGCCGGTCGCCGGCCTTGGGAGTCGACAAAGACGTGGATTGAACCCCCCACCGCCTTGACCGTTTGGTCTCCTTGGTCAAAGATGCCCACCTCGTACATGACACTGGATTTCCCCAGTTTGACCACCCGCAATCCCAAGTCGAGCACCGACGGGTATCCCACTGAGCCGAAGTAGTCGCAGTACGTGCTGACCACCAAGCCGACCTGCTTGGATGTGGCCGGGTTCAGGCCACATTTTTCGATCAGGTAGGCATTGACGATCGAGTCGACCAGGAACGAGTAGACACTGTTGTTCATGTGGTGGTAGACATCGTTATCCGACCTGTTTTGCCCGCAGTTAGCACACTTTCGGCCCTCTGCCATTCATTTTAGGGGGGTCGGGCTGCAACAACCATCGAGTCCGGTAGTCTAGACGGTATCCATAGTCGCTGAGCTTCCTTTTCCTTTTTGAAGCTGTGTCGAGTCCCAACATCTTTCTGACGCCAACTCCGGACGAAGGTGCCTCGCTGGAAAAGACCACCGGCAGGGCCACTGGCCGAGGTCTTCGGGAGACTCAGGCTTCGCAGGTTTGGCGCCAAGACATCACAACGTCGGTGCACTTTATTGACCAATCGCCATCGTCCCTTTCCATGCAGCTCTCGCTTTCGCTTTCGCCTAACCCTGTCTCCCATTTCACAGCCACAACGAGCTATGACTGACTGTCCAGACTCCAGAGCATGACGAACATCTTGCTATTGGGAACGAAAATTTACTCATCATTTAAGTCATCAAGCACATGTCTTTGTCATGACAATGTGACGACTGATTGGGTACAAAAGGACCTTTTCAACCGCTGACCCTCAGCCTCAGTGCCCACTGCTGTATGCTTCAGCCTTAAGGCCAGCTTCTCTTGGCAATTCAGCCCGCGGTGGGGTCACGGTCATGGTTACATGCCCATCTCCAGGTCTCCGTCAACAGGGTGTGAAAATGTCAGGCTGACATGGGTCGGCTATTTTGTGATGCAACTGTTTATTGTTCTGTGGGGGACGGCACAGGGTACGAGTTTCAAGATCAATGGGGAGATATGATGTCTTGTCCTGGAAAATATGCGATGGTGTTGATGGGAAAGGAGGATGGCCAAGGGCGAATATAGATATTCCTTGCTCTGAGACAATCTCCTATCGGTTACTATGGATGTCTATTTCACCATGCGAAAGGTGCCATTTCCATCTTCGAGCTGGTTCTCGTCAAACATGAAACATTCAAAATCTGTTGGCATTTTAGGGTTTCATCAGATATCACCCGAAGCAATAAATCGGAACTTCGGCGACCCTGGCTACTGCCGAACCCAATGAGTGGCTATACTGTACCGAGTACGTCTCTGAACCTGGAGTCAGAATTTAACGGTGGCGTTCCACGGCTGGGTGCTCCGCGAGGCTCGAGGTACGCTAAGAAGTGGCGATTTGGAATGATTGGGGGGCGGTGCAAAAGTGACACTCGGTCCCCTCAATGCCGCCATGAAATCTCATAATCACTTCGTGTCGTCGAATTTAGGAAGCAGCTCACATTGTTTCTTTTTGGCCAACCATTATCATTTTCGACAGACCTTGCAAGACTTTGAGGGCATCTAAAAGAGTCATCGGCTATGTTTTCTCCCAAGGATGCGACCTCGAAACGGCCATTGCGGCCTCACAAGAAATCCCGATTTGGCTGTCGGAGATGTAAGGATAGAAAAGTAAAGGTATGGATTCCGGATAAAGTGTGGCTGTTTCAAGATTCTGACGCGTTATGCAGTGCGACGAGAGGCGCCCGATATGCGGCAACTGCTCAAGACGATTCGGGTCTCTTGAGCCTTGTCATTTCGATGGCCCTCCATCTTCACCACATTCTAGACCGCCCGTTTCTGTTACCACTTTATCATCTGACTCACCATGCCGGCTCCAGTCTGTTTCTCCAGTACCAGCCCAGGCTTTTCGTCCACGGGAGAATATGCGAGTCTTAGAGCTTAAATTATTCCATCACTTCACTTCAGTCACGAGCAATGCGCTCTCCCGATATGGACGTCCTGAGCTCGATCGGCTATACAGATTGGACATTCCCCAGATGTGCTTCTCCTTCGACGCTGTTCTCTCTGTGGTTCTCGGGTTCTCAGCACTCCACTGTTTGGATCTCGACCCCAACAACCACGACCTGAAACGAGCAGCGAGATTCTATCTGAACCAGACTGTCAAGCAGCAATCTCAATTGGTTTCAAATATCACCAAAGAAACCGTAGAGCCCGCGGTGTTCGTATCAATCTTCCTTGCCTCGGCAATGCGACAACGGGCCGCCTGCGTACGCGAGGATGAGCCGTATAGCCTTCCTCTAGAATATTTTCATCTATACAAGGGCATAACCACCTTGTATCTCATGTGTATACCTCACCTCCGCGGAAGCAACACTATGGTTATTCTCGGCGTAGAGCCACCAAGGTTCGATCCGTGTACTCCAGCAAAAGACTTTCTACCGAGCTTGATATGGAAAGACTCGCTTTCACTCTTGGAGGGGTTGGATGCCGAAGGTGTTGATTCAAAAGTCAAGTCGGTCTATGAACAAACCCTATTATACCTCGATGTCATCTACATGGCTCTCCTCAGAGGAGAGGATGGTGAATGGACTGGACGTCGACTCCACTCCATGCCTGGACTTGTCCCTACGGGATTCGTCGATTTGCTAGGGCAGCAAGACCCAAGAGCCATGGCAATACTGGCCAGATTCCTTGCTCTGATGAGGTTGTGTGACGGTGTGCGGTATCACCCTGGCACGGCAGAGTTTGAAGTGTATGGAATCATGAGTCTCATGCCTCAAGACTGGCTCTGGGCAATGGAGTGGCCTCTTCAGATCTTGGGGTTAAGCAAGCTTGCTGACTGTGAAGTACTGAAGGTTGAGCCTGACCTTGAGTACACGGACAACCTTTCTGCAGCAGAGCTCGAATCGGATCTAGATGACGATCGTTATTTGGATATACCACTCAGCTGCGACAGCCTTTCCTCGGGCACAGGAACGCCACTTTCAAGCGGCTATCCACTAACCCCACAGGGTTCTGATCCGGTTGGAAGCAATTCTCGATCTAGACTCAGTCGCCCTGTTCAAAGATGCTTGGAAATGCGCCCTGTTGAAAGAGAAAAGGTGTTACTTGACGAAGATGAAATATTTGCCAGGCATTACGGTTCCATTCGATTTTCTCCGTAGAATGCAGTCATGTCTCACCTCATCTCATGGACCGAATGGACTTATTGTCTGTGAATCATATGGGATGACATATGATCATGTGCCCTTCATGGGAGGCAAGGAGCATTTCCTTCTCATCTATTGCTGGAAACTCTCGTGGAGCAACAAGGACAACCCGGATTTCGAGAGAAGCAAGCAATGCTGTTGTTTTTGGGCCTCGTTATGACTGGTATGGCGATGTGGTTACGCCCTTCTCGTTGGACAACCAAATGATTGGGTATTATCAACTTTCACCCATGAAATTCGGCGACCACCTGGAGAAATGGTCAAAATAAATCGACCGAGAGCCTTGTTGAACAAATCCAATCAAAGTTTGTCAACAGTTGCATACTTCAACCGACAGGACAGTATTTGGCATACTCTAGGATTCATACCATGGCCTTCCGAAGCGTTGAGGAGCAGAATCCTTCCTCTGGCGCGTTGCCTGTGTCTATGATCTCGATTTGGGTGTCGCCGAACGCTGGTATGCTGGCTCAAGCCAAGTCCCAGCGTGCTGCGGATCGGTGGACGGTCCAAAGAATCAGTTTGGCACTTCAAACCGGGCAAGAGGCTACTTCCAGATCGCGAGAGAGACTAAAGCTCTAACCGAATGCAGCTGTGGGGTTTAAATGAAGAGGCAGGAATGTGCCTTGTGCGGGAAATGGCAGGAATCCCAGTGACCTGGGCGACGGAATGATGATATAACACCACCGGTATCACTCTCGGGATCTCACTCGCTGTCGTTAGTGCAGGAAGCCGCACTCTCGTCCCCACCGTCACACCGTGGAAACTGCAGCAAAGCTTCCTGTGACTTGTTGGCTGTAGGAGCCCTGCTTTGAATGAAAGTAAATTAGTGGAATGATGATCGGCCTGTGGATGAGCCTCGAACAAGCGTTTGGTGGCTTCACAGCATTAGCCAAATCGAGATCTAGAACCTTGCAATCACATTTGGATAGTAGTCCACAGCAACACTCGGACATCGTCCCAAAAGGCGACTGACTCCGAGCCAACTACTGGGAATTCATTTAGCTGCCGTCGGCGCTTGTTGAAGGAGGAATCTCGCTCTCGGACTCGGTTACGGGCTCGTTCACTTCGTTATGCAGTTGCGGTAAGCTGCACCGCCACACTTCGAAATGGAAGCCTCATCTTCAACGAATACGATTCCATCTCAAAAGACCAATTCACATCCATATTGGAGGTGCTCAGTCTGGATACCAAATTTTATTTGCGAAGCAAATACAGTGACGCTTGACTGCATATATGACGATCTTGACCTGAGTTTAGTCTCTATAAAGACGTTTACTCCCATAGTCCAGGTATTTTCTCTCCCCATTCCCAGTGATTAATTGTATCTCAATCTCCTCTCCCATATCCAGCCCACGTTCAACATGGCTTCCCTCATTGCCGCAATCGTTCTACTTCTTACAAGCTGCAAGCGTGTCGTTGCTCAGGTGGATCCCGCATTCGCAGCGAGCCATTCCTGTAATGCTACATGCCAGGCATATACCGATAACGGCCTAGCATTCGAAGCAAGCCAGCATGCACAAATCAACGATACTTTCTACACAGTCTCAGCGAACTTCACTCCTCATTCGAAGCCAGGGAGCATTCTCTCTATAGAGGCAGTCACGAACTTGACGAAATACACAGTCCCCTCAGGGCTGAGCATGTCCCGCCTCCAGTACATAACCACCAATCTCAATGGCACAGCAGTCCCAGCTTCAGCTTACGTCCTCTGCCCTTACACATCCTACATCCCTAAAAACTCCAAGTCCAGCTCCCCAAACTCCGGAATTCCTCTCGTTGCATGGGCGCATGGAACCACCGGCGCTGCGGCTCTCTGTGCTCCGTCCAACTACCAGGCTCTGCAATACAATTTCATGGTACCATTCCCCCTGGCCCTGGCTGGTTTTGCAGTGGTGGCCCCTGATTACGCCGGCCTAGGGGTCAGCCACTTCACAAATGGCACCCGTATCCCACACGCCTGGATCTCCTCTCCATCTCAAGCCAACGACCTCGCAAACGCCATCATCGCCGCCCGCTCCGCCTTCCCTGCTCTCTCCAAGAACTTTGTCGTTATGGGGCACTCCCAAGGTGGCGCGGCAACCTACGCCTTCGCAGAGCGACAAGCACACTCCCCAGTGTCCGGATATCTCGGAGCAGTCGCAATCTCACCTCTAACCACGCCGATCAAGCAGGTTGCAGCGGCATTTGCGAATCCACTAAATAAGTTCCTTCAAGCGACATTCACCTACCAGGCAAAGATTCTCGCGGCAGTCACAGCGGATTATCCGGCTTACAACTATAGTGGATTTACCGATTTAGGGTTGAAGAGATGGCAGGTTCTGACAGAATATGGTGGGTGTTTCCCAACCTCATTGCTGCTGTGGTCAGATGTGTCGCTTGCGACGATGCTGGGAAAGCCGGGGTGGTTTCAAGATAAGGCTGTACAAACCTGGGCTGCGAGGGTATCTGCTGGTGGGAAGCCACTGGTGGGACCGATGCTGGTGATTGCGGGAGACGAGGACACTGCTGTGCCGGTGGAGTTTGTGGAGAGTTCGTTCAATGCCAGTAGTGCATTGAAGGAGAATTCCAAGCAGAGTATGGAAATGGCCGTCTATCAAGGTCTGGATCACTTTCCGACCGTTGATGGATCGCAGGCAAAGTGGATGGATTGGATCAAGGCAAGGTTTGATGGGGAAGCTATCAACGATGTGCGTGCAGCAACCTTAATCAAGGGGCCACGGCTGGCTGGCTTGACAAGTCCTCTGCCAAATTGGCTGGTGCAGCTACCTGGGCCGCTTGACAGTTGGAAATTGTCACTTTGAGTGGATGTGGAGGCTACGTGGTCAAGAGAGAAGGGGGGAGTCATTGGGAATTCCGGGTCCTGTACAATAAATAGACTTGAGTATTTAGATGTATAATGTAATTGGCTTGTTATCCTGGTAATAGCTCTATTTCTCCATTGTGGCGTGTGCTACTTTTCAGCGATTTGTGCCAATAACGGACAAGTTTTAACCTTAAAACCTCGGCAAGTAAAAGGACTCTATTAAATTTCCCAGCAGTGGCCCTGGACGGTTTTTCGGGCGTCGTATCCAAGCACTCTCGAGTCTCCAAACCGTGAAGGTCTCCGCACGCAACTTTTCGCATTTACATTTTGCCCGGTCTTGTTTCCCGAAAGCACCTGGTTCTAGTCCTGGCTCCTTCACCACGGATTCTTGCCTATCTGGCAAGCCGTGGCCGATATCCTACCCCAAGCATGGCGCTGACCACGGCCGAAATAAGACCTGAACATTTCAACGACGACAGGAAAATACTTCCACCTGCACCACCTGTTATAACCACTCCCTCTGACCCATGGCCTCGACCCTACTACCTGGAAAATGGCCTCCGTCGCGTTGCGCCTTATCATTACACGTACAATACCTATTGCAAGCAGCGTTGGCGCGGCCGGGAGCTTCTCGACATCTTCGCTGCTGAGTTTCGCGACCGTACGCGCGAGTACTACAAGAGTGCAATCGAGACCGGGCAGATTGCGATAAATGGCAAGCCATGTAATGATATACATACCACTGTTCAGAATGGAGATGTCATCTCACACACGCTGCATAGGCACGAGCCTCCGGTCTCTGCACAGCCTATTCGAGTGATCAACGAAACTGACGAGATGATTGTGATTGACAAGCCGGCCGGCATACCTGTGCACCCCGCGGGACGATACAACTACAACTCGGTCGTCGAGATCATGAAGGCAGAACGGCATTTCTCCTTCAAACCCTTGCCCTGTAACCGACTCGATCGGTTGACTAGTGGGGTTATGTTCATTGGAAAGACGAGTAAAGAGGCCGAGGCTATAAGCCAAAAACTGCGCGGACGGACGGTGCGCAAAGAATACGTCGCAAGAGTCAAGGGTAGGTTTCCAGACGGCGAGGGCTGGGACGGGCACTCGATGCATGGGGGCGTGGTGAAATGTGAGGAAAGCATCTTGCAAATCAGTCCGATTCTTGGCCTCAACCGAGCCAGAGCGAGCGGAAAGTCGGCGAAGACGTTGTTTCGAAGGTTGGCCTTCTATCCGCCGACGTCCGCTTCATCTTCCTCCCCAAACCATGCGTCGGCGGATGATGGAGTCGCGCAGCCAGCGCCGGCAACCCCTGGGGCAGAAAATGACGGCCATAGCATCGTGCATTGTCTTCCTCTGACAGGGCGGACCCATCAAATCCGTGTACATCTACAATTCCTTGGGCACCCCATCACCAACGACCCGATTTACAGCAATCGCGCAGTCTTCGGGCCCAACCTCGCACGGAACGATTCCTCGGGTGAGAATGACGCCGAGATCATTGCCAGGATGCAGAATGTAGGCAAGACTGAGGTGGCGGACTCGATATCATACCAGCATGAGCGACTGGCGAAGCTGGTGGACCAAACCAGACAGATGACAGTATCTGAGGCTGCCAGCCACAATGCCGGGTTGTCCTCGGTGGAACCAACCAAGGACCCCCACTTCAAGCCCTTGAATGCCGGTACCATGCATGCCGGGTCACTCTCCGGTCCAGGGGATGACCCGAAGAACGATGACGAGCAGTACGGAGTGCTCATCAAGGCTCACGACAAGATGGTTGCCGACTATAATAAACGCAAGGGGGAGAAGATGACGGGAGAAAAATGTACAGTGTGCGACACGCCATTGTACTCTGACCCGGGGCCGCATGAGCTCGGGATATACCTTCATGCGCTGGCATATGCCGACTTGACCCCCGGAAGCTGGAGCTATCGAAGTCCCATGCCACAATGGGCCATGCCTCCTGACGGTTGTGATGGGCCGAAGGAGATTGACGGCTGGGAGTACCGCGGAGACGAGGTTCTAGAAATCGGTGATGAGAAGGAGTATGCCATAGTGAAGAACTCGCAAGGGGAAAAGAAGAATAAGGCAGCCACAGGGGGTGAGGTTGTCCAAGCCCGGTCCATTGGGCAAGAACCCGTTGGATGAATTGAGGAGATCGGTACTGACATCTACTGCGTAATTACTGTCGGGGTGTCTTTGGGACGTTCAGTACCAAATTAGGATTCTTAGTGCCTAAATTCTAGAAGAGTATAGGCCCGAGGCCCGTCGTCCTGCCGGACGCCCTACCTAAGAGACTAACTATTGAATTTCCCGGGGGACTTTGCTCTTTCAGCCTTCGCTGCTCCTTCCGGGTCCCCAGCTCCCAGCCACCCAGTTAGAACTTAGAACCCATGATCTCCTGGGCCTAAGCGAGCCTAACGAATGAACCAAGCAACCTTGTCCGAATGGAAGGGCAGCAGGCCAATCCTCCACCCCCCGATCAGCTCGTAGTCCCCGTCTTGTCTCCCTGCCTCCCGCTCACGCCTCACGCCTCACGCAGCTGTCCCTTGTGCCCTTCTCAGCCTAACCGCCTCGTACTAAGCACCCACGAGTCGCCCTCGCCTTTCTCCTCCGATCGCGCTCCACCACTTCATCTTTCTTTGGGTCGCGTTGTCTGATTCTTGCGTCGATTATCTGTACACCACGAGGCGACAATTGGACAACTCATCGTCTTCATCTTCTTCTCCAATCACCTCACTTCTCAGCTATCTGGACCTGACCACGCCCACCCGCACTTTCGCCAGCTGTCGCATCTCCTCCGCTCATTTTCGCCGCGCGCAGCAAAGAGTCGTTCCTCAAACCGCATCGCGCACCTCCTCAGCTCCATTTCCACTTACTCTCATATCTCTTAAATAATAAACATGCGATCCTTACCTTCCAAGGGCAACCCTCTGGTCGCGCCCGGCACTGCGCCTTCGTGTGAGAGGAGGATCCCCAACGAAACCGATTCGAATTGAGGCTGACGGCTTGCTTAGATGAAGACCTGGTCAGTCGCAGGCGGCTGGGCAAGACCAAATTGACGGTCAAGCCTGGCCAAGTAGGGACCTCCAATGCGACAAAGGCAGAGAATTTAGGACCGTTCGAATATGCCCACCTCCGCGCGCCGTTGCCGGAAGACCTCAGCGGGTCAGAGATCTTCGCTACTCAGCAGAACCAAGCTCATCCCGAGACATATTTCCTCATGGTACGAATGATGTCGGCGAGCGGACTTCCAGACGTCTGACTTTTATCGCAGAGGAGGAGCAAAGATGGCTTTGTGAGTGCCACCGGCATGTTCAAGATCGCATTCCCTTGGGCTGCATACACGGAGGAAAAGGAGGAGCGCGACCACCTCAAGAGCCTCGACCAAACGAGCCAGGATGAAGTCGCAGGCAACGTCTGGGTAGCACCGGAGTTTGGTAGGATCGGACCCAAAGCGCAGAGACGGAGCATCCCTGCTGACATTTGAACAAGCCCTCCAACTAGCTGCCGATTATGGGCTCACCGAATGGATTCGCGCACTGCTCGACCCTACCGAGATTTCCCAGGCGCCGTCAAGCACCAAGAAGCCGATTGCTCCCCCGCCCAAGTTCGAATTGGCCACGGACGAGAAGACCAAATTGCCCGCCCCTGCCAAAACGCCGCGGTCGAGATCGACGAGATCGGCGTCTCCCAGTAAAGCAGCAGCCAGCCCTGCAAAACCTAAGGCATCTCCTAGAAAGAGACAGACCAAAGCGCAGAAAGAGGCCAACATCGCACACGCCAACGCCGCAAGCGCTACTCTTCAATCAGCACTGGACGACGCAGCTTCTGTGGCAGAGACAGAGGCAAAGACGGAGCCGACACAGTCGGACGCGCCGTCTGTGTCTGACGGGGATGTCGTAAAGGTCCAAGTGGAGCAGTCAGTGGAAGTCGACGGCAATGCAGAGACAACCCACACGAACGTGACGGTGGAGATGCCGGCAGGATTGCCTGAACTGCCACTGCCAGAAGACACGGAGAAGATGCTCGAGACAGCCAGGAAGATGGTCGAGGAGGCCAAAGCACTAGAAAGCTCGCCCAAGATCACGAAAAAACGCAAGACTCAGGACCCCGAACCGTCGGACATCGACGCCGAACTTCCTGCTCAACCGGCGAAGAAGGCAAGAGTGCTGGAAGAAAAATTAAAGCGAGAGAAAGTGAGGACCCGGGCGGTTTTGGGTGTGACGGCGACGCTGGCTATTGCGTGAGTTTCCCCAGATTCGTTCCAGAAATGATGGACTGACCTGACCATTTTGCAGCGCTGCCATTCCATACTTCTTCTGAGAAGGAACATCGGCCGAGCTGACTGCCAGGGGCGACGAGTTTTTTTTCAATGTTTTCCCTATTTTTAAAGATACCTACCTACCCTCCCTGCCTTTGAGAGAATCGGGCCCACACAGCACGGAAGGAAGAGCAGAATAACAGGGGTTGTGCTCGGTGGACTCTGTTCCGGTCCATTGTCCAGTAGAGATTTGGCTGTCGCGCTGCTTTCGTTAGCCAAGGAGTCTCGCCTTTGCGGGAGAGGGAGAGGGAGTGAGAAAAGGAGCCAGGATATCCAGCGGGAGTTCGTGTTGCCGTCCGGATGTGGGAGAATCCAAATTTGATCTTCGATCGTCGATCTTTGTTGAAGCAGCCCATGTTTCCAGTCCAATGATTTCCGGCATTGTGGAATGCCAGAGGTAGACGGAGAGCGGGGTTAGTCGTGTATGGTGTACGATGTTGTTATCATTACTTTAGGTACCTCAGTACTTATGGGTACTTGATATGTTGTGAAGTCTTGGTTGTAATGAGGAATATCCGACTGCCTGCTTTCCACGTGCATGGTCCTTGCGGGGGTGTTAGGCTTGTACCCAGTACTCCGTAGCGGAGAAAGTTTCGGCTGCAGGGGCGCTGGGGGCCCGAGGCGCCTCCTGGCGACTAACTAAGCACCTACTGGGTAAGTTGCCTAGGTAGGTCCCTAAGCCGGTAGGTACCTAGCCGGGTACCCAGGAGCTGTCTCTTCTCGGGGACTTGCATTGTCCTCTCACCGCTGGCCTGCGAGGCGTCAACTCTTGTTTGACGTCTGCTGAACCTTCTTGTGTGACAAAGTCAGTGATTTCACACAATCACAAACAATCTTCTGACGCCAGCTTTGCATTACGCATTGCATCGACCTTCTCGCCGTCTTTGACCAGTTCTTGACCCTTTTCCGACCCCACGATCCAATGTCCACCCGCATCTCGACCGATATACCGCTCAATCTACCCTTGTCGGTCTTCGGGGCAGGCGCCGCCCAGGCAATATCACCCACCCTCGTCTTCCTCTTCATCGCCACGGCGGTTTCCTCGCGCGCCTAATCCAATAATACATCTTTACGTTTATTCTGGTCTTTTCTTCTCACAAACCCTCCCGACGGCTTCGGTCCTCTACCTCGGACCAGCTTCATTTTGGAACATGTGTCATGGCTACATCGACCTTACTCCTCAATGACAACGCCATGGCCTCGTCATTCACGCCCTCGACTACCAACGCATATTCCGCTTCCTCCTCGACGTTCTCCTGTCCTTCCTGCGGCTTCCGTCTTCCCGAGCCCTCGACTGAAGTCGCCGAGGCCCACCGCCATATTCTCGACCTCGAGGCCCAGGTTAAGATCCTGAACTCCAAGGCTGCGTCCGCCATCGACAAGGTCGCCGACTACGAGGACGAAGTTCGCTACTTGCGCGAAGTAAACGCCCGGTCACAGCAGCAAGGGCAAGGACAAGGACAAGGACAACAAGGGCAGGCCAATGGGCTGAGCAGTCCTCCCTCGGACGGTACACAGACCCATCCAGGCCAACAACAGCAAATTCACCACCAGTCGCGTCTGGCAAGTCTGAGTTCATTCCTCCCCGGCCGACGGAAAGAAGTCCCTACGACTCCCGGGACAGGCGGCTTTCCCCAAAACAACTACAACAACACCCTCTCGCCACCTAAAACGCCCTTCTCCCTCGGCGGCGCAAACCCCTCCCCTCCGACGCTACAGTCCTCCCACTCGGACTCCCAAGTCCTGACCCTGTCGTCCCTCCAGTCGAGCCTTGATGAAGAACGTACACTGCGCATGCGCGCCGAATCTAGCCTGTCACAGACACAGACAGAGCTAGAGGATTTGACGGCGCAGTTGTTCGGACAGGCCAACGAGATGGTGGCGACAGAGCGCAAGGCAAGAGCCAAGTTGGAAGAACGCGTCAAGGTGCTAGAGCAGAGGGACATCGATAAGCGGAAGAGGTTGGACCGTTTGGAGAAGGCTATAATGAGGATTGAGAGGGTCAGAGAGCTGGTCGGACCTTGAAGGGCTACCCTGGCGTAGGGATACAGGCCAGAGAGAACATCCTCTATCTCAACATGAACAACTTTATATGGTCGCCGATTTGGACGATATCATCCCAGCAGAAACCGAATTTCTCCCTGGAGACTATTAGCGGCTAGCGACTACATCAGTCAGTCTCTTTTGGCAGAGATTAGACGACATATCTCCCGACGCTTCTTCGGCGTGGAAGCCTGGCCACCCTAAAATCGGTCACCGGGAAGAGAAGGTTCACGACATGAGGGTCGACGTCGACCGAGACAGGGCATCCATTCGAGGGAACCGATGCGACACAAGGACCCGACAGTTTAAGCCCCTCGAATTGACGAAGTGATTCCTGGGAGATAAATTTGGTCTCGGAGCAGCGAGGAACGAGGAACGAGGAAGAGGTCTTGATGCCAAGGGCAGACCTCGGTGTAACATGGAACAGGAAATGCGAGGGAATATAAAGAGTTGATTCAAGGCCCTGTGAAGATCGTGTGACATGATGACACGGCAACGAACACTACATGAGTATGTGGAGGATTCGTTTGGACGACAACAATATCGCCACTGAAGAGTGAAATATCGGATGTCTTTGAGCAACTTGAACAAGCAAACAATGCCGAGAGAATTACTACCAAATAGTTCTATTATCTACGCACCCTATTACTTGGAGCCAAGATCATGTTCTTGATGCAGATCAAACCTTTTGGCTAAACTGAATACTTGGTACTCAGCACTTACAGGTCGAAAGAAGGGACCACCGCCGTTCGGAGTGTGACTAATTACACAGATGACCTACCTAAGTGTCCACCCAATGCACTAATCCTAGTTTAGTAAGGCTGTTATTTCATGAATATACCCAATATCGAACACTGCCTAAGTACCCAGATTACTCGCGAACGAAAAACCTAATTGCCAGATATAGTTTGATCCTAGCGGGTGAGCGAAGGCCGCTTTAATCTGACCTTTACTCAGTAACTGAACCTTTAGCTGAACATCCCTGAGCACACCCTGAGCAACACACCAAGGCCCAATCTGGTCCCCCAAGGAATCAGCTATACATAGTAGTACCTGCCTCTCGACGAGGCACCTGTTTCAGTCAGATGTCAGGGACCTGTCCCTGCCCTTACGCTGCTGCCTAAATTTCCACGTAACCTTGGCCTTGGTATTGCGACATGGCCTGCGGTTGAATCGTAAATTGTATGTCGAAGAGCGAGGAATGTGACTAAGATAGTGGTCCAGGCACCGAAATCCCTAAGGCCTCTATTAAAACTGCGAGCACCAAGCGGCTACAAACCACAGTGAGAGATTGGTTGGCTTATTGCTCACGCTATACTCCGTTCTCCGTACCGCTTATTAGTTCCACGCCGCCTACACTTTTCGATAGCTATCATCCCGCTTTTCGTCTTCGGGAGATTCAGATGTTGTACCGACCGCTACTGATGTCGCCTTGATTGATGCGCATGGTTCCGTTGCAGAGCACTAAATAGGTACTCAGGCGAAAGGAGCCAGATCAGGCTCCCCTACCTTCCTTATGCACGGAATACTCCCCTCCGATCCATTGTCTTCCTCGAAACAACGCCTTAGTCACAGTCCCACATTTCCTCTTCCAAGACTTGATAATCCATCGTTCATATCCTTGATTGCCTATCGCTGCGGTACGCTCAGGAGGTGGGCGGTGCGAGACGAGCATAGACCGCGATCGCATCGTTTAGTCGCCCTCTGATTTCGCGTGCCGCGGTTTCTAGCCGCGCCCGGAACTCGGGCTGGCTCTCGCTCTCCAGCGCCACATTCTCGTTCCTCAAGGTATCCACGTCCCGTTGGACGACGGCAAGATGCGTCGTGACGGCTTCCTGGATCTGGGTGGCCAGGTCGCGGCTGAGCTCGGAGAACCTGTTGCGAAATTGGCGCTGGATGATTGGGAAAAGCTGGGCTGTGCCGAACCCGTTACGCATGATGGCTTTGCGCCTCGCGTCGCTTCCTCGACCTGCAATAACGATCATCGAATGAGTTTTCTGCGCCGATGTGGTTTCAATGGGCAGGGTATCTCCACAACTTACCGCATTCTTGTCGGCATGTGTTGTAGGATTGCTCCATGGCTTGGCCCATGAATGAGCTGCGAATGCCGGATGACGCGTCGGTCCAGAGAATTCTATTCGCCCCAAGTCAGCAACTTGGAAGCGCCACTGTCAAAGGGTAGAGATGTCTCACGATACGCCGTTCTCGAATTCACCACACAAATCTTCCACCTGTGTCACAAGCATGGCTTGCCTGTGTCTCAAGGTGCCGGTCAAAGTCCGGAGAGAATTTGTGGGAAGCCCAGGCGGAGTAGCTGCAGCATCATCAGCAGGCGAACCGCTCTGACTCGGAAATGAGAGATCAGGCCACATACATTGAGCGATAGCACGGCCGAAAACGTTTTCAATGGTCTCAGACACATCTTCTTGAAGTCTGACTGTATTCTGGCGAAAGTCTTGCCACGGAGTCCTCATTCGGGTAACCATGGCTTGCATAGCTTCCTCGTTCCAGCAGCGGCGTATTTTGGTCGCTTCTGTCATATGGTTTCCGTAGTTTCGGCAAAAGGCAGAGTAAGTACCTGAAAGAAGGTCAGGCTTGTCCAGGTCGAGCAAACATTGCCGGAGAGGAATCGAAATTCTCACCATGATTCCACTGTAGTTTTCTTTTGTCAGTGTTTTCAGCCCTGAGAGACATGTCGAGCGCTGAGTGACTTACCCCTGCCCAATCCTCAGTGGCTTCTATCGCCGCTCGACTCCAACGATTCGAGTACCGAGCTTGTGGGCTATTAGCATACCCATCTCATTTTTGGGACCACTTCAACCCACCCATAAGTCGTGTTATCTGCTCCGTGAATCGCCGGTCCATCGTCCAATCCACGTTATTGACGGTCGAAGTTGGGACTTTCAGCTTTTCGAAAAAGTCGAATTAGACTAGCCACGATCTTGAAGAGACAAACTTGCCAAAATCACTTACGGCTTCTAACTCCTGCTCAATCTGATTCAGAGCGCTTCGGATTGCCTGCTTTCTCTCGGCGCCCACCTCTCCAGCACCAGCTTGAATCCAGAGCTCGGTCGATCCAAGCAATGCTGGAATGGCATTTGTGACGTACTCTGTTGCAGCACGGAGCTGGCCTTCTGCGACAAGGGCAAGGCAATGTCTCCGAACTTGCAGGATTCCCGACAACTGCAGGAAGGGCAGAGCCTGGTCTTTTGGCCTGTTTCGATGCTCCCAGTAGTCTGTGTTGCTGATGCAAAAGATAGGGAGGTTAGCTGCAGGGGTTTGGTTCTGATAAAGCATCTGTAGGGCAGCTGTGACTTGCTGATTGCGAGTGGTGACGAGGTATCTTTTTAATCTGGCAATGGTTATGAGTCACTGTTTATAGAAAGTCGAGGAGTGTTCCGGACTTACTCGAACTCTGCCTTGGCGAGACGTCTCCTGAAAAGAAGAAGAGCTATGAGTACCAGCGGTAAAATCATTGGTCGGAATACTTACTCTGTCCTTCTGAGGGTAGTGTTTAATCGAGCTAACTCTCTCTGCACCTCGTCATCCGGTTCATCGTCGATGTCGCTGTCGGGACTGATCTCATCGATTGCAGCATTGGTCCTTTCAGCGGCTTCTTCAAGGCTGTCGACATTCATTGTCATCCTCCGGATTTCAATTCTGGTTTCTCCATTCCAATCTCGCTCTGCTTCATCGGCTCGAATCTCCTAGTCGAAATGTCAGTGGAAGAGCACAATTCGAAGGGTATGAAGGTCGTGTCGGCAGCAAGCGATCCCAGTGTGTGCGTCCAGACTTACATCAGACTTTGTGCAAACGATTCCAATTTTCGACAGTGAAGCCCTCCTTGCCAGCTCGAACACTTCCTTGACGCCAGGGTCCGTCGTGGCCCGACCTATATTGCACACAGCAAATATCTCGTCGCAATGAAGCAGGTATCTCTCGGTGATTTTCAATCGAGCCGAATTGAGATCCCGAAGGCCTTTATTATCAGGATGCGTGACCAAAGCTCAACCAAAGGATGGCACTTACCTGGAAGATCAACCAGGATGAGACCTTTGCTCAGAATATAGGCATTGAGGTAGACTCTGTGATCGTTAGCAAGGTCCATCAGGTGGACCTCTGTTCGAGTCACCAACCGTATCTTTCGAATGAACGGCCATTTGGAGGGCTCGCTAGAATTCACTGGCTCAGAGGTCAACTCCTTCAAGTGATCAGAGAATATCTCTGCACGAGCAAACTCCGTTCTAGGCACCATGTCAGTGCCCTCCACCACAGGCAGACCTGTGCTTATAGCCCATGTCAGCAGTGTCTGGAGCACATTTCCTTCCGGACTGTCAAGTAGGAATCGTTCGTTCTGCTCGAGGCGATTCCTAAATGCGGCACGAAATGTATCTTCCGCAGTATTTGCTTTATCTTGTAGATCCCTGCGGTCATCTGCCGTCATACTAGTGTCATGAGGGTCATGTAGGTGATGAGTTCGGTACGATTGTAAAAGCTCAGTGAACTGCTCTCGAAGCTCCTCCTGGGTGAAATATTCCACTTCGAGGGCAAAATTGGCATTCTCATGATAGTGATACTCTGTGACAACGCATGTGCATGCCGCTCCACTGTTACTCTGTAGCCGATATTATGGTTAGCAATAGATGATGGAGCCTAGGAAAGGGTTATGCGCTAACCGTGCGTGCAAAGCCCCTGCGATCTAACAACGAGTTCAGCAGACTGCTTTTCCCTGGCAGCTGTGAGCAACATGGACCGCCTCAAAAGGACTTCAATGATACATACCGACCCCTGAGTCACCCACTAGGCCAACAGTACGGGCAGAAGGATTTTGATACTGACTCAATTCAACAGCCTGCAAGTGAAGCGCTCGGATCCGGGACTCCGGCTCGTCATGCAATGAGGAGCTTTCGAGGACATAAACGAGATCTTCAACGAGGCCCTTGGAGATGGCAAGCTGGAGCTGGAAGTCGGGATCGTGGAACCTTTCGTGGGGAGGCTCTTCGTCAGGAACGTTGTGGGGTGTCGGGTCGACGTGAGAGCCGGAGCGGCGTCGGGACGCGGATCCAGGACTGTTCGCTGCATCGCCCATGACCATGTCTGGACTTGGGGATCGTGGAGAAAGATGGGTTCTCTGGTTTGGCGGACTAGACTGCAAGCCATCTGGTCCCAAACCGATAGTTGCCATGCTGGCAGTAAGACCAAGGACTGGGGAGGTTGGAGCGGCATGGCCACCATTCGGAGTCACAGTAGGGGTCGTAGAAGAGTGATCGTGCCCGCTGTTGGGAGTAGGAGAAGTTCCTCGTCTAGAAAAGGACTGATGTGGGGTGGAATCCCTGGATAAACCTAGTGCTGCAACGCGCTCGTTGAGGCTGGAAACTTGCGAACCAGCGACAGGAGTAGCTCCAGAGGCGGTTGTAGATGAAGGAGTGAAGATTGTGTTTTCTTCAGAAGTAGGTGGAGTAATGGAAAAGGAGGGAGATCTGGCCCGCAGTGCCGAGTCGCTATCAGTGGCGAGAGCCGCTCCGAGTCCAGGCTGCTCCGTCTCAATCGAAGGTAGGGGCTCATCAGGGTCAACATCTTCGCCTCTAGCAGCACTGGGAGAGCGTGAGGCGTTACTGATCGAGGGTGTATTCAATTGCCCCGAGCTGCTCGAACCGTTCTCGCTTTGCGGGGTGAAGATTTGACGAGACTCAGACCCTGTCGATGATTCTGCATCAGCAGCCGGTTGCGGTACCTGCATAATTGGTTAGCTCTCGGACGAGGCAATCACTTCTATAGAACGTACGAATCTTCTCACCATGGCCAATGATGTCTTTCAAGCTGTAAAATAGTGAAGAACAAATCAAAAGAATGGGAGACTACGAACGATACTCTATGTACTGATAGGGCCGGGAATGGCAGCGTAATAAGGCAGACACAAGGCAGACATGACTAGGCAGACACACAACCGAGCACTCAGGTACGGAGTACTGTACGATTCACTGGTAACGCCGCCCCCAACATCTGAGGAGGGAAGGGTGGCATCATCGTCGCAAGCCTGCAGGTTCTGGAGCATTGGCTAGCGCTCCATTTGGTACGTACCTCTTTAAGTCCTGGCCCACCGCCCGGCTAGCCTCGACTTTGTCCTCGACTTTGTACCGTTGCTCTTGCTTTCCACGAAGAATCAAGCCGGTCAGTAGCCGCAAGTTGGTCCTTTCTCAACTAAAACTTTTAGCACCTAGACCCGTTTCTCACTTCCCTGAGACTAGACGCGTTTGGACCTGAATGGAGATGATACTCTGAACATATGGTGCAGGGGTTTTGTACCTCTTTTGACGATGATGCTATCATACGGATCCATTTCTCATAGAGAGCGTTTGGCTAGTAAGCGCTGTGGCGCAATCAAGCGGCGTCAGGGGAGGCAGGAGACGTGCCGCGTTTCCAGATTGTGGAGTGTCTAAGTACTAACCAGGGTAATTATTCGTAGACGAGAATGGTATAGGGGGTTAGAACCGCCCAAGATATGCACTAGATGCCGTGAAGCCGGACAAAGAGTTTCAGATGCCGCCACCGTTGCAACCTCGCTCGGCGTGAAGCCAAAGGACTTTTGGACAGTAAGCCTGATCAGGCATTAGAGACAAGGTTTCTCGTATCGTGTTCGGCAGATTGTTTTCTTTATCTTCAGGCGCCGGGACGTCTCGTGGATGGCCATATAACTGCGTGGAAAGCGGATGAGTCATTTGGGAGCCAGATCCTCAAGGCGCACTGGCAGGTATAGCCGATTCCTTGGGGGGGCAGATTGGGCCCTTGTTGTGTTGCTCAGGGTGTGCTCAGGGATGTTCAGCTAAAGGCTCAAGTCAAAGGTCAGGTTAAAGCGCCCTTCGCTCACTCCCTAGGATCGAACCGTATTTGGCGGATAGGTTTTCGTTCGCGATTAATCTCGGTAGTCTCGCCGCGAAAGTCCTAACTACAATGCCTGTACAACCAAGCCCAGGAAGGCTAGTTTCACTACACGTGACAACGCGTTGTAATTATAATTTGCGAGCGCGATCTCGCGACTTGACTTCATCCCTTCTACCTTCCAACTCATTCTCTTCCAAATCCTTGAAGCCTTCTTGCATCGGCTCCAAAATCCAACCTTCAGATCAGTTCTATTTCTACGCTGCCGGTCGACATGGAGTGGACAAGCTCCTTGAAGCGCACCCGTAAAGGGACAATCTACTCTGAAACAACCTCATCACCGACCAAACTCGAAAGTCTCGAATTCAAACGTCGAAAAACAAGTCTAGGCGACGCAAAATGCCTGCCTAATCTTTGTTACTTAGAAGCTCTACCCACCGAGCTATTACAACAGATTTTTCTGGTGTCGATGAATGGAAATTTGATTACGGCATCACCCTTGATCGCGCTCAAGCTGTCAGGACAAACATCAGTGTACCGCGCTGCGTTCCTCCTAGCTTTCTTTAGCCATGATGTTAATAAATTGTTCAACATTCACAAACTACACTACATGATTCCTCTGCATGATCTTTTGCTATCGAGCTGGGATGTTCGAAGTATGACACGTGCGGTGCTGAACAGCCGGTGGTGCACATGGGGCCAAGTCAAGTCGTGGCTGCTGCACAGCCTCAAGTACGCTGCTAGGCAGCTGCTGAAATCTGCCGATCCGGGCGACAGCCGTCCTTGGATCGACGAGTACCTGCAAGGCAGGCGGACCGAGGTCGACACTCTGTTTGGACGGTGCTGGTGGGCTAAGAATGAGCTGAACCAGAGTTGGCAGCTCGAACCAGACGTTTTCGATATTCGTTTGACTAGGGATGCCGATATTTACGACGACCCCAGGGACCAGGACGATGACGACCAAGAAGATTATTTGCAAGACTCTTTCATGGCTGAATGGAACGCCGAGCTCTTGCTCCAGTGTCAAATGAGGATATTCGGCGTATTGACTATTGGCGAGGAGAAGAAGCAAAACCTTGTGCCAGACTTCTCCGATGACGACCCCTTCCGCTACATCGTGGAAAAGTACATCGGACTAAACATTAAGGACATGAAGCCACAACCATTTAAGCTTGATTTTTGGCAACTCCTCGATGAGCGAGCAGTACGGGCAACCCGCAATTCTCACTGGCTACGAGAAACACTTGCCATCGATTACTTCTTCTCCCCTGAAGATCACCCTTACACTGTTTCGCCTCGATTATACCGAGCTGCAGCAGCAGCAGATTTGCGGCTTGACAACCTAATATTCTTTCAAAGAGGCTCCTATGTGCCGGTCCTCTACGTGCTATTTATGATCGACCCTCTATCTCTACCCAGGACGGATCCGATTCTGCTGGCTTGGGCAGCTCAAGCACGGAGCAATGTGCACAAATTTCGTCAACACCTGATGGATTTACGAGACGAGATCGATGGTCTTAGGGACTACTGGGATGGAACATTGAGGAACAAACATCGCAACAGATATCGGGCTTTGAAGCTGGAACACAAGCACCGCTTCGAGATGGATCTGAATGTTTTACGCTACATACGAACAGGCTCCCTAACTATGAAGGTAGATGCCTTTGCGCCGAATTTTGCCGAACCACTTGGCTGGCTCGGCGAAAGGCTGAATCCCTCACCTGAAGCATTAGCAGTGGCCGAGATGGCCGAATTTCCCAACGCGGACCGATGGGATGTTGACATTTTCGAGGAGATCTGGGACCACCATTTCCCTTTCAGCGACGATGTCGGCCGGGGAGGACTTTTCGATGACGCGCTCAGTTTCCTCGGCCACGACGAAGTGCAAACCGAAGCTGATGATCTGCTCGATGAAGCTGAAAGAGATGAATCACGGAACGCCCTGACGGCCTATGATGGATATTACAGAAGCTGGCATCATGATGATTACCAACAACTTTTTGATGGAAATCATGATGCAAGAGACGACAATGACGACGATGAGGAGCCAACAAATATTCATTATGGTGAAGAACCAAGAGAAGACGTGCTTCATGTGAGCGAAAATGCCATGGCAATTGACTGGGTGGTTACACAGCCGAACCTATGGAATCCTATACCACGGTCTATCAAAGACACAGAACTGTCCGATCCATTGCTTGGGCCACCAAAGTGGTTCCATGCTGCAGAGAAGCCATATTTGGAAGAAGTATCTCGACATGACGGACGCAAGGGGAAAAGGGGTCAACGGCGGTGAACAAGAACATGACACCGCTACAGGACATGGACGGCGCTTTCTTCATCTCACAATATAAAGTAAGTAGTAAACCATTGGTATTCGGTTTTTTGTTCGGGAGAACCTAGGTACTCCGTACTCCGTATTGACGGTTGGAACTTCTTCCACACCACCTTGGGTCCTTGACGCGGGACCCCAAGTGAGACATGTGAGTATAGGCTAGACCCTGATCACTGCTTCAGAGACACGAGGCTAAAGGTGAGAACTGCCAATCCCCCGCGCCCCGGTGTCTTATCCTCAGATCCCTTGGCATATCTTGGCGCCGAGGAGTCTGCTCAGTCATCCCCGCCTCCTAAATCGATGTCTACCCAACTTTTACTCTCTCAACTCTTGTCGTCGAGACAGACCGTAGAAGATGATGCGGCCGGGAAATCTCCGCCTCTGTCTCTCTTTGCGCTTCTACATCTCCACGTCCTCAAGGCCAAAGAACCCGGGGAAGGACCATAGGAGTAGACGAAGCTTTTTTTGAACCAATCAACGAAAGTTACGATACTCGAGACGCGATATGCGATATGCGAGCGAACCTGACGCCGTGGTGACCGGTCTCTCGAAGATTTCGTTGCTTCTCAATCAGGAGACTGGTCTCTGATCTCATTGCAGCCATACGGATCAGGTGGGAGCAATACCACGCCTGATGACGAAGCAGTCGATTGTTCTGACGCACGTACAAGGCTAATTCCGGGGGATCGCAATTTGTTCTCAGCGACTCCCGTCAGTCCCACGCACGACTCTGTCGGCCAGTCGTACCTAGAATGTTGCTATAAGAATGGACAATGCTCGTGGCACATTTGGCCAGACGACCGCCGATGCCAGCTCTAGCCACGCAATCCACATTCTCCACAATCTCTTTAACAACATTGGTTCTTGGTTTACAGCCATGCAGTCTCGCATCCATCCCTTCATCTTTGCGTTATTGAACGCTATTCTTACTCTTGGGCCGGGAGAATCTGTAAATGCCGGAAGTGTATCCCATCCGCCCGGCCGTTCCCAGGATTCACACTGCTCGGCCAGCTTCATCTCTAGTATTCTGCCTGCCGCCGCCAGCGTTGACTATGCCGTGGCTGTCGCTGCAGGCTCTGCCTTTGGTGACAGTCAGACACTCGGAAGCAACAGCACCAACCTCCCGGAAGGCTGCGCCGTCAGTGTGACGGTCCAGCAGACAGATGCCGGCTCCAACTTCTCCACCGCCTATTTTCTGCCAGCGTCGTGGAACTCGCGATTTCTCGCAATTGGGCATGGAGGCTTCGCTGGGTATCACGACTGGCTCCAGATGGGCGCAAATGCCCATTACGGCTTCGTGACCATGTCCTCCAATGTTGGCCATGTTTCGACCGCGGACGATGCTTCTTGGGCCTTGAATGACCCAGCGGCCATGTTCAACTGGGGTTATCGGGCCATCCACGACTCAACTGTGCTCGCCAAGCAACTCATCACGGGGTATTATGGCCGTCCTCCGGCCTTCTCTTACTTTACCGGATGCTCAACTGGAGGGAGGATGGGTCTCAAGGCTGCACAACGGTATCCGGACGACTTCGACGGGGTGCTCGCAGGTGCTCCAGGCTGGTGGGAAACTCGTCTGCTCCCATTTTTGGCTCGCCTCGGTTTCCTCAATTTACCCGGCTCCTCACCGGGCCATCTAACAAGCGAGTCGTTCCTCCTACTCTTGCAGGAGACGGTCCGTCAATGTGACCCTCTGGATGGCCTCACAGACGGCATCATCATGCGACCAGACAAGTGCAAATTCGACCCTGAAGCGCTGCTGTGTAGTTCCGATCGGGCAACGGCGTGCCTCAGTCAACCACAGCTGGATACGGCTACCCAACTGATGAGTGACTGGACCGACGACGGCGGCCAGCTGATCTTTCCTGCGCTTACAGTGGGAGCTTACTTTGGCAACCTCTCCGATGTCCAGGATGCCCCTCAGAAGATAGCGACGACGTACATTGTGAACATGCTGCTCAACGACACCACATGGGACTGGAGAACATTTAACGACAGTTTGATCCCGCTTGCTGACCGCATTGACCCATGCGACGCCAACGCGGACCAGTTCGACATGTCGGCGTTTCAGCAACATGGGGGCAAAGTCATCCATTACCAAGGGCTGACGGATGAGTACGTCCCGCCCCGGGTCAGCACGTATTTTCACGAACAGGTGGTGGATGCGATGGCCAACAGCTCGGTCGCGGATTTTTATCGGCTATTCCTGATCCCCGGTCTCAACCACTGCTACGCGTCTGCTACGGATGCGCCGTGGGTTATTGGCTCAGCGCTTCAATTCGTCGCGGACAGCACTTACGGGGTTCCCGGGTTCAACGATCCCGAACACAATGCGCTACTGGCATTGACCAGATGGGTGGAGACCGGCATGGCTCCCGAGGTGTTGATCCCCACCAAGTTCGTCAACGACAATGCCACCATGGGCGTCTTGCGCCAGCGACCGGCCTGTGTCTATCCTCGGACCGCCAAATACCTGGGAGGCGACGAGAAATTGTCCAGCAGTTGGGTCTGTGCTTGAAGCAAAAAAAAAACAACAACCAAAAACAAAAGTTGGAGGTATAACAAAAAAGGTAGTTGTGACGGCGAATCCAACCGTGCGGTCATCGAGATGTTATCTCCCAGTTGCCCTTGGATCAAAAAAAAGCCCAGATCTATTATGTGTATAGTAGGACCCAATTTACACGGTGCCGATCTTTATCTTTATCGGAGACTGTACACACCCATATCACTCTTTTCAAGTTTCTTCCTTCAATCCACGTCCACGTTCATGGCGATGGCGCGCGTCTTGTCCAGATCGCTCTGCAACTCTGCAATCTTGATATTTAGCGCCTCGACACAGTCCTTCCCCAGTATCAGACGGAGATAGTCATGACCCTCGTCAACAGCACGCAAGATCGCCCGGGCACCCTTGTCCGGATCGCCCTTGACAAAGGTTGGGATAGAATTGATCCCGCGCGATCCCACAACAAAAGGTTCTGTGGCGGTGCCACGGTACGGGTCGCTCAGGCCGTCGCTATGGTCGTATCTGGCGGGGGTGATGATGCGCTCGGAGAACGGGGTGCGGAATGCCCCCGGCTCGACTATCAGGACTTTAATCCCAAATGTCTGCAGCTCCAACGAGAGGGACTCGTGGATGGCCTCGACGGCAAATTTGCTCGCCGAGTAGTTTGCTCGGCCGGGCCGGGCAATAAACCCAGCACCACTGCTGATGAGCACGATGTGGCCGCGTCTCCTGTCGCGCATGCTGGGCAAGAATGCTCGCACCGCGCGCACGGGGCCGTAGAAGTTGACCTCCATCTGCTCGCGTAACTCTTGCTCGCTACGAATAGTATCAAGTATTTGTCAGCCATGGGGGAGAAAGACTCGATAGAGCACTCTGCGTTCTTCCCAACTGGAAAATGCCGTACCTGGTATCCTCAACCGCGCCGATAAGGGCATAGCCCGCATTGTTGACTAGAACATCGACCTCGTTGGTTTGCGCGTACTCGCACAGCCGCTCGTAAGTGTCTGGCTTGCCCGGGTCCAGTTCAAGCCAGGTCCCTCCCTGGGCGACGAATTCGGGAAACGAGTCGCTCGCCCTTTTGATGTCGCGGCTCGACCCAACCACCTTGTGGCCGGCCCCGAGAGCTTGAAGGGCCAACGCCTTGCCGAACCCGGATGAGGCCCCGGTGATGAGCCAGGTCGCTGGAGAACTGGTCGAATTGGAGGCCATTTGACCGGACAGGGTAGTTTGCAACACGAGTCTTGGGATGTTATAAGGGGTATTTGATTCTGACGTTTAGGCAGAAGACGGGGAAGAGGAGGAATCTAAAATCTAAAATCTAGGATGAGACGGACAAGTTATCGTTCAACTTGTTGACACATGTTTCTAAACTACCTGTACCGAGTCGCTAGTGTCTTAATTCCGTGTGCCGACTGCCAACCGACTTGAAAGTCCATGTTTAATTGGTGATCGCGTATCGGATCTCGCCTTCTTGTTGTTGATGCCGGTACCCCTATTCTAGAATGTCGTGGAGACAAACATATATCTCCGCGCTATCTGCGTACGAGAGGATCCTTAGACAAGGCAAGGTGAATTATAAGGAAAGAGTCCTTGCAGTCCGCGACCTGATGCTCCACTGGTACATCCGATATATCCTTTTCATCCAATCAGACAGATGGAGCCGAGGGACCGGGGCAGAGACGGAACAATCGCAAGACTGGCGTCTGTCAACACCCCGTCCTCACCTCCTTTTTTTCGGAAGGCTACGATTCAGATGGCTCAACCTACCATACGACAACGGAGGATTTGGGCTACCATAGTCTCCACTGGGTAAGTAAGCTGGTGATCCAAGAGCATCATATACACTTTGCGCTGGGAGAAGAAATCGTGCTCTGTGTTCATCTGTAGACACCTTGACCGGTCGTCGAATGACTAGCCTGCAAGATTTTGACCATGTCCATACATGGCGATCACCAGTCATCCATAAGCTCCATGTTGGATGGATGATGATAGATGCATACGAGACGTCAGTATACCCAGACTCGAGCCTCCGAGTCGCCCCTAGCCACCGCCTTCTTGTTCATCCGGCCATAGTGCCACCTCAAGCTCACTGACAGCAGAGCCGTGGCGAAGCTGCAGACAGCGCACACTATGTTGCCTGTGGGATACCCGCGCTCCGCCTCCTGCGCCCGCCAGATCCAGACCGACACCACCGAGGCCAAGCCGACCCCAGCACTGTTAAGAGCCGCAACAAGACCGACGGTGCGTTGACCCGGCGCGTTGCAGGTGACCCAGCCGGCGAGCGGGGCTAGGGTAGGAAACGCTCCACACGAGGCCAGCATCAGGCATCCGTAACGGCTTCGGTAGGCGTGGGCCGGCAGCACGGCGCAGGCCAGAAACCCGATGCCGCCGAGGAGGGCGGTAAAGGCCGCGTGGTAGCCGCGGGCGTTGAAATGGTCGGCGGACCACGCCACGACCAGCGACACGACAAAGCCAATGCTCCACGCTGGCACGGTCATCAACTGTGCGTGGATCGACGTGTATCCCAAGCCGTGGACAATGGTGGGGCAGAAATACACCAGAGAGCTGAAGACGACGACGTCGAGGAACTGGTAGAGAGAGCAAAAATCCCGGGTCAGCCGATGCAATGGACGTCCACGAACCATTGTACTTACGAAGGCCAGGTAGTGAGCGATCATCCGCGGAGTCAACGCCTCGAGAATCTCTTCACGACTAGCCCGCTCTCGGGTGAAGGAGGACTGCTGCTCGTCGAGTCGGTCGATTGCAAACTGCCTCTCTTCGCCCTTGAGCCATTTGGAGGTGGTCGGGTAGTCCGGGAGGAAGAAGATGATCAGCGCTGTGGACGCAGTCGTCATCAGCCCTTCAATCACAAACAACCACTGCCACCCCCTGAGACCGGCCCGGCCGTTGATGAAGGCCACGCCGTACGCAAGGCATCCTCCAAAGGCCCCGGACAGGGTGGTCCCAGCCGAGAATAACGCAATGCGCAAGGAGCGTTCCTCGTGTCGATACCAAAAGGAGATGTAGTACACGAGTCCTGGACAGACGAAACGGAAGTCAGTTCGAGGTTTTCCCCCTTTATAATGTTAGTCGTTGGTAACTGACGCACCCGGGTAGAATCCGGCTTCTAGCGCGCCGATGAAGAACCGAATCACCACGGCTGACGCATAGTTCTTGATGAACCCAAAGGCGAGCGTGAGCACCCCCCATGAGAAGAAGAGCGAGCTGAACCACAGCGAAGGCCGGAAGAAGCGCTTCAGCACAATGTTGGCTGGGACGTCGAAGATGCTATACGCCACGGCGAACAGGGACACCGTGACCGCGTACCCGTTCGGAGTCATATTGAGGGACTGGAGCAGAGAGTCTCCGGTCTCCGAGTTCAGAATCTTGGCATTGCCAATGTTGGAGCGGTCGAGGTAGTTGATGAGATAGATCCAGAAGCAGATGGGCATGAGATGACGGTCGATCTTGCGCCTTAGCCGGCGGTGTCGGTCCGCGTCGTAAAAGGGTGCAGGAGGTCCCTCCATTCTCCCGACTTGGACGACCTCGACGCCTCCTTTGAGGTCAAGACTGCCGCCGCGTTCCGAGCTCATGGTGTGATGTATTGGGTTCCCAAAGGAAGTGAGGAGGTGATTTCAATGCTGTTGCAACGACGTCCAAAGGATTGGATCCCTCTCGTGAGGTCTGGCTTGCCATCTTTATAAACAATCGAGATATCCCTTCCCCTCTGGAGACTGAAGTCTTCGTCTGGGGAATCCTCATAGGTTGTCTTGGCCGGGGTAATTTTTCTGGGGCACCCAGGTCTCTCGATCGAGACAGATTCCCACCTGGTCGTTTATCGGGTATCGCATTGCTTCCTCACAGGTCGTCTTGGCCGGGGAAATTTTTCTGGGGCACCCAGGTCTCTCGATCGAGACGGAGTCCCACCTGGTCGTGTATCGGGTATCGCATTGCTTGCTCATAGGTTGAAGGCCACGGGATCACAAGCGAGTCGGTTCAACCGAGCCAATAGACACCCCCAGCTGGGACATGATTGACCCACTCTGCTCGTTGTCTATTTCGACAGTGCCCACAAAGCCTTGTGTGGACGGCATGTGGACGACGGGTATCACTCACGGCGATATGAGAGACCAACCGGAGGATGAGTGGCAACTGGGGTCTGCATAACTCGAGATACTACAGCATAAATATTGTCTTGACAACCAAAGACAACGGGTTCTAGACCGTCTTGCAAGCCCAAAAGCATCTCTACTTAGCAACAGAGCTACTTCTCGTTGGCGAAATTGCAACATGGCTGCGAGCCATGTCGCTTTTCGTTTGCAATGTGCAGTTTGGTGAACTCAAAGATGGGAACCCAACAGCCTTCCCTGGTCTTTGGCCAGACCATCATTAGCTTCATTTAACAAGCTCTGTGCAATCACTCTCAGATCTGGCTTCCTCAATTTCCCCGTTCCCGTCTTGGGCCAATTGCGAAACTTGGAGTGAGTGCCCATCCAGACCAAGTATCGCGGGGCTTTGAAATGAGCCAATGTCTGTCTCACCCAGGCCCTGATCTCGTCGTCTGAAGGGGCTACAGACCCCGGCCGGGCCTCAAGGAACGCACAGATTTGTTCGCCATATTTTTCGTCTGGGATGCCCACCACGGAACTCTGGGCCACCGCCGGATGCGTGGCCAAACGGGCCTCGATCTCCACAGGACTGATGTTTTCGCCGCCCCGGATGATCATATCCTTGATCCGGCCGGTGATGGTGAAGTATCCGTTGTCGTCCACCACGCCCTGGTCACCAGTGTGAAACCACTCGAGACCATCTTCTGGAGACTGGATGTGGGCTTCGGCCGTTTTGCTCGGGTTGGCAAAGTAGTTTGCTTGGATGCCGGGCCCTCGGAGGACGATCTCTCCCTTCTCTCCTCGTGGCACCGCCAGATTCGTGGCCGGGTCAACGATCTTGGCCGAAAACCCGGGGAACAATCTACCCGAAGTGTGCGTGCGCTGTTGCATCGTGTCACTTTCTCGAGTCATAGTGACAATAGACCCGGCTTCGGTCATGCCCCAGTTGGTGTGGGTTTGCATGATGCCCATGGCCGTCCCGACTTTGCGGACCAGCGACTCCGGCACGGCGGACCCGGAGAGGATGGCGAATCGCAGACTCGAGAGATCGTACTTCCCGAACTGGGGATGATTCATCTCGGCGATGAACATGGTCGTCACGCCGTAGAGTCCCGTACACTTGTACCGCGCGACGCTCTCCAGTGTGGCCTCGACATTGAACTTGTTGTCACAGAGCACAACGGAGGCTCCGTGCACGAGGGCAGTAGCCACCCCAATGACAATACCAAAGCTGTGGAAAAGAGGCACCGGCAAGCAGATTCGGTCTGATGGTTCGAGGTGCATGGTCTCGCCAATGCTGTTTGCGCAATGAAGCAAGCCTCGATGTGTGAGTGCCGACGCCTTGGGTAGTCCGGTCGAACCACTCGTGAATTGGAGGTTTATGACATCTCGATCACTCAATGTTTGTGCGATACGCTCAAGATCAACATCAACGGCTTGGTGCGTTCCCGAGGAGACCACGTTCTCATACTCGAGAGCATGCGCGTGTTTCGTGTCTTCTGGACGGTCAGCGTGAAGCAAGATGATATGCTGCAAACAAAGAACCCTCGCCCTCAATCGAGGTAACCAAGGGCCGTAGTCGTAGCGCTCAAATCGAGGAACCATGATTAACACTGACACGTCGATCGAGGCCAGGACCGAATGCAGCTCCTGTTCGCTGTAGGCATAGTTGATAAGGGCACACAGAGCGCCCAGCTTGGTGCATGCCAAAAACACTTCGATGTACTCAATCACATTGCCGGCCATGACGGCCACTCGGTCTCCTCTCTTGACACCCTGCATGGCGAGTCCGCGAGCGAGGGCATCGCTCCGAACATTGGCTTGAGAGTACGTCAAGCACTTCTGTTGGTGATGAGATTGCACAAAGAGCGCATCGCCACGGTCTTTAGCTTGTTTGCGAACAAGATCGCCGAATGTCAGATCCAGAGGGTCGACCACGGACGGAGCATGGACGACAGAAGCGCCACCCTTTTCCAGACAACGTAGCCTTCGGTGGCCGTTCCTGTCGATGCGTTCAGAGGCCATGATGACTGAGTGAAGATTGAGAGGAGATGAGGCGACAAAGTTGGCGAGTCCTCGAGGGCAAGATAACCTGTTGGTCTGAATCGGCTCAGCGCTGAGCCATCTATGCCTATGGACCAAAGAGGCTAGAGTAATGAATCTAATGCGCGATCCGTAGAGTGTTGACTCCTGTTGCGTGCTATCTAGGACCCATTCAAGTCATGGACGAAGCCAATGGTCAATGTGATGGACCAGCCATTCACAACACGTTGCGATATCCGAGGGGGAGTATCCCCCCCGGTCGACCTAGACAATAGACTAGTGATTGAGGCTGGAGACTCTGCCAAAACCCACCAAGCCGGCCATCGCTACTGCTTGTTTGCGTTCCGTCGTGGTGACTGAGGGTGTACGGGCAGAGCAATGTTTGTCGCATGTCGGGAATAGCGCAGAAGCAGGGGGAGAAATCCGTCAAGCACGGGTATCTCTGCGACGGGAGTCCCGAATAACCACATATCACATTGAGCATACCTCCTTACAATAAGGTACTTTCGAAAGGACTCTTTGTTTTTTGCACCACCTGGATTTTCCAATTGCACACCACGTCCCTCAGCTGCCAGCGACCGCGATAATGTCTAATAATCCCACATTCGTCGTGGGCGTTGGGATGACCCCTTTCCATTCTCCCAAGAGGTCTGCCAGCCACGCTCGAGATCCGGGCGCCGACTATTTTGATCTCGCGGTCGAGGCCGGAGTCAAAGCTCTCTTGGACGCGGGTGTCACGTATGACGAGGTCGACCAAGGCATTGGTTGTTACGTCTACGGCGACTCGACGTGCGCTCAACGCGTGTTTTACAGCCTGGGTATGACCGGGATACCGATCTTCAATGTCAACAATTGGTGCAGCTCAGGCAGCACGGGAATCTGGTTGGCGAATCAGGCCATAAAATCGGGCTCCGCGGACTGTGTCCTAGTCATCGGCTTCGACAAGATGTATCCCGGCGTGCTCCCTCAGACCTTCAACGATCGAACGAGTCCCCTGTCTCGCATTTTGGATCTCTCGGCGAAGCAGGTTCCTCTAGCCGACAGGAACAAGCCGTCACCAGGCTGGACGCCGCAGCTCTACGGCAATGCACAGGCGGAATACCTGGATCTATATGGAAGCCAAGGGGCGCAAGCAAAGCATTTTGCCCAGATCACGGCCGTCAATCGATCACACGGCATCAACAACCCATACAGTCAACTCGCGCAGGCTGTCAGCACAGACGAGGTATTGCAGAGTCCGAGTGTCGCGGGGAGTTTGACTCGGCTCCAATGCTGTCCATCGTCGGTAAGACGAAGTTCCTATTTTTTCTGTTTGTGGTAGTATGCTGTCATCGACTAACAAGTGTCTTTTGTTCAGACTGGAGCAGGAGCCGCAGTCTTCGTTTCGCAGTCCTTCCTCAACAGCCATCCTTACCTGCGACAATCGGCAATAGAGATCGCTGGTCAAGCCTTGTCGACCGACATTCCAGAACTTTTTGAGGAGCGCAGCGCCATCGAGCTTATCGGCTCAAACATGACCCGTCAGGCAGCGAGGGACGCATACGAGCAGGCGGGAGTAGGGCCTCAAGACATTTCCGTCATTGAATTGCACGACTGCTTCACTACAAATCAGATGTGTGCCATGGAAGACCTTGGGCTTGCCGCCCCAGGACAGGGCTGGAAATTGGTGGAAGAAGGAAGCATCACTTACGACACCTATAAGAAGAATAAGACAAGTGTGAAAAGCAGCATCAAAGGTTGGCTGGTCAACCCTAGTGGTGGTCTGATATCCAAAGGTCACCCTCTCGGAGCGACCGGCTTGGCCCAATGTGCCGAATTGGTCTGGCATTTGAGAGGGTGGACCAAGAGGCGCTCGGTGCCGTCGACAAAATACTGTCTAGCCCACAATATGGGGCTGGGAGGCGCAACAGTGGTGACCATATACTGTCGGCATGATAGGAGAGAAGCACCTGAAGCGGATACTACACGGCCAGAGACCGACGGGCGTAGCAGGCTCGGATATAACCCTGCCGAAGAGGCACGCTCGATCAACAAACGTGACTGGGACTGTGTGAGAGCCCGGCAGGCCAGCTTCTCCCCATGGGCGGCAGCCACATTACCTTGGTTGCCCGCTGCCACAGGTGACAAGTCGAAGTTGAAATTGTAGATTACTCATAGGCAGGTGTGTAGTGATCAAATGATGAATTGTGACCAAGGTACACGCTCGTAAGATTTGAGAAATGTATTCGAAGCCCTTTTGGAGCGAAAGGTCTCGTCTTCAGCACAACAACCGAGTGTGTTTAAACGAGAGAAAAATAGCATCCAAACATTTCCATTGACAAGCTCCTGTCGTCAACACGAACCTTTGTCTCTTCCTGTCGGCGGATTAGCTCCTTCAATAGCAGCAGCGCTCTTTTGGCATTCCTGGTCACACCGGCACTCATCTTGAAGGGGGGAAGGCCATCTTGATCACCAGGTTGAGTGTGTAAGACCGCTTTGGACGATGCCATACCTTCAAGCTGTTGGATACTCCATGCCCGGTGGGCTTCGGTGGTGCACTCCGAGCCAAACAGAAAGACTTGCCAGAGTAGCCCGGGATGAACGATCTTGGACCCGTTGACAACCTCGCCATAGGACTGTTGGAAGAGTTCCCAGACCCGATTGAGGGCCGACCTGGTGGTTGGCGAGTGTGGTAAGTGCCACCACACCACTCGGTGCAGGTAGACAAAGAGAACCCAATAGCAGGCAAGGTGCACGCTGTAGACTTCATGCAGCCGCAAGGCAAGATCGGTAGGGAGCATCCGGCAGAGTTCATCCTTGCCGAGAGAGATGATGGCAGGCCGCTGATCCCAGATCTCCCATAACTGTACTTCCAAACGTTTGCCAGCCATGATGACGGCAAATTCGTCATCCGGAGTGCCCCGAGGTCGATGATGCCGATCGTGTGAGCGTATCCTTCGACAGAAAGCTTGCGTATCCATATACCAGTCAATAGCAGGCTGAAGCAATGAGTGCAACATGATCTGTTTAACGTGGGAGCCCGTCAGCGCCAACCTATGTTGCTGTTCCAGGTGTCGACCCCTGACTTCCTGAGATGATTCAGGTGGCATGAGCTTCGGGTTTCCAGTAGACTCTAGGGCTTCGTTTTCTGCATCCTCGTCGTTGTCTTCCGCCTGAGAGATGACCACTTGATACGGGTGACGAGCCAAGACCAGCAATGCCTGTTCGGAAAACAGTCGTCGTTCACTGGTCAAGTGAGTGGCCTTGCTGTCCAGCGACCAAAGCCACGACAGTAACACTCGTGAGGACCGGCTCCAGTCTGTGTCTCTGAGTATGATTGAATCTGCCACGTCCCTCGGAAAGGGACTGCTGTGCTGGTCTTGATCTCGCATGGCTTCAAACCATGCCAAGAGGAGAAGGGCGCCCAGCTGTTGTTCGTTCGTCAGCGGAGTCGGTGCTTTCGTAGACTGCTGCAACATGGCACGAAGGGTGGTGATGAGGGATTGACGTCGGTCCATGATGCGACTGAAACGCGTCTCCCGACTCTGGCCGGTGGTCTGAGAGAGTTCATCGATGAACAAGAACTCGATCACGCAGATGAGTCCGTCGAAGACGAGGTCGCTCTGACCACTGAGTCCGACGAGATAGTGCTGAAGGCGACGCCACTTGCGCAGTCCTCCGATCAGTATCGACGCCGGTGGCTGCACCACGGACTGGAAGAGGGAGAGGAGGTGCTTCGTTTCGGCGCCGTTGATGCGGGTCTGGCTGTTATATGATGCCAACATGGGCGACGAAACCCCCTGAGTGCTAAAATCGGAGTCTCCGTCAAGACCATCCCCGAGGCAAGCGTCCTCCTGATGACTGATCAGACAAGTATCTGCAGGCTGGGCGATGTCATGGGTCGAAATGTTTCGGTAATTGTCCTCTGCGCCACTGTCGGGGTTCATTGCTGCACTGTCTATAAGGTCTCCATCCAGTTGCAATGCTACATAGTTGGGATTGATGTCGGCTCCTACCACGGCCATGGTAGATGGCATCAGATCCATGGAGACATTTTCCCACATCTGAGGGTTGAAGCCGTAACCCTCCCACAACGGACTGAGCCCAGGTATTGTCCCATTGTAGGTGGATTGCATAAGGTCGCCATCGAACCAAGGGTCTCTTGGTTGGTTGATGAAATCGGCGGTAGAGTCGATCGAAGTGAAATCTTCGCCAGGCCAGCTGTCCACACGGGGATTCTGTCCCTCTCCTACGGAGGCCTGGCTGGCATGGTCTAGATATGTATCTCGATGGGATGCATTTTCAGGCCCGCCGTTCTCATCGAATAAGGCCTCCGGCCTTTGAGTTTCATTCGTGGTCGTCCTTGAAGCCACCACTCGAGGTCTTTGACGCGGTGGTGACAGGTATTCACAATCAAGCCCAAGGCGTGCGCAGCTAGCACAGACCGGACGACTCTCTGAGCATTTGACCCGGCGGGATTTGCAGGTCTCGCAACCTAGTCGGGAGCGAAGGACTCGCCAGTTGCGCAAGACAATGGGACGAGCGGGGCGAGAAATGGCTCCAGGATCACCTGCTGTAGTTGTGGCCATGGCTGCTGGCCGGAGTCTGGAAATCGTACAGGCGTGGCTTTCGAAGTCGTTCCATCGAAGCCGTCTAGCGGGGCAGAATAGACGAGTTGTAAATGTCAGATATTGACACTCGGTAAAGATAGACAAGATGAGATGGGGGAGAACATGGCTGCGGCATAGAGCGGCGGGGCAATGCTAGCCCGGTCCCGCCTGGAGCCTGGAGTAAGGAGAACGTCGGCTCCATGGCAAAAAGTTTGAATTCCCCCTTTGTCGACCCTAAGTCCTTAGCTCCTGGGTAAACATGATTTAAGGCCTTAACCAGCAAATTAAAGTTTACACATCAACCACGCTTTCATGGGAAGAGGTACTTGTATATCTTGGCCTGGCCCTTTAGAAGATTCTGGCTGAGAGGACATGCGCTAAAACTAAGCCCCCGTAATAGGGCGAGGGGGCTAGGTATTCAAACGCTTTGCAACCTACTGTAACAGGCCTTGGACCCTTAGGCTCTGCTGGGCTGTTAGCCATGAGGGAATAGAAAGCATTGGAATCGTACATGCAACTATCAAGATCTATGGAGTGGCGGACGCAGCTAGTAGTAGCCTGTACTCCGTAGTGGCAAGGCCTAACGGGAAGAAACCTGACGGGACGTATCGCGCATGGACGACAGCACAGACAGGCCAGGCACGCACACGTCCGGACGAGGCTGAACTCTGAAAGTTACACTAATTAAGGTTGTTGTGGGGGAAAAAGCGGAGGGACTGTGTTAGGAAGGCTGAGAATCCCACCGCGGACGTTGACTTCGGCATGTAAGGCACACGACGACTCGGTACGGAGTTACGAGTCCCTCCTCGCCCCCCCTCCGTAGCTAGTTGCAGATGAAGGTCCCGTGTAGCCACTGAGATCTCTCCGCCACCCTACACGGTTGGTTCAATGTGAGATCCAGGTGCTGGGCAACTATTGTTTCGATGGTGGTTATTTCGGTTTGAAGGTAGCCGAGAAATTCTTCTTGCAATCGATCCCATTCTAGACTAAGTACCTAGTACCTTATCTTCTGAACAATCCAGGAATGACTGCACCACATACTTCGCGCTCATTCCCGAGCAGAGCATCTTCAAGACAGTGAGATTCGTCTTCGGCAGCAAAGACGTCCGACGCATATCAAGGTCAAGTTCAGTACTGCCCTTAGGCCTAGAATTCGATCGAAGAATCGTGGCCTTGGTGATACACGTCAGAGTATTCATGCATTTACGGCTGCGGACCCTCCCCCCAATAAGTATGTCAACTCTGTGCGATCGAAGGGCTTCGGTCCTCCTGTTTAGTGGTGAACACAATTACTTCCGAGCCTCATAGAACAGCATATTAGCGAGGGGAGATTGTTGTCTGGCTCGTTCAACCAGACCAGATACCCAAAATCGTCATGCACAACCTTGCAGGGGTGTTTCGGTGACAATAAAAGTATTTTAGAGTATTTGTGATTATGCTGATTCTCATAAAAATGATGTGTGGCATCCTTATGCGGCGGCCACAGCAGCGGTTTGCGCGAAGGAGCTTCTCACTTATATGGACCTGGTTCCTGGTAGGTTAGCTTTGTGAAGAAACCTTCTCAAATGCTTCTACACTCTACAATTTATCACACCTATTCCCCAACTAAATTGTTTCACCTTGTCAATATAGGGAGATACCTAGGTACTTACGAGGACTTATAGCACCCAAGTCGGTGAAACTGAAGTCGTACTTTTTAGTGCCAAGGCTGCGGGTAAAGAACTTCCTTAGCCGCGAAGAACAGCTTAAGCAGGTCACGTCCTACTTCGAAGGTGAAGTGGAGCGACCTCAAATCTTGGTACTTCATGCACTGGGCGGGCAGGGAAAGAGCCAAATCGCCCTTGAATACTGTCAACAGGCCCGGAAATCATTCCGAGGGGTCTTCTGAATCAACAGCAGCACTAAATCCACCCTGACGCAAAACCTCGTCAGCGTTGGACGCGAAATCAAGGCAGCAGCAACGGAAGCATTGATTGATGAAGAGGCGGAGAACAGAATATGTCAGTAGAGCTAACCGGCTCGGCAAGGCCGTGCCGTTCACGGTAGCACCGTGACACAGATAGAACTGGAAGACATGCACGGAGTTAGCTGCGTTTACTTAGATAGAAGCTCCTTAACTCCGAGATAAGGCTACTGTTGCAACTCTACTGGGTAAGAGGCTGAAAGCGCGATTCGTTATAGTGGACTTGATGAGAGGTTATCTGTGAAAGCGGACTTACCGGATTAACTCATCAGGAGTTACAGAATATAATAGTTTATCTCCGTTAAAAGAGACACGGCATCACAACATGTCTAGACAATGGTACTTATGTATATAGATGGAAGCAGCCTTAAAAATCTATACAACGGAAGACAGTGAAGATTAAATTGCTGATAGCCAACAGCTAATTCGCCATATCCACGAAGCTCGTCCTTCTGAAAGACGCAAGGTCCTGAAGCGGACAAAAATGGCTCAAGCCGGTAAAGATTTCTCGCTCTCACCAGCGTATAAAATGTCTCAAGCCGGTAAAGTCCCCCGAACATATTCCGCCTCCGCGTTGCTCTCGCTCTCGCCCTCACTAACGGACGTGATAAGTACAAAATTTTACCCAGACGACGCACCATGACACATACCCAGCGATTGACACCAAGGGTTCGCCCGGCTGGGACTGCAAGGGAAAGGCGATGCTAATCACGGGTGCCAACGGTGGCGTGGGACGGGCGGTGGTGCAGGCATACGCACGCGCAGGGGCGTCGCACATCGGGCTGGGCGTGCGGCGCGACGTTAGCGACCTGGTCGGCGCGGTCAAGGCGGCAGCGGCCCAGGGGGGCCACCCGGAGCCGACGGTGACGGTGCTGCTTATAGACTTGGAGGACCGAGAAAGCGTCGCGGCGGCGGCGGAGCAGCTCGAGCGCGAGTGGGGGCGGCTCGACATCCTGATCAGCAACGCCGGCGTCCTGCCACCCTTCGTGCCGCTACTTGAGGGCAACGAGGTTGACTACTGGTATGCCTGGGAGATTAACATCCGCGGCACCTACTGGACTGCCAAGGCCTTCCTGCCCCTGCTGCTGCGCTGCGGCGGCGACAAGACCTTCGTCGCCATCAGCAGCCTTGGCGCCCACATCATCACCCCGGGTGCCAGTTCCTACCAAACGACTAAGTTTGCCGTCGTCCGCTTCGTCGAGTTCTTGATGCAGGACTACGGTGACCAGGTGAGTGTGCTTCTGCGTGTGCCGGTCGTATCTTCCTAGGGAGAGGGAGGCAGAATGAGACATCGTATGGGAAACCGGAGACGTTAGCTGATTTTTTAGGGGCTACTAGCCTACTCGATGCATCCAGCGTCGATGCTCACCGAGCTTGCCAAGAACATACCTCCGAACATGCACCGTGAGTCGAGCATGGATCCCAAGACTTGTGCTCGGGCTGATACGTGGTTCCACAGATTTCCTCAATGATACGCCCGACTTGGTTGGCGATACCTTTGCGTTCTTGGGCAGTAAGAAGAGAGATTGGCTTGCCGGTCGATTTATCGCTGTGTGCTGGGATATGCCTGAGTTGATGGCGAGGGAGAAGGAGATTGTCGAAAAAGATGCGCTTAAGTTTCGCATGGTTATGTAAAGGGTCGGATTAGGTACTCGGAATTAACTAGTAGAGTAGCTCCAGCATACGCTATACTAGGCACCCTTGCCGTAACCTCATTTCACGGCGGTCCTAGATGTTGATTCGTCTAATAGGGTTAAGCTATAGTCTAATAGCCACTCTATATCCGTAATGAGCTAGGCACGTCGAGATATTATAGTTTTTGCTAAACTGGCAAATGATGAAGTCGTGTATACCACTTCTGGGGCCGGTACCCAACGGACAAACCGACCGCGGTAAGAATCTAGAGTCCCATTGAATCCACTATGTCAGGTCAGTCGTAGCACAATAGGCTGGGGTCGACAGAAACCTACATAGAAGTTATGCCATCCAGTGTGCGCATTGTTTCTCGTTAGTGCTCTGATTAACAGAGTTACTGACATTGCAGTACACGCAATCACAATATTGAGACAACTTTAAGCCACTCACTAGGTACCTAGGTAGTGATCGGACTGTTCAGCGTTATTTGGACGGTTTGCTTCACCGATCGGACTCACTAGCTCTCCATTCTCTTGGTAATATCTTGCTCGGAACGCAGCAAGTACCTAAGTAGCACAGCAGCGAACCCAATATCAATGAGTGTCTGGGGGCGATGACTCTAGGAGCGTCGCTGGCACCGGCTAAAATCGCAGACCCGATGAAGGATGACTGACACGCAGGACCCGACAAGGAGCGGTTTGCGCGCCGGGAAAGTGTTGGATGCCGAAGATAGGACGGGCGCAAGCACAGCCTGGAAAGGGAAAGTGCATTTGGAACACAAATCTGACTTTTTGTATCGCCGAGGTCTCTTGCGATGCTAGAGACCTAAGCATGAAACTCGATTAGTAGACTTTCCAACCCGATCCCAGTCAGCAGCCCGTATCTAGATTCGCACTTACGACTGCGGGTGGATCTTAGAGTGCTACCACTGGGATAAAATTCAGGAGCGCACATTGCAGCCAGTGCAAACCATGTGCAAACGTGGATTTCCCTGACTCCTCCTTGTCGTGGTCATACACCAAATTGAAGATGTAGCCTGGTTCGCAAACTCGCTCGAGGTGTCGTCCACTCGCCTTAAAGGTCTCAAATCTTGTCGGTCGTTTATGTGACTGATGCGTCCGCGTGATGCGAAACTACCTAGGTAAGGTAAGTACCTAGGTACTATGTAGTATTTCCGTTGGCGATATAGTAAGTCTCACAGCTTCAAAACTTTGGGCGTGTCTGGGCCACATATTACTGCCACCCCCGCTACTTTTAATAATTCTCAAAAGTGTCGCTGTCACTAACCTAGGTAGGTAAAGTAGGCTAAAGTATTTAGGTACCTAAGTACATAAGGTTTATATCTCTAGATTTACTTCTAAGTACAGCTCGATATATAGTATATATAGCCTAGTGGTTAATATAGGTACTTACATGTACTATGTACACTACCATCCTGTCCATACGCTAATGGTTAAATCTGTGTAGATACTGTATATAGATTATCTCCATGTTAGGGATCAAGAGATGGGGGTGAAATAGCTATGCTCTATGTACAGAGATACCAACGCTTGAGAATCTCAGAGATCTCGCAAGCGTTGCGTGCACTATATGTAAATGCCTCATGCGCCTTGGCAAGCGGGGTAAGCACCTTTGCCCGATGTCTCCTGTCAGTCCCTGACACTCCAATACTACTTTATGTACCTCTCTAACTCGATCTTGATACGTGACGGATACTGTCTCTAATACGTCTCTGATACTGCTCTGACACAGATTCATATGCTTAAATCCCTGATATTCTCAAACGGTTTAAGACATCTCTGAGCAGTTAGTACTATGTATCTGAGGAGAGTTCGAGAAGTGTTAAAGAAGACTCGAATCAGTGACAGATGAGTGTTAGAAGAATCAGATACATCTCCAGGATTCGAACGATTCAGACACTTCGGTGATCTTTATCATTCATACCTAGGTACCTACCCGAGTACACAGGTACCTAGGTATACAAGAATAATATAAAACCTAGAAATTGAAAATTAAAACGAGAAAAGTAAAATTCGAGCCTAATTTTTCTTTCCAAGTACTACATAGTACCTAGTAAATACTTAGGTATTACTAAGTACCTAGGTACCTATGTAGCTGATCCGGATCCCACACGGATCAGATCCTTGATAAAATCAGTGATTTAAGGTCACGATTCTTCGATCGAACTCTAGGCCTCAGGGCAGTACTGTACCTAGGTACATACTTAACCAACAAACTCGGTGGCACAATTGATTGCTACCTAAGTACTATGTACCTAGGTAGGTACCTATAGGCCATGAAGCAGCACAGACCCCCGGATACTACCTACTACTTAGTACTATGTAGTACTACCTACCTAGGACCTACTAACAACATTGAACTTCAACCACGACCGCTTGAAATGGGTGAGCTCGCGGTTAATTTACAGTATCTCATCTTGTTGCTATACAGCACAGTTCGAATGACGGCAGGGAAAGAGGGTACGTTAGGGCCACTTACGGAATAGCCTGTCGACTAAAGTACTAAAGTTCAAGTTAGGTACCTAGGTACCTATCGGACTTCGCTCAGATACTGACTAGGGTTGGTTGTCTTGAACTGAATCTGAGACTTGTTGGAGATGATCTGTAAACACACACCAATAGCCAGGACAAGTACAGGCCTGGTATGGACAAAAGAAGGCGCAACGACTCAAGTGAATACCTAGTACCTAGGTACCTAGGTACCTAATGCTACGGTGATCGGTCTCATTCAATCATTATCATGACTAGTACTAAGGTATGTACCTAAGTAGACAAGGCAGTTCTGGCCTTGGGGCACTTAGTATTACAACAAACCATATAATGTACAATTGTTATGTTCGTGTAAAGATGAAAAAGTGTGTACAGAGCGCGTCGAACCAGCTCGGCCGGTAAGGCGCCCGCAATCGCCATGTATGTGTAGGGTGAAACGCCTTCTTGAATGGATTCGCTCGCACTTGATTGATAGCGCTCAAGTAAACAGACGTTTCGCTCTCCAACGCCGAGCTCGTATGACGGAAAGGGGGAACAGACGGCAAATCCACAACCACCCTTAGCAACGTTTTCTTCTGCCCAGTTCATCAAATAGTCGTTCATGCATCCATTCATACGACCTCAGCCGGACCGGACTAGGCCAAAACACACCTAATCACGGTTTAAAGCTGGATCAAATCGACCTCTGAGAAATCCGGTGGCGAACCACTGTAGACACAACGACCCTTGGAGTCGAGGCCCTGGCGAACGTTGCTGACCCAGATGTGACTGCTAAAGTGGCCCATGCGACGGACTTCATCGTCGCTAACGCCGAGTTCGTCACGAGGGATCCATATCACTGGCCGGCGGGCGCGCAGCGCGCTGTGCTGGAAGGCCCTCTGGACGAGCTTGTCGCGCTCGTCAGGCGTCAGATCCTCGAGCTCGTCGTTGACGCCCGCGAACAGAGCGTCGGCGAGTTGGCTGCGCGCCGCCCGTTGCGCCTCGACGTCCTTCTCGTTCCCCGTGATTGGATTGAAGTTGTTGAGCTTGTTGAGTGTGCCCAGACCGCCGCGGATCACGTTGTGAGGAGCGGGTGGCGAGGCATGACGGGAGCGGGATGTGCGTCTGGTATTGGGGTCGTGCTCCGAGGGTAGGCGGCTCCGACTCCGGGAGGGGCTTTCCCATTCACCAAAGTTGGACGCTCGTCGGTTGCGTGCATCACCTCGGTCTGCCCATGATTTGCGGTTTTGCTGTCGCTGTGACATGTTCCTCGGTATGAGGTTCTTGGTCGTCCCGGCCGTCTTGTGGGCTGCCTTCTTGACCATTCGAAAGCCCCTGCTCTGGTGGTCCAAGTTCATGGCCACCTCTGGGTTCTGGAACTCATAGGGTTCCAGCTCTGGGAGTTTTTGAGACCGCTGTCTCTCGAGCCGTTGGGTCTTATCAAGCTCGATCCGTTCCAACTCGTACTCCTGTTCGCGTCGGTCATCGTCCAAAGACTCTCGCTCATTACGCTCAAGCTGGTCCTCCACGTCCTCGCCTTCATTTTCATCCTCGAGGAGCCCGTGTTTCTGCTGCATTGCCCGGGCAAATTCCTCATCTCGTCGAACCGCATCATCTTCCAAAGTGATAGGAAGATACCTGAACAACGGGCTGAAGGCATTGTTCAGCAGATACTGATATCCCGCGGTCAAGATCAAGATGACGATCATTCCGATAGCCTGGCCAAAGCAGGCTACTTTCCCATGCTGGTCGCGGACCAAAAAGAACATGCCGATCAGAGCAACTTCCATGACGTACAACCCCACAAAGGTAAAGTTGATGGCATTTGGATACAGCAACCCTCCAGTGTCTCGAGTGAATCGGGTCACGTAGAGGGTGTTGTACCGGTAGACAAACCAGAACAAGGAGAAGGTGATGATGTTGAAGACCAAGATCAAGGGTGAGATGACGGAATAGATCAAACCAATACAGGCCAAGTTAGTGTAGACGGGGAAGAAGGTGCCCCACTGGATATTGGACAACTGAGTCTGTCGTCGGAACTTGGCCCGAGCGGTGCTGTCGAGGAGAGGTGCAAGAATGAACCACCCAATAAGAGAGCCGACCTGCAGCAAGGCTCCCGCACTCACCGACAAGGCTTGCAGCAACATGTATGAGAAGAAGTAATTGGTAGCTTTGGGAATATTGGTGCCCAACAAACTCGGTACGTTTGTTATCCCGTCCACACTCGTGAAGAGAGCGAAGAATTGTGTCAAAGCAGACGCGATTGACACGACCAGGAAGAGTTGGACAAAGAGGAAGAAGAAGTAATATCGTTGAACGGAAATCTCAACAAGCATTCCGGACTGCGTTCCTTGGAGCCGAATCAGGAATCGAAGGATCAGTGGGAGGAGGAACATCAAAAGACCGAGCAAGGCCGCAGGTAATACACCTTGTAGAACACTCCGGAACCATGCTGGAATCTTCAGGACCCAGTGGAGCCATTTGATGGTTTTGGCGGCTGTGTCGAGCTGGGAGAGGGCAGATGTGAAGGCGACGGGGATGGCCCAAAGAATGATCATCCCGATCACGATGGTGACGACTGCACCAGTTCGGAGGTAGGACGACCACCAAGGAATCGACATGTTGTCCCAAATGACGTCGTTCGGGTCGATCTCGACCAAACGGGGAGCCATCTGTTTGGGAACGTGGTGACTGACAGCCTGACAGGCCATATGAGCTGCAACTTGATGGTTGAACTGAATAAAAGCCGAGTTCATGAGAGGGAACCGTTCTGGGTGAGCTTGATCGTCCTCGATTTCCGCATTCAACCTGGCGACCTCCTCGCGGCAATATCGAATCACGTCAACCTTTTGACCCATCAATGGAAGCGAGGGCATCCACTGCCAACCAAAGATGGGAAGCCTCATGGTTTCGCGATCTTTGTCCTTTAAAAACTGCCGCCAGACGGCATCATCGGGATCATGTTCAAACCCGTCTTCAAAAGCAGAGGGATAATCGACCGGCTCCTTCTTCTCTGAGCCAAGACCAATTGCTTTCTTGAACTTTTCGAACTTGCTGAGGGGCTTCTCAGGTTGAGCCTTCCCATCCCGCACCGTACTAGATTGAGAGATGGGGCTGGGCAATATGCGGTCTCTATCGTCGGATGTAGTTGTCCTGCCACGCTCCGGAGTGTCGGGAGCCGACTTCGCAGACGCATCTTTGGCACCGGTGGTTCGATTCTGACCGAATGTCTTTTGATTCTTCGATGTTGAATATGGATCTTCGATGCGAGAGTGGCGTCGTTCGCCAGAGCTTCGACCAGTTTCATTTTGCTCGACGTCTGCGGCCACGAAACCATTGGTCGTATCTATGGTGTCGTTCACGCCTTTGTTGACTCCGCGGATACCTCCCATGATTCGATTGCCTACTCTGTCTAGACCCTGGGTGACCGCCGAGATGCCCCCACCAATGATTTGGATGGGGAGGACGCGTTTGTCACGTCGAGAGTCCTCGGGATCCTCTTCAGTGTCAGAAGAGGCGGAGGAAGAGCTGTCGTCGTGGCCATCAATGACGTCGCGAACGTTGTGGTTGACTTGATGCGGGTTGCCGGTGGTGACACCATGCCCTTGTGCCGCCTGCTCTCCGGCTTCGTTAATAACGCTCGCCCTTAGCATTTTGTCCCGCTTAGTCAACTTGTGGCCGGCCTCCTTGTCGGCCTTGGCGATGTTCTCTTCACTCTTCTTGAAGCATTTCTTGATAAGGTTGGTCTCGGCGGACTCGAGGGTCAGGGCCAGCTTATCGCGACGCTTAGTCTTCTGGCTGAGTTCATCGAAGTTTCGGTTGATCCAGATGTTCCTCAGACCACCTGGAAATACATCGAAGAGACCATCGAGGGCTTCGACAGTGCACCATTTCTGAGGAATGGAGCTCACCAAGACGGTGGTTGCCGAGGCTCGGAGACGATGTTGAGGAGACGTTATGTATGCCTGACGCATTCGGATGTAGTTTCGGAGCTCATCGAATGAGACATAGCAGATCCACACAACGAGGGCCAGAGCCAGGATCCAGTGGGACCAGTATCGACCTGTGTGATTCGGAGCGACATTACCCCATGCCAATTGATCTAGTCCTGTCACGTTTGTCGAGTTCTCCTGTTTGCCAATGGCGAATTGAGCCCCTCGGCCGTCGATGACATTCATGGGGATCAGGATGGGCAGAATGACCAAGGCAGCAGGGACGAAGATCTTGAGGAGAGTGCGGAGGTATCTCAAGAAGAAGTAGGCATCCAAGCCACATTTCTGCACGAAGTCCGAGTTGGACGTGGTGAGGACGGGCTTCATCCATTTCCACCACCCCGGCGCCACGGGGGTTGTGCGCTCTCTTTCCGGTACCAGGTACGTCCTTGGTTGGTAGATTCGTGCGAAACGGTCCTTGATAAGCAGAAAGATGCCGACTTGCACGGCGAAGATGGTTATCGCAGTGACGAAAGAGGCGGCAAATTGGCCGGCGCTCTGGCCATTCTTCTGCGAGGCGGCTGTATTATCTCCGCCGTTGGGCAGACTGTTGTTGAAAACAGACATTCTGAAATTGGTTTTGCTTTGTTTTCGTGTAGAAAAAGATGGTCAAGGCTCGAGATCGAGCGAGGATAGAAGCATGACGGATCAGTGGTGTTGAGTGTTGTTGTTGTCTCGATGGGTTGGGGTTGGGTATAGGGTGAAGGTGGGCGTGACGAATGGATCGGGGTGAGGGACAATCCGACAAAGCAGGTTTGGTATTCCGTTGACTCGAAATAGACAGACAAAGCGAGGAAGGGAGTAAAGCGAAGTGATTGCCAGACGGGCGAAGGAGGCTTTGAAGTACAGCACCTGGCAGCACAAAGGGAACAACAAACGCAGCTTGGAGGTTGGCGGTTGGGAAGAAAGTTGGCTCAGATCCAGCAGGGCAAGCGATGCATCATGGAAATCGAATCTTGACCGTGATCTGGAGATTTGCATCAAGCATCGGCGCCCATGACGTGGTGGCGCAGCTTGGCCGAAGCACAGAGTCACCACAGATTCACTGCTGGCCAGTCAAGTCGACTGCCCGAGGGCTGGTTCAGGCAGCGGGGCCAACCCCTAAACCACCTGGGGGTTAGGGGCCGGTAGCCTGAAGGCCCGCCTGGTTCGAGCCGCCTCTTGGGTGGCTCACGGTCGTTGCATAGGCACGGCGCTCGCCTCGGCCATGGCTTGTACTGGCGTGACTGGGTAGTGCGGGCACCCAGGCGCGCGCATGGCACCAGGACTCAGACACGACGGAACAAACGGTCGTGGCGCAGCAGAAGAGCCAACGACGCGACTCGGCCCTAGCCGACAGATGTGCCAGCTCTCGCCTTGATGAAACAACGAGACAGCCGCCCTTCAACTGGTGTGAGATTGCTTCAATCCCCCCCCTTAAGTAGGGTCCATGAAACAGCCGCGGTTGATGGTTGGCGGCTGACGGTTGGCGGTCGACGGCTTCTCGCAGCTGTTCCAACCCGGGCACGTGTCTAGGCTCCGGTGCTGGAATGCAAGGCTGAGTTTCCAAGTGTGGGGTTGGTTGAGGCTGGGGGTTCGCCACCGGGATGAGCCTCGGAGCCTAGGGAAACAGGCCCGGATGAACAACCGCCTCGGTCCTCCAAGGATCCAACACCAGCAATCGTCTTTCATTCTCCAAACTCGGAACCCCACCAACTCTGTGTCCGTTGTTGTCTACCACTCCTATGATATTTCGGGACAATCAAACAATCAACAGCACAAACACGCCCAATATGAGTTCCTCCACCCCTGCCGTCATCACCACAACGACGCCGGCCGGCATCACGACCATAACGATCTCGCGCCCCCACCGCCGCAATGCCGTCAACCCATCGACGGCCCGGGAGCTGTACGGGGCCTTCATCGAATTCGAGCGGGACTCGTCACAGAAAGTGGCCATACTGACGGGGTCCGACGGCTTCTTCTGCGCGGGCGCCGACCTGGTCGAGTTCGCGGCGGCGAGCCAACAGGACCCGGCGACGCTGGATCCCCGGGACCGAGACCACCTGCAGCCGGTGCGGGACAGGAACTGTGGCCCCATGGGCCCGTCGCGCCTGCAGGTGCAGAAGCCCGTCATCGCCGCCGTCGCGGGCCCCGCGGTCGCCGGCGGGCTCGAGCTGAGTTTGGTCGCCGACCTGCGCGTCGTCGAGGAGGATGCCGTCTTCGGCGTCTACTGTCGACGCTGGGGCGTGCCGTTGATCGACGGCGGCACCGTCCGCCTGCAGGCCATTGTCGGCCTCGGCCGCGCCCTGGACATGATCCTGACCGGCCGCCCCGTCTCGGCCCAGGAGGCTCTGGCCATGGGTCTGGCGAACCGCGTCGTCCCCAAGGGCAAGGCACTCGACGAGGCCACCAGGCTGGCCGAACAGTTGTTGAAGTTCCCCCAGGCCTGTATGAACGTGGACCGGAATTCTGCTTACTACGCCGCCTACAGTGCCTCCAGTTTCGACGACGCTTTGAAGAATGAGTTTGATCATGGCATCACCGTCACTTCCGAGGGCGCCCAAGGCGCCTCTCGGTTTGCCGCTGGGCTGGGAAGACATGGCGGCTTTGATAAGCTATAAAGATTGGCTGGGTCTAATGCGCCCGCGATCTCTCTCTCTCTCTGTGTGCTTTAGTGACCAACGAAACTAATCGTATTGACCGCTTGCGTGCACACTCTCAACATGTTGTGCGTCATCGCCGCCAACGTCTCTCCGTCGTGAACCACTCCAACAGGACCGTATCTCACTTCTCCGTCGTCAATTGCCCTCATATCTGTCGTCAACGTCCTCCATAGTACCCTGAGCCCTCACCTCCGCCATACTGGCCCTGACCCTGACCCTGACCTTGGCTCTGGGATGGGTCCTGATAAGACGTCTGGTACTGGTAGCTCTGTTCTCCCTGGAAATACCCATCCCCGCCCCCCTTGCCGTACTGCTCGTACCCGGCGGGAGCCTGCACGGGCAAGGGACTAGGGGACCTCAGACCTCCATAGCGGTCGGCATGTTCCGAAGCCTCGTGCAACTCTGTCGAGCCGCCGACGTCAGCTTCATCATCCAGACCGCGCTGGCCACCACCCATCCCACCCATGAATTTGCTGTACTTGTTGAACTTGCTCGCCACGCCTTGCACCCCCGGAATCGGCAACTTGCTGGCCATACTGAGCATATCGTTCAATCCACCGCTGCCCGCGTGTTGTTGTTGTTGGTGCTGTGATGATTGGTGGCCGCTCCCTTGCCCCGTGAAATTGCCAATCATGTCTCCAACCATGCCGAATGGGCTACTTCCATGCCCGCCGCTGCCGCCCTGATGCTGCTGTCCGGGGAGGAAGCTCGCAAACCCCCCCATGCCACCGCCAGTGTGGGACGGCTGGTGCTGGGCCGCGTGCTGTTGATGGCCCTGAATGTGAGGATTGACGCCCGCCTTGTGGTTCTTGCCGGCTCGGACACCTTCTGAGCCCAAGGTTGTGCCAAAGCTTGCGCCACGGTCTGGCAGTTCATCAACCCATCTTTTGACCGCTGCAAACATGGACCGATGCACTTCGTTTCTCTCGTTTCGGAGGGCAGGATGATGGAAGATTCCCTCGACATCATGCATCACTTGCTGGACCGGCACATCTGGATGCTCCCAGGCGTACAACACCCGGGGTGCGATGAACTTGAGAATCTCCGCCGCCACGTTTCCCGCTGGATCGTTCAGAAGATTGCTGAAGTGGTCCTTACTTAGCATTGAGTGGGTAGGATTCGAGCAGCGGACATCCGTCCAGACTTCGTACTGGTGCTGGCCAGATGAGTCGATGACCTCGGAGCTACCTGTCTGTAGAGTCTTGGAGATGGCAGTGATGACAGGCCGCACAAAAGGCGCCAGAAGAGATAGGATGAACAACGTTAGAGTCTCCACGATGCGATCGACCAGAGCTTCAAGGCCCGGGATCTTTTCAATGATAGAACTGATCGTGCGCACAACCTTGTCTCGAAACGCCAGGATCGGATATATTTGCGCGATCGTCTTGGCCGGGTCAAAGTCGGGCAAGCCTTCTAGCTTGCCTGGCGCAGACGTCGGCTGCTGCAGTGGTTTAGCAGGCGTCGCTTGCGCGGCGGCAGGTTGATGTGGCGGTTGTTGTGAATACTGTTGTGGCCACTGCTGCGTTTGTGGCTGTTGTTGCTGTTGCCAGTTATGCTGTGCTCCGGGGTACTGCGCCTGAGAATCGATGCCTTGTGGCGCTCCCTGATCATGCCACTGAGTTTGAGGTTGGCCCCAGCCCTGGTGCTGTTGCTGCTGCTGCTGGTGTTGGTCCCAACCCTGCTGATGTTGCTGATAGCTTTGCTGGGGTGCATTCCATGAATTGTCATAGCCTTGGGGCTGTGGGGCTCGAGAGCCATCCCAATCGCCCACTCCCCGTGTTGAACCACCATAGTCGTCAACGCCACGATAACCACCTTGCCCGCCAAATCCATCGTCCATACCACGAGCTTGGGCTTGAGAGCTGGCCTGGAGCCTCTCGGCTTCGTCGCAGAGGTCTCTAGTGCCAGGAACCTTTGAAAGAAGTTTGACGAGTGTAGTCAGAGGGTTTGACGACTGTGCTGCTTGTTGGGCGGTCCCAAGAGCGTTATCCATTTCGTTAACTTCGCTCTGAGTGAAGTGATCGGTGGCCTCGCCGAGTACCGAATGATAGAAGTCCACCATACCGAAGGTGCCAGTCACCAGGGGGAAGACATGTTTTCCATGCAAATTGATGCCAGTAGCGGTACCGACGTGAGGGAAGACATCGTGAAATCCCAACTCCCGAAGCGAAAGTTCGACATAGTTTGTATGGGCGCCAAAGTCTTCAAGTGTGTGGAGGCCTTGCCCGAGGCACCTCAAAGCCTCGGCCAGATCGTCGTCTTTGCCCTTGAAGATTCCATGTCCGTTGCAATACAATCTGCCGTGGTGGATGCTTCGTTCGAAACTGTACTTGACAAAAGCAGCACTTGTTGCCCAGTCTCCCTTTCCGTTGGCGATGTAATTCTTCATGCCGGTTTCCATGTCGATTTGGAGCTCAATGTCACGCACCGGACCGCGGAGACGGGCATCGTACTTGCGAGCATCTTCATTGTCGTTGTAGTCCTTGGGGTTGCTAGACGGGTCAGCCCTATGCTCCGTTCACTCATGGAGAGTTTGTTCCTTACTCAATGTGCTCCTCGGGTCGGTAGACACCAAGTCGCTCAGAGGTTACCTCAAACTCAGCAGTGGCATAGCCAAATCCCAGGAACGACAGTAGCCAAACAAGAATCCGGATGGTCTCTGGCTGTGCCTTCTTGAGAGCGCCCGTGTCCATAGCCTGGGAGTAGTCTCGAAGCCAGTTTCTGTCGGTATCTGATCAGCTAGGGGTCGAATGTGGGGTCGTACAGCCGAAGCATACCCAAAGTAGACTCGTTTAATCATCATCGAGTTCCATTTGTGATGATGGATACACGCCACTGTCTTCAAGACGTCTTCAATGTCTCCATGCCGCCAATTGTGGCCCTCGACGGCCGAGATGGACGCGATATCTAGTCGAGGGTCAGCGCTGGGGGGGCCAGCTGGCGGAAATTATTATGGAGGGAGCAACATACTTCCAGCACCGAATGCATCTGCTCGACAAGTAAACAATACCAAGCCGAGAAGGAGCACTAGCATGAAGTTCCGCGTGCTCAAAGCCATGATGAGTATGTTGAAGGTTTCTGCGTCAGCGAGAGGAGTGTGTGCTCTGGGAAAGGGCGGGAGAGGTGAGAATGGTTGGCTAGTATAGGATAAGGCGTCTTCCAAGACTTGGAACCTGCAGCGCCAAGGAGACCACGGTCTAGGCTTTTCCTGAGTCGCTTTTGTGTGCTGTCACCTGAGTGAGATGACAAGTCGGGCGTGAGTCGGTGCTATATCAACACCCTCAGTGACAACAGAGACTCGTAGAGCATGTACGGAGTAGGAATTAGATGCCCCAAGTGAAATCTCCTCATATCTAAGCGTGAATACCTCACACTACCGGGGTCAGCACTGCCACCGCCAATGCCCCTGCACGCTTCCCTCACGGTACCTTGCGGAGCTGAAATCCAATGGACCGCCTAGTGGCACGGCGAGGCTGGCACATGGTGGCTGTGCAAGGACGCTGGGAAGACTAACACTCAGAAAGGTCGTGTCGATAATAGAGAACTAGAGAGAAAGAAAGCTCGAATTTCTGCTTCTATGACTAGAAATACATCTCATGAGCGGTAGTATTGTCAACTAAACCGCATTGCTGGTCCCAAGAAATCAGTGACCCGTGAAGCCCAAAGTCGTTTTAAGCCAGCCGTCATCCATGAGATGTGTGCATTTGATTCATCCGTGAAATCACCCCGTACCATAGTACCATATACCCCGTACCCGGACCAGGACCCCATCAAACCATCTGGTATCTTTGTACTTCTCATCTCCCATTCCCAAACATTTGCAAAATGTGCAAGCATGATAAAAAAACTCCGGCCAAGCCACATGTACATAACACCGTTAATGATGATCGTCTTCTAGCGAGGTCCTTGGGCCTGCATATTACTCAAAACTCCATGCTAAACCATATTGTTTTGCTGTGAAATCGCTGTGCCACCATACTCCCTTCGGCCGTCCGGTTCATATCTTCAACAAATGGCTGGTTTCATGATGTCAACTTCGTCAAATCGCTATGCCTTTCGCTCGATGAACAAATGAATTTCCGCGTCGTTAGATACATATATACAGGGCAAAGAGGTGAGGAGGGGGGTAGGAGGTCAAACACCGGGCGCAAGGCAAGCGACACATCATAACATCAGCCAGACATGAATACAGCGACACAACGACAACAAGCACAGAGGTAGAGCACAACAGGCTGAGGTCTCTTACCACCGGCGAGCGGCAGTCGTTTGCTGCATCATGCCAGGCGAGATGGAAGACGGAGGGCTTGCAATGCGGATACCGGTTGAGGGATTGACAATCGGAATGGCGTTGTTCCGGGAGCGGATCGCCGACGGCTGGTGGATTTTAAGATTGTTGTTGCTCGTATAACTCGGAGGGGAGATGTATGCAGAGGTCGCAGCGGAAGAGATCGAAAGAGACGGGGTGATTTGTTGCGGTTGGATTTGGGATTGCAAGGGTGAGGAATCCGGAGAGCCACTTGACAGCGACGAGCGGTCAGAAGATCCCGATGTTACCGAGTGTCGCTTTCCAAAGTCAGTCAGGCTTGGAGTCGAGGAGAAAAGCTCGCCACCAACCTCGTCAAACGTCAGGAGGTTCGGGCAGAACTCCATGTCATCATCAAGGTCGAACGAGCGCCCAGCCTCAAATCTGGCCCGGTAGGCACTCATGCTTGGAGCTTCAGTAAGGACAATCTCTTTGACCAGCTTGGGGGCTCGGAAGTGACGATGAGAGTTCTGGGCGGCTGATAGGCGCGGGGCCCGGCGAGAGCGGCCATGGTGGTTATGGGACTGCGGCATTGGGTGCGGGTTTTGAGCTTGGTGTTGCTGCTGATGATGGCTGCCGTAGAAGAAGGTCGACATGATGGCGGTGATATGATTTGCAGGATGTTGCCCGAGGCGCAGACGAGTCTAGGGAGAGTCGCAGGTTGAGAATGTTAGGCCCAACAGCAAATCACACGGGTGGCAAAACAATGACGGGCGTCAGCTGATCGGTAGCACAAACGTCCGAGCGGTCTAGGGAGGCTGCTGAGCAAGTCTTTTGTCTGAGAAGTATGTGGACGTGCGTCGAGGAGGAACAGGAGGTGTAGATAGACTGGTTGAGGCGGAGGGAGAAGAGAGTGGCAGGTGAGATGAGGGATGAGGGATGAGGCGGTGACGGCAGGGTATAGGTGCGGTGGTGGTCTGCGAATTGGCGGTGGATGGCGAAGGCGGAAAAGGTGCAGGCAGGGAAGTTAGGACGCAGAAGTTGGGGTGGTAAGGACAAAGAAAGACGGGCTGGCAGCAGGCGGCGAGGGCGGGAATAGCAGCTAGTAGTAGTTGCCCACTGGCCTGCTTGCCGGACCCTCTTCTGGCTCGTCTGGGTCGGCAGGCCCAGGCGCAGCTCTCAAGCGAAGCCGTTCTAATTGGCCGCTAAAACGTCCATGCGCAGGCCGCTCCTGATTGCGAACGTACGACTGGCGGTCCTCGCCGGGAACAGGCACGCTCTGCACGCTCTGCACGCTCCAGCCTGCAACTGCCACCTTTTCTGGGGCAACTAGCCGGCGAATCCACCTTCGGCCTCGCCACCCTGACGGCCACAGCAGTGGCGCATTTCTCAGACTGGTCGGCTGCACGCAGGGGTACATGTGGTCACGCACCACGGGCGGCCACCGCGTAGCTTGAATCTTGACGCACCACTCACGCCCTGGCCCCAATCACCATGACGTTTCGGGCCAAGGACGAGCGCTTTGTGGGCCAATAGGCCTGGTCCAACCTCACCAGGTGGAGTGCTGATGTTGGGTTGTTTTCCACCGCTCACTACCGCTCCCAGCAGTTCAGAGCCCGGAGGCCCCGCGACCAGAATCCTTCCTCCGGCCCTGCAGCCAGACTCCCAGACTCCAGACTCCCATTTCCCTCACGCCAACCATCCTGCCATACCCGTCGAATCAGCGATCTCCACGCCCGTGCAACCCCCATCGATGCCCATCGCTTGACGTCGTCCTCAATTATCTGGCTCACCGTGGCTCACTCGCACTTCGGGCCCTGCAGATCGGCGTCCCCAATGCGAGTCCAGCCTCGATTGTGACTTCTCCCCTTCTCCCAGGATCTCCCAGGATCTCCCAGGATCTGCCCACCCTTCCAAACGAACTTCCAGCGCACAGGCGTGAATATCTAAAACGAGGATCCTCTTGGCATCTGCTGCCTGGGCTTTGACCGACTACAGTTGCCACGAATTGCCCAGTGATACCGTGGGTGTCTCAGCAATCAAACAGCCATACCCCACATCAGATCGTTCAATATGCACGTCTCCTGGATTGGCCACATTGGCTCATAGTAACAAGCAGCTACCTCATCTCCTCCTGTCTGGGACAAATCTCCTCCCTGTAAACAACAACCTGCCGTATGCTCCTCCTGAAGGCCCGTTAGCAGCCCACAGTTCGTTGCCAGGAGCAGCACTCCTGTCTCAAGGGGGGAGAGTTGGCCCTGAACTGTTGAGATACTGGGCCTGGGCTTTGAGGCTGCGCCTTCTGCGCCTCGCCCTGAAATCCGAATCTGGAAGTGACCGAGGCAGATCCATTCCATTGCCACGTCCACATCCATGCCCACGTCCACGTTTCACTGCAGATTCGCAGGCGAAGAACCCGCGCTCTTTTACGCCGATTTTCTCTCGGAATCCAATCGACCCCTGAAATCTTCGGAACTTCAGGCCAATCTGAGGCCGCCCCTGGCGCCGTTGACTGCATTGTCCGCTTCTGCAGTTCTGATTTGCTGTAGCTTCGTGTTGCCACAAATAGCTCAGCGGATCATTGTTTTTCCTCTGCCGCTCGCTCCGCTCAACGACGTCGTTGGAATGCATACTGAGGAGCGTTGGTCTTGATGGTTTGACCACACAGAGCAATTTTGGAGCATAGAGCCGCTCGAGGAATTCTTGCCTTATGACGGACTATTCACGACTACCGTCACTTGCGAGTCTCTTGTTGCCACCATGGGTACAGTTAAATAGATCCTGCAGGGCCTTAGTCTCATTATCGCTTCTGTTCGAAGGGGGCTAGTAATTGTAGGAAGACAATGCTGATTCGTGGGGAAAGAGCTAATGATAGCCTGAAGGTGACTTGGAAGCAAAGCATATATGCCCGCTTGATCTCCGTTTGTGGGTAGAACTCTGACATTGGAGGACGCCTCGCTTGCCTTCGTGCAATCTAATTCTAGAGAGATGCCCAATAGTCGATGGCCGAAAGGAGGTATGAACTCGGCCGGAAGGTGAAGGAGGTGGGTATCAGACACCGAAGCCAACCGAGCCATAACTGGGGCCATGATGACTATTGCGAGGAGAGCCGCCTCAACCCCCGAGAGCCTGCGTTGGAGGGGTCGGAGGAGGCCTCGCTGTCAATCGACATGAAGGAGAGTTCTGCTTTGACGTGCGGTGCAGGTGGCAGCAATATACCCGCCAGGCTCATTCTGCCTTCCGGTCTGAGATGGCCGTGTTGACTTGTCCGTCGTCTGGCCGGAGTGGAGGAGCTTGTTGTGCATGAAGAATGGCCGCATGCATTTGTCGGGCACTCAATTCCAAGGAAGGCATTCTCATCTTTCGGCCAATGTATCAAATAGGATCATCCACATCTTCCGCCCGTCGCAACCTCCCATGCTCTTCACTCGTCCTCTCCCTCAACCCGCTCTCATCCAACTCGACCTCCCCATCGCCGAGCAAGCCTTCGGCCTCCTGGGCCTCGCCCCTCGACTCATCCAAGCCGGAGCTTCCCCCCGGCTTCGCCCCTTCCTCCCTGCGCCCAATAACGACATTCCCCGCAGCCAGCAAAGCGGCGCCGCCCCACCACATGCCATTCAACTTCTCGCTGAAGATCATCCATCCAAGAATCGCAGTGACCATAAAGTTGGCGCTCACGTTGACGATACTGACGCGCGTCGTGCTGTCAGCGCGGGTCAGCGCGGCGGTAAACAACGCCCACATGGCGGCATTGAAGGCCAGGTTGAGGAGGAAGAAGGTGCCGCGGACAAGGAATTCGACTATCTTGTTCGCCGGCGAGAGGGAGAAGAGCAATGCGATATGGGAGGAGAGCGTTGACGTCAGGGCCGTCGTAGTTCTGGTAGAGGAGTGGTGTCAGGGGGGCAAAAGCCGGATAGGAAAATCATGCACGGCAGGGGTTGACATACAACTTTGCAAACACGCCGTTGAATGCAGCGCATGCACCGCTCGACACCGCCAGCACGATCCAAACAGGCTGTCGCCGCAGCGCCCCGATGATGGAGGATTTGTCCATGCCTGCGCTGCTTGTCGTTTGCTCCTCGTCCGTCTCCTTCTCTTCAGTCACAACGCTTCTGCGGTTGCCCGTGTGGCTACTGCTAGTGTTGCCAACTCCTTTCGCGTTGTTCACGCGAGTAGAATTTCGTTGACGGGCCTGGGACATACTTGTGAGAACAAAAGTGAGTCCAAGATGGGTCCCGTCTTGTTCAATAATCAGTGAGGAACCGGCGTCCTCCGTGAAATGCCGTGGTTTTTCCGACTCGGAACTCCGGATCAATAATTATTCCGTGTCCCAAGACATATTTCCTGAATTGGACATCGCTTTAACCTCTTTGGATCAGCCCCTCTGACTTGATGAAACGACAGACGTCGATTTTGGTGTGTTCAAAAGCGTTTCAGAAGACTTTCTTTGAGGTAATCGGGATTCCGGCGAATTAATTCTCCGGCCTCGGATTATCTTTCGTCGTGGTTGCTGTGCCTTCACACTTGGCTTGTATTGAGAAAGTACGATATACATGTCTCAAAGTTATATTGTACATGCAGCTCACCTACCTTACCATCTAAATCTTGACAATGCCCGACTCTGATCAATAATAGCCTGTCTATAGACAACAATTTTATTTAGTCCTTATCCCAGGTCGCTATGTGTATCTTTAGCATCAGGACTCGTTCCTTTTCAGACATTAATCAGGGTCAGACTTATTTCGCTTTTCCGGTCGATGTGGCAGCGGCTTGGGATTTCAAAGCAGGCGCCATGGGCTTGTCCTCAGCCTTCATTTTACCTTTGGCCTCCTCCCCATTTGTAGTTGCTGGTGGGCTGAGACTGTTTTTGCTCAGTGAACCCTCCTCGTAGCCCAAGGACTTGACGATGCCTAAGCCCTTGGTCCTCCCCTCCCGGAACAAGATACGCTCTCCAACCGAGAGGAACTCTGGCCGCTGTACAAAGCGGAACGCAACGGTGGCCCGGTCCCCCGTCCGAATGTACTCGCGGTCAATCTCGAGGATGGTGCAGGTCTGGCTAACCGGGCCAACATGGAGCATCGCTTGGTACTTCGGCCGGATGGTTGTGGCGTGCGACAGGATGAGCACTTCGGCGACAAAGTCTCGGTAGACCTTCGGTGGGATCTCGAGCTTTGGGAGCACGACCATGCCCTTGCGAACTTCTTTTCGCCGGATGCGCTTCAGTGCAAACGACGCTGACTGCCCGGCACTGCAGAACGGCACCGGTATCCGCTTACGCTCGATGGAGCGGATGTTGGTGTGCTGGAACTGGCCAAGGGAGTCAGGACCAACTAACACCGTGTCTCCGGCATGGATGACGCCGGACCTGACAACCCCCGAGACAACGGTGCCGACAAACGGCACAGAGAACGTGTCGTTGATGTGGAACTCGAAAGGTGCTTGACTGTCATAGTGACCATGGTGAGGAAGAATGTTGAGAAAGGTTCGGACGAGATCCAGACTTTCCCCAGTTACATTTGAGACCTGGAAGACGGGACATATCCGTTGAGATACGAACTGCGTGGCTGTGATGACAGTTTCCTCATGGGTCTTGATGAAGATTGGGATCTTGCGCGCCCCTGGGGACTTTAGTATCTTCGTTAGCTGAACAATGGTTTGCTCGAGGATTTGAGGCGGGCAGATGTCGATCTTGGTGATGACGACCATGACAGGGACATTCAGCGCCAAAGCAATGCCGAGATGCTCTTTCGACATGCCAATCAAGCCGTTGTTCGCCGCAACCATGAGCAGGCAGTAGTTCGGAGCCGAGGAGAGCAGGCCAAATACCGTTGTCCGCAAGTACCGCTCATGCCCGGCAAGATCGGTGAATGAAATGACTTTCGCAGAGCGAGTGCCGATTTCTCCCCAGGTCAGCTTGCGTCCCGGGACGCTGGACGCGACGACATCGCCCTGGGCGTCGAAGCCCATGATTTCCATCCCAACAGAGGATGTTCGGCCAGACTCAACCTCGTGCTTGTGACGAAACAGATTGACCCGAGCCTTGCCACGGCCATCGTCCAGATTCCCTTTCACAAGGACGCCCAACATGGTTGACTTTCCAGCGTCGACATTGCCGACCACCGCAATTCGAGTCTCGATGACCTCCTCCGCTGTCTCTGGTGTCTGCCGTATGAGAAGTTTGCCATGACATGACTGGTCCTTTGTCTCCTCAGTCTGCGCTTCCTCCGCTCCACCAACGTTATAGGTGAGCAGAACCCGGACTGCGGCTTTCACCGACTTGGCCGCTTCAGTGACCCTCTCCAACGCGAGATCCCAAAGCTCTTTCGTGAAGTTCATGGATTCGCCGCCATCCTCGAGGCCCAAGTCGAACAAGGTCTCCCCGTGGCCCTCGTCAATTCTGGATTGAACTAGCCCTGCGAGTTGCTGCAGTGTCACGCCCGCGTCGGCCGATGTATCAAGTAGCCACTCTTTCAGTTTGACCAGAGTTGGGCTGTCAGACAAGCCCAACTGATCGAGGATCTCAAGCTCCGCATGGTCATCGGTGACGGTAGAAACGCGTCGCGTAGAGTAGCCACTGTCGTTAGCAATGGACTCTGTCCGATTCTTGGCTTGCTGTCTGTCGACGTACTCGGCGAAGTCAGAGAGAGCCTGCGGGCTCCATGTTAGATGGTATTGGTGTTGTGAAGGACACAGACGCTCACAAGCTCCCCCTTACGACGGTCCTGCAATGTCTGCTTGATGCGTGACCCCATGGTGAACCGTGGCCTACAAGTCAGGATCGTATTTTAATGTAACGTGTAAGTGTTCGTGAAGATGCAGTGAGTTCGCCCACGCGCTCACTAAGGTATTCGCGTGATCATTTTCGAAGGAGAACAGATAGATAAGTCGTAGAGTGCCTTTTCCTATATTTGCTGCATCTTGATCGGTATTGAGAAGGATAATGTAGGATACATAGGTAGATAGAGGTACAGAGACGCAAGACGAAGCGGCCGAGATATAGTAAACGCGAGTCGTGCGAGTCATGATGATGGCGGGGCGGCCTGGAGACGCCCCGGTCCTCTGATTGACTCACAGGTCACCAAAGTACTGCCCCCCACGCCACCCTCCAACACTCTCTCGCCGCCTCGTTCTCTGTGTGTGGGTAGTCTGAGCCTTGCTCTTCCCACTCCGTATTTCATCCTCAACACAGCCCATCATTCAGGCCACATGATTCGTGAAACCAGCCATGTTGTAGAGAAATGCGTCACTTGTAGTCGCCGGTGCCAATGGTTGTCTGGTCGCGCAGTGACTCATGTCTGATGCTTCTGATCCCACAGCTTTAGCCTGGTCATTCATGACTATCCAATCTTCAAAATTCCGCGCAGCCCAGCGGCCGGTGTTGCTCAACATCGTTCCGTGGCTCGTCGCTTTTCGTGGAGTTGTCCGTCATAGTTCAGATGTACTGTACGTTCGGCTGCCAGCTTCATGACCCAGGTTGTGGGGAGATCAGAACGACCGAGTCTCCTTCTCGTTGTTAGCAGTCACATTTGTGCTTTCCTGAAGAGAGAACCTGCCTCGAACGAATAACATTTCGGATTGCTTTTTGGTAGTCTGTAGCCGTTAGTGATGAGGGATCAGCGGGCAAAGAAATCCATCAAATGGATCTGAATCTGACCTTGACAGTCTCCTCCCCATCGTCGTCTTCCTCAATGGTATAAATTGTCTCTTCCACCTCTCCAAGCACCAGATTGCAGTGACTGTCGTAGGCCTGTAGATATGTCAGCATGGCGTTCAAGGTGCCTGGAGTCCATTTGTCAATTTGCGCACGTGTAGTCTGCCCTTCAGCTCACGGTCACCACGAAGGCGGACAAAAACAATTTCGTCGAGGGACAACCGCACGAGGTCGAGAGGTTCGGAAACAGCTGCGGCCACTTCGTCTGCTGTGTCGGCCATGATGGGTGGACGGCGCTTCGGATGTCGAAGTGAGTCAAGAGGCTAGAGGAGGGAATGAGGGATGAGTGGTTCCTGTTGAATTACAAGGTGGGTTGTACAATGCCAGTGAGGCTCCATAGCACCTGCCTCGCTGCCCAGAGAATTGACTGCGCCCTCCCGATTCGGCTAGTCCCTTCGTGAAATTGTTTTCGAAGGTCCTCTGCGAAGCTACTCTGTGCTTCTTTGATACTTACTATCATTCCTTCTCTTCGATTAGCGGTGTGCAGGTGTATGCGGTGTATTGATGCAGGGCTCGGTGCCTCTTCTGAGGGTCATCAATGGCGTCCTCCAGCCCTCATCCAGCCGGATTCCTCACTTGACGATTCACATCCTCCAACACCAAACCCGATCCTCGGCGCGGCGTCAATCCAGATGGCCTGCTGCAACAATTCAATGTCAGCCGCCTGTCAGACATTCCTCTAGCGGCTGCTACCATATACCGCTCGCTCGGCATACGTCTCCTGATGAGCATGATGACAGCCTTTCGCAGTCTACAGGACCTACCCCAAAGTCCGCACCTCCAGGCTTTTTTGGTCGTCAGGAGCTGGAGCAGAAGGAACAAGAGAGCGGCGGCGGCGGTGACAATATCCCGTCTAGACGGGTGTCCATGGAGGAGCTGTTGAATGAAAATAGCCTCGACCGAATTCTTCTGGGCTTCGTCACCCCCGGTATCGGTGATGTTTTCGTTGCCACTACCGACGACGAGAACTTTGCCTATGCCATCTGTGCGTTGAACCCGGATTACTTTATTAAACCGTATCGAGACCTCCACCGCCACCTGAAGCCCAACCTGGAGACACAACCCCGGTTCCGGTTCGTGCACTCATTAGAAGAGCGAATCGACACCTTCATCCAGATTGTGGAAAACTTGGTTACACTACGAAAAGAGAAGGGACACGAGATCCCGCTCCCAGTCTACCGACATCTACTCTGGTGTGCAGCAGCTAGTGGAAATGGGGACCTGGCAAGAAGCCTTTTCCGCAGCATCATGCCTCAAGACAACGTCGTCCCGGACCTTGCCTGCTACAATTATTTCATGGAGGCTCTGAATTGGAATCACGCTTACAGTCGCAACGAACGGTATAACTTAAGAGTGACCCAGTTCAACCTACGCCAGCGTGGCAAGGATGCCCGAGACGCAAGGTACGAAGGTCATGGCGTCGCTAGCATGGCCGACCCGAACAACCCTCAATCGATCAGGTTAGAAATCTTGAGGATTTTTAGCGAACTTGTCAGACAAGGTCTGGCAGGTGACGAAGCTACGTACTGCAACTTGATGGTCGCCATGGGCCGCGAGGGGGATTTGGAGAGTGTGAAAAGCGTCCTCAAATCGGTGTGGAACGTCGACTTGGAATCCCTGGAAAAGTACGATGAAGAAGAGATTGAAAGTCCGAAATTCTACGAAACCGATTCCCCGCTCCGACCGACGGCACGTCTCCTTTTCACCGTGATTCACGTATTTGGGTCCAACAACCAGGTCGCCACCGCGACCATGCTACTTGACTACCTATCGCGGAACTACAACCTTGAGATCCCGGAAGACGTCTGGACCCACCTGTTTGAGTGGAGCTTTGTCCTTGCGTGCCAAAACAGAGAGTGGAAGATTCGAAGAGGATTCGGCGTTGGTCGTGTGTCGTTTGACGCCATTGAGAACCTTTACGAAGTGTTCCACGGCGAGCCCTATCATGTGAAGCCCAGGATCATTCACTTGATCATGCGAGCCAAGATCCGAGCACGGCGACGTCTCCTTGATAAGTCGCTGGATGATATCCGCGAATGCATGAAACTCTTGGATGAAGACCGAACGAATCTGTCCATTCTGTACGACAAGATGCGGAAATACATCCACATCAACCATCATGATATGTTTCACGACGGAGTTCCCTCTGCTGGGTTTTTGAGACTGAGACGAGCGTTCGTCTTGACTTCTCTGCATGCAGATTGCCATCTCCAATTGATTCTGATATGGGTGCGCAACCTCCTGAAGAACAATGCATGGCCTGGGGGATTCCAGGAAGTTGAATGGTCGCTCCGACGACTGCCTAAACTGGTTGAAGAATTCAAAGACTATCTCCCCAACATCGTCCCCTTCTACACGCCCACGGGACATGTCACCCTCCTCGGCAAACCCCACCGGGACCAGGCCATCGTCTCCGATAACTCTGCACAGTTGACCAGGACAGGGTCCATGCGAGCCATGTTCGACACGCACAGCCCGGCTCGACTTCGCCACTCCACCGAGTTCCTATCCCAGGGCCGCCGAGGCCTGTCGTTGTTCTACCAAGAAGTCGACCTCGCCGACCAAGACTCGCCGCGGGCCGACTGGGTGTTGAGGCTGGAACAGGCTGGCCGCGACAGTCGCCTCCGACATCGGCGGTATGGTCTCCTAGCCAACCCACCGGGCCCGGACTGGAGGGTGGACGAGTGGAAGCCATGGACCAACTGTGACGGCATTCAGAAAGATGCGACAGCCTTTCGGAAATGGGCGGGCATTTGACCAAACAATGCCGTGTGTAATATACTTTAAGAACATCACGTTTTCTGGCTGGCGTCCAGGGTATGTAGATGAAGGTCTGTAACATCATGATATGCAACTCTGGACTTTGAGGTAAACTACCTAGCGGGTCGCCTTTCCTGCCAAATCTCCAATCCTTAGATAAGAGGGACCGCGCTTTGTACGTTGCAAAAGGAGCTGGGCCATTTCTCCTCGGGCGAAGACTGTTGTTTCAACTAGCTATTTTCTTTCTTTCGTGTTTTTTTCCTCTTTCATTTTTCCTCTTTCAAATTCCACATCTTCCTACGTCGCGATGACCCGCTCCGTCCGCAAATCATTCACCACCATATACCTGCCCAGGCCGATCCAACCCCAGCGGAACCATACCATCTGGGACTTGTGCCCATTGACCATGGCGTCCCGGGCTTTCCAGTACTTTGCGACGTCGTTAACGAAGACTAGGCGGTCGGCGCCCGCCTTGCGCTCAGCCCCGCGTGTGCCCTTGACATTGCCCCAGATGCTGCCGTAGATGCCGCCGAGGAGCGTCGGAATAGCATCCAGGATAAAACTATACTTCCGCATGATGTTGACCGTAGGTAGGGTGTAGAGGGCCACGGGACAGGCGTAGCCGGAAAAGCCACGCATGGTTTGCTTCAGGAACAAGTTTGCGCCGTGGTATAGGGATTTGTGGTTCGGGTGGTTCGAGATGCCGTGGGCGTCGAAGGTGATAAGCACGTCGATTGAGGCGCGGGGGCCGTCCGTCGGCTCTGTCTGCTGGCGTGGCGGGGATGAGGTGGAGGGGGATTTGGAGTGTTTAGCCATCTTCGTTTTCCGGCGGTCCTTGTCTTTTTCCTGGTCCTCCTGGCCGGGAGTTGGGGGGACGATCAAATGCGGTGCAAAGGCACTGGCGAGCACGCGGGCGACATCCTCAGGCTTCCACTCCTCTTCCATGCCATCCTTGAAGCGCTCGTCGTCGAGAACAAAGACATCCTCGCGGCGTCTCAGGCCCAGCGTGACGGCGGCCGTTTCCAACTCGAGCTGCCGTGTGGCCCCGATCCCCTCGCTGTTGCCCGTGCTCATGCACAGGATCTTTAGGTGATTTTGCAGTTGCGGGTTCGTCAGAGCCTGCAGGGCAGGGCTGAAGAACATGGACTCATCGTCCGGGTGGGCGATGAGGAGGATGATGCGCTTGTTGCGCAGGTAGGACGGTACCGCGGGGGTGCAGGTGGCCGTGATGTGCCAGAGGGCAAAGACCAGGACCGGGAGCAGGACGAGTGTCGCGAAAGTCGCGGTCGACATGGCGATGTTCTAGCTAGCTAGCAACCTGTGACCGCGACGGGGCGGGACACCGACCGCAGGGCGAATTCGTGTTGTGGCAAGGCTGGGCTGTGTTGTCCTGGTGTGTTGTGTGTGGGTGTGTTTGTGTGTGAAGGGCAGTGGTGAGGGAGGAGGAGGGGCGGGTTTGTTTGAATGTCAACGTTGGGCTCGTGAGGCAGACGCAGGAGGGTGCAGGACTCCAATCGACGAGATGCACAGCAGTGTTAGTGGCTGCAGGTGAAGGTGCATGATGGGACGGGACCAAAACAACCACTGCTTGCAAGAGGCCGTTGCATGAACCAGTGGAGAAATCAAACAGCCTCAGAGCGTTGCGGTAAAGGTGGCCGGATGACTTGATGTTGCAGTGGGTGTCACTGGGGTGTTGGTTGGTTTGGTGTAGGCGAGACCTTATCTGCTGGGGGAGTAAATTGCCCTGCGACGAGCGCCGCGGGTTAAGCCACCTTTAAGCAAGTTAGGGCCGAGCGCCGCTGGTTAGGGAGTCGGCTAGGCGCCTCGGGCCTTTGGCTGGCTTGGCCTGCGCTCTGATGGAAAACCCCTTCCCAAATCAGTCCCTGGAGGACTTAATTACGGGAGTACTTTAGTGACCCCCCCACGCACCTAAGGACTTACCGGTCGATCGGGGGGAATCTATTGCACGGAGGACGCGTTGACGCGCTTTCTATTACCCAGTAAGTAACATGGACATAAAAAGCCATTCGAAAAGAAAATATACAGACAGCGACCACCAGTGACCTGCCAGCACAAGCACAATACCCCAATAGTGCTTGTCGACTTTAACAGCCGTCGTCGTCCCTCCCACCAATCCCACCTCCTCCGCTTGCCCGCCAAACACGGATGCATTGCCCAAAGCGGCCTTGCCGCAATCTCGACCAATTTAGGAAAAGCCGGGCCGGTCCCAAGGCTGAATGAACCTGCCCAAAATCCGGAGTACATAATCAACCTTCGACGCCCGTCAAAAGTGAGCAGGCTGTCACATCCTGTTCCTTGAAGAATCAATACACAATCGCCCTGCTCCCGTATTCTACGATGGCCAACACCAAAGGAATAGTCGTCTTCTCGGGTGGAAGTGCTGCCAACAGTCTCGTCGATGTATTCGAGGCCGTGCGAGACAACAAAGACTGTCCGCTGAGTTATATCATTCCAATTAGCGACAATGGCGGCTCCTCTTCTGAGTTGATACGGGTCTTTGGTGGACCGGGCATCGGCGACGTCCGCAGTCGTTTGGTCAGGCTCATTCCCACGGATCCTCCATCCCCAGAACGGGCAGCGATATCCTCACTGTTCAATCACCGCTTATCGTCGACGTCCTCGGTCGATGCCGCAGCTGAATGGCAATTGATCGTCGCGGGAACATCTGAACTGTGGAACGCCATCCCGTCGGCCAAGAAAGAGCTGATCCGGTCCTTCTTCAACATGTTGAATCTCGAGGTTCTCAAACGCGCCAGACCGTCCTCGGCATTCGATTTCACCTCAGCAAGTGTCGGGAACCTTTTCTTGACCGGCGCAAGGCTATTCAGTGGTAGTTTCGAGTCGGCTATTTACCTACTCAGCAGTATCTGTGCTATTCCAGACAATCAAGTTCGGGTCATTCCAAGCATCAACTCCAACTTCTCGCACCACATCGCCGCCGGTCTCGCCAACGGAGACGTTATTGTGGGACAGAACAACATCTCTCACCCTGCCGCGGTTCCCGCCCTGGCGATGCCCACAGTCTCCGTAGATGTACTAAGCGGGGTGCGGATTCGCCACAGCGTGGACCATTCCGAGGAAATCGAGGATGCCAATCTCCCTGGATCACTTCCCACTCTACGGCAGCGAAACATTAAATTCAGCAAGGAGGAAGAGGAAGATCTCCCCGCTCGGATTGACCGGGTATGGTACATCAATCCATATGGTGAGGAGATGCTCCCACCGGCCAACCCCCGAGTCATGTCCGAGATCAAACAGTCTCAGGCCATCATATATTCCATTGGGTCGCTTTACACTTCCATTCTTCCTTCCATTGTCCTCAAGGGCGTGGGCGAGGCCTTACGCGCCACACCGGCTCGCCACAAAATCCTGATCCTGAATGGCTCCCTTGACCGCGAAGTAGGTCCGAGCTCGAATCCGTTTTCTGCCTTTGATTTTGTCGAAGCCATCGCTCATGCCTGCGAACAATCGCGAGGACAGTCGAGGTGGCCAGTTCTACACACTTCACGTTCAGCTGAAACATTGAAGTCTTCAATGGCAACGTCTCCAACAGCCCGCCATCAGGGCGAGCTCCTCATTCCCGGGCCAAATACTCATTCTCATCCACGCAATTCCGCGGTCGACTCCATCTATCGGAGATATGTCACCCACGTCATTTATGTGACGGGTGAGGGAACACCGCATGTCGATCGGGACCGGCTCGCGTCCTTTGGTATCGATTGTTTAAAGCTGTACGGTCGCAAAAGCGCCAAGGGCACAATGCAGTACGACCCCCAAGCACTTATTGGGGCTATCGAGGCCATCCTGGGAAAAAAGGGCGACGCTATGGCTCTCAGTAGGAGCCGAAGAAATACCCTGGATGGGTAGGCAGATCCTTTACTGCAAGACCAGACGATCAATCCGAAACTGGCGCATGGCCCTCTTCCTCAAAATGTCGGTGAGAATCAACCACCGACTCAGTCGCGCAGAACTCAGAGTTGCCCCCTCCTGTTACGCAACCAGGCAACAAACGGCAATTTCCACTCAACCCGCCGCAGACTTTCGTGGAAAATATCGAAGTCGACCTTTTGCAACCTATCCAGCCATAACTGTGTGCTGACGGCGGGGCCCATGACGACGCTAAAGCCCCTATCGTTCTCTTCTTTTCTCTTCTCGGGCGATTTCCTGACACCGGTATCATACTTGCTGTACTCGTGGCCTTCGTCATACATGTGCTCAAACTCATGGTCAGGATCTTGGAGCTCTTGCACGTTTTGAAGCATGGTTCTGGCTGTAATGAGATGGTCAGAAGCACGAGTGGCGACTGTGAATATTGCGTCACGGATGCCTGTGGCGTTTGCTCCGTTTCGAAAGATATCCTCTTCTCCCACACCGCACTGAGACATGACATCTAGGGGCAACGTAATGACCCCTTGCTTTTCCCGGGTGGGAGGTAGACCCATACCGCCAGGGTTGTTTGAGTGTTGGTTGGGCGGGGGAGGAAAGGCCAGTAGTGGGACTCCGCGAAGCACAGTAGTGATCCCAGCCGCCTTTCCAATATGGGAAGCCAAATGATCCATGGTCAAAGAATTTAGAGGGAGTGCGGAAAGAGTCAAGTACAATAGCATTGAGTACGTCGATTCCGCATATGATTCGAGCTCGGTCATGTTGGTGAATCCGGGATGCGTCAATTTCCGGTCTCTTGTCGTTATGATGCGTTGAAACCAAACTTTGTTGAGCTTGTAGCCCTGCTGAAGGTATGAGGCGAGGAGAATGGCGACGGGTTCTGATGGCGGACGAAGCGTGAAAGTCTTGTCGATTGTCTCTCGCCAGAACTGCATTCTCATGGCACCAATTTGCGGCATCGACACGAGGTCTGGTATTCTGGCGAGTTCGATATTGAACGCACGGATGGCCAGGTATGCTGGAAGCATATGCGGACGGATGAAATGTGCCAAGGTATAGGATGGCGAGTCATATTTGCTAGGCATTCTGTTAGATGTGGTTCCACAGCAGAGCTCAATCCCAAACTCCGAGACCGTCAAGTAGCAGATTGGAAGCGAGCGTACCGAATGAGATTAGAGCAGTACGCTTGAGCTTTTTTGACATCTGGCGAGTCTCGTTCGAGAGACAATGCTGCTCTTGAAGTTGCCGAAAACGACCTCCTTGTCATAAGAAAGAAGCTTCGAGCTTGAGCAGGCGTTCTCAACATGACTCGTGGACCACATTGGCCTGGAATCCTTTCCAGATGTAGAAACATTTTGTGAGGGATTTGGGGGTGTTGCTAAGAATCAATCCGATAGACACCCATATTTGATTAGTGAGAAGCAAAATCAGATGGTCGCAATATTAAAGAAGCTGCTTTGTCTGATTCAATCAACGAGGTCTAACCAGACGATACTCTGAACGAGGGCGAAGGGCGGAGAGGCCGAACAAAACTTGAAGCCAATCACCAAAGAATCAATTAATTTCAAATGAGGTCACGTGCAATCGCGTCTTCTCTGGCCACCGCGTGAAGCGCGTCAGCCGCTTTCTCAATTTGAACCTTTCCGTGCAACCAGAGAAGACCAGAATCGGCCAGGATGGACATCGACTCGCGACCTAGGAAGAAGAGGCGCTTCTTCGTGGACGATCCTGAAGATGCGAATGAGCCTGAAGCAACAGTGTCCTCTGTCCACGCCTCCAGCAGGCCGACGTCTGCCACCTCTTCCACCGGCGCACAGCAACGCTCCAGCCAAACCGATCCGCTCGAAGCTCAGAACCTCCTCGACGATGCGAAAGCCCCGACCTTTGACACCGAAACATTCCGGGCGTTTATCGGAGAAGAAGTTAGTAAAGATGTCGTGGACCAGATCCAGGCTGCGGCCCGCGGAAATATCGAACGGGCTATCAACATGTTCTTCGATGGATCCTGGAAGAATACCACAGCCCCCGGGGTTGGCGCTCGGGCGCCGTTGCCTTCAAGAGGGGTAGACATGTGGCTCAGTACGTCTGGCAGAGACAGTTTGTCAGGCAACGTTCCGGCGACTCCCGTTGTGGATGATGGCAAGACAAAAAGAGCCCTGCTGGCCTTGACACCGCGAGAGCGATATGTGGGTTCCTTTGGTGTTGAAGCCTGGATGACAAAGAGTGGCACCAATTTGATCGCTCACGGCGAAACGGTGCGAATCGAACGATCTAAGATCGCCCCAAAGACGAAAATCGGAAGAGGTGGGAAAATGATCCCGGTCGTAGGCAGGAATCAAAAAACAGATGTGGTTACCAGGTTTACGAACTCGAGAGGTGAGGAATTGGGTCGCCTCCCGGAAGAAACGGCTACATGGGTCTCACCCCTCCTGGATCAGAAAGTATGCCGTTTCGAAGGCACCTGCGTCTACGCACCTGATCGCGTTCGAGTGAATGATACGGTATACTTGCAACTTCGTGCATACCTACTCAAAACAGCATTTGAAAGCAGTAGCTTTGTCAAACCCCAGGATGACAATCGAGCGACAGGATTCTTTGAAGAGAAAGAGAGCACCGAGGAGAAAGATCTGCGTCTCCGACAAGTTGGTCTGGTTAAACTATTTGATCAAGTCAACCTCAACCCAACATCCACCAATGAGACAACCATCAGGCACAAGAAGCAAGGGCTGCTGAGAGCGGCAGAGATGGCGGAGCAGTACGACAAAGACAAAGATTCCAAGGGTAAATCTGGCACGTCAACTCCCAGCTCGCAGGACGAAGAAGGGGAAGAGCTCGAGGAAGATCAGCTGGATGCACTGTACCAAAAAGCCCAGTCCTTTGATTTCAATACACCGGAAGCTGAGCCCGAGTCAACCTTTGCTCTGGAGCTGCGGAAGTATCAGAAGCAAGCCCTGCACTGGATGCTGGCAAAAGAGAGGGATGAAAAGTCATCCAAGCAACAATCTATGCATCCTCTCTGGGAAGAATATACATGGCCCATAAAAGATGCCGACGATGCTCCTCTGCCGATGGTTGAAGGCCAAGATAAGTTCTACGTCAACTTGTATTCTGGCGAAATCAGCCTTGACTTCCCCGTTCAAGAACAAAATTGTCTGGGTGGTATTTTGGCCGATGAGATGGGGCTTGGAAAGACCATCGAAATTTACAGCCTCATACACTCTAATCGCTCCCAGGTCGACATTGAAGCCGCTGATAAATCTGTCACGTCTGTCAATCACCTGCCTCGATTGCCTCAATCCTCATCTTCAGTTGAGCTTGCACCATGCACAACTTTGGTTGTGGCGCCGATGTCATTGCTTGCACAGTGGGAAAGTGAAGCGGTAAAATGTTCCAACCCTGGAACTTTGAAGACTTTGGTATATTATGGAAGCGAGAAATCAACAAACCTTCAAGTGCTCTGCTCTGCAGCTAATGCAGTCTCGGCCCCAAACGTCATCATCACAAGCTATGGTGTTGTGCTATCAGAGTTCGGGCAGGTGTCGGCGGCTGGAGGAGATCGCACAACTCACGGTGGCCTCTTCTCAGTTGATTTCCATCGAATAATTCTGGATGAAGCGCATACTATCAAGAACCGTCAAGCCAAAACTTCGAAAGCATGCTACGAGCTGAAAGCTAAACACCGATGGGTGCTAACCGGAACGCCGATTGTTAATCGTCTCGAAGATCTGTTCAGTCTGGTCCGGTTCCTGAAAGTGGAACCATGGAGCAATTTCTCGTTCTGGAAGACTTTCATCACGGTGCCTTTTGAGTCAAAGGATATTGCCAGGGCACTCAATGTGGTTCAAACCGTGTTGGAGCCATTGGTCCTCCGAAGGACAAAAGACATGAAAACTCCCGACGGGGAAGCACTCGTCCCACTGCCTCCCAAGAAAGTCCACATTGAAGAAGTTGAGCTTTCGAAAACGGAGCGAGAGGTGTATGAATTGATCTTCACTCGGGCAAAGCGTGCATTCAATGAATCGCTTCAAGCGGGTACCATTTTGAAGTCATACACCACCATATTTGCTCAAATCTTGCGACTACGACAGTCTTGCTGTCACCCTGTCTTGACTCGAAACAAGGATATCGTGGCAGACGAGGAAGATGCCGCCATCGCTGCCGCTGCAGATGCGAATGGGTTTGCTGACGACATGGACCTGCAGGACCTTATCAGTCGTTTCACCAAGGACACTGACCTGGCCGAGAAGGAACATCCTGCCGGCAAGGACCCCATCAACACATTCACAACCAACGCATTGCGACAAATCCAGGATGAGTCAGGAGGCGAGTGTCCTTTATGTTACGAAGAGCCCATGGCCACTCCTGCCGTTACGACGTGTTGGCATAGCGCTTGCAAAGCCTGCCTGGAGAAATTGATATCGCATTACGCCGACAAGGGCGAAATCCCTCGGTGCTTTTCCTGTCGAGAAACAATCAACTCTAGGGATGTCTTCGAGGTGGTCAAGCACAACAGCCCATCAGCATCGTTCGGATCCGAAGGTGACATGTATCTCGCAGACGATGCTGTTGCGAAGCCCTCCAAGATCTCACTCCGCCGGATTCATCCATATTCTCCTACGGCATCGACATCAGCAAAGATTGCAGCCTTGCTCAACCACCTCTCCGCATTACCAAGGGGAACCAAGTCCGTTGTGTTCTCGCAATTCACGTCCTTCCTGGACCTGATCGGCCCCCAACTCAGCAAGCACGGCTTCGAGTACCTCCGCTTCGACGGGACCATGTCGCAAAAAGTGCGGGCCCAAGTGATTCGGGCCTTCAGTGCCGAGAACGCCTCCGATCCCAAGGCTCCGCGCGTGCTGCTTCTGTCCCTGCGCGCGGGCGGTGTGGGGTTGAACCTCACCGCCGCAAACCGCTGCTACATGATGGACCCGTGGTGGAGTTTCGCCGTCGAAGCGCAGGCCATCGATCGCGTGCACCGCATGGGCCAGACGCAGAAAGTCGAGGTCGTTCGCTTCGTCACGAAGGATAGCATTGAGGGGAGGATGCTCAGGGTACAGGACAGGAAAATGGCTGTGGCGGGATCGTTGGGCGTTGGGCAATCCGGTGGTGGTGAGACGGATGAAGATCGGAAGAAGAAACGAATCGAGGAGTTAGAGATGTTGTTGGGTTAAGACCGTGAGACCTCGACAGGGAAACAATGATTTCTGTCTACAGTAGACCAGTTCCACCTACTGGCCTGCCACAACAAATAAACCACTAAGTCCTGGCCATACTCAAGAGAAGGCTGGTATCAAGATCGCTGCCAGACAGGCGTGTGCCCGCATGAAAACCAACGGTCGAGCATTTAAAGTCTCAGTCTAGCCAAAAGCAGATGGAACAATGCCCTCTTCAGGCTTAGCGCTGTCAGCGACCACACTATGACATCATGCTCATTCAACGTGCTCCAGTTTTCTTCATCAGCACAATCTCAGACAACTGTCCAAGTCTTTCCTCGGTCGGGCACATGTATCGCGCTGGCCAGAGACCTATCGCACATCGTGTTGTGGGGACAGAGTTATGTCAAGGTTTGGTAATCGCAGGGCTAATGCGGGCGCTGAGCGGGAGTTTGTCAGCGAAACGCAGGGACGGCGAAGGCTACGTGGGAAGTAAGCAAGTGGAGGAAGGGCTCGTCCCGGTACCAGGTTCACTTAAAACCAGTAGCACAGTAATTGGAGAGAGATATCGGAACGGAAGCGGAAGGCACCTCACAAAAGCATCCGTGCATTTGTGTGCCTCTGACTGACATGGGTGACCACTGGCTGACGGATTCGGTCAACGACGCGACGCGAGGCAGGCTCGGTTCTGTCGGAGGTAAGGGATATGACCGGCGGGCGTACACTGAATATAAGAAGAGACCAGTGTCGGGAGAAAGAGCGGAAACTGTAAAGTGCAGAATCAGACACCAAACCCAAACCAAGCCTTAGCTAATCAAGGAGACCTCGAACCATCCACAGACAATCAACTTGATAGCACTAGCATTAGAAACCACAGAACCATCACAGGTAACAATGGCTAGCACCAAACCACTTGTTCTTCTAACCGGACCAAATGGCTTCGTGGGTGCCCACGTCCTCAATCTGCTCCTACAATCCAACTACAGAGTACGAGGCACTGTGAGGTCCCTGTCAAAAGCGACATACCTTCAGAACAAACACTCCGAGGAATACGCCAACGGGCACCTTACTTTCGCAGAGGTGCCGGACATCCAAGCACCGGGCGCGCTGGACGAGGCGGCCCACGGGGTCGACTTCATCTGCCACGTGGCGTCGCCGTACTTCACATCGACGAGCGATCCCATCAAAGAGCTCGTCGAGCCGGCCGTCAACGGCACCCGGAACGTCGTCTCCAGCGCGCTCAAGGTCAAGGGCCTAAAAAGACTGACGGTCATGAGCAGTTTCGCCAGCGTGGTCGATCTCTCCAAGAACCCTCGCGGAGGATATACCTACACCGCTGAGGATTGGGACCCCGTGACGATGGAGGAGGCGGCCAAGGATGGGTACATGGGTTACCACGCGAGCAAGACGTTTGCAGAGCGCGCGGCTTGGGATCTGTGGAGAGAGGCCAAGGGAAGGGGAGAGATCGAGTGGGATCTCGTCACCTTCTGTCCGCCCATGGTGTACGGGCCGCCGATTCAAGAGATCCATATCGAAAAAGGCGTTGAGGGGCTCAATACAAGCATCGAGCGCTTAATCACAAGTGTACAGGGTCGGGACCCGGCTTTCCAGCCTCACGTCGCGACGCCCGGCTTGCCTGCTTGGGTCGACGTGAGGGACGTGGCATTGGCGCACGTGCGGAGTCTGACACTGGAGAAGGGCATCAGCGAGAGATTCCTGCTCTGTGGCGGAGTTGATTACTTTGAGGATGGCCTGGCTGGGCTGAGGGCCAAGGGAGAGAAAGGGCTCGGCGAAGAGGGTGCGCACTGCGTCCCTGGAAAGCACTTTGGAATCGACAGGAGTAAGGCTGAAGAGGTGCTCAAATTGGAGTTTACGCCCTTTCATCAAACGGTCGAAGATACCTGGGAGGCAGTCAAGCAGCTGGGCCTACTTTAAAGGTTGTCGACCGGATATACCCTGTCGAAGTGTATGGTCTGAGATGAGATAGACTTGGATATACAGGAGCATCGATCGAAAGCCGGAGAACGGCAAACGGACTGAGTCTCCCCTCCATCATTCACTTCCGCCTTCATCACCTGACTACTCATTCTGCCGGTCGCTCATCGACAGTGTTTATGTTTTTTGAAAGTAGATTTCATCCCAACAATCAGAGAAAGCCATCCGCTTCTTGGTCCTAGCAATAGGATTTCACAGTTAATGGGAGTTCTTCGATGATGATTGTCCGTAGTATAACCTGTAGAAGTTAAAACGTCTGAGAAAAACACCTCGCAAGAGGAGTTTCACTTCCCACCAGCCAGATTGAACCCCTGTTCAACCTGCCTCGTGGAAAAAGTTTTTACTTTTTCGTTTCTTCGGTCGGTCGGTTGGAGTTTTGGACAAGGTGGATAGAACGTTGTGTGTGTGGAAGTGGTCAGTGAAGTGAAGCCCTAAGCCAACGGCAATTTTACCCCCACTGCAAGGAGGTATTGCCAACAGAGACATCCAGTTCGACTGTGACGTCTCAATTAATACTCCATGGACAAGAGTCGGCGACATCAAGGTTTGCCTCTTGCATTCGAATACAACACGTGTGGATGGCCATAACCGTCGTCTCCAGTAAAATACAATCTGTTTAGGCGTTCGTCTGTTGTATACCACCACGGTCAATTGTCGTCCGTTGTAGACAAGCATTTCAAATGTTCACATTGTCGGCTTCGCCAACTCGGCTCCTCTTTCTCTGACGGTCTCCCGTCGCGAATACCAGTTCCAGAAAACCTCCCACGTGGCAACCGTGGCCATCAAAGGTGGACAACCCAGAAGCAACCAGCTCCACCACGTTGGACTTCTCGACCGAAGTTGTCGGATAACATCTGCGAGTTGAAGATCTAACTCCTCCTTAGTGCCATCGTTTGAGAGGACAAAGCCTTTACCCGCGTCTTTCTTCCCCTTGTTTCTTAACTCACACCTCGCGGCTTTCTCCCGGATGTCAACTTGGCTCTTCACCCGGTTCTCGGCATCTTCGGCCGAAAGATGCTCATCGCGATCTCGCAGGCGCTGCATTTGAATTTTGGGGTCTGAAACAGCAACCACGATGATCGAGCCACAGAAGATGTCCAACCCGGACTCAAACAGAAGAGGGATATCAAGCACAACTGCCCAATGACCAAGAAGGTAGTAGTATAGCATGGCCCGGACCATGTAGAACCGCACGGCAGGGTGTACAATAGCGTTCAACTTCTTTCTATCGCTCACCCTCTCTTCGCTATTTCCGAATACTCTTCTGCCCAATGCCGGCCGGTTCAAGGGTCTTCCTCTTCCGTCCGGTCCATTCTCATTGCCTCCACATTGAGGGTCTGACGCAGGGAGGAGAAGATCCGGAGTGGTGGGACCAAAGGTCGACACTATGCGACGATATCCCCATGTTCCTGGCTCGACGGCTTTCCGTGCCAGAAGATCGGCGTCAATCAACGGCAGAGAATGAGGTGGGGAGGAGAGGGTTTTTGAGCAGGTCGATTTGCCGGTTGCAATCGAGCCCGTGAGTCCGATGACACGCATGGTGAAGATGTGACGGATGTCGACTGAAGGTGTCCAATACCTGCGGTGGTATGTCGTGGGAAAAGAAAGAGACCTGTGCTGAAGAAGAGCCGGTGCTTTTCTCCTTCCCCACTGCAGGCAACCGCGGCCGAGGTACATTTGGCAATGACGTGCGCAGAGCTCGGAGTTCGGAATAATGTTGCTCCGGATTCCCCGCAAGGCTGTCATTCCTCCTGTGAATGACTCACACTTTTTGTTGTTGCACGATCCATAATTCAACGCGATCGAGACTGAACACAAAACACGAACTGCAACGGTGCTGTTGATGACGGATTATGAGCAATCGATGAAGACTGCCTCCCCGTTACGCCACTTACACTTAACACCACTCCAACGCATTATCACCCGACTCCAAGCCAGATCATACAACAGAATCCCCAATCACCATGGCTTGAGCTTCACCACGACCGCCACCCACAAATCATGAGCTTACGGGCGATCGGGTCAACTACAAAGCATCTACGACGTTTCTCCAAGATCTCCAAATCAGGGACGCATTCCGAGATGGCCTCCGCATTGCTCACGCTGACGCCAGCCGAGAAGCTTTTCCGGCAATGTCTATTGGACTGCCGCAAGGAAATGCAGTCCGTTCCAGGGATGGGAGAATTGGTATTACGGTTCACCGGAGGCTGGGTCCGAGACAAGTTGCTGGGCGTCCCGAGTCACGACATTGATGTGGCTCTCAGCACCATGACAGGGTGTCAATTTGGCCAGGCGATGCAATCATTCATGAAGGAGCATGGTGCAAAGTACGAGCAGGATGCAAAACGACAGGGCATCAATCCACAGGTTAAGGATATTCACAAGATTGCCGCCAACCCGGAAAAGTCAAAGCATCTGGAAACCATCACAACGCGCATGTTTGGCCTCGACGCCGACTTCGTCAATCTCAGAAAGGAGGTCTACGACGAGGATAGCCGTAATCCACAAATGGAATTTGGTACTGCCGAAGAAGACGCAACGCGTCGCGATGCCACCGTCAACGCCCTTTTCTACAACCTCGACACGCAGGCCGTCGAGGACTTCACGGGGATGGGGTTGCAAGACATGGATAAGAAAATCATCCGAACTCCACTTGCACCCTACCAGACGTTCAAGGACGATCCCCTGCGAGTCCTGCGCCTGATTAGGTTTGCCTGCCGCCTCGGGTACGAGATCGAAAATGCTTCTGCGTACGCAATGAAAGATAAGACCATTCACGAGGCCCTCCGACTAAAAATCAGCCGAGAACGTGTCGGTGTTGAAATTGGCAAGATCATGACCGGGCCCGACCCCTACACCGGACTGAAATACATCAACGAATTTGACCTTTACCGCACCGTCTTCGCCGACCCTGCCGATGACTACTGTCCTAGCGCCGATAAAGCCGTACTGGCATATGACGGTCTCAGACGCATACTGGAAGTGCGATCGGCCATTTGCCTGAGTCTGAAGCCTAAACAGGACCAAGAAATGAGCTGGTTTCTCGCCACGTACGTCCCCTGGTCTGGTTCATCCGCGAAGGCGTGGACCGCGGCGTGGGAAGGCATCAAGGCCAGGAATACAATGACGAAGACCCTGAGGGACGCCATTGATTTCCGACCGGGCCTAATTCGAACAATGCAGTTAGTGCAAGACGAGAAAGCCACTCGAGCGGATGTAGGCATGTTCCTCCGCCAATGCAAGGAGGGCTGGAGATGGCATGTACTCTATTCACTACTCTGTGATATCGCCGAAGGGGCCTTCACCGAGGTCGCCGACAGGTACCAAACCTTCGTCAGCTTCATCCATAGGCAGCGACTGGAGGATGCGCACGCCATTGCGCCGGTCCTCAATGGACATGAGATCAAGAAGGCATTGGGTGATCCAAAGGCAGGTCCTTGGTTGAAGAAAGCGATCGATATGCTCGCCGAATGGCAATTCAACCAACCTGAAGCTACGAAGGAGCAAGCAAGTCAGATGCTTGCTAGCAAGAAGTCTGAATTCCATCTCGGTTGAAGTCTATATTTTCGAGGATGTGCGCTGTGCAGCCCTCAGCTGGACATCTCGCGCCTCTTGGCGGACGGCAAGATCAAGCATGATCTCTTCACTCCCGCCACCGACAACATGAACACGCACATCTCGACTGATTTGTTCGATCCGAGCGCCTCGTCCTGTCTTGGTATATCCTGCTCCGCCCATGATCTGTTGGGCTTCACGACAGACACGCTCGAGACATCGGGTGCTCATGACCTTCAACAATGCCGTCATTCCTCCCACATTCACCTCTTTGCCAGTGACCCGGGACGTTTCGATGATGAAGCAAAGTTGTTCGAGGAAGGCGTGAGCAGGCTCGATCAAAAGGCCGAAGGACGCGATCTTGGTCTTGATCGCTGGGTGCTCGATCAATGGTTTTCCAAATGTCTCCCGATCACAAGCATAAGTGTAAGCATCATAAGCACACACTCGAGCAAGACGAAGGGCAGCCGTAGCCAAGGTCAGACGTTCAGGATTGAAGTTGGCCATGATAAGTTGGAATCCATGGTTTTCCCTCCCGATTAGGTTTTCGACAGGTACATCGACATCGTCGAAATCGATAAAGGTTGAGCCTGAAAGGTTAGCAGGAAGACCAAACATATGATCATCAGCGGCTTACCACTCGCGTGAACCCCTTGGTTCTCCATCCTTCGGGTCGTGACGCCCTTTGCCTTTAGCGGTATTACCAACAAGCTAATACCGCCACGTCCCGGGCCTCCAGTTCTCACGGCGGTGGTGCAGAAGTCACACCAGATTCCATTGGTGATCCATTTCTTCGATCCGTTCACACGGTAGAATTTATCACCCACTCGCTCGGCAGTGGTCTTGATGTTGGCCACATCACTCCCGCCGTCAGGCTCCGTGATACCCAGGCAAAACCTCAACTCTCCTCTTGCAACCTTGGGTAGCCATCTCTGCCGTTGCTCTTTTGTGCCAAATCTGCTGATGGGAGGGCACCCGATGCCGTTGCCACCGCTTAGGCCCCAGATGGGGCCGCACCAGCCCAGACGGTTGAACTCGTCGCCAACAATCACGCCGCACCATGTGTCCCACTCTTCAAAGGGTATACCAGCAGGCTGCTGAACCCCTCCAGCATCCGCTGGGTCGAGAACAGGGTGAACAATGGAGAACCCCAATTGACAGTACCGCTGGCGTACGCTCTCCGGAACTTGGCCTTTGATTTCCCACTCCTGTGCGTAAGGGGCAATCTCCGTGTCTACATAGTTGCGCACGAAGGCCCTAAGGCGATGATGCTTCTCGGTGTAGTATGGGTTGACGGGGAGGTCAAGTTGAGGGAGGAGAGGTTCCGCGAAGGGAGTGGGTTTATTGGAGGTCATCGTCGCAGGAGGTCCGTACGGGCACGAGCTAGGTCTAGGAGGAAGGAGGAAGTCACCAGCTCCCAGGATATATACCTACATGGTTAAAGCCTGACAGCAATCTTCGTCGCTGGGGGGTGCGCGCGGGGAATTAACCGATCTGACTCGTTCATGCGCGTTGCAAGTGTCCTTGAGTCGTCGAGCCTCGGTCGAACGAAGACTCGCGTCGGGCTTGGCATAGATGATATCTAACTCGATTAAGAACTGATGTCATTACTGCTGTTTGTCCATCAGTTGTTGATCAAATCTACGATGCACGACAGTATTGTTCCCATAGTGCAAAAATTCCGTGGACACTCTCGATTCTAGAGAGGGCAGCCAAAAGAAATGTCGCAGCGCCACTCACGGAAGCAGGCTGCCGATGTCACGTGAACGAGGATCACAAGTTGCCCGCTCATCACACCAACCAACGGCTTGAGTCAGATTGGGCTTGACCGCGTCCAGCCAACCTTGAATATGTCCGTGGTGTGAAGGGCACTGCATCAAGGAATCCGCCCCAGCATGGAGTCGTTCAGGGAGTTTACTGCCAACCCCGCAGGGGCGAACAGTGCGGAAGCTCCAGCAGGGCAACAAGAACACTTAGGTCAGGAAGGAGTGGAAAATGGATCAACCTCACAGAAGGACGATTTGAACAATGGCCCCACGAAACCACTCGAGATCGATGCTACAGAGTCGGAGAATGGCGAGAAAGAGGTCCCCCAGGTGTATCCCCTGCTGAACAATCCACCCGAGTCACCGACTTTGACGGCAGGCCACCGGGAATCAGAGGACGACGAAGAGGAGTTAGATCTGTCAAAGTCTTTCCGTCGGAATTCAAGTCCATCGCCTGCAGCATTACAACGCAACAGGGGGGCATTGGTGAGCAAGGTGGGAGAAGAAGGTGTCGTCAAAATGCACAAGTTCACGCTGCACGAAACCGCAAACTACTACTATGTCGTAGGCTCCGACCTACTGGACTGCGCTTTCCGCATCTTGAAGATCGATCGGACCTCGGAACCCGGAGAACTGAATATCACCGAAGATGACATTGTGTACACCAAGAAAGAAACGCAGCAAATTCTCAATGCGATTGACGAGGGGAACCGAGCTACGGGTGGTTTGAAATTGAAAACCAGCTTTTGGGGCCTGCTTGGCTTCATCCGCTTCACAGCTCAGTACTACATGATCTACGTGACCAAGAGGAGCCAGGTTGCAATGATCGGAGGCCATTACATCTACCAAATCGACAAGACCGAACTGATGCCGCTCGTGACAGCTGCGTCCACTCGTACAAAGACCGACCGGCACCTCGAAGAGGCTCGGTTCATCAGCATCCTCAACAACTTGGACCTCAATAGGTCTTTCTACTTCAGCTACTCGTATGATGTTACTCGGACTCTACAGCACAACATCATGCGTGAACGTCAAGCATTGCAGGAAGGGCTTGCCGCGCCACTCAAATGTGACCACAACGACATGTTTGTCTGGAACCATCACCTTCTCGGGCCGGCCAAAGAAGTTCTGCGAAACCCCTTTGATTGGTGTCTTTCGATAGTCCATGGCTATGTCGACCAGAGTGCAGTGTCTGTCTATTGGGGACGGGTGGTCTATGTAACAATCATTGCTCGCCGGTCGCGTTTCTTCGCTGGCGCTAGATATCTGAAGCGTGGGGCAAATGATCTTGGATATGTTGCAAACGATGTCGAAACAGAACAGATCGTCTCGGAGATGCTGACAACTTCATTCCATTCACCTGGACCGACCCTATTCGCCAACAACAAATACACCTCGTACGTCCAGCACCGAGGCAGTATTCCACTCCACTGGACACAGGAAAGCACGGGCGTCTCCCCCAAACCCGACATTCATCTTAACGTGGTGGACCCCTTCTACAGTGCCGCTGCTCTCCACTTTGACAATCTCTTCAAACGATATGGCACTCCTATCTACGTTCTCAATCTGGTCAAGGCAAGAGAACGAATTCCGAGAGAATCAAAACTACTGAAGGAGTACACCGTCGCGGTTAATTACCTCAACCAGTTCCTCCCCAAAGACAAGCAGATACTCTACCACGCCTGGGACATGAGTCGCGCATCGAAGAGCCGAGACCAAGATGTCATCGGAAGTCTCGAAGCCATCGCCGAAGATATTCTCCCCAAGACCCTCTTTTTCCAAAACGGCAACGACGAAGAGACCGGTCTGAAGCTGCAGAGTGGAGTGGCGAGAACCAACTGTATCGACTGTTTGGACCGCACCAACGCGGCACAATTCGTCATCGCAAAGAAAGCATTCGGCTATCAGCTACAAGCCCTCGGCGTGATTGAACACCCGTCTGTCGAATACGACTCGGACGCAGTAAACCTGTTCACGCACATGTGGCACGACCACGGCGACACCATTGCCGTCCAATACGGCGGGTCACACCTGGTCAACACAATGGCCACATACCGCAAAATCAACCAGTGGACCAGCCACTCGCGAGACATGGTGGAGAGTTTCAAACGGTATTACAACAACTCCTTCATGGACGCTCAGCGACAGGAGGCATACAATCTATTCCTGGGCAACTACGTCTTTACCCAAGGTCAACCCATGCTCTGGGATCTGACAACAGATTACTATCTGCACCACTCGGACCCGCGGTCAATGTTTGGGAGGCATCGACCCAGTTACCGGCAATGGTACACTTCGGAGTATCTCGAGTCGCCACAGATGCCCCCGTCGATCTGGCCATGGGAATTACGCGACCGACCTTTAGGGTACTTTGACGATTTCTGGGTTGAGTACTACCGGCCGCTCGCCATCTCCTCATTCAGGAAACTCTTCTCCTTCAAGATGCACTCGAACCTACGGTACATTCCCATCAGCTCGACGTCGGGCGGAAAATACGACCTTTCCCCATTCAAGGTGCGCACGGCAAACGAGAGCGACGGCGAGACCGGGGGTCACGAAAAGGGCCACAGCGGGGGACGGAAGGGAGTCAAGATCATTGCGCCCTCTGACGACTCGGCCTCGATCCGCACTGAAAATGCATCTTCCATCGATGCCGTGCTTTCATTCAAGCCGCTTTCCGCCTCCGAACCGCAACCCAAGCCGGCCACCCTGGGTCCGTGGCTCGACGCACAGCAGCAGTTACACAGCACGCTCATCCAACAACGAAGACAGTACACGGGTATCATCAAAGAACCCTCGTTCGAAGTCCAATCGGCTTTAGGGCCTAGGGTTCCCAAGCTGCCCACAAACGCGCCAGGCGGCGGCATCGGCGGCGCTGGTGGGGACCTATCCTTGGCCAACAGCTCGCCGCCCACCAAAGCTGAACTCGCCCTACAAGCCTTCACATCGCTGATATCCAAATCGCTCGACCCACAGGTCCGCCAGGCCAATGAATACCAACGGTACGTAGCGCACCCTTCCAACATTCCGCTCGTCGTTTCGAGCGCCATCGACTACTCGTCTGCGCCGTTGGAATTTTTGGAGTACCTGTCCAAAACCACCTCGGACCCGGCCGAGCACACGGTGCTGCAGCACTACGACGATGAGCGTGGCGCCGTCAGTCTGACCGTGGATGAGCGCGCCGAGGCCAGTTGGGAGGAGTACAGCGAGTATATCGCCAGTGGCGACGTCGAGGATCCGCTGACGGTTGACGACGAGGATACGGGAAAGAAGAGGTACAAGGCTTATCGAAAGTGGTTGCGCGGGAAGAGTCTGTTCAAACAGAGACCTGTTGTGGGGGATGAGATGGAGGGAGGTGTCGGTGGTGGCGGCGGAGAGGTGAATGGGATGAGGGTCGTTAGTTGACTTTGAGGGTGAAATTGACGATTGATATGAAATATTTGGACCGACTGGGATAGATGTCGGCTGTTTTTGATGAACTCCTTCTTTTCACGCTCACTTACGGTGACGCTCTCGCTTATCATTGTCGGTTTGGTATTCGTCCATCCGGGCGCGGAGAGGTCAAGATCATGGCAGCAGGGGATTCGGGCGGGACCACCCCCCTCGAGTCCGAGTGCCGAGTCTTCCTCATAGTAGTAGTAGTAGTACTTTGATAGATTCGACGATTTTCCTATCCCTCAAACAGCCCCTTCAGGTCCTCTTCCTCCCGTACCAACCTCCCTTTCATCTCTCTCCACTCCTCCTCTCCCACGACCTGGCCCAGCAACCGTACCACAGCCCTCAACCGATCTACGACAAGTTCAATATCTCCCCTACCACCAGAAGCAGTAGCATCACCACCACCACTAGTACCAGCACCCCCGCCTCGTCTACTCTCGTCCAGTTCATCAAGACAGCCGGCAAAACAGCCGACACATCCCCTCAGAATCTCCATAGCCCACCTCTCCCGAACCCTATGACGACAAATCCCAATCACGACCTCAAAGACATCCAGGGCCACAAAGACCAACTCGGTGGCGCCAGTGGCCAGGATGAAGGGATCCATCAAGCCGGCACGCAGCATGGGCAGGAGGTGCTGGAGGTGTCGGACGCTGTCAAGGCCCATACGCTCGAGGAGGGGCGGGAGTTGGGACAGGAGGAAAGTCGTCAGAGGCACGGAGATGGTGGTCGAGAAGAGGCCGTCATCTTGCGAGGAGGACGAGAGGTGCGCGAGAGAGGCGAGGATGCCATGTCGGAGGAGGAGCGTGAGTTGGGATTGTCGGGCTTTGTGTTCTTTCTCCAGCTCCGCCACCGAGAGGCCGCCGGTGCTGATTTGGGGATCGCGAACTCCGGCCTCATCATCATCGTCATCATCATCATCATCATCATTGTCGCTGTCGTGGCAAACATCTTCGTCCCGCTCAACACCTGCAGCCACGGCGCCAAACCTCGCGTCCACAACAGCCATAAAAGCTGGATACACCTCCCTCAGCATCACCAGGCTCTCGTCTTCGGGTGTCAGGGTAGGCAAGAGCGTGAAATTCGCCCGTAGCGCGTCCACAAACACCTCAGCCAGTCCCGTGCGTTTGAGCATGTCGCTCCGCACCGACACCAGCACCTCACACAACAGTCGTAGCGAACGGCAGCCCGCAGCTTTGTAACCGCTATCGGAATCGTCTATCATGTTGAGAATCGGTGGGATTAGGAGGTGGAAGTGTGCTTCGATGGCTGTTTTGCGTGCCGAGGTCGGCACCGTCGTCGTCGTCGTCGTCGTCGTCGGAAGATGAAAGTACGATTGCAGGATGTGTTCGAGGAGAGGTGCCGTGAAAGCCGTGGCTTTCCATGGTTTTTGGGAGTGGTCGTTGTCGTCGAGGACGCTGAACGACGAGAAGCGAGATGTCAGGGACGGTGGCGGGGGAGCGAGTTGGTTTCGCCGTCCTGTCGAGGTTAGGGAGGCGTGTTTTTGGTGTTGGAACAGTGGTTTGATGATCTGCGTGAGGAGCTCGAGGATCAGAGTGGCGAGTTTGTCTGGTGGTGAAGAGGACGTCGAGGAGGATGAGCTGCTGCTGCCGCTGGCGCTGGTGGAGGCGGAGGTGGTTGGCGGAGTCGAGAAGATGAGGGCGCACGCTTGTTCCCGGAGTTGGCGTATCTGAGCCGGTTCTCTGGGGGGAGGAGTCGTGAGGATGGATTGGATCCCTTCATTGTCCATCGTTAATCGGTCGTATCTGGGATCGGTGATCTGGGCTCTTGGAACGGTGGAGGATTGTAGACCAGAGGAACTAGGTTCAAATCTTCGGGGTTATTTATTTCTCTTGTGGTCCAACGACTGAGGTCTGCCTAGCTTAGGCTGTCCTGACTCATTCTTCAGGTTGAATATACCGTCTGCATTAAAGCGGCTTATTAATATTAACGGCTGAGTAGATGGAAGTTGTGGCTGGGTATCATTAAAGAATTGGGTGAAAGGTCTCGTGGCCAAGACCTGCCAATCAGAAGCTCGTACCCACCAACTTGTATGACTAAAAATAATAAGCAATTAATATGGTGCATAAGCCTGCGAATGCGGTAGCCGTAGTATGAATTGGTGGGCCAGGCGGGCGGACTTGTATAATTTCTACGACAGCCATGGGGAGAGGCGTTACTCAAATGTTCAGGACAAAGGAGGATGAAATACGAAGTAAAGAGTTAGTGAGAGTCGTAAATCCAAAATAACATTGGAATATATCATGACATGGGTAAAAGTAGATGCGCCCAAACTGTCTGAGTCATGAGACATAGTCATTCAGCAAAGCCCAACTGCTTGGCCTTCCCATGCCACCTCTCCTTCTCAGCCTCACAAGCTGCCAACTTCTGTTCCAGCTCTCTGATGCGATCAAGTTTGTTTTGTCGATGGCGACGCGAATTCATCACGTTCCGAATCCGTTGTGCACCTTTCTTGTCCGCCATGTCGACGAAATGGATCTCCGGACCGTACCTGCAGGGATTGGCACCAGGATGACTGCCTGGAGTTTTCGGGGTGGTGGGAAGGATTGAGGGTGGTGCAAGAGAGTGGGGGGAATTTAAGTTGGGCTTGGGACGCCGGTGTGGAGGGCGTGACCGGCTGCTTTCTCCGTCGGTAGTAGGAGACGCCACTGAGACGACAATCTCAGGTGACAGAGTTGTGAGGCTCGAGGTTACCCTTTTTGCCTTCTGACTCTGGCCTAAGGAAGGTGGCTGTGACGCCGAAGCTGGTCCGAACATCGTCATCGACGCAGCGGGCGCCACGCCGAATGGCGAGGAGGAGCATGGGAGGTCTCCGGGAAACGAAACGGCGAAGGGATTGGCGAGAAAGGAGGCCGGAAAGCCGGGAGCGGCCTCGCATTCGAATTGTGCCTCTGCCTGAGACTCTGGCCCCGTTTCCAAGGCCCAGCAGTCCGTTCCCAGAGACTGGTGTATAGTACTATCATCTTGAGATAGATCTTCAACGTAGTCGAGATCTAGGTCGAGACATTCGAAGAGCTCCGAATTGGCAAAGGTGCTGGAAGACAGGTAATTACCGGAAGTCGCAGCACCATGGCCATGATAGTAGGATGGAGATTGAAAATATCGCTGGTCAATGCTCGCACTACGACTGCTGGCGGCAGTAGGAGTAGTGGCATTGGCCAGAGGAGAGAACCAAGGACATTCGTAGTAAGTTAGCGGCAGACCCTGACTCGGCCATCCTTGACGCAAGTTAAGGTGGGAAGAATCGGAGGAGTCTGCGTGTTGGATGGACGACTGTGTTGACGACCATTTTGAACTATCCAAGGTTCGGCCGGACCAAGAGCGGGGGAAATTCGAGAGATGCCTTGCTTGCTGTGTGCCTGGTGCAAGGCGGATAGGTGGGAAAGATAGAAGAGAGGAAGGAAGAGAGACGAAGTGGAAGGTGGGATCAAGTGGGATAAAGGCCAAGAAAGATCCTTCGTCCGGGGCGGAATGCGCTAGTCCATATTGGGTAACTGGGACGGAGGACGGTCCGGACGGGCGATCGCTATTGCGTCATGGGCGGAGCGAGCCACAGGAAGTGACTCCCATCCTCGCAACCAGCCCCCTTTTGGGCCAAGACATGCTCACCACTTCTCTGGCTATCATCATATGTTAGATGTCCCTCGCCGCGAAGCGGGTAGCCAACTGTGAAGCGGGCAGCGCTTAATACCCGTGGAAATGGAGGGATCATACCCTGTACCTGACATCCTGGAAGATCGGATTGAATGGTGCACGGGAACCAGTGCGAGGCAAATCCTGTGGGATCGTCAAAGATAGTACTCACACCGTTGATTAAGAAGAAGAATATACGCTGCTTGAATTGTGCTGGGTATTGTGCACGGCCATAGTCGTGTTAGCCCTATTAGGTACAGTATGGTACAAAGAATTCTAAGTAGTATAAATTCCCACCCTCGGTATCCGTGGTGCCTTTTCCCAACCGTCGCTATGCTAATGAAGTAATGAACGGACGACTCATCACGAGTCAAGATATGCAAAAGCCCCTAATCCAATGCTAGGTCAGGCGGGTCTAGATCATGAGCCACAGGTCATGTCAATCAGAGGGTTGTAGTTGGAGTCGACAACGGCGAAGCTGGGCGAGGCTGTGAAGTCATCGAGGTCGTAGAAAAAATAGTTCAGGCTGTCGAAACTCGAGCACGAGACTTGCCACCAGAAGGTTTGCAGGCTGTCGACCGAGGGGACTGCATCTCCAAGGGACTCACCGGAGATGGGTTGTCCTGTTTCCGTGGTCCAGACATCCTTGCCCTGGGCGACGGCCCGCACTTGGTTGACTGCGGACCAGTATGCGTCACTGGCGGCACCGTTATCAATACCGATACCCTGCCAGTATGGGTAGGCATCGTTGCCTAGCCAATCCACGGCTTCGATGACTGCAGTATTGGCACTGTCCACCCACGCAGTCCAGGTATCGACGTGACCGACTGTTTTATCGCTTGCGCCAAGTCCCCACAGCATGCCACGCACGTCGTTGATTTGCGAAGCCAAGGTGTTCGCATCTGTGTCTCCGCGGTAGAGATCCTCTGAGCCAACTGAGACGGCGAGTATCCAGCCGGATCCGTACTGTTGGATGGCTTCCAATAACGCTTGCTTTTCTGCCTCATAGTGGGTGGCGTCTTCGGTCCAGATCCCGACTAGCAACTGCGTCCCAGTACTGATGGCGGCGGGAACCGCATTTGCAAGAGTGTTACAATCACTCGAGGCGTATAGTCGAGCGTTCTTGAAGTTTCCTGGGAAGCCGGCGATGGTGTTGAAGGCAAATTCCCAATCTGACTGGGTTCGACAAGCACCGGATGCGAGGTTGGCGCCGATATTGAAGCCTTTAAAGTATGCGTTTGCTCCAGAGATGATGGCGGCCGAAATGGCCACAAGGGAAGTGGTCTTCATTGTAGGATTGGTGTGATTCAAGATTAGATAGGTTCGATATTGTTTGAAAGGGTTATTTATCAGAGGATTTGCAGGAAGAAGAGAACGACAGCGGCAGGTCTTTTGGTCAGATTAAACGAATGGCTGGTGTATTAACAAAGATTTTGAATTAATGAGTGTCACAAAGTAAGCAATGAAGGAAAGCGAGAGTGGAAGAGTCAATAAAAGTGAGAAAACTTGAAGACGAGGGCAAGGCGAACAGGCAAGACAAGGCACGGTTAAGCAGGGCTGGACCTTGCGTTGTTTCTTGCTCCTTACCTATCACGGTCCACTGATCAGCATCATCACATGCATGATCCCTGACTTCCGATATTACCGATGGACGCTGACCGGGAAGTGGTCGGATTGTGGAGAGCCGGACAAAGAATGGGACTTTGGAAAGAAAGGGGTGCTGTGAGCCAGTAGGGATGAAGCCAGGTTATATGAGACGGTTGTTTGCTATTGATCAGTGGCAGCCTTCAGGAGTGGAGGTCTAATCTTGGAGTACGGAGTAGCGTTATTCCGATTAGAGAGAGCATGTAAGAGAGGCAAGTCACGTGGTAACGATAGGCCTAAACTTACATAATCATAAATCACACCTCGTTGGGGAAAGCACGGGCGCCAAAGCGCAACGGAATAGGCACCTCTCTCATTCATCGATGATACCAAGGTGCCTTCTCCCACGTCATGCATGCAACACCGCGAGGACTCCCGAACTGTATCCCGCCCACCATGTTTCCAGCTTGACTCTAGTCAGTAGGGTTGCTTCCAGTGACGCCAGGCCTCGACCCTCTAAATGAACGGCCCACTTCGAAGCAAGCAGGGCTGCTGGACTTGCCGCTTACGCAAGAAGAAATGCGACGAACGGCGTCCTCATTGCTCGACATGTGAATCGTTATCCATCACATGCTATGGTTTCGGACTGAAGCCTGACTGGATGGATAACGGTGAGAAGGAACGAGCGGTCGCCAACAGCCTCAAAGAAATCGTGAAGCACACCTCCAGGCGTAAAGCGACGAGCCAATCCGCAAAGCGACGCGATTTAATCACCAGGATAGCTCCTAATTCCTTCAACACTGCCGTGGGAAATACGACTGCCGGTTCTGAGTCAAACAGCCAGCATGGCGCTACCCTCCCAGCTATCCATTCGTCGGATCGTGGGTCAACGAAAGACGATAGTGTTAACATGATGCAAGACCCATTGGATGTAAGTACACGTTTAGTTTATTAATTCTGTGGCAAGCTCTAGCAAGTCTGATTTCAATAAGGAATCCCCCAATCCCAAGAACGGAGAACAACCTATGACAGGATCCATATTCTCGCTCTCAGCAGAAGACTCCGTCTCTTTGATGCATTTTCTAGACAACGTATTCCCGCTTCAGTATCCTATGTACAAACCAAAAATACTAGAGGGGGGCCGAGGCTGGCTCCTAGCCCTTCTGCTGAAAACGAAACCTCTCTATCATGCAGCCCTGGCTCTCAGTGCCTACCACCGCCGGACAATCCAAGTCGCAAACGTGGGCCATCATTCATGCAAGGTTGCTGCTCTGATCCAACAAGAGAAGAATCTCGAAATCTGCATAGCTTCAGTCCATCAGTTTGTTCAGAACGCCAGTCCAAATAATGGTTCTGGAATCGTGACTTCTGTCGTTCAATTGGTGTTTTTCGAGGTATTCTTCTATTCAATAATCTAATCGTACCACACTGACAGCCCATCAAGCTTTTCACCGGCTGTGGCAATGCATGGCAAGCTCATCTTCTTGCAGCCATCAATATATTCCAGCAAGGATATACACAAAACCTGTCACACTTTGGTTTGACTGAAAAGTCAAGGAAAGTTCTGTGCGGCGACATTCCCCTCCCGGAATATGATCCTCTGGTCGCAGAAGAGGTTGTCAACTTTCAGTTTGTGAGCGGCACATTGGTATGGCTCGATATCATCTCTTCTGTCACCTCTGGAAAGGCACCACATTTACTGCCTTATCATCTCTGTGTCATCGCTCCCAATGCCAAGACCAGGCTTGAAGATATCATGGGCTGCCAAAACGCAATAATGGTTCAGATTGGCCGCATTGCTGCACTGCATGAACGCAAGATCCAAGCGCTGCGGCAATACTTGGATTGTCAGGAATTTGGGCGGGATGTAGGTGACATCAGTCAGGAGATCCAGTACGTGCTTGCCCAGGGCTCCTTGGAAGGTTTCAACATTACCGAATGCGATTCTCCTTCAATGTTCAACGCCATTCCAGATCCGACTGCGCTCGTCACATACATCTTTGCTTGTATGGCAACTATCTACCTCCACTTGGTCATTTATGGTTTTCAACAGCTGGAACTATTAAGCACAACCATTTCTGAAGCCCAGAGAATGCTTCAAACTCGGATTCCAAGAGACCTTCTTCCAGGCTTGATTGCTCCCCTGTATATAATAGGGTCTGTCGCAAGAAAGGGAGACGAACAACTCTTCCGGGACATCTTATCCTCTCCGCTATTGCTGGATCCGTTCCTCAAACATCGTAGAAAGATTTTGCCATGTCTCGAAGAGATTTGGAGCAGAAGGCAGCTCACCCCTAACCTTTTGTGGGAAGACAGTCTTGCACTTACCTCTGATATCCTGCTTATTTGAGCTCCGGGAACTCGAGATTTGCTAACTTGGAGATATCCCGGCCTCTCAGCAGGCTTTTGGCCACTTTGACTGTCAAGGGGGTATTCTTAGAATGAGGAACAATACGACCTTCTTTAGTCATAGAGCTTCAATTAGACCTCGTTGCGATTCCTCGTAACGTTCTCTTGCAATCACATGTTATCAGTTTTCCTCGCTGCGGATCTCTCTGTGGTTGGCTCAAGCTGCGCGTCAAGCAATGTCTTGCATTCTTTCCATTTCTCAGCACCACATCCTATCGGCCGATTGATGGACTCTCGACAGGACAAGTGGCTGAGGTCCGAGCAGCGAGGCTCTGAGAATAGCGCTCGGACTAACGCAGGAGCGCAGCTCCATTTCTAAAGCACTGCGGTCCGTCTTCTGGTTGGTCACTGGCAGCGGGAGGCCTTTTTTAGTATAACGGATGTTTACTTGCAGTCTGCGGAATGCTTTGTGATTGGATACAGCTGCGCTTAACGTCCTCGTTGGCTCTTATTTCCCCTGGATATTTCTATGCGATTTCAAAGCTCGACCACTACAAAGTAGTCACAGAGGAATGGTCGCACTTTTCGGGGCTCTCCGGATGTATGGCCTGGTAAACATGGAAATTGCCTCACCGGAAAAGCAACTGCAAACCCCTAGTTACAAATCAAGGCAGGAACTTACCATCTTTTCAGAGTATTTAGAACATTAGTGGCGTCGCCCCTGCTTCGCAATCTCCATCTGTTGTATATCTATGATTCACTGGCTGTCGCTTTTTGCCTTCTTGACAATGCCTGGCGTCGTTATCTTCTTTGCCCGGTTTTTCCATTTCCTTACTGCGTACTACTTCCAAGAGACACCACCTGATCCAAGTCTGAAATCCATCGCCATGAAAAACATCGTCATTTTGGGAGCCTCCTACGGAGGGGTGAGCACAGCACATCGCATTCTCAAGCAAGCTTCGAAAACTGCGCCCTTCAAGGTCACTATTGTTTCGCCAAATACCGATATTTACTGGAACTTAGCCTCTCCTCGTGCTGCGTCTGGAATCTACGGAGACGAGAAGGTTTTCCAACCGATCGCTCCTGGCTTTAAGCAATACGGCGACAAATTCGAATTCATCGTCGACACCGCCGAAACTCTCGATGTCCAGTCCAAAACTGTGAGACTTGCTGGTGGTAAAACGATCGAATATGACTTTCTCATTCTCGCCACTGGAAGCCGCACAAAGGAAGTGACCCCATTCAAGGGACTAGAGTCGACCGAGAAAACAAAGGAAGCTCTGCATGCCTTCCGAGATAAGGTGAAGGAATCGAAGACGATTGTAATTGCTGGTGGTGGCCCGACAGGCATCGAGCTTGCTGGTGAATTGGCGTTCAGGTATGGAAAAGAGAAGAAAGTCCACCTGGTAAGTTTATGCCATCTTCTTCCAATGTGTCGTGACATTTCTACGAGACCATCTAACTCTTCCCAGATCGTAAGCGGACCAGCATTAAGCGATGAAAGTCCCGTCAGTGTCCAGAAACACGCACACAAGGGTCTCACGGGGCTAGGGGTGGACGTCAAGTTCAACACAAGAGTTTCGAAAACGGTCACATTATCGACTGGTCAAACAGAGGTCATACTTTCGGACGGACTCAAGTTGGTCGCGGATCTCTATGCGCCTACGTACGGCTCGGTCCCCAATTCTTCGTACATTCCTTCGAAACTTCTCAACAGCAAGGGCTTCGTCACTGTTGACGCTTTTCTCAAAGCCAAGGGCGCAGGGGATGTTTGGGCCATCGGCGATGTGGTTGATGTCGAATGGAATCAGTGGATATACATGGACAAACAGTCCTCCTATGTCGCTAAGAACATCGTCCTCGTTTTGAGCAACAAGGCCCCGATTCCTTACAAGGTCACTCCTGCTTCAAGCCGTACGACACCTCTCCTCTTTCCTTGCCTTGGGCTTGGACTTTTGCTGACATTTTAACCACAGGTTTGCTGGGCTTTTCAGTTGGCCCCAATATTGGATCTGGAGCGTTCGGAAGCTTCAAGATTCCAAATTTTTTCCTTTCCTATGTGCGGAAGGAGCTTTTGACCCATAAAATGGACCCTACGGTTTCTGGAACTTGGTATGAATGATTGACTAGATTCGTCATGCCATGGAATTGGGTGGGATTCGGGATTTCGTTCAACATCGCCTTTTGCTTAATTTTCATAGCATATCGTCAAACTTTTAGTCAACAAGGTACAATTCCTTTCTAGGAACTTTCTCGTACGCATGACAAAATCTTCTTAGCGAGGTAGCAAAACAAGAGAGAAAGATGCGTAAGAGGGTATTTCTTACTAACTATGGGCTACTTCAAGGGAGAAAGAGAAGGCAGGGATCTAAGTAGATAACGGTTATATGATATGGGTATTATAGCGATATTATGGGGAGAGTGTGGATTGAGCAGCCAAGTGGGGATCGCCGCCTGGGCGATGTGGCTGTACCTACGCCAGAGAGATTGGCAGGTAAGAGGGTTGATCAATTGGACTAAGGGGTGGAATTAATACCAAACATTGAGAGACATTCATCACTGATAAGCCAATGGCATGCATTGAACTGGACGCTGAAGTTGTTTGACGACAAGACACGTTGGAACCAGGCACTCCCAGGCTAACATACCCAGTAAACGGCTGCCAGATAAATCCCAAAATCCAAAATTGCTCGCAGGTCAGCCTATTTCAGCATGACAGCCGTGCCGTCCTACTCACCCCTGGCTCACTCAGTCGAGGTAATTCCAATCAATGAGTGAGTACCCATGACCTTCTTTTCGCGAGGGATAAAGTCTTCATGTCGATAGTGTGAGTGTGTGTACGAAGGTCCTGTGAAACATGGTTAGCGTTTCATCAATACTAGGTATGTTCAGCCCTTCCCCCGTTTTGCGGAATTGTCCATCATAGTAATTGTGAACTTTGGAACTACATATTGCAGCTCCGATGAGAGGGGCAGGACTGAATTCACTGGGCGAGTGTGGCGACTGTTTGGACCAATGACAACGATCATTTCATCTTTCGTTGGCTATACTAACGATAGAGGTGCTGGCGTCTGATATTGCGTTACTGTTTGAGCGTTATGGCTCGCGCATAGTCGGCACGGTCCATTGGGGCGGTTCCGATGGCTGCCTGCTTGTTGATGAGCGACCTGACCAAGAGACTGAGGCGTAATGGGAGTGGTGAAGATCGAGCGAGATAAATAAACGATGCAGTAGGCCATCAGACAGGGCACGATAGGGTGAGTGATTAGTATGGAGGCAGGTAAAGGTTCCCAGCCTCGTGCACGTGATAGCACACCGTGTGGGTGGTCTGGAGATGGTTGGATACCACACGTTCAGGATGGGTCCACCCAGGTGAGAGAGACATGCTGGTGGAACGGTGAAGGAATGCGCCTAAAAATCCCACGGCCAAGTTCCGTCTTTCCCGATCATCTGTTCTTCTAAGACAACTCTTCCACACCTTAATAGTTCGCTCACTTCGTCCAGCTTGGGTTGTTGCCAGCAATTCTTTTCAAGAGCTTCTTGAAGGGTTGACATAACCGACAAGGTCCTGTTCAGGGTTAAACCATGTGGCTAGGAATGATCATACCCGAGGGGGAAAGTTACTCACCTCTTTGCAAGAATAATGTCTATTTGCATCCTGTCCCAGACTACAACCTTTGTCAGTGTCAATCCCGCGGATAGACCATCCATTAGACACCCCCAAGTCTCGAAGTTGAATTGAGTTTTAGTGTTGTCTTCGAGAAATTGCATGATCAGAGGCTTGAAAAGCGAGAACATTGTAAACCAAAATGTTAGTCTTAAACGTGAGGCTAATGCTGAGCTTGGGACTCTCGTGGGCTCTCGCGACCACTCGAGTGACTGTGGGAGGCTGTTCTCCCAGACAGCCAGTTGATTCTTGAGCTCCATAGTGACAGGAGACATGCCTACCGCAACATTTGTTGGCTGGGTCGTGTAACTGGTTTGAGGAGACAAGGACATGATCCGAGCCAGTATTGCTTTGAGGGAAGTTTCAGCTAGGAAGAACATGTATGTAGTGCGATCAGGCTTCCTTAGATGACTCAATGAAGATTCGTCACATCCCAACGGCAGAGGCAGACGATGTTCCAGCGCGTCGAGACGACTACGCGGAAGGTTATCGATTTCAGTTGTCACATCCCTACGTATTATTAGCCAGTCCTTGGTAGTTTTCCTACTATGAGGGCTCGACTACCTTTCTAAATTGAGGCAAATCCAGTACATTCGAAGAATGGTATTATTCTCGTCATCTGACTTGGGTATATCCCTGGCAGTATCCCTAAAAGCTCCGGAGTCAGTCATCCGGTTAGCCCGAGAGCAAAATTCTCTTCTCACCTTTCTATCATAGCATAGAGTGTAGTGCATCCGATGTGGAGCCAATGCCAGCCGTCAAGCATTCGAAGCCTCTTGAGAAGAAACAGCGAACAGATTATCTGCGCTTGTGCGAATTGAAGGGTCAACTGAGTTGGCAAGACGCTTAGAAGCTGCACAGCTTTCTTAAATTCTGACAAGTCTTGGGCTTCCAGGGCCGGTAAAGAATAGGCCTTCGCAAGGGACATGGCGAGGATAGTTATGCAAGAAGGCAAGTCATCCTTTAGTCCCTGGGCAGCTACCGATGATGCTGTCGCGTACATGACTTTGTCGCAAATGATTGGGAAAAGTGGGCACGCGTGGTGAAAGAAATCTTGGACAAGAGCAAGGATCTTGGTGGAATCTGGAGGACTTCCATGATGCTCCTCGAGCTCTGCCACTGGTAGAGGCACGACATATGGAGAGCATAGGGCGCCGTTCACGTAACTTGTATCCGTCTGGTAGGTTGCCGTAGCAAGCGTATCCTCACATGGCCAGCCATTGATGCGCAGTGTGGAGCTTGGCTCTGCAATAGGGATTGGTGTTATAGTAATTGCCCCAGGAGAAGTATCAGTTGCACCGATAGAGGTTGATGGGGTCAGATAAGGAGGCGGAGTAACGGTTTCATTGAGGCTCCCATCGCTGTTAACGGTAGCTGTTATGTCCTCTGGGAAGGTGACGAGCTTGGTGGTTCCTCCAGATAGGCAATTCAGATTCTCCTCGAGCGTAGTCAGGCGATGCAGTACAAGCGAGAGTGTCGGATCCGGGCTGCATCAAACTTCAGATTCATCGCACGTATAAAAAACTGGAGGCTAGCTCACGCTGGACGGGTTGATGCTCGGTAAATGCATCGAAATCCATGTCTCTTACATGGTGTACAAATGGGCTTTTCTTCCGTGCACTTCACCTTTTTGGAACGACAAGGTTCGCATGCCTATTCTCAATATCAGCAAAGCACACAAAGACCGACTCAATGATGTCAGTAGAGGTCGAAATGAGGTAGCCTTACTGTTGAAGCTCGAACTCGCCCAAATTTTCGGCTCCCGGGTCGTTTCACCGAACCACTAGCGTTTTGATCCTGCGTCAAGGCTATTGTGTGGATGTCGGTCACACCTGGCAAAATTCTTTGAGGATTCCGAGAGAAGCTATCTCGGATCACCTCTCTGGACCGATTGGACATGGTTCGTTTTCAAAGTGATATCTTCTTTTCGATCATCGTGAGCAGTTTTTGAGAGAGGAGACAGATCATGCCGACAGGGTTTACTCTCCCTATCGGGTGGCGTCAACATCCACAGAGAAGGCGTGATGGGCTAAAGGAAAAGATCCCGCTAGTAGCGAGATCCACTACTTACAACGCCGCCCTTCGAGCAGTCTCAACTCCATGAGCTCTCTACTTAGTACTGGGTAAGAGAATTTCTCTGTCCCTCTGAGAAGTAGTAATCCCATGCCTACACTACTGGTTCGTGAGAGGTCTAATTCCGCACCTCATGCCGGTCGCTCTTCCATTAGCAGGAAGCGATCCGAGAACCGACCGGAAGGCGTATTCGGCAGCCGTCACTCGATGAATGAAAGGTAACTTTGGTATCAGGCCCGTCCTTTGAAAAGGCACATTTTTTGCAAGTATTATTAAATAGGGTGGCATCAGGTGATCCTCAATGATGTGTCTTTGCGCAAGCCACAGAATGAGAAACTTCCACATCAGGAATTCTCACCCTAGCCTTCAGCCAATTTTCTTCTAATTTACCCTGGAGAGCTTATTGCTTCAACGGATCTGCCATGTCTTCGAGAGGTGAGCTCAACGTGGCCATAATCGGTGCTGGGCCGGCCGGATTGGCTGCTGCCATTGAGTTTGCGAAAATACCACATGTTCAATGGAAGATATACGAGCAAGCAACTGCCATCCGAGAGATCGGTGCAGGAATTAGCATCCAAAGGAACACCTGGCGGATGCTCGAAGCCATGGGCGCGTTGAAGAATTTTGAAGCGAAGAGTTTTTTCCGTGCCCCTGATGGTCATATGGTTCAACATCGGTATATCCCCTGAATGAGGCCTTCCTCGGCATGAATTCCTGACTTTTTGGTAGTAATGGGAGGACAAAGGAACTCCTTTCGTCCCATGGTCAGCTAGGTATCGTTCCAACTTCGCGTTGATTGAATGCCGTCTAAACTGGAAACAGACACTCCTCCAACACATCTCCATGCGCGGACAAGACGCTCAGTTCTACAAAACGCGTTGTTGAAGGAGGTGGATCAGAGCAACCTTCGACTTCGCAGTCGACTAGTTGATGTCAAGCAGAAATCGAATGGAAAACTAAGAATATTTTTTCAAGACGGCTATGAGGACGAAGTCGACCTCCTTGTCGGCGCCGACGGGGTCCGATCTGTCAGTTCCCGATCCTATGTCTTGCTGACCACTCTCTAATGTTCATAATGGTACAGGTTGTGCGAAACTTTGCATTTCCCAGTCATCGCATTAGCTACACTGGTAGGAAGGCTTTCCGCTCGCTCGTTACATATGAGCAAATGGCTACGATCCCGAATGTTCCAACCGCCGTCACTTTTTGGCACGGTCCTCATTCTTGGTTGTACACATGCCCGCTAGGTGACAACATCTACGAAATCACGATCATGGTCAAGGAACCGGGTGATCGGGGGAGCCAAGTTAGTTGGGGACAGGAAGCTTCGCCTAATGATGTGACAAAACACTTTCAGGTTTGCTCTATTCTAATTCCCATAGATCTGCTGTTAATTCCAGACAGGATTTCGCGCCTATCGTGAGGGAGATCATCACGCTTCCAGATAGCATCCAACAATATGCTCTATTTGCCGGCCCTCAATTGGCTTCCGTCGTATCACACGGCTCTGTAGCGCTGGTTGGTGATGCTTCACACCGTAAGTGCTCCACAAGGTACTGAGACATTCAACTATTTAATACTAATCTATGTCCATCTATAGCCCTTTCTGGAGCGTTTGGTAAGCATTGATAGCTCTATGAACCCATTTTTAATCCTAATGAGCATTATTCAGGTGCTGGAGCGGGATTCGCGCTGGAAGACGTCTATGTCCTGACCAGAGCCGTTGCTTGGGCTCAAGAACAAGGGCTGGCATTGGCAGCAGGCCTTCAACTCTTTGATCGGATCAGATCACCCCATTACCGCAGGCTAGTGAGTGCACAACTACCTCAGCGTTTCAGACCGCCCATTTACTGAAAAATTCTGTAAGTACGGCGTTCTGGAGCAGTTTGCTCAGACCGAAGCATCTTTGCGAGATGCTGTTCCAAGTCCCACATTCGATCAATACGTCCAGACTTTGGTTGATAGCAACTGGACCCAGGATCATAATTGGTTACTTCACTACGATGTAAGCACCGCGGGCTCATATTCAGCTGATGACCTGGGATTTTTGCTGATGCTCATATTTCAGGTTCAACAAGCATGGAAGGAGGCGTCCGAAGCCGCAGTTCAGAGCCAGGGACCTGCTCTAGTTGCCAATCTTTAGAGCAAGATTCGATCATGAAGCACATAGAAGTAGGCGAGATCAAATAGCTGAACGAGGCAGCTCTAGAGTTTCCATTACATCTCATATCCAGAGGCAAATGCTATCATTAGGTTTTGACGAAATAAAGCGAGCTCGAAGTTAATCAAATGCTACGATCAAGGCTTTTCGGACGGGCCCGAACACTTCTCATACTCGTGGCCATGGATACACTAGCAGCTGATTGTCCCAGCATATGCTTCCGAGACGCGGTATCTCGTGGGGCCGGCGGAAATGATCCATTATTTGGTGGGTACTACTAAATACATGATGTGCTCCAGTCTGGATTGCGACCACTGTTCTCACCAAATATCGAAGCATAATCGCGTGCTTCCATGATTCTGCCAGTGCCTGTCTTCCAACACCATACCATGCTTTGCTGACGACACGTTTGGTCGGATCCCGGAGTGGCTTCCGGACAATGTTCATTGGGCACTGTATGTCGATTGGGCGCTGCAAGCCGCCACCACAGAACACAGATTCATGGGTCCAGAGTCCAGACTTCACATGGGAACCGGGGGAGGGGGGAGGGGGGGAGGGGGGAGGGGGGGAAGAAGCGAAAAGAGCGGAATGAAGACGTGAAAGCTGCCTTGCCACTATATCCACCGAGCCAGTACGGACCCGAGATTTCTAAATCCCGGTTGTGGATTGTATCTGCCGGATCAATTCTGAGATACATTAAAGGGCAGCAGCTGCATGTTCTGGGTGAACTAACTTCTAACACAAATTGCGCTCTCCAGCATACGGACTACAAGGCCGATCCCTACTTCGCACTTCACCATGAAGTTCTTGTCGAATAAAACTCGCTTCCACCCATGGCAGGTTCCCCTGATATTACCTGGACCATATATTCGAAGATGGATGTCTAACTTTGCCTTGATAGTACAGGTATAGCGTCCTTGTGGTAGCATGGACCGCATTCTGCCACCCAGGCATGTTTGGTGCTCTCAATGTATGTCCACCTAATCAATAATTCAAGCTCGACATGCTAACTTGAAGATATAGGGACTTGGTGTACGTTATGACCCCTGTTCAATGACGATCTTTATTTAACAATACTCCTCCTACCAGGCTTCAGGAGAAGAATCGCCTGCACTTTCAAATACCGTTAACGCCGTCGTGTTTGGTGCCCTAACTGTTGGTGGATTTTTCACTGGTGTCATATGCAACTATGTTGGAGTCCGCTGGACTCTGGCGTTCGGTACCTTAGGATACGCGCCTTATGCCGGTTTGTCCTCGATCTCCATTTTGGAGAGCATTCAGTTTTCTAATGTTCGGCAGCCGCTCTGTATACGAATGCTGCTTTTGGCAACACGTAAGAACTCTTCTACCTACATCTCTCGCTCATATACTGACCCATCTAGATGGTTCCCAATCCTCGGTGGTCTCCTATGTGGGATAAGCGCTGTTTTCTTGTGGACGGCTTCAGGAGCGATCAACCTTGTTTGTAAGTTGACATTGATGCTATATTACCCGGCAGCTGACATCGAGGATGCACAGTTCCTGCCGTCTCTCAGCGTGGGCGAGCAGTTGCCACCAAATTCACACTCCAAAACTTCGGCGGCTTCATTGGAGGCGTCCTGTCATTTGGTCTCAACGCCAAAGGAGCCACCAAGGGTCGTGTTTCTGATGGTGAGTAGCTATCCGAGGGTTTATTGTGAGCGCAGGTATTGATATTTTTAGCTACCTACTTTACGTTCACGAGCATCATGTGCCTGGGCCTGTTTCCGGCACTGACAATTCCGCGTGCTGATCAAGTGCTTCGGAAAGACGGCTCGAAGGTCTTTGCCCATCGCTTCCAGTCCTTTCGTGAAGAGTTCATCGGCCTGAAGCGCACTCTGACGAGCTCGACCTTCCTCCTTCTATTGCCTTATTTCATTTACTCTGTGAGTGCGAGTTCTGTAATGACATGACAGTTGCTGATAGGAGACTTTAGCAATGGGAGCTGTCTTATATGTGGACGTGGAACGCCACATATCACAGTGTCCGCGCCCGAGGCCTTCTTAGTGCTGCTTTCTATCTGGGTGAGCTTGTTGTACCGCAAAATTGAAAGAGCATGTCTGACAATACCTCAGTCGGACCGATGCTTATCGGCCCCGTTCAGGGGTACCTTCTCGACAAACCAGAATGGAGTCGACGCTCGCGCGCCAGAATTGGCATTGGATCCTTTATCGTTGTCGAGCTGCTCATCTGTAAGTCTTGGGCTGGTTGCAGCTTTTCAACATATCTCTAACAGATACGGTGAAGGGATATATGGTATCGTGGTCCAGTATCAGTATGATAAGCGCGATCCGACAACCGTGATAGACATTGTCGACCCTGTCTTCGCCAAGTCATTCATTCTTTTCGTGCTCTACGGGCTCCTGGAGAATTCCTCCATGATCATCAGCTACTGGGTCATGGGTTAGTCGAATTTTCTCATTCAATTCCCACAATCTGACCATGCTGACCACCCTCACAGGATCTCTCGGTCTGCCACCTGGTGACGTAGCATCGCTGGTCGGCCTTGCCACGGCCACAGGCTCGGCCGGCTCAACCGCGGCATTCATTATCGGTGCGAAGAATATCGCTCTCATTTGGCAGCTCTGGGCCAACGTCATCACATTCCTCGTCGGTGTCCCAGGTCTGGTGTACGTGGCCTGGTATCGCATCGTCGAGGATGATGCTTTGGATGCGGCGACTTCGAAACGGGTCGAGGACGAGTATCCGAATGAGGAGAAGAGCATTGATCCTGAGACTGTTCTAGTACCAGCAGATGGGGCGAATTTGGCCGTTGTCAATGTTGTGCGGTCCTCCAAAGAACTTGGACAGGTCAGCAACAGGCAACTCTAATGCTGGTATTCCCGGTTGGGTTGAGCAATGGGGGCGCTGGGTGGTGTCTCGGGAAGCTGTGGAAAGGGTGGAGGTGAGGGTGATGAAGGTGAAGATGAAGATGAAGATAGATTGTGTGGCACCTGCGAAACAACATAGATCTAGATGAAAGCACAAATATTTAGCCCAGCTTGAGCGTAATACTAGATTGGTAGATTCCGAACAAGATGAAACAAGTTCGAGGGCTTCGCAACTTCACCCTCGGCCCCTCCCCCCCCTTTCCCCTTTTGCCCTCGTCAAACGCTAAACTTAAGGCACATACTACAACATTATCATGTAGAAAGACCAGCCAGCAATAATGTTTGCAAATTTAGAGGGTGTCTGAGTGAGAAGCGCGGCTGGGACTTTTCAGCAGCGCTGTCAGGAGAGGGCTCCTGGTTAAAATGGTCAGCGTCGGATAGTTGGTTCGGGCTTCATTGCGTGAATACAACCCCCCCTTGACGCGTCATAACTATCCCCTTGATAATATTAATAATTGAAATTCTTTGTTCTCTTGACTTGGCAAGCCCTATTGCTGCCAAGCATCCTCCCAGTCGATATTTCGATCTAGCGATAAGAGTATCTCAATCTTCTTAATTCACGGCCGAATGAAGCGGGCAGATAACATTGGCTCAATCTTGCAAGACAAGGCTGACGGACGGACCACCGACCCCCTGCCTGGGCCCCCTCAACTTGAGCCACGATGCCATGGCCTTCCGGAGAAAAAGGCGTCTCGTTGTAGCGTTGGCGCTGGGCGTTCTGTTCCTGCTCTGGCGAGTGCTTCCAAGGACGGAGAGGACCGACAAGAACGAGATCACATTATTGATTCCTCACAGCGAGGCTGGTCCGGAAGTCGCCGAAGTGCCCTTGCCGGGGCCTGAAGTTCCACAAGAAGCCACCAAGGTCACAACGCAGAAGGCTGCTATCCAGACTTCATCAGCTCCCGCTTCATCACACCAACCACCGTCTCTCTCTAATCCCATCGCCAGCTTCATCCCTCTCCCCAACGCGGCTGGGGCCAAGGCCTCCATCCCGAAAATCCAGCATGACTTCCAATCAGAGAGCAAGGCGGCACGAGAGGTTCGACGGGCACGTCTCGCAGGGATCAAAGAGGCCATGGTCCATTCATGGAATGGCTACCGACAGAATGCCTGGCTGAAAGATGAACTGGCCCCCGTGACCGGAGGCTACCGGACGACCTTGAGCGGCTGGTCTGCAACCATGGTCGACGCGCTGGACACGCTCTGGCTGATGGGCATGAAGGACGAATTCGAGCAGGCGGTCAAGGCCGTGAGCGAGATCGACTTCGACACCCCGGCGAGTCTGCCGATCAACGTCTTCGAGACCACGATCCGATACCTGGGAGGTCTCCTGGGCGCCTACGACGTGAGCGCGGGCAAATATCCCGTCCTGCTCCACAAGGCGCGACAGGTCGGCGACATGCTCTATGTCGCCTTCGACACCCCCAACCACATGCCTGTCATGCGCTGGTCCAAGATCGGCGTTGAGGTCGCCTCGGGGGAGACCCTGATAGCCGAACTCGGCTCGCTCAGCCTGGAATTCACCCGCCTGAGCCAGCTGACGGGCGATCCGAAATTCTACGATGCCGTCCAGCGCATCGCCGACTGCCTCGAGAGCCAGCAGGGCCAGACCAAAGTCCCCGGCCTGTTTCCCCACACCGTGAACGCGCGAGAATGCTACTTCGGTAGCGGCGTCACCTTCTCCCTCGGCGGCTCGGCTGACTCGGTCTACGAGTATCTCCCCAAGCAGCACCAATTGCTCCGGGGCGCGACCGAGCAGTACAAGACCCTTTACCAAAATGCCCTGGAGCCCATCAAGAAGTTCATCCTGTTCAGACCCCTGACCCCGACCGACCAGGACATACTCATGGCCGGTGTCCTCAAGGTCTTCCGACCGGGACAGGTCGAGGTGATCCCGCAGATGCAGCACCTCGCCTGCTTCGCCGGCGGCATGTTCGCGCTCGGGGCCAAACTGTTCGACTCCCCTGCCGACCTGGACACGGCGCGGAAACTGGTCGACGGCTGCATCTGGGCCTACGAACAGACGCCGGCTGGGATCATGCCGGATATGTTCCACGTGGTGGCCTGTCCCGAACCTGCCGGTGACGACGATCCCCCCTCGTGCAAATGGGACGAACAGGCCTGGTTCCAAGACATGCTCCAACGCAACTCCCACGACGAGTCACCACAGGACAAGCTCCTCCCCGAGGTGGAACGAATGCGCCTCAAGGCCGAGCGCCTTCGGCTCCCTAAAGGCATCTCTGCAATAGCCAGCCGACGCTACGAACTGCGGCCCGAGGCCATCGAGTCCATCTTCGTCCTCTACCGCATCACGGGCGATGAAACCCTCCGCGACACGGCGTGGACCATGTTTCAGGCTATCATGAGAAGCACGCGGACGCGCCTGGCCTTTTCGGCCATCGAAGATGTCACGCGGCCGTATGTGCGCCAGGTTGATCGAATGGAGAGCTTCTGGATGGCTGAGACGTTGAAGTATTTCTGGCTCCTGTTCGAAGAGCCGGGGGTCGTTAGTCTGGACGAATTTGTCTTCAATACTGAGGCGCATCCGTTTCGGTTGCGATGACGGACGAGATCGATGGTCATTGACATTGATGCTGACACCGGAAGAAAACTACTGGAAATGTGGTGCTTGTCTGGTTATCGTTACTTCGTTATCGGCGAGAGTGTATATGTGTAGTGGTGGTCGTCATTGTTTGACTCGAGCTGCGTTGAACAGGGAGCAGACTGGCATCAGAAGATCTTGCCCAAGACCTGCCTCACATCGTCGCTGATTCCCTCTCCACCGGCATCTTTCCCGCCATTCCTCCCTGTGCCCTTGACCTCGATCTGTCTCCACGTCCGCTTGACCTGTCCATCCCCATCCCCAGCCGTAGCAGTAGCCGTAGCCGTACCTACAGCAGAGACAGAAGCAGAAGCAGAAGCAGAAGCGGCAGCCGTATGCTCTCCACCTCCTTCGGCCAACGCTCCCTTCCGCTCCCTCTTCCTCCGCATGCCCACAACCTTCCTGCCCTCCTCGACACCCTCGACAAACGCCTTCGTCTCCCGCGCAATGATTCTCCTCTCCTCGTCCCTCCTCCCCTCACTCTCCCTCTTCTCCTCCCTCACGCCGGCCATCAGCTCCTCCCAGCGCATGCCCCGAAGGTATTTCATATTCCACACATCATCACGGTAAAACCCGCCCTTTTTCCCTCCAATGGTCTGCGCGTTCAGTGCCTCGGCGCACCGCCGTGCCGTCTTCTTGGACCCAAATTCGACCCATCCTTCGGTGTACAGTTGGCGCGAATTTTTCTTCGAGATGGATTTGTGCTTGGAGGCCGGGGATAGGAAGAGACGCTTGATCGGCGTGAAACCCCGTTGCTCGATCAGGTTGCGGAGCGCTGAGGGTTTGAGGTAGGGGGGAAGGGAGGATAGGTAGATCACGCCGGGGGCGGCGGGGGTGTCTTTTTTGGATTTGTGGTGGTGTTTCTCTTGTTTCGGTTGTTCGAGAGCCTTGGGCGTGTTCGTTGGGTTTTCTTCCTCGCCTTGGTCCTGGTCTGGGTCGTTGTTGGTGGCGCTGTCTTCTCCTTCCTCGTCTTGTGCCATCGACGATGCAGATTTTAACCCTTCGTCTCCCGTGTCCCCATTTACCTCGTCGTCGCTCGACTCATCACGCTCGATCCTCCGTCTCTTGCTCGCCCGCCCGGCCTTGGAGACCTCAGCTGCCTCAGAGTCGTAGCCTGCGTCCGGGTCCGATTCGTCAGAGGAGGCGTGGTCGAGAAAGGTGTTCCTCTTCGCTGATGACATTGTCTGGCTTCGCTTGGTGGAACTTGCGAGGTGGTTGTGTCGGGTTGTCTGTTGCCAACGTTGCCCAAACCAAAAAGATGAGGATTGAGTCTGCACTAATTTTACCGGAGACGTAAGTACCGTATTAATTAACGGGTGCGGAGAAAATTTGGGTCTTCGTTGGAGAAGCATCATTCGGTATTATTAGAGGACTGCTCCGTGTTGCTCCTAACTGCCAAGTAGAGAAGAGTATTAATGACGAGAATTCGACTTTTGTTACGTAGATACAACTAAAGAAACATATGTAGTAGAGGACACAGATATCTTCAATTGCTATCCATTGCACGTTGCACGCACACTTATGTACGCCACCCTGTCAACGTCTATAAACTGGCCTTCCCGGTTTTCCACGAAATTTGCCCGCCAGATCCTGACGACGCTGTCCTCCGGGCAAGCACATCGTCCACCTTTTCCTTCACGCCGGCTTTGTTGTTCCACCTTCTCAGCATCTCGTTCACGACCGCTTCTGCCCCTTCCCTACCACGCCCCCTAACTACACGTTCAATGTCGGATTCTCGTGGTAAGGTGAACACTGCGTGTGGATACTCGGTGTACTTCTGGTCGATGGCGTCGGAGTATGGCTCAACTAGAGTAATTGCTTCGGCTTTGGTCGGGACCCTGAAGAATTCGTCCACATCAGCCTTGGTCACTTCTTCAAGTGTTGCGGGTTTCCATTCTGGTTTTGTGGGTGGTCGGTTGACGAGTCGAGCTGAGACACCCTCAGTGAAATCGGGATGTTCCATGAACTTGGCAGCCATCTTGTGTTCTCGAATGAATGTCTCGCTGATGTTCCATTTTTTGCCTTCTCGGAGTTGTCTCAAGGTGACGCGAAGACTCGTTGGTGATCTCAACGTGATAGTCTTCTGAGTTGCCCTTGCCCATTCGGCGATCGTAGCATCCGAAGATTCACCCTCCCGCTGGAGCGCCCCCAAGATCTCCTCGATAGTGTCATGTCTAAAGGTTCGGTCGATGGCCTCCCTGATGGAACCTGCGAGGTTTCCATACTTGGCGGCCTCGTACGAGTCGGGTGATGGGAGAGTACTGGTGAATTCCGAGATGGTGTTGTTGATCAATTGTAATCTCTCCATCAAGCTGGCATGGTCCTGGAAAACGAGTTCGGATAACCGGGTCGTCATCGGCACCAACGCAGAACTGTCCAGATAATGAGTTGCCACTCCGGCGTAAAATGCCTGAACGCCGTGTAGACGTTCAGACGTCAGCGACAAATATGTGCCAACCTCCCCATCCAGACGGGACAGAAAGAAACTTCCACCAACATCGGGAAAGAAGCCGATGGTTGTTTCAGGCATGGCGAAGACGGTCTTCTCGGTAGCAATCCGGAAGGGGGCGTGGACGGAAAGACCAACGCCGCCTCCCATCGTGATCCCGTCCATGACGGCAACGTACGGTTTGCTGTATGTTGCAATCAGATGATCCAGCTGATATTCGAGCGCAAAGTAATCGGCCGACTTTTTCTGGCCTGCTGGGCCTTCCTTGTTCTGTTTGGCGAGTTCGGCAACATCACCACCTGCGCAGAAGGCTTTTGGACCAGCTCCACTGATCAAGACGACATTTGCGAGATGTGACTTTTCCCACTCCCTGAGCCGAGGGAGAATCTTTCTTGCCATTGACCCGTTGAGCGAGTTGAGCTTTTTCGGTCGGTTCAATTCAATCGTCCGGACGCCGTACAGGGAGTTGAATAGAACATCATCAGGGTCGTCGGAAGGGAGTTCCTTGGGCGTGGCGCCATATCGGACCGTCGTAGAAGACATCTAGAATGTATGAGCTTGGGCCGATCATGTCTTGGGGGTTCTCGCCTACCTTTCGCCGGCCGAAACCTGGCAGGATAAATTGAGCTCGGGTTCTTGCGGCCAATGTTGCTGTCTGGGAAGCAGTTTTTGGGGCCACAAGAGACGCTGCGTATCGTGCACAGCAGGCCTTCATGGCGGGAAAATGAGTGACGGAAGGAAATGGACGAGCACCGCCGGTGTGGCTATCGACGACTGAAGGAGAGATCAACCTGTACAGACTGGAAAGGTGTGTATTGTCTGCGCTGGACGAACCTCGGGCACCTGTCCGCCCGAGGCTCAAAGATGTTCATAGATTGGAGGAAGGAGCGACCCGGTCACGTGATGAAATCATCGCACGTGACCTATACGTCTAGTCACGTGAAAGGCTGCGGAGAAAAGGCTTGGCACCGATCCGGGATTTCCATCTTGGGCCGAAAGAGGCGAATTTCTGAATAATTATCAATTTATCAGAGTCACTCTTCTCAAAACTTCTATTTCTTTCAGATCACTTGTCTTTGTGGCAATCCCATTTTAATTCCTTCAAACCTCTTCGTCCATCTTCTGCCTTGACATAGAGACTGGGATCACAAACACTCGCAAAGATGTCGATGGACATCGACGCCCCGGTCCCGCTGCCCTCGGTCCACAAGCCACAATCCGCCACCATTCTCTGTTGTAACTGTGGTGCACCGATTGATGGAACGACGTCGGCGGGGGCGATGTGCTATGACTGCATCAAACTGACCATCGATGTTTCTGAAGGGATCCAACGGGAAGGCGTCCTGCACATGTGCCGAGATTGCGAGAGATGGCTGAGCCCGCCGTCGCAGTGGATGTCGGCGGCCCTCGAGAGCCGCGAACTACTGGCGCTGTGCCTACGGAAACTGCGAGGCTTGGGCAAAGTGCGCATTATCGACGCCAGCTTCATCTGGACCGAGCCCCACTCGAGGAGGGTCAAGGTCAAAATCACCATCCAACAGGAAGCCTACGAGGGCACGATCCTGCAGCAGAGCTTCGAGGTCGAGTATGTTGTCGCGTACCAGCAGTGTCCCGAATGCGCCAAGTCGTACACGCCCAACACGTGGCGAGCGTCGGTCCAGGTGCGGCAAAAGATCGCGCACAAGCGGACGTTCCTGTACCTCGAACAACTGATGCTCAAGCACTCGGCACACAAGGAGACGATCAACATCAAAGAGGTCAAGGACGGGCTAGACTTTTACTTCGCGCAGCGAAACCACGCCGAAAAGTTTGTCGACTTCCTCACCTCGGTGACGCCGGCCAAAGTGAAGAAGTCCCAAGAACTGATCTCCACGGACACCCACACTTCGACCAAGTCGTACAAGTTCACATATTCCTGTGAATTGCTCCCGATATGTAAAGATGATCTGGTCGCGCTTCCAACCAAGTTGGCCAAATCCGTCGGCAACATCTCGCCGTTAGCACTGTGCTACCGAATCGGCACGTCGGTCAACCTGGTAGACCCGCACACACTGCAAACAGCAGACCTGCCATCATCAATATACTGGCGAGCTCCATTCAAGAGTCTGGCCGATGTGCAGGAATTGGTCGAGTTCATCGTGCTGGACATTGAGCCCCTGGGCACCCAGAACGGACGATTCTTCGGGGCCGAGGTGACGGTCGCACGGGCGTCCGATCTGGGCAGCAACGACAGGACGTACTTCTGCCGGACGCATCTGGGGGCCGTCCTGCACGCCGGGGACTCGGTGCTGGGCTACCAACTGACGGGGTCGAACTTCAACAGCCCGGAGTTCGAAGCACTCGAGCAGAGCCACACGTACGCGTCGACGATCCCGGACGTGCTGCTGGTCAAGAAGTTCTACGCGCGCAAGAAGAAGCCCAAGTCCCGAAGCTGGAAACTGCGACGCATAGACAAGGACGAGGGCGAGCTGCTGCCCAAGAAGGCCGACCAAGAGCGCATGGACGCCGACTACGAGATGTTCCTGCGTGACGTCGAGGAGGACGCCGAACTGCGACAGACCCTGGCCCTGTACAAGGCCAGGCAGCAGAAGAAGGCCGACGCCGATGAAATGAGCATGGCCACGGGCGAGAGTGTCGAGGACGAGGTGCCACAGATCAACATGGACGAGCTGTTGGACGACTTTGACGATTTAAATGTCAACGATAAGTAGGGGGTCGGGCGCGGAGAAGTAACGAGATGATAGGTCAAAGGTCGACAGGGCGGAGAATGGCGTTTGTCCACGAACGACATGACGGGTCTGTTTTTCAGTCTTTGATCCTGATGATGGTCCATAGAAAATACCCGTGAATGATATCAAAAAGCTCGGAATGGTTTTCAGCTTTGGCCCAAACCAAAGACAAGACAGAACGAGATCATCTTTTTTCGTTCCAATTCTTCAATCGCCATCTCTCCCCGGTCAGGACCAGCAACACTAACTTCCCCGGGTCGAGGATGACTTGTTGGAATCGAGAAGTCCGCCAACCGACAGACCATTGGGGCCAAGGGATGATGAAGTTGACTTTCCCCCCTCTCCGCATCCCGTGTCTACACTACTTGGTCCGACTGGCCTGTCGGATCGAGATAGGAGGGTCGACTTGGAAGATTGATACGCAGCCGTGTCGAAGGTGCGACCAAAGTCCTCAAAGTCAGCTATCGGCCGGGTCCCACGTACTGTGCCGGGGATGCGGGATATGGACCCGGCAACAGAGAACCATCCTTTCTTTGCAGCGGTACCGGGATTGGTGCATCGTCCATCTTGCCTTGCTTACCTTGATCCAAACGACGACAAGACGCAGGGGAACCTGGGAAGACGTTCCCGCTGGCTCTGGAAAGAGTGCCATAGTAAAAAAACCGCTACCAGGAGTATGGTGAACGAATGGAATACGGAGACAAAAAGTGTCGAGCCTGGAATACAAGGTTAGTTCGTCATCATCACCATCGTCTTGATTACTTTGGATCTTCAAGGTTCGGCATTTTCCTCTTTATTATCTGCTACCTAGTGTAGGCTGAGTTAGGTTACATGCCAATTCCATCATCCGCCCCTCGTCAGAATAGCTCCCGTAACTCGTATGCTTCTGGTTCCTAATATGACAATCGTTGCCTTGCTTTGGTCTGCTGTAGCGCAATATCCGCCCAACGCAGGCATAATTAAACCGCATGGTTCCAAAGGAGTCATGCCTAAGGAGCGAATAGAAGTTTTTGTTGGCTCATCAAAATCCTGCTGCTGCCGTTGTTGTTGCTATTGCTGGTTGCTGCTATTTTTCCCCTGCCAGCCGCAACATAATTTCACATGCCCATCATAAGTAGGCCCTCACAGCTCTTTTCTTTTTGTCGGATGATAATAGAGACTCGACAAAACCGCATTGATTGACGGTCTATGATAGATCCGGCTTGCTTCGGCTGGTTCTGGTACTATGATCCGAATGATCGACAGTTGATCAACTACCATGTTGGATAATATTGTTTCCGAGGAGAAAAGTAAGAAAGAGTGTCGCGGGCCAGAGCGCGGTGTTTCGTCCAACCACCGTACCACAGCCGGGATATTGATTATTCCTCGCCAAAAATGGCCGCCAACAGACCAGCTTCAGCTAGCTTGGAGCTCGCAGAAAATGACAGTTGGCCTCGGCTGACTGCAATTACTCCCGCCATCAAAAGCATGTTGTTGAGCCGAGCTAGGAGAACCGAACTCTGTTCCATCCAACCAATGATTGGGCTAACTGTACCACTTTGCTACAGCGAACATCTGGGCATGGCAACTCTGAGCTGCAGGAGGCGCAGGCATTTGGAACTTGGCCGCTGATTGCCAATCGCACCGCCACACGCTGCGGGGCCAACCAATGAACTTTGGGTCTTGGGCTCGACCCCGCCTCATACCTGGTTGATGGAACGAGCGTCAAAATCTGCGCAGTACACACTGCACCATGTCGAGAAAAAAGACGGTGAAGCGCGTCTAGCTCATTCTCACGCCAAGATGGCATTGTGGTCTCAGTGGACTAGCCGAGAAGGAAAGATAGCTGAAGTCGCCGAATAGCCATGAAGATAACCTGAATGATAAGTTGCAAGGCTTTCAATCGGTTTGCATGGGGGTATGGACTTCAAACTCGGCTGGCCGATCAAATTCAGGTAGGGGAGGATGTAGCATCGCATTCGGCGTGGCACCAGAGAAATATCCGTCTGCCATGACAGGAATGTCGAAATTCATGGGAGGGTAGTCGCCAAAGTTGGGACCAGTAAATGCAATGTGTTGGCCGAAAAAGTCGTTGCCTAGATTGCTGAGGTGGGCTTGGATGTCGTCTGGAGACTTGCATCCTTCACAGTTGGCGTGGGCAAGTAACAAGGCGTTCATCTGTTGGATTTCATCCTTCATGCGCATGATCTGGTTTTTGAGATGGGCATTTTGAACCGCCTTGTTGTGGGAATCGCGTTGTAGCTGATCCGTCTTCTCCTTCTTATTGACCCGACACTTCGCAGCGGCGACCCGATTCTTCTCCAGGGACTGTTTTCGCTTGTCTTGTTCCGGCAAGTCATCCTGACTCGACACGGTAGAAGCCTTGCGCTGCGATTTTCGTTTCCGTCCTGACGTGGAAATCCCTGTCGTCGAAGGGACAGGCTTATCGGCATCCTTGGGCGATGGTTTGTTCCTCTTGCGACGTTCAGGGGCGGCTGTTTTGGGAGATAGGACCTCTTCCGTCTTGGAGTCGGAAGCGGCGGCAGAGTTGGATCTTGGTGGTGTCATTTGTCCCCAGCGAGAGACAGCTGTGTTTGTGTTGGGGAAGTTCGAGGCCATGTATTTGTCAATCTCGCCGGTGCCTGGGCTCATGGGACCGGGGGGCTTTGAATCCTCCTCACGCTCAAACTGGGGCCACCCGGACAGTGAGAGATCGGTGGGGGGGCTGTAGGGCTGATAGGAGGACCTAATTTGGGGAGGATCGAAGCCGAAGTCGTCGTCTTGGGCGGGGTCATAGTTTGTGTTGGGTGGGAACTGGTAGTCTCGGATGGTGTAGCCATCAAGGTCACTGATGCTAGGAACGGCCGACGAGGTGCTTGATTGGGCACCAAAGGTAGTCATGGTAGCGAACGGAGGATTGATTTGAGGGTTGTGTACAGTCGTCGATGGGATCACTGAGGCCAGAACTGGCCTGTCAGCCCAAAAATCCTGCTGGAGAGATGCGCAACCAGGTCGAGAGAGGCGGCAGGTATTGTTGGATTGTTGGATTGTTTATGTAGTGGTGTCGTTTGATGTTTGCGAGCCGGTGGGACAGGCAGGGGAGTTCGTGAGTGTTCAATTGGACAAGGGAAGAGGGTCAATCAGGATTCGGATGGACAGGAGCAAGTTCTGGAGGCGAAGTTGAGGATTGTTTTGGGAGGAGGAGCAGGAGGGTTGGACCGTGGTATATGAGCTCGAGGGAAACTCCAGGTGGCTGAGAGGGAGCAGGCACGACTCGACGAGCAGGGTAGCGAGAGAGGACAGCGGGTGGTGGATAGATTGAGAGGTGGCGATTGATAGACTTTCTCAGAAAAACTACCAAGTAGAGCGGGCAGGGTAGAAGAGAAGAAAAAGATGGCAACAACGGCACAGCTATTTAGGCCAACTGCCAGTGAGGGGATCGAATCGCGTCGTTTGCAGGTAGTCAGTGCAGGATTGTTGGGAGCCTGCCGTGCAGTGCAGCTGTGCAGTGCGTTGCGTGCGGTGCTTGTGGTGCATGCGCTGCAGTTGAGTTGCGGTTGGGTGCGGGGCATGCCTGCGCACTGTGGCTGCACTGGTGAGGTGAGCGGAAGTCCCTCGGCGCATGAAAACACAGAGGTACCTGATAGCACCTGCTAGTTAGGCGGTAGGGCCATGTCACTACCCCCCAACTCTCGTCAACAGTCGTCAAGCTGGCCTCTTGATCGGTGCGCCTGGCCCTCATCGACTGCCGATCGGCGATGATCTCTCCAACATGGCATTTCCAAATGCCCTTGCAAGCCTGCTCTCCACCCGGGCGCCACTCTCGGTTTTGAGGACCGTCCAATCGCTTGCTCACCAACCGACCCGTCCGATGATCGCTGCTACATACGGAGCAACTTGTTGGTGGCTGTCCAAGTATCCTGAAAATGAACACCTCCAGCTCAGGCGGCAACCCTGGAGTAACCGCCGCCGGCCGGCACTTGCCTCGTACAACTGCCAACACAGACAAGCAGACACGCAGGCGTGCAGACTTGCAGACTACGTCGACGACTCAAGCAACAACGGGAAGGTTGACTGGCAAATCCTCATCCTGATTCCTGGTCACAATTAATCACAAGCTTAGATCTCGTATCCATCGACAGACGACGACAACGCTATAATCTGCATCTCCATGTCATCGTGCATATCCAAATCCTGGTCAGAAGAATGCCTGGGCCAGACCTGGTAAGAATGACGTGTGCCATTTCTCTTATTTGGTAGGTATTCATTCCCCTGTATGCTTCTAGTGGCTTCTTTTTTGCCTCGGCCATCTAGACGTACTGCAGTTGACAATACCCCCTCACGCTCAAATCATAGGAGGAACATGCCGAGTCCCATCAGCCCTGCCGCCGCCACCCAAGGCATCATGCGAGATTCGGCGCCACGGGCGTCATTACCACTCTCAGTGGAAGGGGTTGCACTTCCGCTGCTCGCAGTTCCACTGGCTCCCGACCCTGACTCTGACCCTGACCCCGTTGCAGTTGCAGTTGCCGATGCTCCTGATGCCGTCGCGCTTGCCGTCGCGCTAGCCGCGCCGCTGAGAGCATCCGCAAACGTCGTGAGTATCACAGGGACGTAGGCCATTACGGATCCTGAGATGGACGTGGTGAGTGTGGTTGTACTGATTGCGGTGTCGGTGTCGAGCGTCCCCGAGAAGTCGGTCTGGATCAGGGCAGCAGGGCCAACGAAGGTTTCTTTGCAGAGTGCGGCCGTGGTTCCAGATACGACGCAGTCCAGCTCCACCGACAATGAGCCAAATGGTTCGTCCAGGTGCAGTGTCTTGGGACCGACGGTCATGGTGATGGGCTGCAGGAGGCCACAGTCGCTGTCGGCGTCGCTGACATCGGTCCGGCAAGCCACGACCAGCGTGGTTGCGGTCGCTTCCTGGGCACGCGATCAAGTCAGTGAGTGCTCGTGTGTTCCTTGAAGCTGCGCGCCCCAATCTCTGCCAGAATCGGAAGGGCACCTTACACTTGTGATGATGGATCCGAGCAGTGTCATATCGTAGGCGCCAGGGAACAAAATACTAATCATCGACGTAGACGACTGCGCGCTCACGGTGGCGGCGAGCGCGAGCGCCACAGCAGCTTTCTTCATGATGGCCATCTTCTTCTAATTTCTCTTCTTCCAGACCGTCCAATGCGAAAAGATTGACTAAAAAATTGAAAGAATGAGGGAACAGCGACCAGCAGGACCACCCACGAGAATCGTATACGTATAATATAACAAGGCAGCAATAGACAAAAAGAGAGAAAACGTCAAGGGAGAAAAACGAGGTTGGATTAAACGGGCGGCCCAATTCCTGGGTTGCTTGCCGACTTAGCAGCGTCGTCCGTCTCCCGACTCCTATCTTTCTCAGTAGTATTGACTCCGTAGGACCAAGCACCGGCGCCGAACGACAGGCCAAAGCACAGGCCAAAGCACAGGCCAAGGCTCGCATAGGCGACTAGACCTTCAAGTTCTCTCCATCATGCGTTTCAGCGCGACTGATCGGTGACTGGCCAAGATCGATAGTTGGTGGGCCGAGGGGTGAGTTGCAATTTGGCTAGAGCGGCAGTGGCCTGCCCTAGACGGCAATTGCCCTTCATCGTGACTTTATTAATGCTCCGTGATACCCCATACAGCGTCCAAGTACGCCATGTCGGGGTAATAATGGTAATTAATTACTTCTAATTAGGCACTCGTGCACGAGTGCCGCAAGTCCGGGACAAATGGCTGTCTCAACAATTATTATTAGGTGCTTCGTTCCTGCCTAATTACTGAGTAGAGTCACCTAAGTACCTGCCCTGAAGGCATGGTAATTCCTGCATTGTCCATGCCTCTGCCTCTGCCAGTGGCGAGGATGTCAAGTGAGTGCCGAGTATGGAGTACCGAGTACCAAGTAGTATTACCGAGTGCCTAACACTGGCAGTCGACCTGTAGTCTGAGGCCGAGGCCGGGCGCCCAGCAGTCATCCACAACCCCTATCTGCCAACTTGATCAACAAGCACTACTCAGTATTAGTAAGTAGTAGTACAACCGGACAAACCGCAAGACATGCTTCGCCGCAAGCACGGCCACGACAATCCACCCATGACCCGTCACACTCACAATCGACACCGTACGGAGCAATAGTAAGGAGTAGTAACAGTTCCCTTGGCTTTAGGCGCTGCTTCTGCCTGCCGCGGCATCTTCGGTTTCAATTCCAGTTTCAGCAGCGGCCCCTTCGTCCTAGCTCCCAGCCTTGGCCACCCACTCAGCCTGGCCATCGTCGACGGCAGAGGCAGAGACAGAGGTTGTGGCAGTGGTGGCAGCGCTACTACTACTACATAGTACATACTACTTGTAGACCTGTGCATCTTCGTTCTTGGTACCACAACACCGGCCCAGAACCCCCTCGGCCCACGCCCTGACTTGTCCACAACTCCACCTCTGCCGGGGATCCCGCTCGATCATGGCCGAGATGCCCTTTCCGACGCGCTCTCCCGTGCCCGGCTCGTGGCATCCCTCGCCGTCGATCTTGTCCACCATGCCCGCGGGGATGTGGCCTTGCTGTAGATCCTTCAGCACGTGCATCCGCTCCGTGCTTGTCGTGCAGTTCCAGAGCATCTCGACCAGAATCACCCCCAGGGCGAAGACGTCGAGTTTCTCGTCCACCACCCACGACGACGACGTTGACGACGACGACGGTGGCTGGAATTTCTGCTTCCCGCCCTTCGTGTCGCTCCATGTAGTAGGAGGAGGCGGCCGGTAGTATTGGGTCCCGACGGCTTTGGCAGCATTCTTGTTCTTGTTCCCACCGCCGCTATCATCATCACCACCACTGCTGCTGCCTATGCCCGTGTCAACTGGACTCTCCCTTGCCAGCTCTGCCACGAGCCCGAAGTCGCCGATGCGAGGGTTAACGAAATAGGGTGTTTCCAAGTCTGGACAGCCGGCGCACGATCCGATGTCGTAATAGCCGTCCGGGACCAGCCCCGCGGCCGTGAATTCTAGGCCCGAGATGAATATGTTGCTAGGTTTCATGTCCCGGTGAACCAGTCCCTTGGCGTGGATGTACTGCAGACCGCACAGGATGCCCATCAGGATCCGGAGCGCCGGCACCAGGTGGAAGCAATGTCTTCGGGTGGGCTTGCTTGGCGCGCTTCTCGAGTTCGCCGGTGCCGGTGCCAGGTACTGTGCCAGCGTCATGGGATACACGGACATTTGGACGTGAAGGACGTAGACTGAATGGTCGCCCGAGACCGTGTCTTGCTGCTGCGCCTGCGTGTTGGGTTGGCCATGGCCGTCGGTGAAGATATCCGACGCCTGGGCAGACGTTGTCTCTACATCTGTCGTTTTCACCGACCACACCAACTCGGCGTCGTGGCCATTTTCAATCCCCGTCGCCGGGGCATGCGACACACTATCCGAGCCGAAAACGATGCCGTCGCTAAATTCGGGGATCGGGAACTGTCCTGCGTGACAGTTTGGCGGGGAATATGCCCCCAGCGCGTCTCCGTTGGCAATCAGTTTCCTCCCTTGAACGGTCAGACTCGGGTTTCTCGTCGGGTACAGAGGCTCCGGTATTTCGCTCGGCTCTTCGATCCAGGTCGCGTGGTAGCGGACGACGTTGTTGTGCTCGAGCTGTGCCAGCGCCTGGACTTCTCGGAGAATGTTTTCCAGTTCCTGATGGCCCGACTCTCTGTACCGACGTGACAGTCGTGGGCTGAGAGGGATCTTTTTCACCGCATACTCCCGCTTGTCAAAGACGTTATACGTGTGGTATACCCTTCCAAACCCCCCTTTCCCGAGGAGCTTGAGTTGTTGGAAGCTTGATTCGTAGTGGCTGCGGCGTGGGGTCGGAGTCGACAAGATCAAATCAGAGTATGGAGATGGGAAGTGGGCTGGCCCCTGGTGGAGAGAAAGGTTCGCCATGGGTTGCTGAAGGAACTGGGAGAAGTGACTCTGCTGCTGTTGGTTGCCGGACCGGGCCACGGCAAACGAATCCTCCAGCAGTTGTTGGGGCCTGGGATTCTGCCTCTGCAGGGCCCCTATTGCGAGGCCTTCGATGCCGTCAAGATATGTTGCACGTGCTTTTTGATTCCCTGGGCTGTCCTTGGTGACCGAAGAAGGCAGTAACCCGTTGAGAGCCAGCGACTGGCAGAGTTCCCGGAAGATCTTGCTAGCCAAGGGTTGAACCTCCGCCGAGGATTTGTCGAACTGCAACCGGCCATTGGCACTGTTCATCAACTCGCAAGCTTTGGATTTCGCAAAGTCTTCTAGCAGAGCACTGAGGAGGTTATTACGGTGGTGGTCCACGTTGGTTAGCCCTTGAACAGTTGGGTCTTGCGCTTCGCCTAGAGATACACTCCCGTGGCTGGATATTGATTCGGTGGTTGCCGTCTCCCCTTCTCCATCCCCGATCTCCTGCACTTGAAGATTGGAGTCCTCAGCCACTGATGGTTCATCGTTCTCTGAACCTGAGCTGGAGCTTTCATCAGTCGGCCGACGGAAGAAGGCGGAACTCATCTTCCCCGGAAAGGATCTCGACAGGGATCTTGACAGTATTATCGGTCGCAGTGAGGCTTATAATGAATGGGATCATCGCAGACCAAAGGTGAAAGGGGGTTAGAACGTAAAAGTTGAAAGTTAAGAGTTAATAGACAGATAGAAGCGTAAAGCAGGTCCAGCAGCTTATGGGTTGAGGTGAGGTTCCAGTCTCAAGTCAGATCTTCACCATTCTGGTGCTTGTTTGCTGGCCGGCCGGGTCTCAAATTAAGGTCTTAGTTGCCTGTTCCCCTGACCCAAAGCAGTTGAACACCTTGCCTATACCACTGGCTGGTCATTCATCCATCGCTTGGCGTTGCTTGCCACGAGTTTCGATCGGTGTCTTTCGGCCTTGGGGATGGGCGTGCAGAAGGGCGTGGATGCAAATCATCAATCACCATTCCATGTTCATCCTCTGATTGAATTGACATAGAGGTCTCAAGGGCGCGGGTTGCCTGACGGATAAGATGACTCAGGTTCAGAACGGTGATTGAGGCAGCTTTGCGTCTGAGTTTGACTTCTCGATACCGTAATTACGGTGTACCAAGTACGAGGCTCAGAGTGCATTGCATGACGTCATTGTATGTCTGGTGCCATAACAATCTCTTCAGGCCACTGAGGTACAGATTACAGACGAACTGGGCCCAATCCCTACAGTCACTTTAGGATGCCTTCAAGATGATAGGTTGCAGCATGTGAAGACTCAAGACTAGGAGTAAAATAAAAGGGGAACGAATCTGTTTGAAACAGGTGGAATATCAAATCCCTCTGAAGCCTCCCGATAGGCAAGTCAGTCGACCGTGGACAGTCCAAGAGATGTCGAGTCCACGTCTTAGACTGACTGATTAACACGTACATCGATCGAGAAGAGGGACGGAAATTACAGCCTCGTCGGCGTTGTGCTGTGGCTGGGGACTACTACCCATCCTTTGCTTTGCTGGTCTTCTTCCCGTCGTTTCCCCTGCCTGTGCCAGTTCACCGGATCCCATGTACCTCGCACATTGTGATGCTTTCCATCCCGGCTATGTCGGAGTGAATCAGGGGTATGTGTTCCCACCCGGACAGCATTTGAACAGTGAGCCATATCCATGGAGAGTGTTCTCAGCCAATTCGAAGAGTATGTCATTCAAAGTTGGAATGCTCTATCATCATTTCCGAGTCTGTTAGACCACAGAATTCGAACATCCCAATACCTTGAGCATCATTGGATAGACGGTGAACACGGCCAATTCATGGTCTTTTGAGAGTTGTCTGTGGAAATTGTCTGCTTTCGGATGGATGCGATGGCATACCCGAAAGAACAGTGTTCGTGTTGTCCCCGGAAAATCCCCCAGTCTCAAACTCAAGACCCATTCTGAATCTCGGCATGTCCATCCACCTCCATAGTCGCGTCTTGCTTCTGTTCATCTGCATTCCCATCAGCCACGACCTTGACCTCGAGAGGCCCATCCAGTCGCGGACCCGGAAACGGCCCACCCCCGGGCATGACACTGTCAATGTTCCCATCCTCGTCGACATATTCAAACCGATATCTTGAGAGATAGTGCGGGATGGCGCTCAACTGGGGCCCGTAGCGCGCCGTGTTGTCGTAAAGCTCGAACAGCGGCACAGCCAGCAGCTTCATGTTCTTGGGTACACTGAGGATCTTATTCGGTGGCAGGTGGATCAGGTACAGCTTCTTCAGCTCTTTCGGTCTCGAGACGTGCGCGGGGAGGAAGGGATAGAGGAACGTTTCATGGTTCGGCCGCCACCTGACCGGTCAGTGTGTTAGCGTCGGGTGGTTTGGAATTGGCGATTGCCAGTGAGGGGGTCTGCTGGGGAAAGAATGGACAGAGAGACAGGGAGACGCATACCATTGAGCTAGGCAATCGCCAATTTCCCAGTCTGTGTCGCCTTCCTTGGGGTTCGTGGGCGCCAGTCGGTCGTTTAGGCGTGCCTTGAAGCCTTCGATCTCATCTGCATCGTGGGGGAGGTAATCACCTGGTCTGTCTCCGCCCGAACGCAATCTCTGTCAGCGCGTGCATGAGGGCAAATATTGAACGTAGATTGGGACAGATAACGAACAGTTTGAAAAACGCGTTGGCGATCTGCAGCATCAGCACGTGCGGATGATTGTGTTCGTGGCAAACCAGGATGCCCTCGCATGTCCGTCTCATGCCGTAGCTTCCATAGTGCTCTTCCAGCCGCTTCAGTCTCGCCAGCACTGACGGGTCTTCCTCAAGCTGCGTCTCCTTCGTGCCGAAAGTGTAGTTGGACAGTGGGTACAGGCGGATCGTCGGCGGTTGGTTCGCGGTGAAGGCAGGCGGGAGGATCGGGCTGTGAGTCTGTTAGATATGGTTGCTGCTGTAGAAGCAGTGAGGCTAGCTGAGGCGTACGGGTGCGAGGTTTTTAACGTCGTCGTGGTAAGGGTCGACATTGTGAGGCTGGAGAGGATGGTTTGTGTTTCTGTGGAAGGGAGATCCGGTTGAAGAAGCCAACACAGATCCGCGGCGACAGGGAGACAAAGGAGGTAGGAAGTTCGCTATAATAAACCGGTGCACAGCGTCTAGATCCAGCTACAGATGGTTATTATCATTATTGTTGAAGTGGCATTTCCAGCCGCATTTTGCCCATCCCCAGATTCCCGGCAATAACGGGTTTAAGGCTGAGCAATATTTCAGCCTCGTCGGCCCAAATCCATCAGCCTGCCAAAGATTGAGGAATAAGAGACATGCCAGTGACAGGCCCTAGACCCGTCCTTCGATAGATTATCTAGTAGGATTTACCCCTGCATCGATCTCATATCTAATCTAGATACTTCGAGCGACGCAACCAACAACGCCTTCGCTGTTCTAAAACCAAGGACGTTTTGTTTTGTCTACTACAACAGCCTGCCTGTTCGCACGCCTTGAGCCCCCACATGAAGCCGTCCAAGGCTTACAATTTAGGCTCAAGTTCTTCAAAGTCTCCCAAGTCGGCAATAGCAACTGGGCCCCTGGTGACCTGTAAGCCGGCCTTCCACTGGTAGATGTCTTTGATCATGACCGGTGCGGGAATCCGGGCAGCTACTTCCAGCGTGTCAGTTGGCGGTGTGACAGGTTTGATCTTCAGCGCAACTTGGATCTGAGGGACCGCCTCGTTCATCTGCTTCAACACTTCTTCTGTCTCGCTGGCGGTAAGCGAAGTGCCGATGTACTCTTTAATGGCTGCAACAATGCCCTCCTGGTCGGTTGGCTCGACCTTGTCCAAGGTGGTGTTCAACCTGGCGTCTTCGACAGCAACGTTAAGAGATCCAAGGACTTGCCCGACCAGGCCAGCCAGTTGATCTTTCTGTTCCGTCGGAGACGTTTCGGAAGGTGTGGCCGAAGCTTGAGCTTCCAGATGAATGGATAATTTGGCTCGAGTCGGAGACTCGGGATCAATGTAATGCTCATAGAACTGCTTGATGTCGTCTTTGGTCAACTGTCTGATCTCGACAACATCTCGATCAACCTGGTAGAAATTGAGATATTCGCCTCCAATATAGGCCCACAGGCGGTTCGTCTCAGAATCAAGATTCTTCAGCTTCTCCAAACGCTTGTTGACGAGACTTCGTTTGTGGCCTTCGAAGTCTTCGGCTGACATTGAATCCAAGTCGGCCTTGAACTTGAGCAAGAAAGCAGTGATTCTTGTCTCGAGGTAATCCGGATCCCGCTCGCTCTGGATGAGCACTCTGTAACCCATCGTGACCGCCGCTGGTCGTACGCCACTCCACACGACATACCCCAATTGTTCTTTGGTCCTGAGTTGATCAAACGCCGGCTCATCGGTCATCTGAGCAAACAGCTGCAATCTTGCCCGAAGAGGGATGTCCATGGTATGGCCGACATCCAGGTAGTACTCGATCGCATGATTGATGTTGGCAGGGTCAGACAAAGTTTGCTTGTAGATAAAATTGCTCCCTTCCGGAACAATCACATTCCTCCTCAGCAGCCATTGTGAAGGAGGCAGCGGGCGTGGTTTGAGAGTCGATTCAACCAGATTTGCAATCCTCTTAGCTTCCTCTTTGTACAGATTGCCATGTACAAGTACCTCAATGTGGGCCTGCTGGAGCAGCTGCGGGGAAAATGTTCTGATATCTTCGACCGTGATGTGCGGAAGCTCCTCGGCGTATGTATTCGTCATGAATGAGCGTTCATTCAACAGCCATCTGGTGAAGTCGCCAATTTGATAGTATGGCTGTTGGAAACCCCAATTCTTGTATTGCCTGGCCATCCGTTCCTTCAGAATATCGAAGCGGTCGGTTCGGATCTCGATGCCCCGTAATGTCGTCAGAATCTTCTCCAGGAGGACCGCCATTTTGTCATTGTATCCATGCACGCTCACGTCCACTCCAAGCATGTTAGGTGTGATGGCATAGGAAAGGCCCGAGATTTCAGCATCATAGGAATAACTCGACAAGGCATCCTTGACAAGATTGACGAACAGACCACTCTTGACGTAGTTCGATGCGCTAGCATAAGTGAGTGGGTTTCGGAGCTTGATCAAAATGTTGGCCTTGGGGACCCAGAAGGTGTCATCCTTCTTCCACCAGAGTCGAACCAGGTCGTCATTTCGAAGCAATTTCGGCGTCTTCGCAGGCGCATTGACTTCAGTCTTTTCGACTTCCAGCTTGGTCGGGATGAATTCGTTCTTGTGGGGAAGATGGAGTTCTGCAATCGTGTTATGAGCAGGAGAGGACAGCGCCTTTCGAATATCCGACAACACGTCCGAGGGTACTTTCTCGACCCTGTAATCTGTGCCATACCATTTTTCCTTTTGGTCCCAGTTGCCTGGGTAATCTTGGGAGACAAGCATGAGGCGGAAGTTATCTTCACGTAGATATTGCATGGCCTGGATGATGGCCTTTGCGTCAAACTCGCGGAACTTGCTTGTGCTGCTCAGGAGCCAACTGCGGGGCAGGTTCTTCTGCATGACGCTGCTTGTGGCACTTGTGAATCGACTGGCCGGGGACTTTTGGCGGAATCTGAAGTCAACTTCTGCCATGTTCTTCATCTCCTCGTGCATCCATCCAACAGGTGGGTTGGCCTTCATTATCCCGATATACTGGAAAACGATCTTGACAATCTCGTGGTAATTCTTCAGTCCTTCAGGTGTCAAGCCGACGTCGATCTCAAAAAAAGCAGAGCCAGGGCAAATGGGGTGATAGCCGGCGGAAAGTGTGTTGCCCAGGCCTCTCTCTTTGAGATAGGCCAGAATACTTCCGGGGCCTTCATGACCGATCAAGTGACTAATGTATCTTGCGGGCTGAGTTTCAAACATGTCTTCCTCATCCTGCCACGGGAAACTGATTTCCAAGGAGCGAGTTTCCATGACAGGCTTTGCAAGGATCTCAGTGGACAGTGCTTCCTTGGTCAGCGGTTCGGCCTCATCCCATCGGTTCTGTGGCAGATTTTGGTTCTTGACCTCGGAGAAAAGCTCGACGACCCAGCTTTCGAGCTCATCCAAAGACTCGCGGCCCAAAACCACGAGCTTCATCCGATTGGACGAGTAGTGGCGTTCATAGAAACGGATGAACTCGTCCCGGATCTTGACCCCTCGTTTCTCAGGGTCGTCCCTCAATGTCTGCAGGTTTCCCGTCGAGAAGTGATGGTACGGATGACGCGGGTTGGACAGCGATTTGGCAAGCTGAGACAATCTCCACGCGTCGCTCTGCAGGTTCTTTTTGTTCTCCGAGTCCACTGCCCTCAACTCTCTATCTAGTGTAGTCTCGAGGAAGAGAGGCTTGACAAAAAACTGGGCGAATCGGTCCAAAGCTCCATATAGCGGCCCTTTCGAGGTGCCATTCAGCTGGAGTTGTGTGGTTCCGTTCACCACACCGTTGGGGACATTGTCATTGGACTCGTGGGAAGCAGCACACTCGAAGAAATAGTTTGTCTGGGTGGCGGCGGTGTATGCGTTGGAATGGCCCGAGTTCGAGGAGAGGTAGGAGCTGTATTCGTTCTCTACAGGGTACTATCCGGCTGTCAGCATGGTATCCTGGTGGCGGGTGGCGGGTGGGGAAGATGTAGATCGAGGCGGCGTACCTTCTCTGTGCCCATGAAAAGCAAATGCTCGACTGCGTGGGCCATTCCGGGCATGTCCTCCTCGTCTGAAAAGTTGCCGACATTGACATTGAGACTGGCGCTGGCCTTGTCCGTCTGCGAATCGTGAACAATCAGAGCCTCGAGCTTGTTGGGAAGCTCAATGACCCGGTATGATCGGTCATCGAGATCTGGCTTCTCCAGATCATCCGTTATCCGCCGTGCCGAGCTCATGACGGTTGCCAGGGACCGGCTGGGGGGAGCTTGCTGGAATACTGGGTTCGACATGGGGGCTTTGGGTATGGGAAACGGCCGAGCACGGTATGCTAGTGGAAACAGCACACGGATGGAGAGGAGAGATGAGTAGGCAAGCCGGGTGGAAAGTCGCATCTAGAAGAAGGAGCCGTCGTGAGGAACAGTCGTGAAGAACAGTCAGGCAGGGCGAAGAGTGAGGACAGAGGCAGTCGAGGGTTTAGGAGATCATGGCGAGTCGAGGAACAACAGAGGCAAGTCGGTCAGTTCAAGGTGAAGGGTGAAGGACAAAGTGCGGATAGCGGCAAACAATAATATCATCATGACGGAGGCCTCTCCAGCCTGCGGAAGGATGGTGCAGTGGATGGTGCAGTGGATGGTGCAGTGGATGGTGCAGGGGACGGTGGATGGTCCTGCGGGCGGGCAGCCGGCCTCATTCCGGCCTCAGCGCAGACTGCGCAGACTGGACTGCGCAGTCAGTCCGTAGTGCCCGATTGCACCGATTGCACCGATTGCACCGATTGCAGTCTCAGACTCTCACTCACTCAGGCTGGCAGGCAGTACGCAGTGCGCAGGCCGCTCGCTGCCAAGCCCGAACTGAGGACCTTGATTGCAATTTACACTCCAGATTTCCTCGTCTTTCATTCATCTAATACCCAGTAAAGCCATCTCACTTTCAGCTTCCAGGGGGCTACCATAGCAGTCTTCTCCCTCGACAGTCAAGTTACCTGCCTCTGGAAATTGTTGGCCCCAATCCAGAACGGACAACCTCTGTGGATTCTGGAACCACGCCCGTTGGAAACGCCCTCTCCCAGCCTCGGTTGATTGGGTCGACCAGCCACGGCTAATGCAAGCTCAACGAGCATCAGCCTCAGCCTCCCATCGGCGCCTCACTACCAGACGGTGTCCTTGGATGCGTCCAGGCCTTCAATAATAAGCGTCAACCTCTCTCGAGTGGCGGCCCCGTGCTCAGAAGCGGTGAACACATCAGTATCAGTGGCTGAGGGCTTCGATGAGCCCATTGCACGCCATAATTACGGCATAAATCTCCGGTCGATGCTGTGGGGCAACATCCGGGGCTTGTACCTCCCCCTATTCCTCCAAGCCCACGAGGAAAGCGGGGCAGAATGTCGCTTTCCATGGCCCACGAATGACGTTTGACTTGTGACCCGCGACGACGAAGGAAATGTTTGTGTGCTAGAGCGCGCCTACTTGATAGGCCCGACAAGCTGAAATGTTTGCGTTGCTTTCCTCCGTCGCCAGCAAGATGCCAAAGACTGCACACCGACGTGATCACAAAGCCCTGTGTTGATGGTGAGACACCAATGGAGCGGGAAGACAAGTACAAAGGCCTCCCACGATCGATAACCTGGTGACTCAAGTCGACGTTTTTGAAGAGGACAATCGAGCTTTCACACGCCATTTGCCATTTGCCAATTGCGAAGGAGGTGTAGGACATCAAGACGCCATCACATGCCTGGGAAGGTGCTACCCAGAAACGTGCAACGTTGACTGCGTAACCACTATCCTGCCGTATCACGGCAAGTGAGACGTTAACAGTTGCATAAGTGGCAAAGTGGCGGAGCTGAATACTTGCGGTAAGATAGAAGGTCCGGGACGAACGGGACCGAAAGGGATAGGCACGGAAGAGAAGAAGGATATTCTTGCTTGACTTAGACCAGTACCTATTCCCCGGCCTTGCCTTGCTTTCATTCACTCCTCGTCTAGCTGCTCCCAAAGCACCCCTCTCCTCAACGACCATCCACCTTCCCTTAGTTTGGCGTTCTAATGGTCTCAAAATTCAAACTTCTCCCCTACCAGCTTCTCACTGAGGGTCCAGAGCTCGTCCATGTACGCCTCGTGGTCTTTATGCTCCGGCACGGTTTTAACTTGGCAGTTATCCAGGTAAGAGCCGGATTCCCCATCGAGGCTCGGATCCAACGCGGCGCGGAGCTGAGTAGAGCACCCCTGCTGCAGTGTCTTGCGTTCAGGGAGAACGAAGTTTGGATTTTCCCGTAGGGCAGCTGCGATTGCTGCGTTGCGCATCTCCTCGGTAATAAAGCCCTGGAGATTGGTCTTGATACTCCCGGGGTTCAGACTAAAGGTGACAATGTTCCTGGACTTGAGGACTCTGGCAAGGCGCTTGGCGTATAGGACGTTACAAGCCTTAGACATGCTGTAGGCGATCATTGGGTCGGGGTAGCTTTTGCCATTATCGTACGTCGGGTCTTTCAGCAGAGGTGTGAGCAAGCTGACACTTCTCTCTGAGGCCAAACTACTGACGACCACGATGCGTGAAAGAACGAGATCGGCTTGGACCAGCAAGTTCGAAAACAGAAAATGGCCGAGATGGTTGGTTCCGAACTGCGTCTCGACGCCATCTGGCGTTAGGCCGTACGGACAACCCATGATGGCAGCGTTCAGGATGAGCACATCGATTTTGTCCCCGGCAAGGAGGACCTTGACGTCGTCCGCCGCTTTCCGCACGGAGGTTTGCCTGGCCAGGTCCAGCTGGATGAAGCTGGTCTTGACGCCCGGATGCTCCCCGACGATCTGGTCAATGAGAGGTTGGATCTTCTGTCTCGATCGACCGGCCAGTATCAAATGCTTGGGCTCTGCAGTGGCCAGCGTTTTGGCCGTCTCGGCCCCTATTCCTCCTGGAGTAGGGCCGGTGATCAAGACTGAGAGGTTGATCTCGTTAGCTTTCGTTCTTTGCGGCACGATCCTCTTACTCACATGTCTTGCCAGCGACCCTATCCTTGAACTGCTGCACAATTTCCACTCCGGTAGTCTCGAAGCCAAATACCATGTTGACACGATCAGTTCTTCCCTGAGACTTGGAGCGAATAGATGGTTTGGTGTTTTAGGTACTTGTAGGTCAAGTAGAGGCTCAGCACGGAACTCTGCAAGCAATAGTAACTCTGAAACTGGGTGTATTTGATTCCAGACTGTGCTATCTTATCTCAATGTAGTTTCAAGGTCGAAAGTCAGATTTATACCAGCATGGCGACCGACAACGACCAACGCGATCGGAGATAGCCGGTCGCCACCACAGGGTGCAGGGTGGTAGCGACCATGTCTTTGGGAGCTGGCGAATCAAATCAGCTGATTTCGAGCTTCACGTCGAAACTTCTATGCAGCCATCCCCCAGAGTCTAGTACTCGTCTCCGTCATGTGGGATTTTGAAGCGGATCCACGCCTAACTCCGGTTTACTTGCATATCGGGTAAGATGGGATCGACGGTGCAGGAACGAGGCTTAGCGGGATGAGGCTCCCGCAATGATTCGACCGTCCGAACGAACATCCGACGGTAATTATTTCACCATGGCTCACGCTATTATTTCTTCTGGTTTACCCGCCGACCGAGCTCGCCGTCTGCGTTTGCGTACGGTTTAACATCAACCCGCCACCGAATCCATTTGTCACTCATGTGCCGTTCCGAATGTTCAAAAGTCTCACGCCATCTGCACTGTGTAGTGGCCTTCTTTAGAGCAGCCCCCTCCCGACAATTGGAACCGGGCTTTTCGGAGGCCTTCATGCTCCTCCTCTTTTTGCAGACACCCCTCCGAAAACTGCCGGTGATGCCCGTGTCGACGTATTCAATATTGCACCAAAAGGGGGTTAGCATCCGCTTTTCAGAATAGATGAAGAAAATGTTGGGTAAGGAGGTCGTAGTATCAGATCTTTGCGATGTTCATGATATCATAGCTGGCACAATGGCCTAACTCAACATGAGTCCTTAACAATTTGGTCATCATACCGGGCAAAAGAGGGGGGGCTGAGGGAGAGCAGTACTCACGTTGGTTTTCATGCTGCAACATTGCTAGCAAAGCTCAGGTATATCCTCCAAGGTTGGTTCCTCCGTCTCCTGGATCATATTCCGACTGCTCCTAATTTTTAATCAGTGACCGGTCTGGTGGCAGAACTTTGACGATTATCCAGGTCCTCGGCGGGTTGTCAGACCTTGTCTAAGATCCATTTGAGGACTGTACTTTCCACCATGCTCTCGATCCGAGTCTCTGCTTTCGAAGGGGGGAGTTGAGTTTCCTGGCCATCCTTGGTGTTGTAACGAGTTGAGCTCTCATTAGCCAAAGGAATAGAGTTGGAAACTCCGAAAGACATGCTACGAAGCTGACAAGTCTGGTAGTTGGTTGGCCGTCGGATTCACAGAATCATGAGGGGACGGAAGTCGTGCTTACCAGTACGGATTCTCTCTTTCTTCGTGTCTTGTCCAGGTCCTCTTCAGATCATGTATCAACATCCATCCTTCTTGATCCAACCCATGCCAGTGGATTTCAAAGCTTCGGTCTGTCAAGTCTTTGATGGTCGTGCTTTGAAGGAAGTCCCACGGAGTTATTGTCTTGTATATCAGATTTCTTGTGTATGGAGTGGCTTTGATGCTGAAAAGGAGCAGGTCAGTTCGGGAAGCTTCAGGACGGAGTTCATGAGGGAGACTCTGCTCTCGATGATTGCTTACCCACAGAAGGAAAGTTCTATGAGCTTGTGTGTGTCAGGGAGGGGGGAAGCCCCGCGCATCAATGTCTTTGTGAGTGCGGATGGAATAGACAGATGGGAACGACACAAAGGCCTTGTCAACATGAAGAAATTGGGGATCACCGGCCAAAACGAGAGGCAGATGAATGGCAAGTGCAAGAAGACCAGGAGAGCGTGTCATTGGCCGCATGGCATAGCTCCCTCAGCCGCGTGCTTGGGGGCGCGGTTGAAGAGCGGGTTGAATAGTCTCGTCAGGACCTCAATCGCGCGAACAAATCTTTCCTCCTTGGTTTCTGTCTTTCAAACACTACCGCCGTCGTCTAGACTACAATTTTTGTCCCATCCCTGTCATATGAAGGCATTTCCCAGCTCTTGTTCCCCCGTCACTCTCAACCTCTGTCATCTAATCGTGTCTCTCCTGAGTCCTGAAGAAATTGGAAGGAAAGATACATTCAGTCTCACCGAGGGAACGGCACTCGGAGAGGAGTTTTGCAGAGGTATAGCTCTTCAGAGCCCAGTCTCTCGTCCCATCCACCTTGGATGAGCTCGCTAACAGGAAAAAAGAAGATCATTCAGTTGTCCTGATCTCATTTTCCACCTCGGACAACGTAACGAGACATGATCAATGCAGCAGAATGCGGTCATACCAGGTTCTGTCACCGATGTTCTTTTATTAGTGCCGGTGTCTAATCCGAGCCTTGCCCCCTAGGCTATCTCCCATACGAACTTGAGACTAGCTGGCAACCATATCAGCACCGGCGATATGACTACACAGGTTAAAAGATTGTACGGTGACGAGAACATTTCCAGATGGATAACACCTGATACTTGGGAAGGTAGTCACGAAATGTTGGAAAAGAGAACGTGGCAAGGTTGGGGCAGGCTATTGAAAGTATAGGACCTGTTGAGAAGAACATGATGCGCTCTACAAGGATGGAATCAGCAGGATAGATCTAGATGGTGTTGTATATTTGCGTTTATTGCAAATGACATTGCCGGCTGTCGGAGCCTCGTATGGAGGCCGAGAAACTAGACAAGGAAGCACACTTTCTCCGCCTGAGCCATGCTCTCGAATACTTAACTCGAATAGACCTCGCTTAAAATCAACTTCGAGATTCGTGAGATTGGCCCGAGTCTCATTGGGCGATCCCTTCTTTCCTGCTACTCAACAACTTGTTGCCCCTGAGTCCTAACTACGGAGGGACTTGCTGACAGCCTTGTCTAGTGGTTTCAACCTCGAAGGCCTTCCTCAAACCGTTAGACTATTGTTAGAAGTTTCCCTAGTTGTGCAAAAGGAATAAACCAGATCAAAGGAAACGGAAGCTATGTCGAGACGCGAATTCCTCCAGAGTATGTGAAGAATGTTTACTGATTCTCTTGTCATTGCCCACTAATATCTAACTAGCTATTATCTATCTGTCCACTCCTCCTATCTGTCATTTCTTTTGGTGGTGTTCATGCATCTCATTTGTCATTCCCTCCCTTTCTTTGCAATTTCCATCCCACTCATCTCGTCTCATCTCCAATAATTAAGTATCTTGATATAATGTCGTGTTGTGTTGTATGTTCATGTTCGTGTGCAGCATCGACATCGGAAAAGGCGTGAATCCCTGACTCGTCAAAATGAATGGAAGTCAAGCCCCGAGGCCTTCCCCCGAGGCCGAAAAAGTATTAGAATGGATAATAAAAATTAAACGTCCACAGATTCCCCCAATAACCCATCCTCTTACCCAACAAATGTCGGAAAAAGACCATAAGAACCCAAGTTCTGTTTTTACCTTGTCTGTATGCCGTTCTGCCCCCCCGCCTCAAAACTCCCGTCTTCAGATTCCGTGCTCAAGCGTCCATGATTCTTCCACCCATCAAGCTGGATTGCTAGATCTGGATGATGGATGGTCTAGAACAATGCGGCTATGCCGACCATAGCACCAACAAACAGACCAGCCCCAGTGGATAGCTTGGCAGCAGAGCCGGTGTAGCTTGACACGGCCGGGGCGGCAGGAGTGGTGCTGCTGACCGGCACAGGTACAACGGAGCTCGCTTTTGCGCTGGAACTAGTGCTGTAGACCCAGGTTGAAGAGGCGGAAGGGACAACGGGGACAGTTGTGGTGATTGGAGAAACTGGGATCAAACTGGTTGAGGTGGCTGACGAGGTCCAATCGTTCCAGGCTTCAGTCGTGGTAGCTGGGGAAACAGGCACTGCGGATGTGGTGGCAACCCAGTCGGACCAAGTCATTGGAGTAGTGGTCGTAGTGGTTGTCGTCCAGTCCACCCAGACGGAGGTCTCAGCAACAGGGGTCGGGGTCGTGGTGGTCGTCCAGTCTACCCAAATAGAGGTCTCTACAACAGGCGTGGTCGTGGTCGTGGTTGTGGTTGTCGTCCAGTCCACCCAGACGGAGGTCTCAGCAACAGGGGTCGGGGTCGTGGTGGTCGTCCAGTCCACCCAAATAGAGGTCTCAGCAACAGGGGTCGGGGTCGTGGTGGTCGTCCAGTCCACCCAAATAGAGGTCTCTGCAATAGGGGTGGTGGTGGTGGTGGTTGTCCAGTCTACCCAAATAGAAGTTTCCGCAACAGGGGTGGTCGTGGTGGTGGTTGTCGTCCAGTCCACCCAGACGGATGTCTCAGCAACAGGAGTTATGGTGGTGGTTGTCGTCCAGTCTACCCAGACGGATGTCTCAGCAACAGGAATTGTGGTGGTGGTGGTCGTCGTCCAGTCCTCCCAGGATGTCTCAGCAACTGGGGTTGTAGTCGTTGTGGTGGTGGTGGTCGTCCAATCTTCCCAGGATGTCTCAGCAACAGGAGTTGTAGTCGTTGTGGTTGTGGTTGTGGTGGTGGTGGTCGTCCAGTCCTCCCAGGATGTCTCAGCAACAGGAGTTGTAGTGGTGGTGGTGGTGGTCGTTGTCGTCCAGTCTTCCCACTTGGTTGTCTCAGCGGCAGGAGTAGTGGTGGTGGTGGTAGATGACGAAGACCAGTCTCCCCACACTTCTTCCTGAGGCTTTGGGAGCGCACTGGAGAAAGGTAAAGTGACGGCCACGGCCGCAATCACAGCAGATCTTGAATGCATATTGAGTTAGTGGAAGGTTGTGTATGAAACGGGAAAGTGGAGGATGGAGGGGAATGCAATGTGCAACTTCTGAGACGTGCGAGAGTTGAAAGTTGTGTCTATGCTTGTAAAGTTCTCTTGTGATTTGCAAGTTGAGAGTATGCGGATGATTGTAGGAAGGACACAGACCTGAGAGTGACCATGCTCCCTATATACTTATTGGGGGAAACGCTGGAGGACAGAAACTCTTGAGGCAGGAAGCGGGGCTGTGTGTGCTGTTTGCCCTAAGCCAGCCACGCTTGTTGGACGAGCGACATGGTGCCATTATTTCAATCGATCAACCAGAATTAATCGTGGAATTCACGTAATCCACGCATTGGATTGGTGGAACCATGGGAGAAGAGAGACATGAGTGGCTGTGTAGCAGAAAAAACCCGAAGGCAGGAAGGGCAAATAGCGAAAAGGTGGATTGTCGTTTAAGCCAAGCCTTTTAACCAAGCCTCCCTCTTTATTACGATTGGTTGTAGTGCTCCCCAGCCATCCGGAGCTAGTCCTGTCCAGGAGGTATAAACAAAGCTAGCAAAGCTAACCCGACAACCCAGTCCGAAGTCCGGAGTCCGCACGGAATACTAGACTTCAATAGACGATGGCTGGAAGTGAGAGCTTGTCGGTCCCTGGCATGACGAATCTCGAGAAGCTGATACGATTCGTCATCCCCATTTCCTCAACAACAATCGCTACCGCGCATTGAAGTCTTATCGCTAATGTTCCAAAAAGTGCCGGAAACTTGCGAAAACTTGATGTTCAACATGCGTGCTCCACAGTGGCTGGCACTCATCATGTCGTCCATGGCAATGCTCCTAGTACTACCCACATCCTCCGTAGAAACCGTAGCCACGAGTCTTCAGCAGCTACCCGTGTCTCTCCTGGCTGCAGGCGGGGCTATGAACAATCCGCTTTACGCATAATTTCAGTTTTCCATTAGTTGCAACCCTGCGGACATCCGGTTTGCCTTGCCGTTCTGTGTCGTTTGAAAGTTGCATCCCTGCCACCCAGCCTCTTGGGCTAAAAGAGCAAGCGCCACTCGCTCGCTAATTAGCGCCTCTATTGATGGAGTCCCGATGGCGGCGGTGGCTGGCTATTTCAGCTTCGGCCTTCGTTAGTAGCTTCGTTGACAAGGAGACAAGCAAAACGGATCTGAATGAAACACACAAGATTTAACAAACAGCGACATTATTATTCATACATACGTACAGTCATAGAGTCATAAAACTCCAGCCGCCAGGGGCTCTCTCAAAGCATGTTCCGTCAATGCCAGTAGTGATGTTCTAGTTGCCTTTCAATCTACGATTCTATTTAATCTCAATGTTCTGGTATTTTTTTTTTCGCACTTTTTAGTTTTCCTGGATCCCAACCCAAACAAAAAAATGCCTAATACCCAATCGCCCTCCCCGTGGTGACAGTCTAAATAGTCAATGAAATGTGCGACATGTCCATCCATCTAGGAGGCAAGAACCAAGGCAAGGAGGGCCATTCTCGTGTACAGACCGTACTTCATCTGTCTAAAGTAGGCGGCTCGTTGATCAAAATCTACCTCCTCGCTGATCTCGCGGTTGCGTGGCAACGGATGCATGACGATCATGCTTGGCTTGGCGTGTTTGAGCACGCTGTTGTCCACGATCAGACTGTCCTTGAGTCGCTCGTACTCTTCCACACTGGGAAATCTCTCTTTCTGCACCCGGGTACAGTAGAGCACATCGCTCTTTGCAATGATCTCAGGGGTCAAGGACTCCGATTCAAATGCAAGCTGACCTGACGCCACGATCTGGTCGCGAACCTCGTTGGGTAGAGCGAGTGCCTTAGGTGAGACCAAGTTGATGCGGACCTCGTAGAACTGCAGCAGCTTCACCAAAGAATGCACTGTTCGACCGTATTTGAGGTCACCGGTGAAAGTCACGGTGAGACCGGTTACGGTGCCCAATTCCTCGCGGATTGTGAAGAGATCCAAGAATGCCTGAGTTGGATGTTCCCGGCTACCATTGCCACCGTTGATGATCGGAACAGGCGAAAACTTGGCCGCTGTCGCTGCAGATTCATCGTCGGGATGGCGAAGTACCACAGCATCACCATAGCACCCTAGTGTGCGAATTGTATCTTGTAATGATTCACCTTTCTTCGTGCTCGAGTGACCGGTGTTGATAGCTATGGTACGACCACCTAATCGCTGCATAGCTGCATCAAAAGAAGCTGATGTGCGAGTGCTTGGCTCGAAAAACATGGTGCAGAGCACTCGGGATTGAAGAATGGGGAGGATGCCCTGTCTCTGGACCCCAAGTCGCATTTCTTGAGCAACTGTAAACAAGATGTGTAAATCTTGCCGAGTATACTGTCTGACAGAGAGCACATGGCGATTCTTGAAAGGTGACGATGCCAACAGCGAGAGGAGGGAAGGCGAGATGGTGGAGGGAGGCTGTGGCTGTTGGAAGGCGGAAGTAGGAAGCATGGGTCCGCTGGATTCCAATATCCCTTCCATGTTTCGAGCACGAGTTATCGGCCGGCTTCGAGAGGACAGTGAAAGACGTCGGTTTGAGGACACATCACCCAGAGTTGCACGTTTATCAAGAATGCTCTCTGTCTGGGCTCGGATAACCGGGGATGTCGCTCCCACTGTAGGTGAGAGAGGGTGGATGAGGTGAGAGGACATGTCGGTACCACCCGGGGCATCCAACAGAACTTCGCCGTCTAGACAAGCCGTCTTGCCTTGGAAAACGACTCTCGACACAGAACCTCGTAAAGTTGTACCAACAAACGGTGACCATACCGCCCCAGCTTGAAGCACGTACGGGCGGTCAATATCAATCTCGACAGAGGTGTTGGTCTGCTCGTGTAATTCAAAGATGGCCTTGGGGTTATCGTGCAGGCGACTGGTAACATCCTCTATGGTCATCTTCCCTTCGGAGACGGCTGTTAGAAGCAACGGCAGTGCGTCGTTGATACCAACGGTCGGTGCAGCGTTCTTGCCGGCGATCTGATAGGGAAGACTGCCAATCGAGAAGACGTCGATGGTGGGCAAGTGATCCCACAGAGCTTTTTTGTCCGTGACCGATGGCAACGCAGCGCAATCAGGATAGTCGGTCTGAGACAAGAACAGGCTGTAAATCGAGACATCACAAGTTACCGCCAGTCCTTTCTCTTTTGACAAGGCGATCAAGCTGATGTCCTCTTTCGAGGTAACATTCATGACATGGACTTTCCTGTCGTGGAGGCTGGCGAGTAGGAGAATCGATGCTAGGTCTGTTGTCTTCGCATCCGTCACGATAGGCTTGTAGGCTGGCCAGATCCCGAAATGGGCAGTGACTGTGGCGACCTTGTTGATGTTCCCTGACGAGAGATGATTGAATGGGATGAACAGGGACCCAACCTCTCCCTTCACGTGGACGATCTGCTCCGAGTTGGAATCGGTTGCCGCAACAGATAAGTTGAAGTCGCAGTAGGCTCCCGCTTGAGCGTTGTGCTGCGCGACTATTAGAGATCGTGCATCCGTCACGGCACTGTCAACTCCAACAGGCATGACCCGAATCATCGTGAAACCAGCAGCAACGGAGGCTTTGCTGATTAGGGAGAAGTCGTGCGATTCTCTGTTAGCAACACCGGGAACGAAGGCAGCCACATTAATGAGCCCTGGAAGAACAACAGTGCGATGACTCGTCTGGAAGTCGATGTTGCGGATGTTGAGATCGTAATGGCGGGCAAGCGCTTCAATGAGGATCTTCGCAATCTTGACGTTCGTAATGAGCGGCGTCTGGTAATCAACCGCCATTCGTCTTGTGCGATATCCTTTGCTCATGTAATTTGCTGGCCTCCTGAATCTGTTGTTTGACGGCAGATTGATATACAGGTCGATCATGTTGGTTGCCAGATGCTGAGTAAGAGAATACTCGGATTTTTGATCCTTTTCGTCGCTCCCAAGTACCTCCAGGTACTTGACCTTGATTCCGTGCTCTTCCAGGAAATCTGCGGTTCCAGACGTTGCAAAAAGAGTGTAGCCCAACTGGTGCAGTTTTCGAACAGAGGGAAGCATCTCCATCTTGTCTTTGAACGAACCAATAGAGAGAAGGATGTTTTTCTCCGGGAGTTTGAAACCAGTCGAAATCGTGGCTTTGAGGTAAGCTTCATAGCGATCCCGACCAAACGAAGCCACTTCTCCAGTCGATGCCATTTCAACTCCTAGTACTGGGTCTGCACCAGAAAGGCGGGAGAATGAAAACTGAGGCGCCTTAACGCCGACGTAGTCGGTAGGGATGGTGACAGGTGGATATGGAACCACCGGCTTGCCCACAATGACTTTTGTGGCCATTTCAATCAGATCGACGCCCATGACTTTCGAGACAAATGGGAATGATCTCGATGCACGAACATTGCATTCGATCACTTTGATTTCATTGTCTTTGGCAATGAACTGGATGTTGAAAGGCCCCGTGACGTTGAGAGCGTTTCCGATTTTTCTCGTGGCCTCTTCAATCCTGGCAATGGTCTCTGGCTCTAGATCTTGAGGAGGGCATATCAAAGTGGCGTCTCCGGAATGCACGCCAGCATTTTCAACGTGTTCGGAAATGAAGTGGCCGGTCATGACACCGTCTTTTGCAACTGCATCCATCTCAATCTCCTTGGCGTCTTCAATATACTTGGTTATCACGACAGGATGGTCCCTTGACACATCCACGGCTTGGTTGAGATAGTTCGCAAGGTCGTCCTTTGAGTACACCGTGTTCATTGCTGCTCCTGAAAGAACGTAAGAAGGTCGTACTAGGACAGGATATTTGACTTTTTCGCAGAACTCAAGCGCCTCTTCAATGCTTGTCAATTCTTTCCAGGCTGGCTGGTCAACGTCGATGCGATCGAGCATTCGAGAAAACTTGTATCTGTTCTCGGCGGTATCAATCATCTCTGGAGACGTTCCCAAAATCTTGACGTTCAATCTGTGTAGAGGCAAAGCAATGTTATTTGGAGTTTGTCCACCCATCGAGATAATGACACCACTTGCTGATTCGAGTTGATAGATATCAAGGACCGTCTCCAGGTTGATGTTCTCGAAATAGAGCCGGTCTGCTTCGTCGTAATCGGTTGAGACCGTCTCCGGGTTGTACTGCAGTGCAAGTCAGTGAATGTGTCGATAGCGGAACAAAAAGAGAAACAAAAAGGGAATAATAGAGTGCCAAAAGTTCAGAATTGTTGCTGCTCAGTCAAGCTCAGGGCTCGACACAGCGCTAGCGGCCACGACGTGGCGAAGGCACTCGGTCTTCTCATGGCGGGACAGAACGTGATGGAGGCGGCGGAGGCTATGTTCTCGAAGACAACCGAGCAGGTGAAGAGCCGCAAAGAGAGGGTTCCTCTGATTGAAAAGGTGTATCGGCCAGACAAGTCCAAGTAGCCAATGCGACGAATTGAAGAGGGTAGTAGCTGCAAACGCCATGCTGTGAAGGGAAAATCGACAGGCTGTGCGACAGACAATGACGGAATGTGATTGTCGAGGCTGTCGAAGTGAGACGGGAGGTTGTGGCCCCATCTTGAATGCAGGTATATCCAGAAGCCATCCGAGGGCAGGAACGACCGTTGATCATCGTATGTGAGTGTCCAGAATCCATTCAGAGAGTAGGTGCGCGCCCAAGAAAATATATCAAAAGGAAAACACTAACTTACATTAACCATGACGGTCTTGAAACCTTGTTGTCGAAGTGTGCGAATGGCTCTCACGGAGCACCAATCGAACTCCACAGAAGAGCCAATTCGGTAGACTCCAGACCCAAGGACCATGACACCATTGTCATTGAATGTGATGTCGCTTTCGGACCCACCATAGGTCAGATAGAGATAATTCGTGTAAGCAGGGAATTCAGCGGCGACAGTGTCGATTTGTTTCACGACAGGCTGTATACCTGCCTCTGCTCTCAACCGTCTTACTGCAAGCTCGTTCGAATTCCAGTATAGAGCAAGCTGTCGGTCACAGAAACCCAGCTGTTTGGCTTCTCGAATCAACGAATGTGGTACGGTGGTTGCGTTGAATTTGGACATGAGTTTTGCAAAGTCGCTCAACCCCTTAAGTCGCGACAGGAACCATTTGTCAATTTTGGTCATCTCCCAGATTTTGTCCACGGTGTATCCCGCATGCATGGCGTTGGCGATGGCAAACATTCTCTGGTCCGAAGGTGTTTGAAGCTCGTCATCGACCGACATGAGGGGATTGGAGATGTCAGAAAAGCCAAGGTTGTGGAAGTCGACTGAGCGGATCGCTTTTTGGATGGCCTCTTCAAATGTTCTGCCAATTGACATTACTTCGCCCACACTCTTCATTGATGAGCCAAGCTGTGTGGATACTCTGGTGAACTTTTTGAGATCCCATCTCGGGATCTTGACGACAACGTAATCGAGCGAGGGCTCAAAGCAAGCACATGTTTTCTTGGTAACCGAATTGGAGATCTCATTTAATGGGATATTCAAACCAAGCTTTGCCGCGATAAATGCCAATGGGTACCCGGTGGCCTTCGAGGCAAGGGCTGAGGAACGGGACAGCCTCGCATTGACTTCAATGATGCAATATTCCTTTGAAAATGGATTCAGGGCGTATTGAATATTGCATTCTCCCACAACGCCTAGGTGACGAATGACATTGACCGCAGTTGTTCGTAGCATATTGTAGTCTTCGTCGGACAACGTCTGTGAAGGTGCAACAACGATGGAGTCTCCAGTGTGGATTCCTAATGGATCGAAATTTTCCATATTGCAAACGGTGATGCAGTTGTCACGAGAGTCTCGTACAACTTCATATTCGATCTCCTTCCAGCCCTTCATACTTCTCTCGATGAGGACCTGTGGGCTTGCTGCGAATGCTTTTGTGCAAAGGTCATGAAGTTGGGTCTTGTCTTCGGCGAACCCGCTTCCAAGTCCACCCAGCGCGTAAGCAGCTCGGACAATTACAGGGAAGCCAATGTCTCCGACGACCCGCATGGCTTCGTCAATGCTCGAGGCAGATGCCGACTTGGCGCATTTCTCTCCAATGGATTCCATGCTTCTGGCGAAAAGTTCGCGATCCTCGGTTGTGATGATTGTCTCAATCGGAGTACCCAAAACTCGTACACCCAAAGCTTCGAACTCGTCTTTGAGTTGGATACCAACCTGCAATGCAGTCTGGCCGCCAAACGTGCAGTAAATACCGTCGGGTCTTTCATGCTTGATGACTTTGCGGACGAAATCAGCATTGACTGGCAGGAAATAGACCTTATCAGCTAGGCCTTTGGAGGTCTGAATTGTTGCAATGTTGGGGTTGATCAAGACGGTGTAGATGCCCTCTTCTTTCAGAGCCTTGATAGCCTGGCTACCTGAGTAATCAAACTCCCCAGCTTGTCCAATACTGAGACCGCCGCTGCCAAGAACAAGAACCTTCTTGACCTTCACTCGGGGGTGTGCCTTTTCGTTCTCTTCGATGGTGCCACCGGGGAACGTAACCGGGTTGAGTAGAGCGTCCACTGATACGACACTCTTCATGATAGCGTCGATGAAGACATCGAAGAGAAACTCGGTGTCTCGTGGCCCCGGAGTGGACTCTGGATGGAATTGGACGCTGAAGTAAGGCCGGGAGACATGCCGAATGCCTTCATTGCTGCCATCGTTGGCGTTGACGAAAAGCTCCTCCCACCCATCAGTAAGCGTTGTCGAGTCAACAGCAAATCCGTGGTTCTGTGAAGTGATGTAACAGCGACCAGATAGCAGGTTAGTACATGGGATGTTGTGCCCACGATTTCCGAATTTCATCTTGAGAGTGTTGGCTCCAGCTGCACGAGCGAGGAGTTGATGACCAAGACAAATACCAAAAATGGGGGTTTTTCCTTCTTTCATAGCCTCCGAAATGTGTGCAACCGTGGTGGACAACATGGCTGGATCGCCAGGACCGTTGGAAATGAACAACCCATCGTAGTCCTTGCCGGCGAGTTTAGTGAAGTTGTAATCCCACGGCACCACAAGAACTTCGACACCGCGTGACAAAAGGCAACGCAGTTGATTGTACTTCAAACCAACATCGACCACAACCACACGGACGGGTCTGCCGGAAGGATGTAACAGGGCCTTGTTCTGCGGGGGAGAAATCACCCGGGGCTCTTTGACCGAGACTTCTGCCACGAGGTTCCTCTTGTTTTGGTCGTGCCACTCGACTTCCCCCACGTGGTCCCTCCAGCTGATAGGCCCCATAATCACGTCTCCATTAGAAATTGAGTTGGCTTTCGCACCGTTGGTGAGTTTGGTGCTTGAGGCTGGTTTTGCTTGGAAAAGTCGGCCTAGCATGCTCCCTTCTTCTCTGATGATCTTGGTAAGAGCTCGAGTGTCCACACCGTACATTGCAGGAATGCCTTGTTCCTTCAGCCACGTGCCGAGGGAGGAAGTGGCCAGGTAGTGAGAATAGCTTTCCCCTGCATATGAAGCGACGACAAGCCCTGCAACGTGTATTTGGTTCGATTCAAAGTGAGCTGGGAGATCGGCGATTAGATCGTCGAAGGTTTCTCTCGAGGGAACGCCATAGTTGCCAACGAGAGGAAATGTGAAGACTAAGATTTGACCGCGGTATGAGGGATCAGTGACCGATTCTGGGTAACCGACCATTCCAGTCTGGAAGACGAGTTCCCCAGAGACGCTTTTCTCAGCACCAAAATTGAGGCCCTGGAAGACATGGCCATCCTGAAGTTCAAGATAGACCGTTGACTGGCTATCTTTGTGGGCGTTGGGCGAATCGGAGAGGTTGAGGGAGGCGAAGCGGTCGCCATCAACCAGAGACGAGGGCGAAAGTGGTCTCTCAGCAGAGCTGATGCCGACAGAAGCCGCAATGTTGGGGCTCTGGGGTAAAAAGCCGTCACTGGACATGGGCCGGCCGTCTGTTATGAGGGAGGTAGTCGACGGCATGGCTTCGACAGGAAAGGGACCGCAGTCCAGACAACAGGCCTGAGAATCAAAGGGACATTTGCTTATTCCAAGAGGTGCCCGGTAGAATCCCCCAAACGCTGTAGATTTGAGACAGGAGCAAAGAAAAGATGAACAGTCTTGGGGAGCGAAGTTTGAGACAAGACGCGACTCTGACTGTGGGTTGCAAAAAAATCGCGAGTCGGCCTCCGGTTTTTTTTGAAGGCACCGAACGACCTAAACGCGATACACCAATGAGGACCTCGGGGGTCAGGAGCTAAGACGCGATCTGTCTAGAGAGTTGGGACTAGCTCTTCCAGGTTAGCACATAGGCGGTTAGGTAATGGAACGCCTGTCACCTGCCGCTTCATGCCCGAGGGGCAACAAACGTGACCGACCCCGGCCCTAGCCCTGATGATCTTTCCTCAGGTCACCAGCAGATTGGTAGCATGGCACCATGAGGGGTGATGAAGCCATAAAAGTACGACTCTATGAGATAGGAAGCGTAAACATGAAATTGCGGAGTTATTAATGGGAAGACGCAATTGTCTGGGCGTTGATTGTTGGAACACCCGCATCTCTCACCCATCCACACATCCCCATGTGCTGCACACTCGCGTCGAGCAAGTGCATAAGCGCGCCTGTCGGTCCGTTGTCGATCGGCAGGCGCAGGCGGCCGCCTCCAATTGCAACCGGTTTCTATGCACCTTCGAGACCTTCTTATCGTCCAAGTTCCAACAACCGCCTCGAGTCGGCGGTGTCACCTACTCGCTGTTTATCTTCATTGCTCGCATCTTCTCCGCATTTCGTTAGCACACGATGGCTGCAAGGAATCCCCCCAGATCGCTGCTAGCAAGCGTGGGGGCAACGCACCGCAGGTTGGCGGTGGGAAAATGCTGCTAGGAGGACCTTTCACTTCAAGATCCCGTCTCTGCTCCTCTACCATCAAAACACATGGGCCACACGCTTCTTTCTCCTTGTCCTGCTTCTTGTACCGAGCACTTTGCATTCCCTATGTTCCAGGGATTCCTGCAGTCATGACACGCATGTCTTCTCATTCGTCTCGTTCTCCCTCCAGCATTGTTTGACGCGTTGGATCCCCCTCTGCCCCGGACATTTTCTTCGACTCACGGCCTTCACTTTTCCATTTTCGCCATGCTTTCCACATTCCTACGCCCTCCTCGGCGCAAGGCGCGTCGCGACCGCTCGCCCTTCTCCTCATCTTATGCGCCTACCGCCATGTCCCCCGACGTTTTTCGCAGCGTCCCACAGCGCAGTCGACGTCGATCCTCTGAGCATGGCGATGATGATATCATTGAAGAGGAAGAAGAAAATCAGGACTCTGGAGATGAAGTTGACGAGGATGATGCTGAAGAAGACGTGGGGGAAGAAGACGAGGAGGACGACGACGGCGAATCTGACGAAGATGGGCCTGAAGACACAAGACCACTGCTCCCCATCTTCTCTGCCGCTCATCTCGATGCTATCCCTGTTTTTGCTCTCACTCATGCCATCCGTACGCTGGTGACCTCTCGCTGTGACACCGTCTTGTCCTGGGAACAGCTGCGGTCTCCTCAGATCTCGCAATTCCTTCTCAAGCCAGTTGAGCAAGAGATCCGCCGGAACCATTTGAATGCCGCCACCCACTATGCCCTCATGGCCAACTGCCTCCAGTATAATAAAGAGGCTATCATCTGGTCGGCCAACAGTGGCACAAACAGTACCCGTGCTATGATCTGCGAGCTGCTGGCCATCAAATTGCTCAAAGACTTCTCTACTCGAGGGTTGATTGATGCTTTGTCCTACGACTTTGACCCGCTTCAGGGCCAGCCTGACATTGTACCCCTAGGTGGTGACGACCGACCTGGTGCTGGAATTTCCAAGAAGCAAGCTCAACGTCCGGCGCGAATCTCTTGCTTCGAAATCGCCATTCGTGCACAGTCGAAGCGATTTCTGTCCCACCCTATGGTCATCAACCAACTCGAGGCTATATGGGCAGGTACCATTGTTTTCCACTCTGCCGCCGACAGCTTGCATCGGAAATGGCCCTTGGCTAAACCACAGAGGAGCTATGGCACCAACGAGATCAACCCGTCGGCTAAAGCTGGCTCCTTTGGCGCGCATCCGCCTATACGTCGAGCAGTGACCTTGTACAGCCCCCGTGATGCATCCTTCTTCAAACTGTCGCGTTTACGTGTGCCTCGATACAGAAATATGCTCTCCACCATGTCGTTTGCCATCCTTCTGTGTCTGTTTGTGGCGGTCTTGGTGCAACGATCCCTAGAAATCACCACGCTTGAAGTGGTCTTCTGGTTCTGGGCCGCCGGTTTCATGCTTGACGAGATTGTGGGATTCAATGAACAAGGGTTCAGCCTGTATCTTGCAAGTTTCTGGAACCTCTTCGACCTTGGGATCCTCCTCTTTCTGCTTATTCATCTGGCACTACGGATTTATGGAATCGTCATGCCGGATATCAAAAAGCATAAGGTGGCAAACATGGCCTACGATGTTCTGGCCGCCGATGCTATTCTTCTCTTTCCGCGACTCTTTTCCGTGCTGGACCACTATCGATATTTCTCGCCATTGCTGATCGCGTTTCGTTACATGGCGGCAGACCTCATGGCCGTGTCACTGTTGATTCTCATTAGCTGCAGCGGATTCTTCGTTGCGCTGACGCTGTCATTTGGTAACGAAGGGATCGATACGCCAAGTTCGGTGGCTTACGCGTTGCTGCAAATGGTCATGGGTTTCACTCCGGCTGCCTGGGATCGATGGGACGGATACAACGTCCTCGGAAAGACCATTTTGACCTTGTTCCTATTTATTTGTCATTTCCTGGTGGTCACGATCTTGATTACTGTTCTCACCAACTCTTTCATGGCGATTGTTCGAAATGCAAACGAGGAGCACCAATTCCTCTTCGCGGTCAACACAATCTCCCATGTCAAATCGGACGCCCTTTTCTCGTACGTGGCACCCACAAACACTATTCAGTGGTTACTGGTTCCTCTGAGATACTTCGTTCCTTTTCGACGGTACGTCAAAATCAATCGGACCATGATCAAAATAACCCACTTCCCATTGCTGTTTTCGATATACTTCTATGAGAAAACTGTTCTTCAATCTACCGTTTTCGACAGCATTGACCTCGTGGAACGTCCTAGCCGACAAAAGCGATCCACGACTGCCAAACTGGCTCGTCTCAATCGGGCGCCGTCGATTGCTACCTTCCGCCAGGACAAGGCGTTGGAAGAGGTTTTCAGGCAACCCTACGATAGTACGATGCGAAATGTCCAGCGAAACCGACAGCGTCGTAAGACGAGCAACGTAGTGAACTCCTGGATGAAGGACATGGGTGACGACATCGCTAGTCCGCCGCAAGAACAAGACTCGCAAATCGTTGACAGACTCGAGGGCCGAGGATCAAATCCTCGGCTTTTACGACGATTCAGCAGAGCTCGCGACTTTTCTCGCAGGACCATGTCGGTGGCATCTGACCCAGAGGGTTTTGCGACAAACACTGGTCTTCTATCTCCAAGTGACGGACGCGTACCTCATGACAATACGACACCATCCGCATTGGAAGAGCCCTCGCCCCACACGGATGCAGATGGAGATGACGAGCTACAAACTCGTGATGGAGCGGACGACGAAGAGGACATCATTACCTTGGATCATCGCTCACCAGGCGAGCTCGTTCAGCAGCATGCACAAGTGGCTAGAGCTCTGGAGCCCCGTGACTACTTCACGAATGGGCAAATCCCCAAAGCGTTGACCCCCGAGCGAGACAATAGCCTCTCTTCAGTTAGCCGGACGAGAAGTAAGAATACCGTACTAAGGGCAAATTCACCGTCGCATGCATCACCCGAACGTCGGCCTCGCCAACATTTGCGGAATGTCTCTACTGCGACGATGATCTTTATGCCTGTGACTGCCTCCGGGACGGACCAGTCTTCTTCGCATGACGGAACTGTGGCACCTCCTGATAAGGGACAGGTGTCAGCCACCACATCGGGGACGCGTACACCGGTATCCAAAGGAGCGACAACTGGTACTGGACTCCGAACCCCGAAACGAACAACTGCGGGACCGACACGAATGCGGCCGATGCTGCCGACTAAAGCTGACTTTGCATTTCGATCTACCCCGGATCTGCTGGTAGAAATGAAAAGTCGACCCAATCAGCCGCGACGGAAACCGTCGCTTGAGATGGATTTGGTGTCAGACATAGGCGACAACAGGGCGCTAGGCGGAGGTTACGTAGGTGCCCTGCCAGCCTCGTTCGCCGTCCGTATGGCGCAAGGATCGAATGGGCCGCGACAGGCCAAGGAACATCAAGAGGAGCAAGAAAGATTCACCAAAATCATGATGGCTCGAATGAACAGTCTTGAAGAAGGCTTCCGTGAGGTTATTCATGAAATGCGGGAAAGTATCCGGTATGATGGCGATAGGAGTCGGAGTCGAGGCAGAGGAGGTAAGCAGGCGGCGAGAGAACGGCGAACAAAGGAGAAAGAAAAGGATCAACCTTCTACAACAGAAGGGGAAGGGGGAAATGTTGATCCCAAGAATGGTACTGGTGTGGGGACTGCACGTGATATGGCTGTGGAAAAAAGCACCAGGGCGAAAAGCGCCGAAGGTGTAGGAATCACACAGCGAGAAGAGGGTAGTGATTGGCAGAGTCTGTGAACGACTGCTTCACTTTGATTAATTACTGCAGGGAGGGATTGTTTGAGCACTGGGGTCGTTTTCGACTCTTTTCATGGATCACACACTCGGACCACATTATAATACAGCTAGAGGACGGGGATTCGTATGTCCAAGTTCAGTGTTGATAGACATTTCTTGGGCGGCTCAAGCAATAGAGCAATGAAACATAGCTTTTTACGACTTTGTCGTGTATCTAAAGATAGGTTTGGTGGGATTTATGATGGTACGCGGCTGCCAGCCTGACATGTGATTTGAGGCTGACAATCTTCAATGCTCCGCCATAGCGACTGAGCCACACGTGACTGTCACGATTCGGTGACGCAACCCTTCGGCTCCGTCGTCGTTCGTCAAATAATAGGCTCCTGAATCATGGAAATGAACTCTTATCATCTTTGCTCTCCGTCATGTTTGTATTGCTCAAGTTGCAACAGAAATTGAAACTACCAATCCCTAAACTTTCTTGCGACTGAGATACTCATCACCAAGTGCATGGTCTGTGAGCATCCCCAAAGGTGGTCAACCACGCCACACGCCAACAACCATCCACCGCAAGTCTCACAACAAACAACATGGCATCCAGTTCCGGCCAATCCAGCCAGCTCTTATAGTAAGTTGGCCGATATCATCTGTAGATTAGCCTAACCCCAGCGTGCAGCGTCTGCATTGCCCATGGAACCACCATCTTGACCGAACACACCTCCCCGGGAACCTCATCATCCTCGGCCTCTTCACTCGCCTCAGTGATCCTTCCTAAGATCTCCCATTCGGTCCCCGCCAAGCTCACATATACCCACGACCGGCTCTTTGTTCACTATGTAGCAGACTCGCCGTCTTCCACGTCTAATAGCCCTGACGAACAACTGTCGAGCCATGCGGCGATGACCTACATGGTCGTGGCGCAGTCGGAAATGGGCCGGCGGATACCATTCGCGTTCCTGCTGGACCTGAAGAAGAAATTCCTGGCGCAGTACAAGCCCGAGTCGACAGACTTCCAATCCCTGCCGGCATATGGCACGGCGGAGTTCAACTCGACCTTGAAGGCTATGCTCCAGCAGTACAACACCGCCCCGCCGAGCGACGCCCTGACGAATGCGCGCAAAGAGATTGACAGCGTCAAGGACATTATGACGGAGAACATCGAACGGGTCCTGGAGCGGGGCGAAAGAATCGACCTCCTGGTAGACAAGACCGACCGACTGGGAGGGAGCGCACGAGATTTCCGGGTCCGGAGCCGCGGCCTAAGGCGGCAGATGTGGTGGAAGAACGTGCGAGTGATGGCTCTATTGGTGGTTGTTGTCATCTTCCTGGTATATCTGTTTGTTGGGCTGGGTTGTGGGTTCACATGGTCTAAGTGCAGAGGTTGATAGGCAGGTTTACCATGCAACCGCTGGCATGGACCGCGGCCGGGTTTGGCATGTTGACGATCCAACGGCCTATGGCGTCGCATTTTGTGGATATGTACTATACTACGATCTGGAGACCAATGCAGGACTGCGGGCAGGATGCACTGAGGAATGAAGTGTGGGTACGGGGTACCTGTATATTTTTCCCATCCCTGGCCTGTAGTCACGGCGGACAAAACCACTAATTATGCCTATGAGATCCATCCCGTCAGTTTAGGAAGAAACCTGGAAAACCGCCAACAACAGGGCCTGATTTCTGTCTCGATCGGTGTCTCGATCGGTGGAGAGATTGGCGGCAGAGCCACTCCTAGTAATGCCTCCAGTCTTGCAAGACGGCAGAACAGCACAATGGGCAGTCCAGCTCCGGTCAGTGGCAGTGCCAGGGAGGGACAGGCAGATGCACAACAGGCAGCAAAGGCAGCAAAGGCAACAAAGGCAACAAACTGCACCTGATCCCTGCCAGCCCCCAACCTGAATGCCGCCTCATTGGCAGCTTCGATGCACAATCAACTCGGCGTATCCTGCGTCTCCGATGCACAGTGAATATTATTGCCTTTTGTTCGCCTGTGACTGGCCGGCACAGCCAATCCTCGCGGAAGCCAGGCAGACAGCAGACACCAGCAACCGACCGCCAGTTCCTTCTATACCCGACCTGCCTTCCTCACTGTCACCTCACTTTTCTCTTCCACAGCCTTACGATCGATCCCCTTCTCTTCTTCCACTTGTACTCAGTTCTAGTCCAGCCGGCCATTCCTGTCGTGCTGTCTAGGACAAGCACCGTGCGACTTCATCATCGACCTCTTCGCCGAACCTCTCAGCCGCATCCGCCCTATCTCACTCCAATCGTAACCAAACTCCCTCACACGATACCATCCATCTCAACTCCGACCAACTTCAGCCCCAGAGCTGTCTGAACACCACTCTCCAATCCACTGCTTCAGTTCCACGCCTCCACACTCGACCATTTCCACCCCGCGACCCCAAGCCATGACACACTGATCTAGGCAATAATATGCCCTAGAGTGCTCTAACCCTTCTCAAAGCAGGACTTGACACCATTCGCAACTCAATAGACATCCTGGCCTCAGCTCCCACGCAGCCTCGCCACAGCGACATCGCGATATCGTCTGTGGTCTCCGCTCAACCCTGGGGGCCGTCGGACGAAAAGACCGCCGAGGATCAAGTTTCCAACATGGCCGTCACAATGAATCCTGGCAATTCTGCCGAATCTCATGCTCGTTCATCGATCGAAACATCCCTGCAACTAGTTTTAAGTCTAAACAACGAGTTCTCCACCCTGGAGGATCCGCATAGCGACACTGTCATCTATGTCGGTCCGCCTCCACGCATCCCTGAGCAAACAGTGAAGGAATACAAGGATGCCCTTGCTCACTTTGACCAAGTCCAACTAGTCAGGAGCGACACTCTCAGAGCCATGGGCGAAACGTCCAAGTTCAATGACAAAGAACTGCTGGGCCCTATGTCTGTTCGGGCCGAGAGAAAGTTGCGAAAGCTCGGTGTTCTCGAGGAGGCAGAAGCACGGAATGGTGGAAGGTTCAAGTACTACATCGATCTTCGCCCCCCTAGAGAAGATGATGAGGCTGTCATCCTCCTTACCGACCTCACTTGTACCAAAGGCGTTCTCGCTTGGCACTTGGCTCTAGACAAGTATAATCTACCTGCCCTGGCCGTCATGGGCCACGATGAATTCGGCATCCAGCCCCAGCTCTCTACATTGCCTCAGAGCGGCAATGCATCAGATCCCAAAGCTGGGAGCACCTCCAAGACCAAAGGGGCAGACCAGTCCTCCAGCGGAGAGACCGTCCTTCCGCCTTCTCCCAAACCACCCAAGCTCGCCCCCGAATACTCTCCTCTTCGTCACTGGTCTGCCATCGAGAGACTTCTTCATGCTATTCAGGGCAATGACCCCAAGCTCGATTCAGCACCCAAGATGTGGACTTTTTTTGCCATAGCCAAGTATTTCGGCTGTGCCAGCCACGAGCGGATTTCAGGTTGGATCACGACCTGGATCTACCGCAACCACAATGTCAACTTCATTCAGAACAATCCTGAGGTCTCCTACCGCATTGGCATGGGAATCAAATCGCCGGATTTGGTCAAAGATGCATTTTCTATCCTTGTTGGAGAGAGAGCCCTGCTCGAGGCCTATGGAGAATACAATCCGGCGGTCTTGAATCCTCTGGTCAGGACCGTCCACATGCGTAAACTCGAACTGCTCGACGATGACGAGCGCAGCCGCGTGGACCACGCGGCCTCCTCCCTTGTCCAAAGGATCCGCAAATTCGTATTCGCTCTGTGCAGGACCATGGGGTGGCTTCGTGAGAGCCAGGACTATGCGATTCTCGACGGCATCCTGGGCGAGACACCCGAAGACACGCGGCTTTTGGAGGAGACTAAGAACTTAATCAGGGAATATGTACGGTCCAGGATTTATTATGTCCTATGCCAGGACCAGTGGGCTTTCGACGAGCTGGAGCAACACCCGTCTTCCACCCACCACTGGCGTTCGCTGACGGATTTCTCGGAAAATTATGTCACCACTTACAACACGCTTAATCAACCGATGAGAATGTTCACCAAGACATTCTGGCTCGCCCTCCAGCGCACCCAGTTTGAAATCGGTATCAGCAACACGGCGAGTGAGGGCACCATCGGTCGCAATTGCAGCACGCGATACATCAATGGTCTAAAGGAGATGTACCGCGACGATCCCATGAATGGAATCACCACAATCAATCGGATCACGCTGGACCTCCAGGTCATGAAGGTCAACCAAAGATTGGGTGCCCGCCAGGCCAACAATAAAGGAAAGGGAAAAGGTAAAGCAAACAAGCACCTGAAGCTCAACAACAATAACAACGGCGGTATCGGTGACATACAAGATAAGAGTCCAGAAGTTATTCCCTTCAGTGCCCTCACAATCAGCAGCCCCAAGCACACGACAGACAGACATGAAGCCTCCTCTGCCAACGATGACACGCCCAAGAAACGCCGCAAAACCTTCGGGTCGGACGCCGGTCAAGGTATTACCATTTCGGGTTTTGTCGACCCGAATGAACTCCGCTTGACCCACGCCTCGAGCGACCAGGCATCGTTGGAAATCGGAGCAGGTCTGATGGGATGTACGAGTGACCCTAGGATTCAGGACGATTACAAATCCCCTACCTCAACCCTTCCCATGCGGCCCAAGCAAGAGTCAGTAATGGAGAAACCTGAGCAGCCTAAACAAAGTCATGATGTGCTCCACCCGCCTCGAGAGGAGGCCCAGGGTCTATCGAGCGGTTCTTTCCCAACAAAACACGGCAGTGATGATCGCACGAATGGAGCTGCCATTATTCCTGAACCATCTTCTCGTTGGGGCCCTGCTGCTGCATCAAGTGGAGATGTAGGGCGGCCTTACTCAAACCCCAGACCCCCACAACCCTCCGTCTCTGATAACAATGACGATGGCGATAGTGACGTTGAATGGACCCCCGAGCCATGGGAACCACACCGAAATCTAGTTCCACAAGGCTTCAACCCGTTCCAGGGTGAACCAGGGCCGAGTGTTCCCTTCACGGAAAAACCAGCACCCTCCAACCGCTTCCTCTCCACGGAGCTAGGTCTAGCTCTAACTCCGGCTGCAGACTCATCTCAGCAGATCAACGTATCTCGAATGCTCCACACCTTCAGCAAAACCGTGGCAAACATGTGTTCAACGATCCTTTATCCACCACACCTTTTCCATGGCTCTGGTGGCCTCGTGCCCACCAATCTACTCGACAACCTCCTGTGCCTGGACATCAAGGAGTTCCGTCTCCTACCACTGTGGGTGCCCGACGGTAACGACGATGGCACGGGAGGCGTTTTTGACGAATTCCCCTCTCCCAAACTCAACCCCTTGGCGAGTGAGTACGTGGCCTTTGGCGCGGGTCGGATCCGGCGCGGCCATGACCATGATCAAGCCCACCGAGGTGGGGAAGGCCCGGAGCTGGATGAATCGTCTTGCTCGATCGAAGATATTGGCAGTAGCCAGGCCCTCAGCACTGTCGGCAGAGCAAGTAAACTTGCAACTGACGGCACTCAGACAGTTAAGAGCTTATCGACTCTCTCCTCGGCGTCGACGGACGGGGAGGTCGTCCTGGTTTCTTCCGCTAGCACTACCAGCGCCCATTATGAAGATAATGACCACTTTGGCATTTCGTCCGACTCGGAAATGGAGGTCCTTGTCGGCAGGACTGTACAGATGCAGGACTACAGTGATGGTGACGTTGACTTTGACACGGGTATGGTCAGCGACGGGGACAGTGACACGGATACAATCGGCGCTGGTGGCGACCCCGGACAGATCTCAACAAGGTTGCAGGTGTATCTCGCAGAGGAGGAAGAAGGGGGGGCGATCGATGATGGCGCGCACCCTGTTTCTTCCACAGCGACTAATGCAAAGGGCAAGGGCAAGGAGAGGGCGACTGTCGATGATGAGGACGAGGCTGAGGATGATGAGGGGTTCGAGCTCATCTGAGACTGCACCACATATTCTCACATCCCTTCCTTGCTTGGATGGGCGGGCGGGCGCAACGAAGTGGAATGGAAGAGAATGAACCGGTTGCTGTGGCCTCTGGGAGGCGGTTGAAGCAGCACCGGCTACTGCTATCACACTGGTCGGCAAATGATTGATGATTATGGAACGGAAATGATTGATGACTACAGACGACTATTGAAGAGATAAGACAAATCAATAGTGCAGATCGAGATTGGATTACATGGGTTCGTTATTAGCTTTCAGGAGTCAAGGACAGGCAAATCCGGATTTAAAAGCAATCTGGACTTCGTCACCCGCAGCCAAGCTCAGGGCGCACGGGGAGCGAGATCGAACGATAGGATAGAGAATTAATCTCGTCTTTTGTTTTCTATTCGGCGACGGCGCAAGTCGAACGGATTGACTGGGAAATTTCCACCCTTGTGATCGATATTGCCAACATATGTCTGGGTCTGCAAGAGTCGGGCATGCTAAGTACCACCCTCCCTTCGATCCATTGAACCATCCAGAAACAGCCCAAGCTGTAACCATTCTTCTCCCAGTGCCATGCCGTTCCGGCCCCTTCACATTCTTCGGGATGGACCTTCTCCACCTATCCATGCGATTTCGCAAACTAACAACACAATCTGAGTGAACGAAAGAACTGAGGTGACAATAACAGGGGGCAAGGTCTTATTCGGTGTGGTCGCTTGGTGAAAACAGGAAGTCGGGAAGCCCGTCTCCGGGACTCGGGAGAGCATTAGTGTGTTTCCTGGGTTTCTCCATTTCTGTACCATCAACGACCATGAGTGTTCACTGATTCGGGTGTCAGTCCAAACACTAGCAGATGAATTCGATATCGCTCACCGAGATCTCGTCCATTCCCATGTCCTCGCCGGAATTAGCGGCAGGGGCGGTAACATTGCCGGGGGCAGCATCAGTGGTGGCTCCGACGGCAGATGGGTTATTTCCTCCCCAATAATCGGTCATTTCTGCGTCAAGTTCTTCGGCGGTCTTGGGCTTCGCGCGGGCATTGCGAACACGTTTTGGCTTTCCGGGTTTGCCAGCCGATCGTCCTTTCGCTCCGTCCTTTGCGGTCACTTTCTTGACAGCAGTCGCAGACTTTGGCTGAGCCTTGGGGTTTGCGCTGGTTTTGGTCAGTGGTTCTGACTTATCCGAGCGTTTTGGGTTTGCGTACGCAACACGTTCCGCAAGAGATTTGGCTCGCGTCGGTTCAGGAACACTGCTAGCATCCATCACCACTTCAATCTGGTCGAGGTCAGGATAATCCGAAGGGTGGTGAGGAAAGCCGATCTTGCCTTCATTGGTCGCTTGTCAACAAGCATTCCATTGAGTTCTTTGGCAGCCTTGGCGGCAATATCTGGTCGCGAGAATATGATGTCGGCAATACCGCGACTCTGTCCGCTCTGGTTATATTGCAATGATACTCTCTTGACGTTGCCCACAGATTTGCCGAAATATTCCTGTTGGTCGCACAGTGATCAGTAAGGTGGTGAAGTAAGATAGTAATAGCAATTCTTCCGCGTCCGTGTCTCCAGGAAAAGAGATAAGAGATGTTTCCTCGGTAGAGTATAGTCCAGATATGTGTCCTTAGAAGGAGCATCAGCGAGTGCGCAAGTACAACCAGCAGCAGCATGTCAGTAACGACAGTTTCGACGGCCATTCCAGGAAAAAATCGAATCGAAAATCGTAGATTGTGGGGTGACGAATATCCTCGACCAGGCCAGGATGTACTGGTCTGGTGGCTGTGGCTGTGGCAGATCTTGGTGGAATTCTCGCCGGGGTTGTGCTAGAAGAGGGTATTGGACCTTATTGACGTTTTATTTCGGAGGCGGCAGATTGGTCAGATTAGTCAGTGTTGTAGGGACCCATACTCATGGTGAGTGAAATGACCGAGATGTTTGGGATTCTGTATGCGGTGTGCGACTCAAGGTCCATCGGTTGGTGTCGATGCGATAGGAAGTATGAAGGTATGGCGAGGCTTCCAGTTCCAAAACTGAATGGGTCCGAAAAATCTGAGGTGCTGTGCTACTGTGCTGCAGTGCTGTTCGTACTTGGTGTGCAAACTCGCTGATGTCCAAAAGAGCAAGGAACGAGGATGTCAACAGCTTTTCAGCATGTCAGACCTCCTCTGGGCAGATCTGCATCAAAGCTCAACACGGTGGCTAGCCGGTAGGTTTGGATATTGCAAGATCATGGGCAATCCGTATTTTCACTGCAGTGCATCGCGGATGTGACATGCGAGCGGGGCTGTGTGGATAATGCCTGCCTCGACAAAACTAGCCAGCATTTTCAGCGTGGCAGTATGGCAACGTGGCCGTTGGGTATGATCTCTCCATTCTCGACAGGTTCACATCTCCCTCGGCGGCCTCAACGCCGGCTTCTCGATAACGGTCTCGAAAGGAGCGAAAGAATAGCAGGTGACGACGAGCGGCGATGGAAATCCAAAGTCGAAAGCCTCTTTATCAACATACCTTGATCTGGGCTTCATTGACGTCAAGTGGCTGCGAAGAAGAGTCAGAAATAGTTGTGGGCGAGAGGTGATTGCAACATACCAGTCCACTGACGACGATCTTGCTCGATTTCGATTGAGCTGCGGAGCCGGCAGCAGGCTTGATGGCCGATTTGATGGGTTTGGTTGACTTCTTCACACCGCCGACGGGGGCTTTCACACCAGCGGACTTGCCGCCCTTGCGGTTGCGGCCCTCACGCTTCGCCTTCTTCTGGCTATCAATGATGGAGTCGAGAGATTGATCTAGCCTGCCAGACATCTTGAATGCGTAGATAGACGATTCGAAGATGAGAATATAAAGGTGGAAATGAGAGTCCTGTGGAATGGAGAGGGTGCGGAAACGTCGCGCAAGTTAGACGGGTTGAAAAGAGGTTGAAGTTGAAGTTGAGGTTGAAGTTTCAGGTTGCGCTTGGAGTCGCGGCTGAAAATTCGCCAGGCCAAGAAGGTTGAAAAGATGGATAGAGTCCAGGTGAGACGTGGCAATGAAGACACGCGGACAGAAGTTATTACAGTTGATGAAGGTGAAATGGTGTGAAGACAGGAGTGAGAGTCAACTGGACAGAAAGTCGTGTGAGTAAGAGGAAGAGTGAGAGAGAAGGCGAGGGAGGAGGCGCAGGCACATGAACGCCAGGCAGGAAGGAGCAGGGGAAGGCAGCCGCAAGACAGCACGCTAGTCCATCCTGGGTCACCCGTTGAAAAGTCACGTGTTTACACTCGAGGAGGCTTCTGTCCAGCTGGAGGGCAGTCCAGCGAAACGGTTGGGGACGGATTCAGACCGCCTGCGAATGCACGGATGCTTGTAGTTGAGGTGATCCATATACATCAATATGCTAAAAGACACCGGACGCCATTCGTGTCTCATATCCCCCAGTACGCGCCCGAGCAGGAGAGCCAGCTATCGCAAGCCTGGGATGCGCCATGCTCTCTTCAACTCTTCAAAGCTTCTAGCCTCCCTCGCATCTGTTCCAACTCTGCTTCCCTGTCTTCTTCTTGCTCCTCCTCTTCCTCCGCAGGCAGTTGGGGCACTGGCTGGCCTGTAGTAGTAAGCCTTCCCTTCAGGATCTCGCCCAGGACTTTGTCGACTTCCGTCTCTGCTTCCTCATCCTCGCCCTCTAGTAGTTCATCATCAGGCAGGGCGTCGCCTACCATTTCTTCGATGATTCCCGCCTTCATGAGTTCCTCACTTAGCTCTCGCATTCCTCCTGTCAACTCCGGTAACCGGACCAGAGTGTTGACATCTTTCATAATGTTGGTCCCGGCTTTCAGACTGCTCTCGATCTTTCGTATGGAGAAGGCCTCGTTGACCTGCATCTGTACGCTTTGGAGCTGGGCCTTGCTGGTGTGTAATCTTCCCGCCTGCCTCCGCACAGTGAGTAATTCTCTGGCGAAGATTCGTGCTTCAGCGGCGCCTTGTTTGGCCTGGGATGGGTTTTTTTGCGCTCGTTTGGACGCATTGATTATCAGGCTCTTGGTCTTTTGTTCCGTGACTTTGAGATTTAGGATGTCGCGGTCCAGGCCCCGGACGTTCTTGCGAATGATGCTGTCGCATTTCCGCTTCTAGAAAGAGTAAGCCGGCGCTGAACGGTCAGGAAGAGGTAGACACACTTGTTCCTGGGGGTCCGGCTTGAAGAAAACGGCCTTGAATGATTGCATGGTGGGCTATCTCTGGTGGCGTACGTGTCAACCTTGAGGTCTCTCTGGCTGTTCCGGATCGCAGGTACGAGAGTCTCTAGTGACTATTTGCCCATGACGGGGCCAACCCCGCGCTAGTCAAACGGGTGGCAACAGGCCTCGAGGGGAGTCGGCGGCGGATAGAGTGCTAGAGTACGGAGGAATTCGAGAAGAAGCGATCTCACGGTCTGGAGCAGAGAACAACAGACACGATCGAATGAGTAGGGCTGATGGCTGATGGCTGATGGGTGTAGATCGCTGACCTCCAAATGGCGAAGAGCAGGAGTTAGTGGGCTGGAGGCTGGGGTGGGGGAGGGGGCAGTGGCTTAACTGGCTTAACTGGCCGCCGACCTCGACTTAAGGGCAACCGTGACGCTCGCGGGTGCGGGATAGGCTTCAGTAGGGGATACCGCACCTCTTGACCACTTAGTTCCGACCTAGCATCTTGGGGGTTTTCGATGTCATTCGTCGCATTTCGAACAGCCTCGTCTTTCGCCTTTAACTAATTCCCAACCCACAAACCGCTGGAAACCAGCCAAAGCTCCTTCTTCTTCCTTGTCCCAATATCTTCCCAGATACTTCTCCGTGTTTACCTCTTTGTTTCGGCCTGACTTCGTCCTCTCTCAGGCTCACCTTCTCCTCGGTCCCTTTCATCCTTCCCCGTGACAGAGCGCCTTCGAAACCACCACGGCTCAACATGTCATCCCCGGCTACCCCAGAAGGTAAACCCAACCCATTGTCTCTGCTGCCTCATCGTATCCCCCGGGTATCAGCCCTCTCGTGGCGGTACTCCCTGTTTCGCTTCCACTAGGTGAAATCCGCTGACAAGCCACTCCCCTAGTCCTGTGGGCCCAGCGCTCTTCCTCCAGTGATGCTGAGAAGAACTACGTCTACCTGACCATCAGCGTGCCTGATGTCCCACCCAAGTCCCTCAAACTCGAGCTTAAGCCCACTGGCCTCACCTTCACCGGCACCTCAGAGACCAAGAAGACTACCTATCACCTCGAGTTGGAATTTTTCGGCGAGATCGATGTTGAAAACTCCAAAACGCATCACACCGCTGCGAACATCCAGATTGTCCTAAGAAAGAAAGACCTCAAGGAGGAATACTGGCCCCGGCTGCTCAAGAACCCGGCCAAGGTTCACTACCTGAGAACGGATTTTGACAAGGTACATACCCTAAAACCCCCCCGTCGCGAAGGCTCTAATCACTGACTGTCGATCTTAGTGGGTCGATGAGGACGAGCAGAACGAGGCTCCCGAAGATGACTACATGAACCAATTCGGCGGCGGACTTGGCGAAGACGGCGGTTTCGGCGGCATTGACTTCTCCAAACTCGGCGGAGGTGGCGGCGACATGCCAGGTATGGAAGGCCTGGGCGCAGGCGATGCTGAGGCGGGTGAAGACGACGGGGACGAAGATGAAGATGAGGACGAAATGCCTGATCTTGAGGACGACGACGCCGCTGCAGGCGACGCCAAAGGAAAGGGCAAGGAAGCGGCCTAGATTACAGCCGCCCCCGAGATGCCCGCGGACGGCGCCGGACGGCCTCGTTGGTGACAATTGGAAGACAAGAGAAGACCGAGTTGGCCGATGGGGGAGAGAGACACTCAAGTCAATCGTCCGAACCTGATTCCTCGACCCAACATCGATCCTCCACACAGACCAAATTCCCCAAACAGAAACCCGCTTGATTCTCCTTTCATGCCAAAATCCAAAATCCAAAATCTCCCAATATGACAAGCTGTCTTTGTGTTGTCCGTTACGCTGCACTATTCCCTAGACCCTCCCCCTTTCTCCATACCGTCCATGCCTCTATGATGGGCCAAAGAAAAGATGACACGAGCCACACTACGGCACTTTACTTATCACCACCGAACAAGACAATTTGCAATCAATTCTTCCTCTCTAGGGGTCAGGTTCCTCCCCTCCCGCCTCAAGTTCAAGGCTGCCTAGGGATCCCAGCGGGTTGGGGTGCTGGGCTTTGGAGAGAAAGGGAATCAAAATCTAATCTTCACTGCTCCATCAATCAGCTCGCGCGAGGGTTTAGATAGTGTTCTTTAGGCAGGCAGGCAGGCAATCAGACAATCAGTCAGTCAGACCGTTAGAGCTGTTAAAGAAAGAAATCCTCTTCAACTCAAAACATCTTTTATTTACGATTATCATAGTATTTTAGATCCCCGCTGAAGGACAGAGAGCGACGGCTATTGTTACATGGATTTCCTTTTCAAGCCTCCCTTTTTGATGTATACAGAACAGCCGAATCTGAAAAGATAAGACAGATGGGGGGAGATTCGGGAAAACAAGCGTTCAGTCTCGGGGGTAGACCTTCTCGCCATCCGCATAACCATCCAATGGTTTTGCATAGTCAGATATCTGGACTAGAAATCCCGAATGTGCGACGGGCGAGGGGCAGGACGTGGTAGTGGTGAAGCTGAAAACAGGGAAAGGCGTCACTGAGGCGGGCCGGTTGGGTCTGCTGCTGACTCACCATGTGCAGCACCACCTTTCTGTCTTGAGTTGGTTGTTTTCTGCTCCCGGTGTTCCTGAGGCGTGCTTATGTAATAATTCCACGTGAATTCCGCTTCTGGTAAGACAAGAGAGTTGCTTCTGCTTCTGGTAGATGGACTGGCGATGGTATTGTTTTTTGTGAGGGTAGAGTAAGGTGCTAGGATAGCGGCAGAAGGAGGAAGTGCTGAATCTGAGCCGACGGGTCGTGCTTTCTGGAGCTTCGAGTAGCTTGGGTTGGTCTGAGGGTGGAATTGATGCATGTCCGTACCGTTGGGCGTAGCTGGATGCGACATGAAGCTGCCGCTAATTGATGCTGGCGGCGCCTCCCAGTCCATTCTCAATTGCCTCCTCTTCTTCTGCGCTCCCACACACTGCCCACGCCCGAGTCAGCGGGAGTGGCCTCCCCGGCCTCGACTGCGCGCGTCCCTCTATCATACTCGTCGCTGCCGCTCTGTCGTCGCTCGCGATCCAACATGTTGTCGAATTCTTTCTGCGCCTGTTCTCTTGCTAGCTGTCGGCTCACATCGGTGTTAGAGAAGGAGAAACTCTCTCCCTGGATTTCGTCACCTCCGCCAGGCTGGTTCGATTCCGCTGAAGAGGCTGCCGGTTGCGGTCGTCCTTGGCCGGAATTGTCGACTCTCACTCCTTTTCGGATCCGGTCCCATACACTCCCCGTCCCGGACACCGGTGTATTCATGTCCGTGACATTGCCAGCTGTCGGTGATGCGTCGTCGTCAAAAAAGATGTCGGATCCAACCGAGCGGTCTCCATTTTGCGGCCGAGGCTGCTTGACTTCTGGCGAAGCTCTTTCATATGACGAGCCCTGACCAAAGGTTTCGGATGAACGTCTTGCCTCTTGGCTATGCATTGTGGAGTCACTCATCATTTCAGTCCCGCCTTGTCGGTCTCTGTAAGAAGTCCCACCACCGTAGTCAGGGTCGTGGGAGCTATCTGTCGATATTCCCTGTTCGCTATCTCTGTAGTACTCTTGGGATTCTCCATCCTGGTCCTGGGGCTGGTCTGGGTTTGGACTTCCAGAAGACTTTCTGGCTCTGTTAGTGACTCTTTGGTCCAGGGACGTTTTCATGGCCATGGTGATATCTTTTGTTCGCGAATCGCGGTATAGCCCCACCATCATGCCTGAGTTTGCCATGCTTGCTATCACGGGTCGGGCCAGGAAGATGCAAAGAAGGCCCCAAACGTTGAGTCGTGTAAAATGCCACAGGTACTGGGCACTTTGTCCTTTGATCAAGGGTAGCCAGCGGTTTGGAAAGCTGTTATATTTTTCCAGTGGCTTTGCCGACCTCAATGGGAACTTCATCGTGCCTCGATTCCTCCAAGCTATCGTGCCTCCCACTAAGCAAGCACCGAGGTTTCCCACGATGCCCAGCCTTGACCGGGAGGAAGAATGATATGCAAAGCCTTCAACTTCTTTTTGCGTCAGGTTCCTGCCCGCCAGGGTTTCAGCACCACGGATTGCATTGATGAGTTGGATACCCGCCACGGAACTCCTGTTGGGGCCGCCGTATAACATCCATCTCGAAAAGCCTCCTAATGGAATCGAGTCAAATGGGATTTGGTAGGTATGTTCGGCGCCGTGGAGGTCGTAGCCAATGCTAAGGAACTCCGGAGCGACCTTCACAGTGTATTTCTCATGGCTCTCGGCAGGTTCGGGAAACAAGGACCCGTTTGCGCTGGCGGATTCCAGAGAACCCTCTTCGGGCTGCATTGGCCGAGCGCCAGGCCCCATCGAGGATGGAAAGCGGTGTGATGGAGGATCTCGAGAGGTCATGGTGAACGAGGTCAGGAAGAGCTGTCGAAATGGCAGTGTGCAAGCTTGGACGGAGAGTGCTGTGTGCCTCTTTAAGGGGCGATGGCTCTAAGTGCGAGCCTCAGAACCATCTCCAAAGGCAAAGGGGGTTGCTGGTGTATTAAAACGCCGTAAGGATAATCCAAAGTCAAGTGGGAAGAACTTGAAGATTGTTGTTGCATGACCATGACATCGACTGACAAGCAAAGACGCTGAGCAACTTCCCCACAAAGCCCGCCAAAAGATCCGCAGCCTCACACCTCACACCTCAGTCGTGACTCTTGTGCCTCATTCAATCTTTATCTATCCCAGTCTTTACTGCCTTGGCTGCCTGCGTGCCGAAACTAACAAGATTATCGCATTCTCGACTATCCATCCCTCTTCACCATAATCACACATCCCGTTCTGCGGGGAGAATAAAATCAGTCGACCGTCCCCGAATTCTTCGCAGACTTTGCCGCCCTCCCTTGCTCGAGCGTCTACATCCCCCTTCCATACCAGCCCAATATGGCACCCAAAGTACCAAAGGGTGGGGACCAGCCCAAGAAGACGAAAGCCTCTGTTGATGACAAGACGTTTGGCATGAAGAACAAGAAAGGCGGCCAGGCAAAGAGACAAATCGCACAACTGCAAGCCCAGGCCAAATCCAACAAGAGCCCTGAGGAAAAGCGAAAGGAAGCCGAAAAGGAGCAAAGAGCCAAAGAAAAGGCTGCGGCAGAAGCAGCAAAGGCTGAAACGGCCGAACTATTCAAACCTGTGCAAATTCAGAAAGTGCCTTTTGGTGTAGACCCAAAGACTGTGCTCTGTCAATTCTTCAAGCAGGGCCATTGTGACAAGGGCCGGAAATGCAAATTCAGCCACGACCCCGAGGCGGTGAAAAAGGTGGCCAAGAGGGATCTGTATCAAGACACCCGGGAAGAGGAGCGGGAGGAGAAGGAGAAAGACAACATGGAAGACTGGGACGAGGAGAAACTGCGCAACGTTGTGCGCAACAAACATGGCAATCCCCGGACAACGACAGACAAGGTGTGCAAGTACTTCATCTCGGCGGTCGAGGATGGAAAATACGGCTGGTTCTGGTCATGTCCGAACGGCGGAGACAAGTGCATGTATAGACACAGTCTGCCATCAGGGTATGAAGATGTCCGTCTACTGCTATACTGACTCAAACTGACGGGACTTCTAGATTCGTGCTGAAGACCAAGGAGCAGAGGCGTGCAGAGAAGGCGTTGATGGACAAGTCGCCTTTGAACACACTGACATTGGAAGATTTCCTCGAATCCGAGCGCCATAGATTGACTGGTACATTAACACCCGTGACGCCCGAGTCGTTTGCCAAATGGAAGAAAGAGCGTCTGAACAAGAAAGCGGCCGAGGAAGAAGCACGCAAGGCCAGGGAAGCCACTGGCAGAGCCATGTTTGAGAGCGGAGACTGGAAGGATTCGGAAGACGAAGACAGCGAAGATGACGACGAAGACGACCGCGAAGCTTGGAATTTAGAAGCCATGCGCAGGGAGACCGAACGCCTTCGAACGTTGAAAGAAGAGGAACGGCTGGCCAAAACCAATGGTGAGCCGGTACCGAACCGAAACGGCGACACCAACGGCGACGCCGACGGGTCTCGGGGCGACGACGACACTGGAGATGGAGAGAGCAACGAAGATCAGAACTGATTTCAGCACACGACACAAATCATGTGTCAAGACGGTATCACTGGGATGCACTTCTAGCGACGAGGCTTGGGGTTCAACAGTAATCCTGTGCTCCCAGGGAGTTTGGCCTCGAAGCAATGGCAGAAGGCTGATGCTTGGAGAGGTCTCTTGTTCAACTGATCTTGTGTGTTTGAACAATGCCACCGCAGTCTTCGTTCCCTGCTGGCTACGGCATGGCATGTCCTGGGAGGCAACGAGAGGGAGAAGCGGTGGGCCAGAAATGGAATATTTGAATATATGAACATGGATCACGAGACCATCACGAGACCATTCGAACCTACATACCTTAGTACTGTCAAGTACTGCTGTACTTTTATTTCTATGGGTGCTTCTATCAAACATGAGTACCAAGGTACAGTCAGTACCCGTGAGTGCCTCATTCCGGAGGACGGGTCCTGCCTTCCGCGTCCGCGCTCGTCGCTTCCGCTTCCGGTTGTCCTTCCCCGCAAATCCATCGGCTGCTGAGTGCTGCGTCCCGACTGACCAACTACCCACCAACAAATCTCCTCCACTCCTCCGACATGTTCATCCCCAATCGCCTTACTTAACAGCTACCTAGGCCTTTCGCCCTGGAGTTCATGTCGCGTGCCTAGTGACAGAGCTGACCTCCCCCAACCCCCGACCGAGGTCGTGGCCGCACACGCGAGATTGGACAAAGTTATGTCCCAACCTGTCTTGCAGTGACAACCGTGAAGGCCAGCAATACCAACGAGCAACAAACAGCGACTTGTGGCTGAAGCTCGAGCCTGTACAGCATTACTGCAACCGGCAAGCTATCTCCAGGTGCAGGAAGCCTATACACTCAAGGATATAGTCGACAACTTCACCTCTACATTTGTTCTCCCTTTCGAACCTTCAACCCTCCTGCGCCTTGGGCGTTCCCAAAGCATCCGCAACGATGCCTCGTGATTCACACCAGTCGAGTTCCCACCCTCGGAGCTCAATACCGGGCTACCGCCCAGCACCGTTCCTCAGGTTCGTCCCCCTATCGTGCAGCAATTGCCAATTGAAAACCACACCGCTGACAAGAAAACCAGTCGACCCAAGAAGTTTTTCCTCGCCTCGATCGTCTTCATCCCCTTCTGCAGCTACATCTGGCTGAAACGACTAGAATCCAAGTCAAAAGAACAAACAAGACTGCTTGAGGAAGAAGGACGACGGAACTGGATCCAAAGCGAGAGAGACCGCTTTCGAACTAGGGATCTCAGTGTTGCGGTCGGAAGGAGCGGTGGCGGCGTATGACTGGTACCACCCACCGGGATGAGAGCTTCCCACATAAAATAACCCCAGAATGAAACAAATGGAAATCTGACCTGGGTTGGAGCAACTGCACTGAAATGGAGCTTTGAACGGAGAGGCTTTCTGGGGGAAAGGAGCGGTGTCACGGTCGAATTCAATTAAAGAAGAACATCCAATACTTCAAAGACAAGTTTGAAGTATGTGCCCCAGTGTGGGCAAACAACAGCATTACATAAACCTCACAGGGCCGACACCTCTGCCCAGCTCGGTACCACCGACAACAGTTGACAACCCAAAACGACTGGACATCGTGTTGCCACAAAACAGCAACATTTTACAAGAGGCATTGGTCTTCGAGTATCAAGCTGTTACTTTGGTGTTGAAACGAAACGAAACACCCGGAATGCATGATTGAATCTCTAGCATGCTTGACCCGCGGAGTACAGCGGTCGCTGTTACGTGGACGACTATTAGGGGAAAAAACACCGATCCGACGGACAGCGAATTGCGAATTACGAATTACGAATCTTCAAATATTACATGAAGCATAGGACTTATTCGCCCTACAAGACCGACGACAATCCCAACATTAAACCCCGGCAGGATGGAGTTGAGTCGAACATTACCATTGATTGACGCACGGGCGGCGGTATACTGGACAACAAAAGACAACCAGCACACACACATTACCAGGATTGAAATAAACCAGGATATTAGCCATAGGACGGACAGAGATCCAATTGATCTATTGCCATGCATGAGTTGAGGGAAACAGCAGACTTCTCGGCCTTTTTTTCACTCTCCGTCAACCTCTTCCCCTCCGCTCCATCTAACAACACACTTTCTCTACCTAAATCACCCTCCCTCTCAAATTCTAAATCCTAAACCTAAATCGGAAGACCCAAAAGCTCCTGATGCCGTGATGCTACCCTACACAGTGAAAACCACCGACACGCAAGAGACAGACACGTAGCTAGCAAGGTAGGCAGAACAAATAGAGACTCGAAGAGAAACCAAGACGGAGAGGAAAGAAATATTAATAACGACCTATCGAGACTATCTCCGTGCATAGCACAGGGGAATTCGTCCCCCCCAACTCTCCTATCCCCCATCCCTTTCCACCCCACCTCCCCCAAATTAATCCTAGCATTCCCACAAAATCCTGCACAACCACCCTGACTCCCGAGTTAAACGCTCAGGCCGGGCTCGTGTTAGGTGAAGGATTGTAAAGAATTTTAGATCATGGTGTGTACATTCGTGCGTGCGTGCGTGCGTGCGCGTGCGTGTGTGTGCCTTCTTGAGAGCGAAAGCTTTAGAAAGAGCGCCACCACTATGTCGCCGGGGGCGCTGGGCATGTGAGCTCTCGCGAGCCGTGTAACATTCTTGTGTCTCTCTTTCCCTGTCTTTCAGAATTTTCTGTTCTTGGGTTCAGAAAAGATGGACCCATAATGACCGTCCGACCATCACCTGCTAGTCCAATCGTGCCTTTCCGGGGGAGAGGGGGGGGAGAACTTCACTCGCTTCATCACTTTTTTTTTGGTTTACCATTTCTCTTCCTCAGCCTTGCTCTTCGCTAGCTCCATATCCCGCTGAGTTCTTGACCTCTAGCCTCGACAGTCACAGATAGGATGTCCACCTCCTTCCGTTCTCACATCCCTTAAGACGACCCCACACTACCCATCATGGCTTTCGTGATACTCTCATACGGTGCGACATGCTCAGATTTCATCCTGGGACTCATAGCCTGGTTGTCATCACCTCTCCGTCCCCTCGATTGACTTCGATTTCTCCCAGTGAAACTTCGGATCTTGTTGAATAGCTGGCTGGAACTCGAGGCGGCATTCCCACCGCCGCTGCTGCCTTCATTCCCCGACCGCCCGCGCCGGTGGCCCGTGAATCCAGCCATCGGTGGTGAGAGAGGCATGTACGTGGACATAGCTGAGAGGGGTCCGTTGTGCAGTGCGTCCGGGAACGACGTAGGGATGGCTGACATGGGAAGCGGGACGCTGGCGGGATCTGTATCAGATCCTCGGAGATTCGACAAGTTAGGACTGTTGAGGAACATTGGCTTCGGCGGGGCCGGAGGCGGAGGGGGGGGAGGAGGTGCTGCAAGATGCTGCAGTTCTGGGAGGATAGGCGGGTGATGCTGGGGTGGGGAGTTGGCATATACGACGAGTTCGGCCGCTGGTGATCCTCGGGGAGAGGTACGGGTGCGGTCACGAGACGTGGCCCGACCTTTGGAGCTTGCACGCACTTCAGCTCCTTTGCTGTTTGAGCGGCTGTTGGCAATGCGACGGTCGTACGCTGGATGTTTGGGCATCTGGGAGAGGAACTCTAATGACGCCGGAGTACGGTTTGAGGCTGAACCCGGTCTGGGTATGTCTTCACCACGAGTTGGTGGGCGGTAGACATCATTCGACAGGAGTTCTGTGCCGGAGGGCAGGTCTGGCATCTCTTCCTCCGTCACTGCTGCATCCATTGCTTTAGGCGTTCCTGAACGCTCTTTCAGCACGCCAAATCTAGCCATATTTGTGCCCAACTCCTGTTCACTTGATGAAGAGGTCACACCGGGTCCATCATCCGTAGAAGCTCCAGTGAGAAGAGGCACGGTACCTGTTGAAGCGGACTTCGTATGCACAGGCGTGTGGCTAGGTAAAGGGACGTTAGGCACCGAAGGACGACGAGATAGTGACAGGCGGCGGGCTTCAAGTTGCAGCGCGGCCGACTCTTTTTTGATCTGCTGTTCTGGATCTTCGGGTTGACTGGTAGGCATGGGTATCTCTCGGGATGGTGGGAAGTTTGGCAACCCGTCTTCCGGATCATCAGGATGGGCACTGCGCTCGTAATCACTTGGACGTCGACGTCGTCGGTGGCGTTCGCTGCGACTTGTTTTTCGACTGAGCGACGATTCTGCGGCTTGGCGACTATGGGACCTGGCTCGAGTTCTTCGTCGATCAGGCGATGCGTCTCGCCGTGCGCTGGTGTCACGCCGACGCTGGCGACTGGTGCTCTGGTGCAAGCGATGTCGATCGCGTGAAACCAGTCTCAACGCAGAATCCGAATCAAAGCGGCTCTGGCGATCCTCCTCAGAAGGAACCATTGGTCGCGGCGATGAGGGCGATCGATTACCGTGGTTCTCTTTACGCGACGAACTTCGTCCTCTTCCATACAATGTATGATCAGGACTGGGTTGCCTGCTTGCAACACGACTTCCCGTCTTGCTTCTCGTGCCAGTCGGCCTTGATCGGGATCTTTGCCGATGGTTCTTTCCTTTTGCCGTCGACTGTGAGCCCCTCCTGCTTAGCTTGGATAGGCTGGCAGGGGTGTCTGATCTTCCTAATCCGGAAATATTTGAGCTGTACATGGAATCGAAACTTTCCACGCTCGTGCTGTACATGCGGATATCCTCCGGTGACATTGGAACAGGTGAAGAAGGAGACCGTTTAGCAGCCGGAATGGGTCGTCGTGTGTCCCGCTCACTACCTTCGTCTGTAGTCTGGCCGCGACTCGTCTTTCTTTCTCCTTGCTCGTCTTTGGATTGCTTGCTGGTATTGCTATATCCACGAGCCCGGGAATGCTTGCCGTAAAATTGGGCCTGCTCGAGACTGCTGATGTATTGATCAATACTTCGACCAGTGACGATTGGGCTTTTGGCGCCACGATGGCTTTGACCTGTGGTTGGTGGGCTGGTGAGGTCCCCAACGGGCTCAAGTTGGGTATTGGAATATGTGCCGGTAGTCGCTGGCCGGCTCAACGACTCGCCATAATTAAGGGCAGGCAGGTAATTTTGACGGGACCGCACCTCTTGCACAGGCGTCGTCTGGATGGAAAGTCCATCGGGCTTTCGGCTTCTTGAAACGGTCCTTGCCAGCGGCATGTCCATGGGATCATCGGTTTCTAGCGCCATGCTGAATTGAGAGCTCCCTGCTGGAAATTTGACGGCCGTCTGAGGTCCAACTGCCGTCTGTGGGGTTTCCTTCACAGGGGTCGAAAGTGGCTCATACCTTGCAGAAGTCAGCAGGGTCAACGCCTGCTTGCCCTTTGGCGGTTGGGACTCGTCACCGACAGCATTCGACTCATCGACCTCCATTATCTTTGGAGTGAACTCCGCGGGAACTGACACCGACCTCGGAGGAATTGAATTAGTAAAGCGAGGCGACTCAACATCGACCGGAGTCTCGCCAATCGACGGCAATCTACTTGGTTGGAACCCCCCCGGAGTTGCGGTCTTGGTCGAAAGAGCGCTGTTGAGACTGCGTATATTGTTCAGGCGATATGAGCCTAGACCGCCAGGCGACACGGCAGATCTGTCAATGGCGGACTCTGCAATAGGCGTGACCGTCGCGGCAACTGTCGGAGTGCGGTCTCCTGGCTTCAACCCTGGAAACCTGAATAGATTGTTGGCCGGTGGCTCAAAGGAAGTGATGAGTTTAAGCGCCGAGGTCTGAGGAGTGATTCTAGTACCCTGAGCGGCAGCTTTTCTGAAAGGTGTGGGCGGTTGTTGCATAGAAGGCATCCTGTTTGGTGGAGGCATTGCCACAGGTGTCGGGGCATCCAATGTCCGTCGTCTTTCCAAGGTCTTCTGAAAGATGGAGGGATATTCTATCGGCTCCAGCTGTTGCACCAGTGGCTCCTGAGGGCTCGACATGGTTTCTATGATCGCTTGCGTCGCTATTTGTGCATCAGGAGAGGTCCAGGGATCCGAAGGCTCAACACCAGTGCACGAGAAACACCTGATGGCAAGTGATTGCTGCGAATTTTCAACAACATGCTCACCCCATCGACGAACAAGGTAGGATTGTCGTTGCCAGTCATCAGGCGATGCCAAGCAGGTCAATAAGATGGCTTCCATGAATTGGTTCCTGGAGACATAGACTTCTATGGCATCACTTTTGTCGCCGAGCGCAAGCATCAGTGTCGCCGCCGCATGGATGTCACCCTTGCTCAGCATCTTCTCGATAAAGACTTGAGTAATCTTCTTTGCAGCCACTTGGTTGCTGATTGTGCCCAAAGCCAGTAGCATCCAATCAAGATTGGATAGGACACCTGTTGAGCCCATGATCTGTGCTAAATAGTCGGCGTCTTCGTCGAGCCACCGTGCCAGGAAGATGGCATTTTGGCTCCGAGTTGGTTGGCGATTTAGTTCATCACGGATGAGATCCCGGATATCTGCTTCCCAGCCAAAAACAACGCTCAGCATCTGCCGTCGAAGATCACCAGGTGTCATATGTGTTTCATCCATTGATCGAGGTGGTCGATAGGGTACATCATGTAGACGTTCTCTGGTAAAGGGGAAGAGGTCCTCAATCAGACGATCCTCTGGGCTCCTGACAACTTCTTGCTTCAGACGAGACCCCCTTCTGACCGACTTCGTCGCCACAGGGGATCGAACCTGATACGCTTGACCGGCGAGCTGTGCCGTTTGATTGAACATTGATTGAGTCTGAATGCCTGTATCAAATGAGGTGGTCGTGTAGTCGGTTCTTCCGGCAGGCGATACCATGTCTTGGACTCCGGCCTTGCTGCTTGTATTTTGAGAGCTCATGGCTGAATTTGGGCTAGGAACCTTGTTGCGCTCCTGTCGAGCTGCTTCTGTAGCACGTAACTCTCGTCGTGCACGGACAAGAGGAGACGCGGGCTCTTCTTCGCTTTCGGAAGTCGTCCATACCGGGGCCCTTGTATCTTCAGGCGGGGTGGGGGGGATGATGGTGGGCAGAAGCCGGACATTGGCCACCATCTGGGCTCTCTCAACCTCGTATTGTTGTACCGTATAGTCTGGGCCCAGAGTAAAAAGCGTGCCAGTGGGGCCATGGGCGACAATGCCTCGGACACCATCAACGGTTGGAACAGGTTCGTAAGTCACGTGTTTGGTTCGAACATCCCAAGCCCACACCTTGCCTTCAGAGTATTGAACAATTCGGCCGTTCTTTGACCAGGAGATCCAATACCGGCCTGGAATATACGTTTCAGAACGCTTTAGAACACGGATCACTCGAGGAGCCTCGGTGGTAGGGGGCTTGGAAACACTCCAGACCCTCAGGTCTCCATCGGCGGTTTGAGTGGCAAGCATGTCCGATTTCTGTTTCGAGGACGAGGCATGCCATGTCAACGCGACAATGGGAGACGGGGCCCTCGAAGTTGTAAGGGTGTGAAGAATGGTGAAAGACGGTTGCAAGGCTGCCAGTAGGATGGAGCCGTTGTTGTATCTTGTCACGGTCAGCATCGGCCATGATGGAGACGAGGAAGCCTACCCAATGGCATAAGTTTTGCAATCCGACGAAGGGGCGATGGCGGTAATAGGGTCAAATATCGTCCGTGCAGAAATGTGATCACTTGTCGCCGGCTCAAATAGGATGACCTCGCCCTTTGCGTTGCCTGGGAAATGTGAGATCACAGATAGCCAATCCAATGTATCCGGGCGAACTTACCGAACGCAATATTTCCATTCCTCATCCAGTGGGCTACAGTGAGAGGCTCGTATGAGACAAATCGAGACAGTTGCTCGCCGGTGAACAAGTCCCACACGATGGCGGTTTTGCCAACATCGTAGGTCACAACCAATCGTCCAGCTCCGGTCTCACTGACGTTGTCGGCGCATATGAACTGAATGTCCTTGGTGTGCTTCTGAAAGCGTCGTTCAAGAGCGAGGTTATCGTGATGCAGACATATAACGTTCGAGCCCTGGGCGTACAGCAGCAAGGCCGAGGTAGATGCGCACGGTTCGAAGGGAGTGTCTTCCGCAGAAGGCCGTCCCTTGAGGAAAGGGGGAGGAAGGGCGGGCTTCGGCTTGTTCGTGACGGAGCGTTGCCGCGAGATACCTACACCTGCGGACATGGCTGGTCAAGTCCACCGGTCTGTCTTGCGATGCGCCTTGGTCCAATATCAGCATAACTTCAACGACAGAGCAGAGGATATGTGACGATGCGTACCTCTTTCGCTATGCAACCCCAAACTATGGCATGGCCCCCCACACAAGTCAGGGTAATATAACCAGAGCGTTGGGGATTGGGATCAAGACTGGTTCGTCGACCGTGGAACAATGCGGTGGGTAGCAGCAGGATATGTGGTTTTCGTCGAGAATCGGGGGAGTCCGCGGAAGGGCGTCAAGGCAGCGGCGGGTAAAGTCGCCCTTCAGAAAGGGATGTATGATAGGAGGCACAACATGGATCGGGAAAGATTGTGATTAGATCAGGAGAAAGGCATATATTGCGCAGGTCGCTGAGGTCGCCGCGGTGTCTGGTCGCATGTACCGAACGCCCAAGTGGATGGCGAGCAGCAGGCTATTGTCAAGAAATGGACGTGGACAGACCAGAGGAGTGAAACCAAATCTCTCTTGATCAGCAGACTAGACAGTCCAGGAAGCAACCGTCGATATGGTCTTGGTGGCCTCTGTGGTCTCTCTGGTCTCTAGAGAGGCGCAGCAGCAGCAGGAGACTGTGCGAGGGGACGGCGGTCCTTTCTCAACGCATCGAACGACATGATGGAAACATGGCTGCGAAGCTCTACTGGCCGGCGGGCGCTTGATTGCGGCCCCGCAAGCCAGTGCTGCGAGGGAGCAGAGATTGACGGCCTTGATCGAATCATGGCTGGGAATGGTCTCGTCGGAATACAGGGTGATCTGATGGAGGATAGTCGATGCTGGCCCTGGCCGAGGTGGAGGACGAAGAGAGGATGCAGTGGGACTGCGAGCGACAGGCACGAAGGCCCGCATGCACGATTGGCACAAGGATACGCTTGATAGGCTTGTGTGGGCGTGCTCGGGGGTGCTTGGGCCCTGCTTGGGGCCTGCTTTGGGCGTGGTTGGGTGGGCCCCTTGGCCCCCTGACAGGCTAATCGTTCCCTAGGTGTGGCTAACCAGCTCTCTAGCAGGCTTGGGCGCTTATTCCCTGGCGATTGGCTGCCCGCCTTCGTTGTCACACACGTTCCCAGTCATTCCCAATCACCTCGACGCCAATCACAGCCACAAGCACATTCCAGTCGACCGCCGCCCCTCCATCTTCCGTCACGCTGCCAGACGGGCCTTGCAGGGGTCATGGCCCTTCTTCCTCTCGAGTCTCGAGTACCAGCTGCCCGCAGCACGAGGCCCACGATCGATGGTCCTGCTCCCGCCCTCACCAGGCCTCCTGCGTCTGAAACGCCGCCCCGCGGTTACCTGGTCGAGTACATTGGAAGAGGTGGCAGAGGTATATATCGTTACGCCGACGACGCTCGCCAGTCTCCTATGTGACCCGAGCCTAAGAGCAGCTGATGTCGAGAAACCGAGGGGCATCACCACGCAGGCGACCAAGAGACCGTGGAGTGATACGGCACTCGCAAGACACTGGGGACGGAGCACTGAGTACACAATGAGGAGTTGAGGACGGCCACGATGGCGCCTTGTTCTACCCAGCACCTCCCAACGGCTAGGCATCCACGTTTCCAACGGCCAGAATGGCACTTCTCGCTTCTTCAAGCTGTCTCTCCAGAAGATACTCCGTACCATGGCAGTTACGTTCGGCTACGTGGGTCGTGTGGTGTACCCAGTACTCCGTAGGTGCAGGTGCAGGTGCAGGTGCCTTGCTCCAAGCCGCTGGCCGATCGGCTCGCGGGCTGCCAGAGCCACTCCACTGCAGTCGCCGGACCCTGCACCCTGGTCGCTGGTCCTAACTTTAGGCCAGCGCACATTCGCGCAGCTGGCAACATGCAGCGGACCTCGAGCCGTGAGGGACGGGGATCCGCCAAGTGCCCTTCCAGACCGCAAAGTGCAAGCAACTGTCGGCCCAGAACTGTCAAGAAGAATGACATGCAGTGACACCCGAGGCTTCCGTCGAGGTGACACAGCGCAAGTCTCCAGGGCCAGCCCATCTCTGTGGCTTGCACCACCCAGTATTGTGCATCTGCATGAAGATTGTTGTTCTGCGGCCTCTGTGACAGCTCGGAACATTCTTGTCGATCGGCGGCCCTTGATCGTTGATGGAGCCCGTGCCTCAGGCCACGGAGCGAGCCAGCACCACCAGGGCGGGAGGGGTCAAGCGTCACGGTCAAGAATGCGGAGAAACGTGGTGGCGCCGGAGGGCGTGCGTGGGCAGCCCGTCGTCTTCTGTCTGCGGTCTGTCGTCGCCTGACGGGGACGTCGTGTGTTCTTCCTTCGCAATCACATACGGAGCACTATTGAGGTGTTCTGAGAAGGAGGGTTCATCCCGCCGCTGTCGCCGCCTTCCAGCCGTCTTTGATGAGGCTATCACTCAATCACTCGGGCCTAGTGGGATGATGTAAGGCCAAGGGCGATAAGGTCTGGGATAGCTCAAAGCTGATCCCGGCACCAGCGCCGCTTATGCATCTACGCGCCGACGCTAAAGCATTCCACGGAGCAGCCAATCGGTAACCGGTGATATTCAAATCCGACGACAAGCCTCCTGCTTTTTCGACGCTTCCAGTCAAAAATCCCCGGCTTTTGTCGGGGGTTCGCCTCAGGACGTGGAATCTTTGGGCGACAAAGACAAGGACGAGGCACCGAGTAAAGATTGACGCACAAGCCGTCCCTTTTGAGCTGGCGTGCCACGACCCAAGCTCCGCGAAGTAACGTCGGTACTCTGCCCCTTTCCTTTGCCCAGACACGACTGTTCCGACAGAATCTCTGTGTTACCCGGGAACAGCTTCAGAACATGCACTGTATTCCGTCGCGAACAGCCACCTTGACGTGTACAGGCCAAGCGCATACACCGCATGGAGCCTCAGCCCTCTTTTACCTCTGTCCCTGCGCCAAATGCAAGGGACGACCTGTCAAAAATGCCAGCAACCTGGTCTGTGGCGGCCTTGAACACGCCTCCCCAACGATCTTCTTCGCAGCTGATGTCACCTGTGGACTCCACCTTCCCTCCATCTCCATGGTACAAGTGAGGCATGGTGCCGGAAGTGGCTTCGGCGGCCATGGTCCCAGCCTCCCTCGTGCATCAAATTGTCGGTAGCGCAGGGATTTCCCCAGCACCGGCATCTGTTCGGAAGCCGCAGAGCTACCGCTTTTCTTCCATTTCAACCACGAGGCAAAGCTATGGCCCTGTCAATCGGTCAGGTCCACGAGGCGGCGCCTGTCCAGCACCTTTTGTTCCACACCATGCCAACGCCATCGAACTTTCTTTGTGAACAGAGGACGGGCACGGACGGGCTACCATGCTGTGGAACGAGGCGAGCCTTAGGCGGTGAGGAGCGGTCGGGAGTCAATCTCTGCCCCACGGCAACCTCGTCGGTCTAACTGAATTTCTGTTCTGCAACCCAAATATGATTTCGAATGAGCTTGACGCCTGGTCCTGCTTCTTTTTTGGAATAGAGCAGGAGGTAAGTCAACAAAATTTCTGCGTGATCTGTTCCCGCTGTCGTGATGTGGCTCCGCTTCCGTCACCTTGGAATATTCACACCTTCTCTCATAGTTACTCGCTGTTAGAAGCGCGCGTGCTCTGGAGGGCATCTAATTCAGCTTAGAACCTCTTGCTCTCTCTTGCCCCTGAACTTAACCTTCTAGGAAACGAAGGAGGTGACCCTATTACTCCCTTGCACTGATTGCCAGCCGCGACTACATTTGGAAATACCTTCCCTACGTCTTGCGCAAGCTGGGGCGTACGATGCAAGCAGAGACTCGCAATAGACGCCCGCAACAGCAGACCACCCTACTTTTGATATTCTCGACCACGGGTAGCGACTCTACGTATAACTATGGAAGTCAAGCTGCATTGACATCACATCAGCGGCATCCTTGACGCCCTGAACCAGGTTCTTGGCCAGCGCTGCTAGTCCGTTTCATTCCAACATCTCCAATACCGAGTATGTCGAACACCCACGACGTTCATTCAAAAAAAGGTTCGGTCATCTCACCACAATGTCATCTTCAAACCCCTCCGGAGTGACTCACTTCTTCCCTTCCACGACCACTCCTGTCTTACATTGTCTCGTTAAATTCTCTCACAACATCATCCGTCTCCTGGTAGGTGTTCACAAGCCCTCGTTATCTTCTTTCCCTTCCCTGCTCTGTCTTCCCTCACTCTGTACGGAATACTCTCAGCTCGTCAAATGTTTAGGGATAAGCCTAGACTCGTTAAGTATGAGGATGACGACCAGTTTAGTAAGAATGAAAGGTTTTGTTTCACAGTGTAAGCAGATCTCGCGTTTCCGTCGACTTCTGCATTGGAATTCATCTCATGGTTTGTTCACACATCTTTCTCAATTCTTTTACACACATTAGAGGTTCCTATGCATCACCAACAGGATGAAAAGCTCTGAAGCTGGAGGCTAGAACTATTTTAGGAAGACCCATAGAGTCTAGCACGATACCACAAGTAGCACAGGGAGATAAATAGATGGAAGCAGTCGGCCAGCTGGGGCATCTTCGCCTCTTAATCCTTCTAGTCAGTAAGCTCTCCCTCCCTTTCCAAGTATCCTCGTCTCCAAGCCATCAGTGAACGACAACCAGGTCGATGTCTTGCTCGCTTGCCCGACACATGGCCCCGTGGAAGGTCTACTGTTCCATACGAAGGCTTATCCTGGGAATAGAAAAAAAAAAGAAGCGCTCATCTTGGATGTCTTCGGTAAAGCTATGATTTATTCCCATCAACGGCTCTTCGGTGATGTCTAAGATTGGTTAACGACCAGCGCGGCGGCAGAGGACCGTATCACAAATTGCCCATTTCTTCTCGATCCTATGACTTTGGACTTTCATCAAGCCACATCAGCAAGGGTAAGCTTAGTCTCTCCGTTATACCTGGCTAGCAGCTGCTCTGCTTCCTCCTGCTCGGACCGCAGCAAGGTGGCGATCTTGTCAGATCGAGGGATGAAGCGTGCAGGGAAGGGTAAAGGCCGTGTATTTTCGCCATCAGTATAGGCAAAGACGTCAAGCTTGACTTCACGGCCCTGTGAAGGACAAATCATATCAGTAATGGCCAGACAAGAACAATAGCAGATCATCTGCGATGGATGCGTACCTGATCATCGAGGCCCGGCTTAATCTCAAATGCCCAGAGAAGTCGAGCAATGGAAATGAATAAGCTTGCTTCTGCCAGCGGCTGCCCGCTGCATTGTCGTCGACCCCAACCAAAGGCGTTATGGCCGCGGGCGTTGGGATACTGGAAATGAAGCCCGCCTAGATATCGCTCGGGATCGAACCTGTCGGGGTCGGGGAACTCACGCGGATGCCGATGGATTGCCCAGAGATTCCCAGTGATATTAGTCCCAGCCGGGATGCGGTAGCCATTGTAGATGTCATCTTGTGTCGGTGCGTGTGGGATACCGCCCAATATGGTGACTGACCGCCAACGAAGGGTCTCCTTGACGATGGCGTTAATATAGGGAAGTGACTCTTCATCTGACCAGTTCGGGCTGCGGTCCTGTCCCACAAATTGATCCAGTTCGACTTGAGCCTTTTTCTGCACGTCCTGGAAGACACACAAGGCCAAAATACACGACAGTACCGTGCTACTGGTAGTATCGACGCCACCACCAATCAAGTTGGATGTCAGGCTTGCAATCTCGTCGTTGGAAAGTCCTGCTGTGTTTTGCTCTTCGATGAGTCGCTTGGAAAAGCTGTTTTCTTTCCCCTGGGATCCTTCTAGGGACAAGGCATAGAAGTACCTGGCCAAGAGGCTGGCCTGGTCTCGAATGGCGCTTGGTAAGGGGTAGATCCACTTGGGCAGCATGTCGAGCTTGGGAAGGGACTCAATCCAATACAGACCAGGGATGATAACGTCAACCGCTTTGGCCATGACTTCAAGCGCCTGCTTCGCCACATAGTCATTTTTCCGGGTGATGCGGCGACCCCAGCCGATAATGGAGACAACAGAACACGCATACCGTTCCAGGTGAAATACATAGTCGCTGGGATCATCCAACAAATGCCTAGTCATGACTTTCGACTCTGCGGCCTGGATGTCGCGCCAATTGCGGATTGCTTGAGAGCCCACGACCGAATGCTATCGACTATCAGTGACGATAAGAGCAAGGCAGTGGAAGCCATACCGTAAGCCGTCGGTGGGCTCGCCATCTATCGCCGTACACCTGGCACACCTGATTGTTCTCCGTCCAATTGAACAGGTCGCCCATGATGATGATCTGTGGTCGTGACGAGTAGATATTGGCCCGCTTCTCCATCAGCTCTGATGCGGCCCAGGCATCATTGACAATAATAATAGGTCGACTACCGAGCCAAACGGTGAGGAGAGGGTCCTTGTAGTAATTGCTCCACTCCTCGAATGCAATCCACGGCTTTATCTTGGGTATGCTGAGATGATTCCCGACTATTGGCAGTGGAAACGGACCAGGAGGGAGACTTTGACGCAACCGGAGCACGCGGGCATAGTCAACGAGGGCGAAAGTGAGCAGGACCAACAGCGAGGCCGCAACCGCCAGTGAAATTGTGCCGAGATGGCCTCCTCGAGAGAAGGGTAGGGGGATTAGGGTGACTGGATCCATCCTCTGGTGCAATTGAGACCAGTCCATCCTGGAAATGTTTTGTGTTGCCGTAGATATCTCAAAAAGTGAGTGTCATATACACTTGACTTTCCACGACAGGAGGCAGTCTCAATGACCTTTAAGGGAAATTCGAAGGTGGGGCTCGCCTGAACAATGAAGCGATATCTTCCCTAGTCGATCATATATTGGATTAGGATATGCAAGAAAAGATATGTCTATTCCAGCAATGAGAGACTGCAAGATGCAGATTTGACAGAGAGTTCAGTCTTCGACCGCCCCCAAGGGGACCAGGAAGTCCACTGCTTTAATAGATGCTACCCAATACAGTCCTCATCTGAGGGATCTCGAGTCTGCTGAAGACAATCAGTGTCGATATGAACCTTGTTCGAAGGCCTGGGGCGACCTGCTCTTCTCGCATTTACCTCCTTGTCGGACGGTGGCAGGTGTTTTCCGGACTGGCGGGCATTGTCCGACGCGCCCATTTCGCGTGCGGCGTCAGTCCGCATTGGACCCAGCCCCTGAATGATCTTGGACTTTTTCTGGAAGTCCAGTGCTTGCATGTGCGGGTACATGACAGATCGGCCAGACTGGGGGACCACAGAGCCAGACGAATGGAAGATCGAGCTGAAAGTGCGATCGCAGGAGACCACCTAGTCGCGAGGCTAACGAGGCCAACAAGGCTATTAACGGGGCTAAGTAAAGAACACATCCGTGTGCGGGGTAATCAAAGAAAACCTGGGGCCGGCCCCACCAATTGGGACAGAAACTGACACTCCCTCCTCTGTGGGCTTAATCCTTAAGACCCTCAGGCATTCCCCGGTCTCGCCCACCTCGATTATGAGCTCAGCCTGACTCCGACTCAATGATGCTGCAAAACCACCAATGCCAAAAATGCCAGAGGACGTACTCGAGCAGTAGTCACCTCCGTCGCCATGAAAAAACTCGTATGTCCCGCGAACCACTGCGTTTACTCCCCCCCCTGATGCATCGAGACAGACACTGGAGGACGCATGTTCTCGTGCACTTTCTGCACTCGGCACTTTGCTAGAAGGTGATTGTTTCTGCTGGGAGATGGCCATCTGTCATGACTAAAGGACGGACAGAGATATAGCTTATCGCCACGCAAAGACCTGCCGGGAGAAAGCCCCGAATTTCTCGCCCAACCGTGGACCTCCTGGCCGGAAGAGAAAGGCCTGCGACCCCTGTGCCGCAGCCAGAGCAGCATGCGACCAGAGTTCCCCCTGTTCCCGATGTGCCAGCAGAGGCTCAATCTGTACCTACCAACGCCGCGCTGAGAATCTTGCGCCCTCCCAGGAAATCGTGACTCTCGACACTTCCGGAGCACAGGATGTGGTGAGATCACTTCCACGACAGAGCCATGAACAGGTTCAACGGGGTTGCAGAAGTGCAAAAGTTCCAATGCCCTTCCTGCTGAACTATACCAACCCTGTGACGAACTCCATCTCAGCCTACTTCCGAAGTTCCAGACACACCGAAAATGCTTTCTCGGACGATGAAACGGCCGCCACCTCGCCAGATCAACTGAATGACTCACAGGAGGATAGTCCAACGGTAGCCACATTGTTAGACGAACGCATTCAGCTTTTTGGAGATCCGTTCCTATTGGGGCATTCTGAAGAGCAGTGGTGGGATCAAATCTTCACCGAGGGTTCTTTCTGGCAGGATGAGCTCTCCGAGCCAGGTCGACTCCAGGCAAGATTGGCGAAAGTCGTTGCGGATCTGAAGGTGGTGCATGGCTCCCAAGCCAAAAAGACTCAAGCTGAGCTTCGCTTCGATGCCGAGTCATTTGAGTCCTTATTCACCAGCGAGAACCTGGTGGAATTTACCACGGCCTACTTCGACCGCTGGAGCCCCAATTGCCCCATTCTACACCGCCCGACCTTTGATCTGACTACCCTTCACCCTCCTCTCTTGCTCGCAGTGTTCCTGATCGGAGAGTCGTTTTCCTCTGACCTACGTCCTTCTCGAGGTCAGGATTACTATGACCTCGCCGAGGAATATGCTTTTAGCCACCCCGCTTTCAAGAGCCTCATCAATGAAGATTCGCCCAATGCATGCAGCGCCTCTTCCACCATTGAGTCGGTTCAAGCAGCATATCTAATGGTCCTGGTGCAAATGTGGGGGGACAACACTGTATCCCGACGACGGGTCAGAAATCACCGGTATTACGAGGTCATCCGGGCAGCGCGTTTGCTGCACTTATTTGACAGCAAAAATGAATACCTCGAATATGACCAGAACGATTCTTTGGACTTTGACTGGCACGACTTTGCGAAGAAGGAATCAAGGATAAGGTACGTGTCTCTTGGCCTTTTTGCACGGCTTCTCACCTTATCAGGCTTGCATACCTCATATTCGGCATCGAATGCAATTTTTCAATGTTCCACGCAGTATTTCCCAGAATGGCAGTCTCCGAGATGACGGGAGACCCTATGTGTAGCGAGATGTGCTTTTCTGCCACTACCAGTGCCGAATGCGAGCAATACGCAAGGCGGGAACTGAGATCTCAATTGAACTCCATCTCGGCTTGTGTATCTCTACTTTTACAGAGCTCATGGGGTTCTGTGCGACAGTCCAATCTAGAAGATCTCTCGCCGATGAATTTCTTCTTTGTGCTCTGTGGTACGACCACTTGACTCCCTTCGAGCGGCTGGTGCTGACCAAACTTTGTTAGGGCTACACTGTGCCATTGTCGCCTCAAGTGCAAATCGGATAGGAAAGTCAATGTCTTCCACATTTACTCGGGCCCTCGAGCGCTGGTTGGCACTCTGGAAAATACAGACTGAAAAACTGCCGGTCGAGGAGGAGAAAAAGCTGGGCTTCATGAAAGATGCCGGGATCGAATTCTGGCAACTTGCCACCATCTTCGTCGAGGCCGAATCCCTTGGCCTTTTTGACGGCGAAAAGTTGCGTAGCATGGATCCCGAGAGGATGGAGAATGTCACCTGTCTATTGGAGGCCTTCCTGAAGGTATCTCAGGACCCAAAACAACTCCTGGCTTCTTCTTACCCAGGGTGAACTGTCACCACCCCAACCGAAACAATGGCTGATAGTTGATCGAAGTACTCTCTTTCACATAATATAGCTAGTTTAAGTGATTAGACCGTTTCCGCATCGCTGTAACTATACATAGGAATCGATATTGCCTCATTGGTCGTCCAGCTTGCCTCACTCCTACCATACTGCCACTCGTCCACTTGCCACTTTGACGCCGGCAAAATAAATAAAGATTTGAATAGTAAGGATGTAGAACTTCATAACTGCAGATCTTTGACTTGCGTTTCTCACACCAAGGAGTAGGCCTCTCATACCACTATAGTTAATCCTGTGGATCGGCTAGCCTTTAGGCTTAGACGGAGATATCCATTTTCCTTAGCCGTGCCTGGTCCCGTTACTTACGGTATCATAAGTTGCTATGCTATTTGCGAGATAATACTTGTTTGGGTCTGATTCATTGATTCTCATAGCCGCCAGATAGACGTCCTTGACATTCTCGGGTTATGGGAGATAGTTGACCTTGCGTCTCTTCAACTACTCGGCTATCTCACTACCATCTGGATGCTCCGGACTTTATATCATGCCCAGGCTCAACAAAGAGAAAACATATTTTCTCCTTTTTGAGTGGATGGTAGTTTCTCCGTCAAGATAATTGACCAGGAAAGTGCACGTTAGTTCCCGGTGGAGTTATACCACTGCCGCATATACTCCAATATTGCATTCGACTCCTCCGGTAAGATGGTCAATCCAACATAAAGGTCTGGTCGAATGAGCACTAATCGACCTTCATCACCAATTGCATAGCTTTTCAGAAGCTCTCCCTCAGTATCTTGGAACCGATGGTCGAAGTCAAAGCTGGTGTCTTGACGCTGCGAAATTAAAACAGTCGTAATATGTCCAGGAAACTGCTTGGTCACACTTTCTCGGAGTTGTTGGGCAATGGCAATGTGCTCGTCCACCTTCTTCCCGGGGACAATGAGGAGGCTGAATTGAGGTCGACGATAAATGTCGTAAAGATGACGTTGAGGGGATTTCACGAGTAGAGCGTCCGGTGCTCGTTCTCCGGGCCGAGGGCCCTTCACCGGGGTCAAACCAGCTGGGACCGATACCGCGTCGCAATAATTATGTGACAGGCCAGAGACGAGATATATCGTCTTGTGCTCCCAGTTAGGAATCTTGGTCATGGCGAGGCGCTCATCGAGGTCGACACCGAAGCCCATAACGATGTTATGGTTCTCTTGGGCGCCCTTGCTGATTTGCTCGCCAATAGGCCTGCGTTCAGCCTCGTAGGTATCGAGAATCTGCTGGCTTGCTTCACCCTTGTGAACTGCAGCTAATTTCCAACCGAGGTTAAATGCGTCCTGCATACAGCCATTCATGCCTTGGCCACCGGAAGGAGAGTGGACATGAGAGGCGTCGCCGCAGATCAGCATTCGTCGATTTCTGTATCTTTCGGCGATATTGTTGCGGATCTCCCATGCGGTTGCCCACTCTGGCTCCCCGACCTGGAAGCCAATCCCAATTTTATCAGCGACTTCCTGGAAGGATTTCCGTTTATCCTCAGCGTAAACATACTCCCCAGTAGCCTCGCTCATGTAAATTCGCCACACGTTCCCCGGCATCTTGGTACAATTCATAAATAGATCCTTATTGAAATAGTAATTCATCCAACGGTCGTCAAAGTTCACGCCGGTAAGTGGGACATCCATCATCGCCATTGCGCTGACCACTTTGCCAACGAACTTGATCCCCGCCGCCTCTCGTACAAAGCTGCGGACCCCGTCGCAGCCAACGACGTAGGGGTAGGAGTTTTCTTCCTGGTCGCCGTTTGGCAGGCGAATGGTTGCCGTGACAGAATTTTCGTCCTGGCTCACGCTAACCAGCTCCGTGCTATACTCCGGAACGACGCTGTGAGTGGCAAACAAGTATTCGCGCAGGACTTGTTCAAAGTCGTTTTGGCTGATTTTGAAGTAGAAGGGATAGCGAGTGGGCAGCACTCTGTAGTCCGTCTTCGGGAGTTCTTCGTCTTTCACCCCTGGGAAATGGTATATGTTCCCCGGGCAGGTCAGACAGACCTCCTTCAGCCGTGGCGCGACGCCCATGTCTAAATTTGGTCATCCCATCAGCCACTAGACTGCCATTCGACTGCTACTCGACGGGCATTGAAAATGTGAGGACTTACGGTCGAACATTTCCATCGTTCGTGCATGGACTGTCATTGCTCGGGCAGTGTGTGATGGCCCGCTTCGTTTCTCAACGAGGCGGACCGGCACATTTCGTCGCAGAAGCTCGTACGCGAGGATGAGCCCGGTCGGCCCACCCCCAACAATCAAGATTTCGTTCTTCATCTCGATGATTCCAAGGTAAATGCAGGTGTCTAGCTCGAAACACTCTCTTCGCAGTCTTTCGCTGGGGTCTTATAGATGCTTAGCCTAGTTAATAACGGATCTGAGTTATCAACAGGACCTCTAATTTGCAACCCATCGGCGGCCCATCGGATGCACAGCGACAAATGGATCCACACACCTCTCGGTCACCCACCGCCAGCCGCCAGTAAGAAATTGAGCATGGAGAAGTTTCCGTAACATTCTCGTAGAATTACTCAGTCCCGTATGAACCAGTCGGGGTATAACAAGGATCTGGACAATCGTTGTTTGGAACCTGCGGGAAAACATCTATCCCCGTGGTTTTCACACCAAGGCACCACGCTGGCTGGCTGGTTTACCATTATCACGCGGGGCTGCGTGGGACTACACGAGACTTTGCGGAGTTAGGCGGGGCTACACGGGAGTTCAGGAACTGGAAACCCGGGGATCTAATTAACAAAGCCTAAACTCATGTAAGAAGTACTCGGCCCGGGCGTCCGTTGTTACACTTCCACCTTCCCCTGTCCTGTCCAGACCCCCATCTAGGGTGGCAGTGTCATTTTTATTTGTACTGGATGCCTCCGGGAACGTCCACGTTCGTACAAAGCACGCTGCATTTTCCTGGGCTTTCTCTGGTCAATAGGGATCCATCGTGAAGGCCACAAGCCCACACGATCTACCGCTCTCTCTTCCCTCACGAACGATTTTACCTAATTTCGTTACCATCACGGAGTGCCGATTGTCGGATGTGTGCCGGCAAGCAAACCACGGAACTGGTTCTGGTCAGAATGTGCCTGATCCACACCATCCTCATTTGGTTTGCATCTAGATCACAGCTCCCACGCCAATAAGACAACCTACCCTGCCAGGAATCACCCTAGCTGTGAGATACTCGCCAGGACACAAGGATTTCGGCTATTATTCCCTGAAATAAAATTTCCTCTCCCACCTCCCCTACTCTCTCCTTCCAGTGGCAAGGCTGTATTGATCATTACTCAAAAACGAAGGCCAGGAACAGGGAACTCGAAGGTGCCACTCAGGGTGGATGTGGGAGTCCACTGCGCAACTATGATCGTCTGAAGAATGAAAAGGGGAAATCTAGCTACGGCGATAGCTTGCCTCCCTTCCTCAAAGTGTCCTCGTCTTTCGTGGGGCTGCTATTTAGACTGCCTGGCGCAAAACCTCCTCTTGCATGATCTAGACATTCGCACATTTCCCCCAGAGTTGAGGGTTACGGGCCGGGGAAAGTCAGGAGCTAAGCATTGCCGTCGAAACTCAATCCATTGCTGCCGAACGAGGGATCAGAGTAGCAAGGCAGGTCCTCCATACTAACTTTCTTAGCTTGGTGATCTTCCTGTAGGTCGACTTGGATCAGCGATAGGAGGAAAATCCCCGCACCCGCAACTCTCAGCCTTTGTGGGCTTTTCCCGACTTCATCCATCTTCATTTCCAAACTTCGAAATCAGTTCCGCAGGACAAGACAAGTCAACGACTCTCTCTTCTTCTTGGACTTCAAGGTCGCCGCACACACACTGAGTACGCACGTTCCTAGAGCTGACTCCTTTCTCAATATGCTACACAACCTCCTGAGGGACTAATGCCAGGTTTGTCCAGGTCCCAACTCATCCCAGTGATAGTAGATGACACATAACTATTTTGGATCCCGTGTGGCCGAGTCAGGAGAAGCTTGAATTACGGAGTGGTGACTCTAACCTGAGCCTGGCCGAGTCCTTGCGACCTGTCGAGACGGCATAGCGGTTGATTAGCATGAAGTTTAGAAGTCGGCGGATGTGGCTCCTTCCCGTGTTGATACGAGAAGCAGGCCGACCTCGCCAAATTCTACGGCGCAAAATCGATGCAAGTGCTCGTCGGTGACAATTTAATACCCGGAAACACACAAGAATGAGACGCGGCTCGAGGATCTGAGCCTGTCAGTGAAGCCACTCTTGGGTTCCGGATTCAACAAGCCCCACGGTCGCTGACCTGCTGTAGGATCGTTTTCGGTCCCTTATCAGTGCGCAACCGTGATGAGCAGGATGATATAGTGAGTGATTTGGCTTTTTCGAGACAAACAGCTCGAGACCGAATTGGGGAGAACCATAGGGCGTGACCTCTTTTCCGTCTACGATGAGGACAAATATGGAGGGTGCGGTGACATTCTCAAAGCCGCCCCGCTCAAAGGAGCGTCTTCTCGTATTCGAACCTGTGGGGAAGATCTAATCATTTGCACTCTTCCGGATTGGAGTTCTGGGGCCCCAGATCCGATCTTTCAAGGTGGAGAGCGTCGGCCGCAGGAGGGTGTCGAGACAGTATAAAAATGAAAGCAGCTCGTCCTCCAGTGCTGGTTGCCTCGCGGTGTGATCCAGTGTTCTTTCTTGTTGGGTGATTTCTTTAGCCGAACACGATCAAGCTTAAAACTCAACGCGTATAGAAATCTGGAACAAGGCAAGAGTGGCCCGGTTGTCAAAATGCATGAACATATTCAACATGTCGACGAGGTCCCCCTCGACTTGGACGACCCTCACCGTGCCGCTTTGGAAGACAACCCTGAAAAGGCCGAGCGACCTTCGGTGAAAACATTGCTTGCCGTCATGGTACGAAGTCCTCATTGACTCGCACCTGTTTGGTCGCTAACTCTTGAGTTCAAACAGTTCCTGTCCCTCTCATACGTGTGTCCTATCTCCTGCGGGTTTTTCCTCATCGCGGCAATCCTTGTCCCCGTTGGCACCGAGCTTGGTGACACTGCGAACATCTCCTGGATTGTCTCAGGCTGGTCCATCGCCTCCTCCGTCTCCTTCTCTATTGCCGGCAGCCTGAGCGATATTTTCGGTCGCCGATGGACTATTCTAGTCGGAGAGCTCATCTGCATTGTGGGATGCGTAAGTTTGGCACCGAATGACTTTTCACAGCACCTCTAACGTTTACAAGATCGTCGCGTGCACTGCCCACAAAACTCTTGAGCTTGTCGCAGGCTCAACTATACTGGGATTCGGTTGCGGGATTGTGTTTGTGTCATACGCCGGGATTGTAGAGTTGTTGCCAAACAAATGGCGGTAAGATTCAATACGTCCCTCTTGCTTCCTATCAATGACAAATCCAGTGGTGCTGGTATAGGACTTACCGAAGTCTGTATCACGATTCCCTGGTGCCCAGTGAGTGTCCTTATAGCGACGGGGTTGAACTCTCATACCAAGGCCGGCTGGCGCTGGTGCTACTACATCGGCATCATCTACGGTGTGATTAGTCTGGCTGGCACCTACGCTTTCTATTTCCCCCCTCAACGACCTCAATACGACTATGAAAAATCTCGTCGGCAAGAGATTTCCGAGATCGACTACATCGGCTGCCTCCTCTACACCGGCGGGCTGACCATTTTCCTCATCGGATTAAGCTGGGCAGGCACCCCTGAGCACCCCTGGAATAGTGCTTCTACCATAGCTCCAATTGTGGTAGGCTTCATCCTTCTGATCACCTGCTTCTTGTACGACTTCACCATGGCAACGCAGCCTTTCTTCCCTCTGGCCCTATTACGCAACCTGAGAGAGTACACCGTCTTACTGGTCATCGTTTTTGTCGCCGGAATGGTCTTCTACTCCATGTCCGGACTTCTACCACAAGGTTCTCTCTACATGTTCACGAGCAACCCCACCCAGATCGGGATCATTGCTCTGCCCAGTGGACTCGCAGAAACTCTTTTCGGCGCGATTGCGACACTATTCATGGGCCAGATCGGTCATTTAAAAGTCCAGGTGATTGTTATGTTATCAGTACAGACGATCGCTATTGCCTGCCTCGCCACGGTCATCCCATTCAACAGGGCTGGATGGATGGCCCTCCAGTTCTTCGGAATGGGTGCATTTCAACTGGTAACTTCAATTGCTTACATCATCGCGGGCCTGAATATCCCTCTGAGATATCTGGGTGTGGCCTCCGGGTTGATAGGGACGTTCAGGAGTGCCGGTGGCAGTGTGGGAAACGCAATCTTCAACACCATTTTGAAATCCGTGGCTGAAAAGCAGGTACCGGAGCGTATCTCTGCAGCGGCGATTTCCCATGGCTTTGACCCTGAAAATATGGCTGCCTTGATTGGCGCTGTCGTTGGCAATGCAGTCGGTGTCCCTGATGCTTTCGACGCTGTCCCAGGGATAACTCCGGCCCTGCGAGAGGCGACCGCCAGAGCTTTTCGTGAAGCCTATGGAGCTGCGTTTCGGCGTGTTTTCTGGGCGACTATTCCATTCGGCGTCATTGCTGTCGCTTGCGCTTGCTTCATCAAAGACCCATCGCAGTATATGACCAATCACACTGCGGTACATATGCAGCGCGAGAGCAAGACGAATCACGCGCTACAGCAGGATGGACACAAAGGCGAGGTTGAGCTGGAGAAGAACACTACTACGCACGTAGACCGGGTGCAGACCGAATAGGAGGAAAATCCTGAGCCTTGTAGATAGTTGAACAATCGTCAACGTTTATTGTCATCATTGCTTCCTCCATATAACCGCCCTCTCCCCTTACTCCCTCCTCTGTATCAACGGGGCCTCACAGTTCCATCAGGTAGACCTTATTTCCTAGTTTGGGCACCATAATCTGCTATTGTGAGATTGCCAGTGATAGTACACAGCTGGGTCTCCCAGACCGGCGATCGGTGTCAAAGAGCAGCGACGAGATGATAGCAAAGCTAGAGTCGATGCATAGCGTGAGCCTGTTTGAACCGCTTTGATGATCTTGCCCTCAATCAGCAAATTGCGATTCAGTATGGTTTATAAATAATCGTTGAGCGAGACGACCGAAGCGGTGCAAACGAGGTAAGTGGAAGTTATTCAGAGTCCAGACCAATACCCAAGCTAAATTTCTTAGCCAAGTGACGAGGGGCATAGGAAGCCAAGTAAGCAGCCCCCTATTCGCTCCTAACCCTGGCTTTATTTGGTGCTCGCGGCTATTGAAGTACCAAGAGCTGTGACATAAAAATCAGTTTGTCTAAGGGCCATTAAGAGGAAAGGACGATGTGACACGCCGCTGAGCACAGGAGACCAAACACTCCGTACCCAGCGGGAGGGGGCGATGGTGGTTCAATAGAGAAGGGGGCCTTTCGGATGGCCCTGTACAATACCTAGTTTATGCAGGTAGCGATAGCAAACATACATCCCGGGAGACAGCGGTGTGTGTTGATAGTCATGGCGCCTCGAGAGTAGAGAAGAAAGACGGGGACATTGGGGAAAAAATGGCCGACAAGACTCCTACTGTAGATGAGCGACCACAATAATAAGACACGTCATCTGACCTGCGAAACAGGAGGCAAGCAAGCCGTTCCACACCTGGCCCACTGACATATCCAAGGAGGGGGGGTTGGCTCGATTATCCGAACTTTATCTTTGCTCTTTCGGACAGGAAGAAGACCTTTCTCATCCCACGACATCTGCCAAACGAGATATCCGGATATATCGACAGATGGATGAGAGAACTATGAGCAATGTCAAAAATGACAGCAATGTCAGTCAAGCCAAGCCACTGTCAGGCGTCAGAAAAAGATGGCCGGGGTTGGCGGGTCGGGGCGGTTGGGGTAAGTGAAAGCCTAGCAGGCAATGCAAGCCGAAGAAGTTCGGAACCCCAGATCCGAGAAGGCCATCAAATTTCCACCGACAGCCCCTCGTGCCCCTCCCGTGCCCTCCTCGACAATGCTGTGCTATTATTGACGGGAATGGCAGTCGACAGTGGACAGGCATCAAGCCAGAGGGTGGCCTGGGTTCGTGCTCTGCTTCCTGAGATGGAAGGGGCACCCCATGCCATCCCCGCCCCTTTCCCCCGCAGCCTCTCCTGTGCCAATAGTCCGTTATCCGAACCCGTTGATCCGGCACACAGGTTCGTCGAGTGCTCCCGATCCGAATGGAGCAATAATTAGAGCCCTGACGGCGCACTGACGGGAATGGACGAGCGTCGGAGAGGTCCCCCGAAGAAACGCAAAAACAAAACTCAATAGGTAAACTTCCGACAGCGCGAATCACGGAAGGGTGTGGGCAAGAAACTTTGCTGTCTCTCGGAGAATGGCTCTGTTGAGCTTTCAGGTGAGGAAGCAATCAGCACATCATGAGAGGTGAAGAGACCGTTGAGGCTCATCACGCTCAAGCAGATCATTGCGGTGGCAATTTTCTTTAGCGAAGTTTTCTCGTCGCCACCATCAAAAGAGATTAGAGATTAGTAGTTGGTCGTGGGACGACGATGAGTGTCAGTTGCTTTTGAAAGTGGCGGAGTGGCAAGTGTGGCGCGTTGCGTGTGTGCAGTGTGGCGGTGTTTCGTGCCTTTCTTGCGGATGACGATCACGTGGTGTACCGCTGGTCTCCGATTTCCGGACGTTGAGTTTCGTGACGGCTTCCCGTGTCTCATCGTGCCCATCTCTCCTGCTGGAAGGGGCAATTTCCTTGCGAGACGAGGAGGGCCGACTCCCGACTCCCCCCGCCGACTCAGACTCTCACTCCAACACCCACCGCCCACTCTCCACTTTGCCATGTGGTTTCTTCTTCATCCTGTGTTGCAATGACTAACTCTCCGACGGATCCCAAAAAGCAACGCTGACACCACCGGACATGAAATCGAAACGTTCAAAATTCATCCGGGCGTCTGCTGTCGGCGTCGGTTGGCCCAAATTCGTACTAGCATAGGCTATCTGACTGTACCCACAAGCACACAGAGTTACAAATGCATGTGCAATGATCGGAAGCCACACCCGAATCTCTTCGCTTTGTGGCCGTTTCTGGCCGTTTCGACCTTTTTTTTGCTCTTTCCGGTCTGGGACCGAGCCGTGGGGTTCGTTATTTTGGCTTCTCGCACGCAATAATCGCAGTGGGAAAATCTCCCCACGGAGAGCAGTCGTGGCAGGAAATGGAACATGCACATGCAGTTGACATAGTTTTTCCGGTAAATATGGAGCACTGCGTTGCTACTGCTGCGCTGGCGGTGGAATCAGCGACAGAGGGGGGTTTGATTCATGGGTGCCCATGAATGTTGCAGGGCTGTTGTCTCATTCACAGTCAGCGGTGAAGGAACTCAATAACAACCAGCGTACCTATGAACGAGGTCTGCGCGACATCGGTCGCTGCCAGTTGCCCGATTGCTGGGCTTCGGAGTTGACGGCCGGGCGATAGTGACGGATAGCTTGCCGCACACACCCCTTCACAAACAATAATCTTCCAATGGTTGTGTGCGCAGAATGAATTACTACTCCTGCGATGACAGTGCATTGTTGCGTGCACTGGGCTTCCCATCGATTGACAAACGAACCACACTACCACCCTCCTAGCAAGGGATGCTCAAGTTAAGTTACATCAACTTGCTGGTGGTGGTGTTGTTGACTCATCGCCGACCAGCGAAGTCCTGGTGGCCTGGTCATCTCGTGGACAAATGGCACAGCACAACAAGGGCACATTTTCTTGCTGCGAATGAGTAATTCATAGCTACGTGTTCCCTACTGGGTAAAAAGACACTGTACGTGACTTTCCGGCCGTATTCGGTGCTGGCTCCGAATGCCGAATGCTGTTGGGCCGAGTTTCCTCTTAACCGTTACCATGTTATAGCCGGAGTCATACCGAAGGCCGGCCCTTGGTCCTCGGTTAAAGTTTGTATCGCTCTCTCAAGAGTCAAGAGTTGGGTTTCGAGGCGCAGTTGTCGGGAGTTTGATTGACGGATCATGGGATGAAGGCGCACCTGCACGTACCGTCCAAGTTGGAATTCTGGAGGCGACATCCAGGCAAAACAGTCATCGTTTCGTGATCGGCCCATGGGGACTTTGGGGGGCCGAGGGCGGCTGGGAGTCAACCCCAGATCATCCGTCGAGATTACTTGGCAGAAGGCATTTAGGCACTCAAAAATATGGCCGACTCCAGAGGCCCAAGGCCACGATTATTGAAGTCCCGTGCGCCAGTCAGGTGAGGCCCTCGCACGCGCCCAACGAGGCAAGAAATGGAAGCAAAACGAGGCGATGCAAAGTGAGGCGATGCAGACTCTATGAGTCACCGCCAGCTCACGTTGGGAGACCAACTAAGGAGGAGGAATGGTAGAGGGGCTGCTTCAATGCTTTGATTAAGCTAATAATACTAATTATAATAAATCATGGGAGTCGGTGAAATGCAAGACTCGACCAATGTTCTGTTCAGTTCATATCCGGGAAAGCCATGAAGGCTGGGTATCGTAGACCGTGTTCCATATGCAAAATATGCGATGTAAATGATCGCTCAAATAGACAAAGAGAATCTCTCTCTCGCTCACTCGCTTGCTAGATCGGACAGACAACAAATAGATCATGTGGCTTGGGACCCGCCCGCCACTGCCTCATCTATTGAGGACCATTCAAGCCACTCAGCCCCTTGCGGGTGCTGTTTTGGCGTCTCTTCACCGTGCTGGGTCGGCGCGACTTGCTCCCACTGCTGGCTTCATTGTGGCTGGCGAACCGGACGACCTTGCGTCTGATCTCGGGTTCGCGTACGCAATGAGCTGGGGCCTGGTAAGCGTGGGTGGCTGCTTCCTTGTCTTGCAGCTCGCGCAGAAAAGCGATTTGCTCTTCGGTGGTGAGTTCTTTCTTGGGTGTCGGGGTGGGAATGGTCTCGATTGGAAGGCTGTCGGGCGGGTTGAGTAGATCATCATCGGACAGGTATGAGTTGGGTCCTGCACCGAAGGATGACATACATGATCTATAGGGGCTGGGCATCCAGGTTGAGTTGCTGCTGTCGCGACGCATGGCCACGGAAGAGGTTTGTGATGACTGAGAAGTGGTCGTTGAAGATGTGCTGTCTGAGCGAGTGAGGGGAAGAGCAGCTGGCCACGACGAGGTGGGTGACGCGCTCACTAGAGCCGTGTACGCGCACCGGGGTGCGTTCGAGGCATAGTTGTATGATGTGGCGGATGAGGTCGAGTCGCGAGAGTCGGAGCGCGACATGGCCACTGAAGGCGCCGCGTAAGTGGGGGATGAAAAGTACATCTTGTCGGTAGCCGGATGTGAAGTTGGTAGCCGTTGAAGAACGCGACGATGAAGTTCAGGTCGAGATATAGATCCTGAAACTCCAAGTCGAGTAATTCGGTGCTGAGGGTTGTTTGCAGCCAGGTCGAAATTGTTTTCTGCCAGAAGGCTGTTTGCGGGTAGTGCACAAGTCCAGGGTCAAGGGAGGTGACGAGGACGTGATGTGGGATGTGATCGGTGGAGTTGCCGCGGTTGGGTGCGAGCGGGTGTGCGGTGCGACTGGCCTGCAAGTGGCCGCTGATATATGACTCTTCGGCGGTTGCTTGGGCGTATGAATGTGTGAGGTTGGGAGGAAAGGGTGTGCGTGCGAGCGTAGACGGGAATATTGGTATTAATGTATCGAAGTATGGGTAGTCGAGCAATCTAGCAGGTTTGCCCCCTTCCCCGTGCTTCTTTTGATATCTCGAGTCCTTGACTCGCCGATGGCGAGAATCCGGCGTGTCGGATGCGACCTCGGTCGGTCTAAGTGGTGGGCTGGTGGGTTTGGTGGGTTTGGTGGGTTTTCGATCGGAGCAAGGACGGAGGCGGAGGGCTTCCTGAATTGTTGTGTCCGTGCTTCGGGTTGTGGGGATCGCTGGCAAGGTTTGTCTCCTTTGGCCGTGCTTCCGCGAGGGCTAGGGTGTGAAAAGGCTGGAATGCGGCGTTGAATCGCCGGTTTCAGAGGGGTGCCGGCTGTTGGGTGATGAATGCAGGGGGTTTGATGGTTAAGGAGGGCAGTGTGATGGTGGCCCAGGGAGCTCTGTAGAGTGGTGCTGTGGGTGGCTTCAGCAGTGAAGGAAGATGGTTGTGTTTGCAAAGATCAGCCGTCTTGAGGGCAGGCAGGAGGATTATGTGTTTGTTCGAGGCAGGCAGAGCGTGCACCGCTCCGAGGGTTGATTTGTTGTTGTTTGCTGCGCCGCGGCTGACTCAAAAAAGCCGGATGGGAGGTATGAGTGGCCTGGCTCGTGTCGGTCTACTGACCGCCTGAAGTGAAGGGGGATAGACTTCTGGATGAATGTGACACCAGGCGAGGACACCAGGCAACTGGGCTTTGGTTGCGAGTTAGGCCCAAAGGGCAAGCCACTGGGGGAAGAGATGACCAGGGTGCGACGGGCATGGAAGCTGAGCGCAAGGGAGAGCGGTGACCAAGGCGAGACGCGAGGGTGCGAGGGTGCGACTCCGAGACCCCCTTGGCTAGGTGGCTGACGGGGCCGTGTGCGGACACACGGATGGCGCCTGGGCGCCGTGCTTACTTTTGGCGGCGGGCAGCTGCCAGTGAACCGTGGGCGAGATCTTTCCCGATGGCGGAAAGTCCCCCCCAAAAGACCCCACGGAAAATCCGGTCGTTGGGCCGGCTAAAGGGCTGGAGTAGTCTGGACGGGCCACTCCCACGCGACAACTGCAGGACGAGGGCGAGATTCGCCCGGGTTTGAGGTTCAGGTTCCGTCGCACACCCGTCTGCCCAAATTGATAGGTTGTGATCGGTGTGATTTGGCCCTCCTATAGCCAGACCTCGTTGCGAATGGAACATGTAATTTGCAGCGAGGCAGTGACAGACAGGTCAGATGGTTGCAGGCCGAGGACGACTACTGTGGCACGGAGTCATGAGGCGAGGGCAAGTGATAAGAATAAGTGATGGCTGAGTAGCATCACATCACCCTCCGCTAGGCTGCGATGACTGCCTGGGTGGTACGGATAACGAGTTGCCATCGAGTCGAGTCTTCGGATGGTGATTTCTTTTACCCTGGTGCGACTTCAGAGTTTCTCTTCTCGGGCTTCGCACGCAGCGATCGGGCCATCTTTGCAGCAGAACACCCTTCTTTCGCGTCTTGCTTTGATTACGCTCCCAGCTGTCCTTCCCTTGTCCATCTTTCGTCATTGCGATGACTCTGCTTGTAGAACCATCTGGGGAGTGAGTTGTGGCAGCCGGCGGAAGTGATTACTTCAGCGCCCAAGCGTTGAAGCTGCCCTTTTAGGCAACCGCCGAATCGGTCTCGGACGGGAACTGCCCCGAGTAAAAGAATAACAGTCGTTCGGTGCTAGGCGTGCCAGGAAACCACCCACGACCACCTAACACACGCTCAGCCTACGGCTTGATTGTTCTCCCTCGCCTTCGACGTCATGATCTCCCGTCCTCCCATCCTTCCCATCCTTCCCATCCCACGTTTTCCTTCCGTGTCTCATTTATCTCTCATTACTACCAAGTATTATCCCCTGTTTTCGCGTCATCGCCTCTCTTTACGACAACTTCCAAGTTTGACTGTTAGTTCATCACATCACCCTCCACGCAATGGCCTCGGCCGCCTCGGCCAGCCCAGAATGAAGCGATCGGTGAAGCACGCAAGCACAATCACTCAACGCTGGCTCGGAGTTGGTGCCCAAGCCCCCAACCCACGTACCACTCACCAGCGGTTCCGCCACTCCCTGGTCGGTGGTTTCCGGACGCCAGAAAATCAGGCCGTCACTAGAGACTCTACCCCATTCTCGCCGTCCTTCTTCGGCAAGTAGACTTGCGGAGCTTCTCCGACGGCCATCTTCAACCAGAGCGCAACCTCAAAGTCGCCCAATTGTCCTATATTATTGCATCCCACCTCCTTGCGGTGCTGCCTGCACACCCCCATGGCCCAATTATCCGAAGAACACCCGTCTCTACACCCACGCTGTTTGTCGTTTGCAGGCTGTAAGCAACCTCGGTGCATGATGATGAGGATAAGAATGAGCTGGTCCGTAGTTCTACCTTCCACATTTCGAGGAGGCTTGTGGGAATCGTCCCAGCTTGTCCACTGGGGGATGTTCCGGTGTGTACCTTCCCACAAGTACCCCCTCGGGGAATTATAGCCTGGGTGGTACATTCCCGGGGGTATTTCGGTGACCCACCGGTTCAATTCCTTTTCATTGCTTTTGATCGGCCACAACCTTCATTCCCCGCGACTACCGAGTATAGCGAACACTACTTACCCCTAATCCTACTCCGTAGCCCCTACCTCGCCGTCTCCCTTTTTGTTGCATCCGAGCAACGGTCGCGTCAAGGGTTCATCCAAAACCCACAGTCGGAAATTCCAGAACGCAAGGGTCCGACAGAGTGGGGTCGGGTAAGGATGCAAGTAGTCTGGACTCTGGACGAATGTCGCATTTATTATTTCGCACCTGGTGCTGGTGTCGGAATACAGATTCCGGAGCCCCCATCCGCTGCGTTCTGTACTGAGTACTCAGTTGGCCACCCCCCACTTCTACTTAGGCTCGACGGAGGGCAGTCAAACAACGTTCGTTCCCTTGTTCCACGGCTCCCCGTCCTCCGGCCGACGACGAAGAAACCCCACATTCGTTCCTTTTGTCTTCGAGTCGGACCCGACTGCTGAAATAATGTCCTGCTTCATCCTTCGAAATACCTTGCAGCAAACACCCTCCAATAGGACCCTTGATGTCATCTCCCAATCTCGCTTGCTATCCAATCCCGTCACATCCATATCATGAACTCCTGATGTTCCTCCTCCCCAGAAGCCTCTGACCTTCGTACCATGTGCGAGGTTTTGAAGGGTCTAACTTTTCCGGTGGGCCCGTCTCGCGGTCTCTTCCTCAATATTATATTTCGGGATCATTGAACCGGCGACTAATTAATTGTGCGACCGCTCAGTGCTAAGAACCCGGCAACTACCGTCGGATTCCGCGTGCCCACCTTTGGTCTTCATACCGTTCTCGCGGATGGGAAACTAGCACTCGCTAGCGGATATCGATCAAACCGCGGATGCTGGACCCTTGAAACGGGAGGAACCAGAGTACTCCCAACTAACGCCATCAGACGCCGAGGTTGAGGTGTCACTTCCGGGTTCGTCGGCCTTGTCGGAAAAACACCGAACACCGCCTCGGCTTCAGCCCTCAGGCTCTTGCTATCCCCTTTCGTCCTGCTGGGAATCTGAAAAATCACATTAAGAAGTTGTGAACGTCTGATCGGTGAAGTTCAAGCCTCCAAGCTCGCAATACTGGTAAAGTACGGAGTCATGGCCGACACTATCCCTGCGTGACTGGGACCCCGAGTCTCAACCCCGAGTCATATCCCACGTGATCCAGCCCCTCAGTCCCTCAATGAAATACTTGATCTCGCGGGGGCTAATTCCTAATTTTGTGAGCCTGTGAGGCTCACACCTTGCTGTGTCCAGTCTCTCCAGAGCATAGACTGGCTTGGCCGAACGGCCGCTGGTTCTATCACTTTGATGACCACAACCATGTCAGACAAGATTGGCACTGAATGCCCGGGTCCGTCTCTGCAATTCTCCAGAATCTTGAACTGATGAGTGGCCACTGCCATGCTGTCCGAAACATGATCTTGCTTTTGCACTTATGATAGCGCGCATTCATTTTCGTCTTCGAGGCGCTAAACGCCTCCCGCTCGCCTGTCTCTCCCGAACCCCCGGATTTTTCCTCTACGTGGAGGCGGAAGAGGGGTGAATGAACTTGGGGATCGATCCTTCATGGTTATCAGGACAGACTCCGATAATGTGGAGTGCATGGGCCGTGAATGGGCTGTTGGTTGATGGTCTGTTGGTAGTTCTATAATTTGATCTGTCATCCTGCATCTGTTGAAAGGTGGCCAATATTGGCAAGGATACCTCGTGCCCATCGAAAGAACTGCGATCCATCTATATGAAAATCTACAGCATTCCTAGTCCAGGGCGTTCCTGCTCCGGGCCACGGAAGTGCTCTCTTCCCACATTTTACCTTCCTAAATTCCTTGCTTTCGCTCTATTTCCTTTTCCCTCCTCATTTCAGTTTACCTTTGGCCGTCTCCCTGTTTTCCATCCAGTTCAGCCCCGCACCATCAAGCAAACTCCATACTCTAACGATCTTTCCTCCCCGAAACCTGTAGAAAACGTGCTCGTAGAATACCTCCCTCTTGGCCTCCTGTGAGCTCTTCCCGCCCTCAGAATCCGGAATGTATGTCAGCCTAATCCTCGCGGCGACTGACCCGTTGCCCTGGCTGTCGTCGTGCTCCACAATCAGCATTTCAGTCTCAAACATCTGCTCTCGGAAACAACCTTGGGCGTCGATGATGATCTTCGCGTATTGCTCGACTGACATGCTCGAGGAGTCGTTGTGAACCACTCCATCACTGACGAAGTCCGAGAAGTTCTCGTAAGAATGTGCGTTGATGTGAGAAATGTAGTCGAGGTAATGGGCTCTCAGATCCATTTTGGAGCTGACAGTGACGATGCGTCGATTTTGATAGGTGATGGGTTGCAGGGTGAGATCTATCCTAGCCGAGCGGGAGACAAGTTTCTGGAAGAACCTTAATGCCTTAATAGTCAAGTGAAAATGAAGATGAGGCTCTTCAAATGAAGGGTTTCGGACTCTCGTCAAGCTATGGAATGCTGGCAGACTACCTCTTCGTTGTAACACCTCGACGAAATTAATAGCAATACGCGCCCCAAGTGAAGAACACAAAAAGTTCCCCGCCTGATCATCGGTCGGTACCCGGAAATGAGGTCATCGTCATTCGGATAATTCAATGAAGCGAGGATCGCTGTTTCATAGCCATTTCAAGCTGATGAGTAAGGCAGTCCCTGCCGCGATGGCATTGGGGCATATATGCTCCGCAGATTTATATGCCAAGATAAACGGCGAAACAAAATGATCTATACGCAATTGCCAACAACGCCATCAACAACGACCGTCCATCGCATCATCTTCTCCCTGCCCTTCACTTCCCTCCCGCGGCATCTGACAAAGACTAGGGGACTCGTGCAAACATAGAATTACAGTCGCAAGGAATGTTTACCAATATTCTCTACTGTCAAATCCCCCTGACATGCTGAGTGACCAATACAACCCAGAGTCCTCAAAATCCACCCCCATGCGACGCCAAAGGACCGCTTTCTCTCAACATTCACCCAAGACCAACCTTGTCCATGACCTCGCCTAGTGATGGAGATTCTCTTCATAAGCCTGAAATATTTTCCTCGATACCCGTCCTCGAAGTTTCAAAAGCGAGATCAACCGCAGGCGATGAATCACCAGAGACATCTACCACAAGCCTTCCGATCCGTACATCCAGCCCTCCTCCCTTAGGTTCACGAACAAGCACCCTCTCTAGTGTCATATCCCGATCGAGCTCGCCAAGTGGCAGGCTATCTCTATCCTTTGCGAAATTCGGACGGTCGCCGCTGAACAGCCCGCTTGGGAATCCCTCGGAGAGTTACGATGACACAAGATCCCTGATTGTCCGGGCACTTTCACCCACTATTGCTGTATACGCTGCGCGGGAGGTTCATGAGCTTACTGGCCAAAAAGGATTATACGATGGTTTCACTGAATTGCTTCGACCATTTGGCAACAAGGTCTCAGGGAAAGTGGTGGTCCGAGACAGTACAGGCGCAAGCCGTGCATGGGAGGACTTTGGCGTACACTTTATAGACCTCGGTCAGTTGGCTCAAGATGTTACGCCGCCCACAGTGGAGGTAGACCACCTGGAAAAATTGGAAGAATTGATGGAACACTTTATCGGAGAGAAGTTTGACGACACTGATGATGTCCATGGAAGAGGCGAGATATCTCCGTTCTACCGGCTCTTCTTAACCAGACTCCTTTGCTCTCAGTCAATGACTCCTCATGAGACATTCCGCCATCCTGTAGGGGCGGTCATTGCTATCAGCTCATCTACCAAACAACCCATCGAAACTTTACGAAATCTCTACCAACAAACCGCTCAAGGGTCGGCCGCCTTGCCATCATACGTCAACCCAGAGTACCTTCGTTATTACGTTCTTGTTCATGACGAAGACAAAGACGATTTCAGCCAGTCGTCGGCCTTGTTTGATCAGATGAAGCGTCATTTTGGCCTTCACTGTCATCTCCTGAGACTGAGATCTACACTATGCACAGAATCCGATGATGATGCTGAAGAGCTGCCTACCTGTGAATGGCTGTCGCCCGCAGAACAGGTTGCCGACTTGCAGGACAATGCTGACCTCCTTGACCTCAATGCCTCAACTTCACCTTATATTTTCTCTTCTGATGCCGCCGCCCTGCGTGGATTTGTGCGAGAACTTATCGCGCAGTCTATAGTCTATCACATGGAGCAACGGATTGCCTTGTGGAACGAACAGGTTGCTTCTCGTCGACGTGGCATTTCAGGCCGTTTCATGTCACTCTCCAAACGCTGGACGGGACTTGGAACGTCTTCTCGCAACTCCTCCTCAGGTGCGAACTCGGGGGGCTCGGGGGCAAGCGGCAATTATGATAGTCTTCAGGGCGCTTACCGATACGATGCGCCAGAAAGCCTCTTACGCAAACTTGCGGACTACGCCCTCATGCTTCGCGATTACAAGCTCGCGGCCTCGACATACGAACTGCTGCGAAGTGACTATTCCAATGACAAGGCTTGGAAACACCTAGCCGGCGCAAACGAAATGTGTTGTGTCGCCACACTATTAAATCCATTGACTCGCAGTGAAAGTTCCAAGTTCAAGATCGAAAACTTTGACAGCATGCTCGAAACGGCGAGTTATTCATATGCGACCAGATGTTCAGATCCTACCTTAGCCTTGCGTGCGATTCTTCTCGGGGTGGAACTTCTCAAAGTCCGAGGGCAAGCAGCAACCGAGTTGGCTGCGAAGTGGGCAATACGCAGTCTCGAACTTGGCCTGGTTGGCGGAATCGGCCATGTTCTTGTCAGCGAGCGCGTCACATCGTGTTTTGCCGACCGCATCGGAGTTGGAAATACTAGCTGGGGAACACGCAAACGTAAGGCCGCACTCTGGAGTGTTATGGCTGCGGATGAGTGGATGAAGCTAGGACGAGCAGAACTTGCCGCCGAACGACTCGACGAAGCACAAGAATTATATCATGAGGCTAAGCACAGCGCCGCTACGAAACAATTTCAAGAAATGGCAGAGTATTTGGAGCAATTACGCCTTGCGGTCAGGATGAAGTTGGGAGAAGCCCGACGCAGAGGATACAGCGGAGCGACCCGTCAGCTTGAGTTGGAAGTCGGAGATAGCGAGGGCGATGTGGAAGACGAGACCGTGGAGGAGATGAACCATCTGGAAAAAGTCGACAGCAGAGTCAACAGACGAAGTCTGATGAGTGGGGTAGGTGGACCAGGCTTGAATCCCCTCGAGGCTGTCATTCCCCTGAGTCCTGTCCGTCTCGGAAGACCAGATCCTTTGTCGAGGGAGGATGATGACTTTGAATGAAAGAGTGGGAAAGTTGGGAAACGGTATCCTTCACCATGTATGATTGAAGCCTCTGTTTTTAATACATAGAACAACCGTCTAATACCTTTGCACTGGCCTCCGAACCCTCAGGCCAATGCTTGAGACCGAGGCCAAAAGAGGCGTCTGGAGGCAGCTCACATACCACGTGATCACTAAACGCGTCGCAGAAACACGCTAGCAATAGATGTCTTGGCGCGCATTAGAGAGGTGGTGCCGCCAGTTTGGCTATTGAGATGTTTTTACAGTCACAAACAGTACAGGTTGCAACACCACTTGGTTCAGATCAAAACACTGGGCGCTGGGCTCGCCCTAACCTGCCTAACTACTTCCAAGCGCCCGCCAGGATGTCATACCAAGATGAATTAACGGACAGTACAGACTGGCTCGCCACCCCTCTCGCAGCGCTGGAGCGCCTTGATTCGTCGCTTCGATGTCATGTCTGCAAAGACTTCTTTACGACTCCAATGATGACCAGTTGCTCCCACACGTTCTGCAGCCTATGCATACGACGATACATATCCCAAGAAGGACGGTGCCCGGCCTGTCGAGAGCCCGATCAGGAAATCAAACTTCGTTGGAACGGGGCTTTGGAAGAGCTGGTCGTCAACTTTAAAGCCTCGAGAAAGGGACTTCTTGCTTATGCACACATCGCTTCCACAAGCAAGGACGAAGATACTGCAGAATCGGAGCCACCCAAGAAGAGGCGAAAAATCGCAGAGGCTGAGACCAGTGGGGCCGAACGGCGAAGCACTCGAAGCCAGAGCAAGAAGATGGTTTCAGATAAAAGTCAACCAAGCAGCCCTTCCACTCCGGTGGTGATAAAAGACAGTGAAGAAGAATGCAGCGATTATGAAGAGACACAGACCAAAAGCAAACACTTTGTCAGCGGAAATTTGGAACCAAATGACGGGCTGGTGGCATGTCCATGCTGTCACCGGAGGATGAAAGAGAAGTTCATAAATTCGCATTTGGACAAATGCATGGTAGGCGAAAGCCACACTCCTGTGGATGATGCATCCTCTCCGGGGCGCTCAGCGCCCCAGGTTGCAGTGCCGGGAACTATTGCCTACTCGCAGCGAAAACCAACGAACCCGACCCACCGACTACCGTTTTTCAACTATTCCCTGCTCAACGACAATGCCTTGCGCAAGAAGCTGCGGGACCTGGGCATTCCCAGCTATGGGACCAAAGATCTTATGCGACGGAGACACACCGAGTGGGTGAATATTTGGAACTCGAATTGTGACTCGTCCGATCCCATGACCAAAAACTCACTTCTCAATAAGCTAAAAGTGTGGGAGGACACATTGGGGAGACAAGTTGAAAAGGCACCCGCCTTGGGATTCATGGCCAAAGACTTTAACCGGGACCACCATGTCAGGACTCAGAAGAGCAACTTTGATGATCTGATCATGCAAGCCAGACAGCGAAGGATCACTGTATCCGAGAACACCGAATCCTCGATGAATACGGCACCCCTGCAGCAAGCACAAATGGATGGAGCCCAGTCTGACTTTCAAGAAACAATCATCCAACCTACACTAGGGAGCATCGTGCCTGTCCCCTCAAACCCATCTCCGCAACCCACAGAGCCGGACATCGAGGGTGACTTGAACACGGGACAGCCAATACAGAAATCCCAAGATACAATACCCCTAACCTTCGGTACAGAAACCGATCCTCCATTTCTAGTCGAGACAAAAGTTGCAGCGCAGGGCGACGACAGCTTCAGTGGAAATATAGAGGGGCTGAGAGCGTCGTGGAAAGATGCCATCCGGTCGTCAGGTCTGTCTGAGCCAGGACAGACGTAAAGCTATTTTCGGTCCTGCCAAGTTGGATCGAGTCTGTAGTTGCGTGAAGTTATGCTTCCTTGGAAAAAGCCTCTGTCTGCAATGCATCTTAGCGGGATCAGTAGGAGTATTTGTTGTACAACGACTGGAGTTGGTTTACTGATGTGAGACTCCTCAAACATGTGACAATCAGACGTCGAACACATTGACATCGTTTCCCGAAGTTCTTTCTAAGGCGTGCCTTCTACGACTTTCTCTCGTTCGTGTTGTCGTCCATCGATGTCCAGTTTGCGTAATCTCTCAAGACTGGTCGAGAGTTCGGCTTCCACAGCATCAGCTCCGGAATAGCCCAGTGCAGCATCGCCCGCTTGCGCTTTCTCTTCGTTCCGTTCCGTCTCCCTCTGCTTTTGAGTGGCGGCAGCGGCGGCCTGCAAGACCTCCAACTCGGCCAACCGCTTCCTCGTAGCCTCTGCCTCCTGGGCTTCCAATTCCCTCTTTTTCTCCTTCTCCACCTCGGCCCGCTTGGCCTTCTCTTCCCGCTCCATCCGCTCCAACTCATCATCCACCTCACCCTCATCAAGCACGGCTCGACCGTCCATGGGTTCGGCAAGGACGCCAGAAACCTCGTCGGCTTTGCCCATCTCTTCGCGCAGATTATCCAGGACATCCTGGACCCTCTCGACGCCGCCGATCTTTTGGTTTAACGACTTCAACACGCTGGCGCTGGCCTCCATGGCTGTGACTATCGCGACCTGGTCCACGGCGGTCTCGATCTTAGCGTAGATTTCTTCGAGCTGATGCAGTGTGTCGACGCGAGATTGGAGGGAGCGTTCGGCGAGTTTCTTCGACCGGAGAGCCGACAGCGCCGAGGACTTGTTGCCTGCCTTGACGGCCGTTTGGGCGTTGGATTGGAGGGTTGATATGCGCTTTGTCAGCGTGTCTATCTGCGTCGCAAGGTTGGAGATGAACGTCTTGAGCGACGTAATCGACCTGTCCTCCTCGGTGATCGGTTCCGGCAATGCTGCCGTGGGGGATTTGAACTTGACCGTCGTCGCGTCGTAGCTGAGCACCTGCTTGTCACGGGACAGGTAACGCAGGAGGATATCAACATCCTTCTCGGGCAACGACCCCTCCACAATCTCACTGATTTCAGCCACAAACATAGCCCGACTCACGACCCGATCCGTAAGACTGGTGTGATTTTGGTGTAGACTCTTATCCCGCTTACTTGCCACGCGCCGCCACAGCTCCTCGAGCGCAGGCACAAGCACAAGACTGCCCGCCTTCAACCGTCCCCCCGAGACGTCGTAGCTGGCACTGCCCACGACGCCGACCTGGCGCAGGCTCCAGTTCAGGATGGCCCAGGGGCTGGGGATCCAGCCGCGGTTGTAGATGCTCTTCTCGCTCGCCATAAAGTCCTGGAGGTCGACCATCTTGCCGTGCCGCACGCCTTCGTCGACTACGCACCCGAGGCCCGATGGCCGCCCGTACCGCGCGCTCGCCAACGCGTTGAGGAGGTCATCCGACGTCTGCAGCAGGAGTCGCTGTTCGAGCGGGAGCTGCCCGGCCAGCGCGGCCCGCGTCAGCGCGCTGTCCCATGCTACCACATTCGCGGCGTAGCCCTCTGGGTTCGTAGTTTTTTGCACCGTCAGGTCCGAGTAGAGGGAGGGGAGGCGGGTCCTGTGTGGGTGTGTATCAACAGTGTCAGTCAGTCGGTCGGATCGGGCGATAAACGATAAACAGGTTGGTGTTGGTGCCGGTGGGATTGGGAAGGACAAGAGAGAAGAGGGAGACAGACTTGCGAAATGAAGGCTCGTGCTCGACCAGCCAGTCCAACAGCGGTGACATGTTTGAGTATGGAGACTGTGGGCGTGTGTGGGTGCAGTGTTGGTTGACGCGGGGAGGGAGGAATTTTGCGGACAATTTACCGATTATGCTTTGGCTTTGTTTACGTCAGAGGGCTGTCACAAGGCTGCGATGCATACTACATAGTACTCCGCAAGTCAGGCTGAGATCTATTAAATAGTCAAAAATGGTCCGGATCCGGAATTGTTCATCCACCAAACTGGCCTGCTTGCACACTTCTTTCTTTGCAGAAAAATCGCATCCTTTGCGGTAGTATATCTTATTTGATCGTAATTCAATGAGGACACAACCATAACACTTGGTATCTGTCGTTGTTGCTTCAATGATGCCTACCGCTTAAGTGTGAGTCTATTAGAAAGATTGAGATCCTCCTTCGGACTCTGTGCCCGATCGTCGATGCCCTAGGGGATCTATCTAATGCTTTTACTATATCCAAATAACTACCACCCATCCACTACCTCCAGCCAAATGACCAGGATGTCTCTTCAATTCCCCACACTCTCTTTCCACAGACCCTCAATGAGTCCCCAATACCGCGCTCCATCAGTCATGACGTGGCCCACATGTCTGCTGGTTATGAAGTCCTCCAGCTGCACGCGGTCCTCTCCAACAACTGCAATCACCTCATCCGCGTGTGCCTCGACGTCGTTTGCCGGGATAAGCTCGTCTGCCTGGGAATAAATATACATCCTTTTGAAGTTTCCCTGAGTAAATGCGCCGTCCGGATCATTCAACCTCCTCCTAAGTGACGCCGTGATGTCCTCTATCCCTCCGGCCAGGGCCACCACCCTTCCGACGCCGAGGTATGTCCAGACCACGACTTTGCTGAGCTGTAGGAGTGGGCCGGTTTTTGGGAGAGCTTCCAGGATGGCAGTGTGGCCTCGCGTGAACGAAGGTAAGCTCGGCGTGCTGTCTAACACTAGAGCTGAGATAGGTAGATGCTGAGTATTGCCGGGAGCTGAGTACTTGTGGTACACATCGGCAAACTGGCATGCTGTGTAAGACCCGCCATTGGAGAAGATGTGCATGAGCACCTTGGGCCGTCCTGGCGATATCCCTTCGACCAATTTCCGTACCACGGAGACCGCAGGCTTTAGATTCTGGAGTTGCAGCCATGTTGGCCGCCAGAACAAATCAGCGCCTCCTTGTCGGAGCAGAAGAATAGGGGTGCGAGGGAAGAGGGATTGATAAGTCTTCGTGTATTTCTTGATGTAGCGCGATGCTGCGTACATCCAGGAGCAGATGATGATCAGGTCTGGTGGGGGTTTCTCGGACTCTAAAGAGCCTGCCGTCTTGGAATCCGTCACTGGGGGAGTATAAAGGAAGATTTGCTGACCCAGTTGGTCGAATTCCACCAAATAGGGATCTGGAACTGGCTGTCCCGACTGCAGTTCCGGTTCCGGTCCAGCCAGCTCCATGATTCAGACTGAGTATAGGGGAAGAGTAGCAACGTTATTGCAAGTAGTATGCGAGGATGAGTAACCGTAGGGGTTTGTTGAAAGTTGAAACTCGTCCTCGACTCCTCGTGGTGGAGATCCACGGAGGATGAAGGTTTTGATCGATCACAGGAAGATATGTCACACCCAGATAAGCTCCTTTTCAATTGAATCAACAGGTGCAAGCCAGGAGTATAGTAAATGCAGGGCGGGTGTTGTATTGCTTATTTATATAAGGTGACTCCAACCCAGGCTTGAAGTAGTCCACTACCACGTGGGCCGTTGATGTCTGAGATATTGAAGTGTTAAAAGGGGCAACAAAGATGAAGAAAGGAAAGGGAGTACCCACTGAACCATTGCTACCGAACTAGTATTGTTGCTTGTGGAGGCTTTCTGTGGGGGGCCAACCGATCAAGATTGAGATTCAATGTTCTTGCAGGGTATCAGAGTCCGGGACTTGGGGGAATTCCTGCAAAATTGGGCAAGATGAACTAGAATGCAACGGCCAGGGGATATTGTCAAAGGGCGCAAAATACAACTGATAGTCGAGAGAACAGGGTATCCCCAAACAGGGAGGAGAGGAGTTACCCAAAGGGCAAGAAGGGATGAAGGAGAATCCTTGGTGTGTTCGTACTACCTTCCTACGGACAAGCTTACTATTTTTAGCGAAAGCGGCGTCGAGTGTACTTAGTGATTCGCAGTAGAGTTATACTACGGACCATTTATCACCTTCCTGCGGTTCTGTTTCCTACTATCTCATTCTTGGAAGGTAGCTTTGTAGTCTCTGTAACATGGTTTTGGGATTTATGGACGGGAATGACCTAGGTGAGATATGTTCCTACTCTCTGTGACCGACTTTATGCCTTTAGCAGGGAGTTGAGACGCGAGAACCTGAAGGTGCCAATCCTCGGCAGAAGCCTTGCGGCCCTCAACACTTTGAATTCGTCAATGAGACCTTTCGAGCTGCCGAGATGGTGAATGGATATTTCACAGGAGTTCTGGCGTGGAAGTGACCGATCTAAGAAGCTGGGTCTTGTGAGAGTTTCCAGCAACTAGCTTTTGGGTTCTAGGTAAGGAGTACTTAATCAAGCACGTCAGGTGAAACCTATGCGCCTCCACATTCCACAAAACAGGGGCTGTCAGCCTCGCGGGATCTCAAACGCCAAATTAACCTCGAAGGTGAAACTAAAAGCTAGACAGAACATTTCCGCAGTAACAAGCGTAAATTTTACAGATCTCCATGTATTAGAATATTTTCCTATTCCGCGATTGTTGTTCCCAAGAGATCAGCTGATGGCAATTGAGCACTCGTACTCAGGGGGTTAAGAGAAAGTTGGTTTAATACTTTGCTGGCCTGTTTGTATTGCATAGGAGGGTATTGATAGCTGAGATGGATTAAAAGAAAGTATGCTTGATAATCCTCAGCAGAAGGCAACCTGCCCATCAAATTTCGATGGGCACCCACGTCCAAGGCCTATGGACTAGTCGACACCTAAGTTGATACTTTTTGAGCCTAAAGTGCAGCACAGAGGTCGGGAAAATGCTAGAACTATCGAGTCCTAGATGATACTGTCGTGCTAGACTTGATTTATGCCACAGGCAGGATGGACAATCGAAAACAGCACTGCGGCAAGCTCCCTCATTCTGGCCTTTGCATCACAGAACGATCCCCTTGCCTCCAAATAACCTCTAACACGAACTTCGTAATCTTCCACAAACCATCCTTCTCATCCCTCACCAGGTCAATCGTGTACTCGCCACCCACCAGCAACTTTGGGCCATCTGGTTCCTTCCCCCTCCCGGGCGGACAATGCTGTGCCAGCGCATAGGCAGTAAGAGAAGCAGTATTGGCTCCATCTTTAATGTCTACACGGATGTTGCTAATCGTATGGGTAGTATCCATGGGGCCGACGCGAGCGAGGACTGTGTCGCGGATGGTGGAGAGGCTGTTGATGGCAGTTGTTTCACCACCATCGTGTAATTCGAAGGTGATATCTTCTCCTGCGAATGCGGAGTTGAAGATTGGGATATCATGGCGGTCGAAGCCTATGATGGCACGATATAAGCCGTCAGTGACGGCTTCACGTGGGGTAAGTGAGGTGAGGATATGTGGGTGTGGCATTGTACATCAATTAAGAGGAGACAAAGGAGATGGGGAACTTTCTAGTGAGTATTGGTACTGATCGGGTTCCTGAACTCCAGTCAAGAAACTGAACCATACCATAGATGTTAAAGATAAATGACCTTTCGTTCTTCTTAAGTTATCCGGAATTAAGAGAATATGAGATCACCCCTTTCAGTGGGTCGCAACTTTGAGGAGCAAATTCGGCAATAAGACGACATAGACCAGTGGAGCGAGCGTCGCGCCATTAGCTATACATGCCGTAAAAAGCCTCAGTAGTTGTGCAAAGTTATATTTCTTACACGTGCTTGTGCTGCATTCCGTTGATCCTGTGCAATGATATCGAACGCTAGGCTCCCCACAGCTCCTCATACGGCAATCCTTGCGATATCTGAACGAAGCGTTAACTAGTTTGCGGCAGTAGGAAGTTGCTACATTGAGTTGCCCTCTGGAGGGACTTAATGCCGAAGATAGCAAGTCGCAGCATATGCAGCCAGTGTGAGACGGACAGTGAGAGACGGACTTAAGGACGGTAAATTCCGCCACAATTCGCCAGGACCGAGTTCCTTGATCTCAGGATCTAGGGTGACAAGAATAGAGTAGGAAGGATTACTGCCGGCAAATCGGCATCAACTTAGGAATCTTGGGGCGGCCAAATGCCTTCGTTATGTTGCACTAAAAGCATGCATCATGGTCTCGGAATGGGAAATCCGGTTGACTCGAGTTATCGCCCGGTTCATTTGCTCAACGAACTAACCAAACATTCTGGGCCGCTGTGGCGTGAGGGCTTCTTCTATCTGGTGGATAGAGTGTTAATGTACTTTCCCAGGAACCAAGTGAGGCTCACAAGGGATGAGGAGACAGGCAAGATTGATGTTTTACTCGAACTTAAAGCTGGAGACGATGATATGCTTTCCCGCCAAGAATTTACATTATGCGCAGATAGCTTTCTGCGCCGCCGGAGCTCGTTTACGCGTGAAGACGCGTCTGTCGGCCCTCGATGACTTCTCTGGCCATGCTCCGTAGCCAAATTCGCTTGCAACAGCATCGTCAATTCTCACAGACTGCATGACAATATGTCTGAAGACTTTAAAACGTATCTGGCGACTGAGATTCTCTCCGAACAACGCACGATATCCTACCGCAATGTCTCCCGGGCTCTGCAAGTCCATGTCAACGCAGCCAAATGCATGTTGTATGAATTCTACGAATTCCAGACTGCGAAAAAGTCCGGCTCAATATATGCTACCTATCTTCTGTCAGGAGTGAAGAAACCACAAAAGCCTGTGTCCGGTACCAATGGCAGCACCAACGGTCGTCATCGTGGCTACGACGAAGATGAGCCCATTCCCTCAAGCCCTCCTCCTTTCACCAGTTCCATGCTCGAACCGAGTCAACAAAGTAGCCAGGCAGAAGATGATGAAGATTTGCTTGTGCCTGTACAGACCATCACACTTGTAAGAGAAGAAGCATTGGAAGGTATGTAAGACCTCGTCGATCAGATGGCTTTGATTGACATTGATCCAGTTATGAGAGAACAATACGAGTCCCTCACGTCGATACACATCTACAGCCTCTCCCCCGGACGCATACAAGACCTCGTCACCTTGACTGATATTGGCCGCGGGCTGTTCGCAGACTCTTTTGTAAAACAAGATCCTTTACTACACAACAAGACCTACGGCGTTATTCAGAACCCCGACGTTCGCAGACGAAAGGGCAAAAGACCGGTGGTTCCGTCTGGGCCAGCACCGAAATTCCTACCTGTCATAGAAGAGTCAACAACCTTCGGTGGCACTAAATCATCCACTCCCCAAACCAAACCGAATACTACAGCCTCCAAACCTGCCCTGGGGGTGAAAAACACCGAATCCTCACGGCCAACATCCCGCGACAGTACTTCCACCACTAGCTCTAATAAAAACCCGACACTCAAACGCGACGCCTCAGACCTCTTCAAAGCATTTGCCAAACAAAGCCAAAAGAAACCTAAGGCCACCCCAGCTGCAGCACACCAAGACACAAAAATGGCTGACGTGGATCAAGAAGAGGGTGACTCTGAAGAGGAAGCTCTCTTCCTCGACACAGGCACTCGCCAAGGTGCCACAAAGAAACGAGCCAGTGACGCGAAGAAGGAGAGAGAGGATAAAGCCGCCAAACTGCGCAAAATGATGGATTCGGATGACGAAGAAGAAGCTTCCACTCCAAAATCAACGAAAACGAGCGACGTCAAAGGCGAACCTACGGCCGCAAAGAAAGGGATTGGCGCCGAAGATGAGGAGGCTGTCGCATGGTCCGACTCAGACAACGAGAAGAATCACGCGTCAACAGAAAAGAAAGCCGACGAGAATATCAGTACAGGACCTTCACGGCGCCGCGGCAAGCGCAAGGTCATGAAGAAGCGCACAATGAAAGACGAGGATGGATATCTCGTGACTAAGGAGGAGATGGTCTGGGAAAGTTACAGCGAGGACGAACCAGAGCCGAAAAAACCGGCTCCTGCAGTGAAAATGTTCGGCGGTGGCAAGGTGCAGAGCCTGAGCCATAGTCAGGGCGCCAAGGGTGCGAAAGCTGGTGCGAAGAAGGCGGGCGGTGGTGGGAATATCATGAGTTTCTTCGGGAAGAAGACATGAAGTTCTTCTTTGCCGATGGCATACTATTCAACTGCGAGGGAGCAGAGACAGTAGGATTTCGATACCGGGCGGTCGAGTTCAAGCATTGATCAGGCTGACAATGGGAATGGAACTGGAAATTCAGACGAATCGGATACGCTTTTCCACACTTACATATACAAGTATGAAGATGGATATTGGGCCAGGCGCCCCATGAAGACGAAAATGAACGCCTTTGATATTGCCTTTCCGGTGTACTTTGACTTGCGCCAGGCACTGTGTATAGTAAAACAAGACGAGAGGAGGGTAATATGTCCTCGTCAACTTGGTGGTATATCGGATGTCATGAATCCACCCAGCCTTCCCCGACCCTGTACCTCCCCTGACCCTCGAGGATAAGCTCGGGCTTGTGTTCCGCCAACCACAGGATTGTCTGGGCAAAGACACTATTCGCCCACGCGAACCAGCTCCTGGTCATGCCGTCGCCTCGCCTACCCACGCCTCGACGGACATCCACACTCTCATTGATTAGGCCGAAGACACTCACGTTCTTGACTCGGGTTAGGCATTCCAGGATCTCGGTGTCGTTGACGCTAGTCCTGGCCTGGACGAGCACACTCATGGGCCATGCGTTGCGTAGGCCGATATGTGGCCCGCCGACACCAGAGAAGAAAGGCCCCGTGAGGGCATACGGGTTCCCGCGCGGCGACAGGATCATACGCCGTGTGTTCTGGTATATGGGGTCATCGGTCTCGACAAAGCCGAGAAGGGGCAGCGATAGGAGACTGGGCACATTGGCGTCGTCCATCAGCAGGTGGCTACCGTAGCCATCGACCTCGTAGGCGAAGACCTTGCCGAATTCCGGGTGGGTGACGACGGCGTATTTGTAAATTGCTGCTTTGATCGTCTCGGACCGGGATGTTAGGTCTGCTGCGACGTTGAGAAGCAGTTTCGTCTCCGAGGCGCGAGATGGCTCCGAGGAGGCCTTCTCGAGCATGGTTGCCGCTCGCGACAGTTCGACTGACATCATGGCGTTCGAGGGGATGAGGAAGCCGAAGATGGTCGCGTCGTCCGAGGGGCGAAATGCAGAGCGGATCAGACCCGTGTCTGCTAATGGATTGCCTGTTCCTTCGAGATTGAGCGTCTCCGTCCCAATGCGAGTGAAGCGGCTGAATGTGTATGTGTTGCGTTCATAATGGCCGTTGTCAGGGTTGAAGGTAGGCTGCGCTTGTTCGTCGAGCACTTTCAAGAGGGCGTCGAGAGCTTTGAACCAGCGTTTAGTGAGGAATGCTGTCGAGCCGCTTGAGGCATGGTATTGGTTCGTCAAGGAGAGGAAGTTGGCCAGACTGTCGAGTTCATACTTGCACTCGAAGACGACACCGGGCTCAAAGACAGGGTGGACGTAGTCGTCTTGCCCAGAGTGAACGGGGTCAAGGTGGGAAGGGTCGGGAGGTTGAAAGGCGTTGCAATATGGTGAAGAGATGACGAACTCCGCTTGTGTGTTGATCGCGCCGAGGAGGAGATTTGATATATCCTTCGCGGATTTCGCGAGCGGTTGATATGGGGCCAACTGGTTCGTCGAGTCTCGCAGCCACTCCGCATTGATGTCACCAGTGACAATGAAGGACTGGGCTCCTTGCCATCTATCCTTGTCACGCAACAGTCTGGATTTGGCTGCGCGGTCTTGCACTCCATCCACATGCCACAGGACTGTGGTGTCTAGAGTATTGGGAAACGCATTTCTGAAAATATGTGCCAGATCCGGGTCTCTGATTCTGGGATGTAAATCTTGGATCACTTGTTCCACCGCGGGAGAGGAGAACTTGCGGCACGAGGGGTGTGGTCTTTGGTAGGGGAGATGGAGAGGTCCTTCGCTCAGAGGTGTACTGTGACTGAGTTAGCGAGCTATCTGAGGGAAGGGAGGGGGGACATGCTGTTTATGGCGAGCATATTCAGTGTAATCTGGACATATCCCGGCAATGACATCCTGTTCTGATGCCCTGCTGTCGTAGAAATGAGGGTCGTATGCATCACCGAAAGCTGCGTCAGCACATGCAGTTCGGAGCCATATTGGGAGGCTAAGGAGCGCAGTCCATCCGGACAGGTGCATCGTCCAAGAATTGCAGAAACAATCCCGCCAGATCAAAGGCGGGCATCTGCAGGGGTGGTATCGAGGATGGTGGTGCGGGTGGAGGAGGAGTGAAATATGGGGTAAACATGATAATCAGTAATACAGAGAATCATTAGAAGCGGAGTAGACGTGTTTCACGACGCGATATTTGATACTGGTACGAATTGATGATGTTATCTCATAACCCCCACACGCCGAGCTAAGCATCTACGGCCTTTAGCCTGCGGAGCGTGGCGTCGTAATATCTCATGTTAAATCGAGTTTTTGGATTTATCATTGGAAAGTTGTTAAGTGATCCTAGAAGTATCCCTTGTGTTCTCGTATTGTGGTCTTGCTTTTTTTTGGTTAGGCTCTGAGACAACCAAGAATGGCCGTTTAAAGCAAGTTTACCGAGCTGAAACCTCTACTTTTGCCTGTTACTCAACGAATAGTGCGATTGGTTCGTTGAAATTTCGATGTCATAGAAAATGACATTTTAGAAACTAACTTCAACTATTAACGCAGGAAACAAAAATCCGTGCGTATGCAGGCAAAAGCATGATTATTAAGATTCTGGTGTGGTATGCCAAGTCGCATCAGGGTATTCTGCCTGGCCGATTAGTCATCCAAGCGACAACAGCCGACACTGCCGAGCGGGGTGTCACCGCCATTACTACTACCGTGACTCACTTTCTAACCTCAGACTTCTTCAGTCCTTCATCGCCACATCCTACACCACAGCCTACAGCCTTCTCGAAATTCTGAAGTTGTCAATGTCGGAATGGGATCCAAAACTCCACAAAACGAGGATCGCAGAAACCATGGTATTTAACTCACCTTCACTTTTATACCCAAGTTACATAGCCTAATTTTATCAAGGCGACTCATCCAACTCAGGTGGAGCCTGTCGCGTCGGCGGCGAGCCTCGGGGATCGCATACGTCTAAGGACGGAGACGGCTGTCTTGGAGACGCCGTAGGCGATGACGACAGCGACGGCGACGGCGACGGCGATATCGGAGAAACAAGATTGGAACCACTAGAGGCTCACTTGACAACCGATGTTGCAGATGCACAGAAGAAACGAAAGAAGCCTAAGAAGAAGAAGAAGAAAAGGGCAGCGCCTCTACCTACAAAGCAGTCGTCGCCACCAAGAGTCTTGTTGAGTGACCTCTTTCCGTCCGGCGAATATCCCGAAGGGGGAGTGCAAAGCTACACAAAGGCGCCGACAGCGTCTGCCGAGGCACGTTACAATGCTCTTCTGCACTCAAAAGACGATGTCTTCCTCCAAAACTACCGCAAGGCAGCGGAGGTGCACCGCCAAACTCGAAAATGGGTACAGGACAGCGTCAAGCCCGGCCAGACTCTCCTTGACATCGCCGAGGGAATCGAGGATAGCGTAAGGGCTCTGCTAGGTCATGCCGGACTGGAGCCCGGAGACAGTCTCAAGGCTGGTATGGGCTTCCCTACCGGTCTCTGCCTCAACAATCAAGTCGCACACTATACCCCTAACCCGGGCCAGAAGGCCGTCGTACTGCAGCAACAGGACGTCATGAAAGTTGACTTTGGTGTCCACATCAACGGCTGGATTGTCGACAGTGCGTTCACCATGGCTTTTGACCACACCTACGACGACCTGCTCGCTGCAGTCAAGGATGCTACCAATACGGGTGTCAAGGTAACGGGCTTCCAAGATAGTCCTGGGGGCTAACGCAATGGCTAACGACCTTGACAGACCGCTGGGATCGATGTACGTATCTGCGAGGTCAGCGCTGCCATCCAAGAAGCGATGGAAAGCTACGAGGTCGAAATCCGCGGTAAAACTTTCCCCGTCAAGCCAGTACGGGATCTCAGTGCACATAATATCAAGCAATACCATATTCATGGTGGGAAGTCCATCCCATTCGTGAAGAACTCCGATCAAACCAAGATGGAGGAGGGTGAGGTTTTTGCCATTGAGACCTTCGGCACGACGGGGCGCGGGTACACGCGCGATGATGTAGGCTCTCATTCTCCTACGTGAGCAAGACGTCCTAACTGTGGTTCAGGTGGGCATCTACGGCTACGGGCTAAATCACGATGCCCCACTGGCAACATCTTTACCGCTAGCCTCTGCCAGACGTCTGCATAAGACGATCAGAGAGAATTTCGGCACGTTGGTGTTCTGCCGTCGTTATCTTGAGCGACTTGGCGTGGAGAGGTATCTGGCCGGCGTGAGTATCATGACTCTGGTATTTTGCGGAGGTCGGGCCATACTGATATACTGCAGATGAACTGTCTCGTCTCCAACGGGATCGTGGAGTCTTATCTGCCTCTGGCAGATGTTCAGGGGTCGTACTCGGCACAGTTTGAACATGTAAGTTCATGTTGTGTTCTTCGAAACCGGTGCGCGGCTGACCATGGCCTTAGACTCTCCTCCTACATGAGACGCACAAGGAAGTCTTCAGTCGCGGAGATGACTACTGAATGACACCTATCGCCCATGGCAGTCATATGGGGACCGGAGCAACCGCCCTTTACGGCTGGGTCAGCAAACCAGCTCGACATATGTCAGTGGAGAAACGGTTTCTGCGCCACCTCTCTTTTTGCCCCATGGTTGCGCTCCTTGGCCGGTTCTGTTGGTTGACATAGCTCTTTTTCCCTCTATCCCTTGGTACTGGTTTTTCTCCCCCCACTGGGTTTTTCCAGCACCGTGACGCGAATGCGAAGGGGCATCGTACCTGTATTTCAAATTTGATGTCGTGTTCACAACCTGACCATTCAGCGTGCTGCATTGCATGTACCATTCTTGCCGTAGAACCAGACGACGCACTGCCGACTTGCCCTACCCACAGTCACACACCCTGAGCTTAGGTACATAGAAGGTTAAAGACGGACAAGCCTCTTCATCATCAGTCTTACTGCGTGATATGGGGGTCGAACGCCGGCAGACTAAAGGCGCCTTCGGGGACTCTGGGGGTTCATCTGTTGAATTGGGTCTCGATTTATCTCTTTTGAGCCTCTCGGTTCTTTGTAGGAGGCCAGAGTCTTTCAATTCCACTGTCCAATGCCTTGCCATCTTGCCCATTACTTTAGATCCCACCGTTAGATGCGACAAATTCGTCACGCATTATCACATTCTACTAAAGTTCCTTCATCAAAATGGTTCAAAATACTCTCAAGATTAATGAGCACTATAGAGACTAGAGATCGAGTATTAGGACTTGTATATCAGTTAATAAATTCGTAGCTGTGGAAAATAATTCAGAGGCTTAGTCGAGTTCGCAGTTAGCCTGATGGTGTAACGTAGCGAAATATATAGGAAAGATCACCACATCATATCTTTTGACCTGTCAGTCACAGTCTTCTTCTCTCTTCCGTGCATCTCGCACACAGTTCTGCCAATTCATGATCTTCAAAACCATGGCCTGTGCCAGCGTCAACAAGGTTTGGGACACCGTCAGAGCCACCCACACCCCTTCCAGTCCCATCTTCGGAGGTCCAAGAGACAGAGTAAGAGCCAGCGGGACCCCGAAAGCGTAGTTGACGATAAAGGTCGCCCAGCCACCCACACTCTGACGGCCTAGTCCACGCAAGATGCCGTGAATTGCAGAGACACCGGCATCGGCGATTTGAAACAATGCCACAAATGGCATGGTGTCCGCGATGAGTGTTTGAACATCGTGGGGTTGGTGCGTGGCAAAGTTACGCATAAGGCTACCCATGGCGAGCAACAAGCCCACGTCGACGAGGGCAATACCGGTGAAGAAGACGGTGTAGAATTCGACCAGCTTTCTCGCAGAAGCTATTGACCCGCTGCCGATCAGATGACCAATCCTCGTGCTTGCCACCACGCTCGCCGAGAAAGGAACATGCCACACGAGGACCGACAAAGTGGACAGAATGGCCTGTGCGGCGAGGGGTGCGGAAGAGGTCTCGTCGCCACCCTTCCCGGTTTTGATGAAAGCGGCGCTGAAGTTGAGCAGCTCGAAGGCGAACCATTCGCCCAGTGTCATGACGGCGCCCGGGATGGAGAGTTTGATCATGGGCATCCAGTTCTTGAATGTAGATCTGGGCAGGAGGCCTGGCCAGCACTGGAGTGCGTCCGGAACGCAAAATGCTATGTAAAAGACGAGCAGGATGGCCCGGAGATCATTCGTGATAGCGGCTGCAAGAGCAGACCCTACAACGCTCAATTCCAACTGGAACACGAGGAACCAGTTCAGGAAGAGGTTGATGGGCGTGCAGACCAGCAGAACGATAAGGGAGGAGGTGAAATTCCCCTGGGCCTGAAGAAATCTCTTGCCCGCCTCGAAGACAGCGTAGCCCGGGACACCGATCAGGGATGTCCTGAGGAAGGCCCCAGCCCCGACCGCAAGGTGCGGTTGGGGGATCAACTTTGCTATGATCCAAGGAGAACAGATCCACACGGCCCCGATGGGACATGCCACGAGTAGCAGGAACAGAACCATTCGCTGGACGTGCAAGCCGACCAGCTTCAAGTTGCCTGATCCATAAGCTTGGGAACATAGCGTGTCCAGGCTGGTGGCGATTCCCTCGAATATGGCAAACCCGAGTATATTCATCGTGGTAACACCGAGGGAGACAGCAGCCAGCTCATCCTGCCCGATATGGCTGACGACCAAAATGACGACCAAGTTGTAAAAGTACTGAAGAAGGTAGGTCGCCATCAAAGGGATCGAATAGGACACCATGAGCTTGGATTCGGCCTTCCAGGTCGGGAGCACCTCGCCGGTGTTGACCCAGTCTTCCAGCCGCGCGTCAGCCTCGCTCTCATCCACGTTTTGGCGCTCGAGCAGCGGAGCTGTCTCCATGGCTGATGCTTCAATGCTGTCCATGGTGTCGGTCGTGCAACGTCCAAGAAAGACCCCCCGGCCCGGGTACTTTGCGGAAAGGCAGCTAAGATGTGGAGACTGGAACCTCCGACAGTACCACGCAGTTTCTTCTGCGTGGATCACGAATCCCAACACGCTGCTACTTTGGAGTAAGGACGATTCCCCTTTGGACCCTAGGAGAAATGAGCTTGTTAATTCGCCTACCGATACATTCCACGGACATGGAAAGAATGAATCTAGGAGGAACTTCATAAGGAATCAGCGGTGTCGAATAGCCTTCCGGACTTGACGATACGTGGGCGGGGTTGACGATGCTAGCTGGATCGTCATGCAGGCGATATCGGAACAAGACGGTGAACGAGACTCCACCATAGTAGAGTACGGTACTCCGTTTGGAGTATCACTCCCTCTGCTCTCGCCTCTTCGTCTCCAATAGGCGATCTTGACAACAAGCCCATGATAAGGACGGTGATATTATTCGCAATGATTACCTTGGATCTGACCGGACGGAGATGATCTTCCGGCCAGGTCTTCTCGGCAAGGCTCGGACCACCGCCGGCCCGTATGAGCCTACCGTGTGAGCCTACTGTGTGAGCCTACCGTGTGAGCCTACCGTGTGAGCTAAGCTACTTTAACTTCACAAATCAAATGAGGTTGACATCTCACCGCTGTCCTTGTCATTGTGTGACCCGCCGAACTTGGCTCTTCTCTGTAAGCAGCATCGAGGGACTGATGTGAGAAGATTACAATCTCTCACAGAAATGAGTCTTGTTATCCCACGGCTTCTGACTTGGTCCACTATTTTCGTGCTTGGACCAACCCCCCCGCGCATTCTTAGCTTCTGGCCTCAGCCTCGTCAGAAATTTCAAACCTGGATGGTATCCGACAATCGACCCGCCGCCTTTGCAAATTTCCAGGAAGCAGATTTCTCGAGCTCGGGTAGCCCGCCCCCCTGTATTCGTTACTGCGCGAGGTTGTAGGCGCTCTCTACGAACAAAGTCCACTCGTCGTGCTTAGCCGTTAGATATCGGAGATCTCGGTGTCGGCGGAAGCTCACCTACGCAATAAAAGAGGCCCAGAAGCTACTCGCCGAGTATCTAGGTTTTGCCGCCGTCTCTCATCATTAACTGCGGGCGGAGATGATGGTGAGCACAGTGCTGGCCCCTTTTGCAGAATCTGCATTCCTCTTCGTGTCGGGGAGAGTGCACGGACTTGTCTCTAGCCTTGCGACGCCCAGCCTGCATTGAGCAGCCATCCCCAAAGTCAGGGTCTCGATGAAAGGGTGAAGAATTTTTGAATACTCGCCACTGACATGACAGGATATATTTGAACCCTGTTACCTCGATCCTATGTCCTCTTTCCCAATAGTCATTCACAGCGACGTCCATATATTTCCCAACCCGACGTCCAGATTCTCATTCTTCTCATCGTTTGACAGCATCACCGAACATTATACTATGATTTACGCTTCTCTTTTCCTTGTTGCCATCTTCATCACTTCTATCTGTGCATCTCCAATCGTGTTTCCAGAAGGAGTTATAGCCGCGGTTTCTCCTCCAGGGCCACCGCCAGCAGGATGTACCGAGTCGTACACCGGTGTCTTTGGCATTGCGGTAATGAACGTTTCATCCTCGACAAGCTCTGGTAGCATTGTTCGAAGAAGCGCAAATAGGTAAGTTTGACATTCTGCCAGGCAGCCAAATCAACCGAGAAACAAAGACAAAACGCTGACGGCTTCACGTCAATTAAGCTTCCCTCCACCGTCACCGGTCTTGACGATGGCCCAAGTCTCCCAGATAGGCGATGGCCAAGTCCAGGGCGGGATGCACACTGTGATCATGACGCCCATATCACAGATCAGAGATGGTCAGATCCAGAATGCCGCCATTACCATGATGCCGGCTGCCGCACCGGCACCAACACCGGTCCCAACTGAGGGAGCAGCCATTCTGACCACCGAGGCCACCGCAGCCTCTCCTTTAACTGTAACTTCCAGCAAGCCTCCGACGGTGATAGAACAAGCGTGCGGCATCAAGTCAAGACCGGGTGGCATGTCACCGCCACTTCAATCCGGTTCGCCCATCCTCGTTCCTACGTCGAACACTACGGCCCCTACTATCACTAGCAGTGGTGCTGCCCAGAGCAATGCCACCCCTTCAACGCTGTCAACAGAATTCTCTTCGGTCTCCCTCGTCTCGTGCCTGGAAAACTCCACTCTCCAACTAACACTCGACGACAACATCCTTCTCGACTCGCACAACCGCACAGGCTACATTGCCTCCAACTACCAGTTCCAGTTCGACGGTCCCCCACAGTCTGGTGCTATCTTCACGTCGGGCTGGAGCGTTTGCGACGTAGGCCCCGTGGGAGGCGGGACTGGGAACCCGCCCGGTATACCTGGCCGGAAGTTGGCGTTGGGAGGCAGCACTACCTTCTACCAGTGCCGCAGTGGCACGTTTTATAATCTGTACACTGAGAACTGGGCGGCGCAGTGTAATGCCGTCGAGTTGTGGGTGGTAGGGCTGATTGATTGTTAACGTGGTAGATAGCTAACGAAAACGAAAACGGCCAGGGAAATGATTCATCATGTCAAAGGAGTTTATTCAGATTAGCGATTCGACCTATCAATTTTTTTTTGATTGATCAACATTGAAATTTGTACGTCGACACGAATATCGTCCCTCAAGATGTCTCGGAAGCGTTTAATGCGAAGCATTGATTGTTTGCGTGAACTGGCTCGAATCAGAAGCAATCCAAGAGTCAAATAGCAGGATCATGACATTTTCCAGTAAACATGATATGCAGGCATTGCTGCCTTGACGCCAAAATGGAAGCGAAGCTGTGACAAGATGTCCCAAATTCAGCCACACTTAGATCAATTGTTCCCAAGAATCAAAAAGGAAAGTTCGCAGACTTCTTTCTCTTCCTTTTTCCTCCCTACCATTCACTCTTTCTTTGTCTTCTCCATCGCTATGTTCAAGCGGTAGCATTCCACTGGTTCATGAAATTGCCCAAGCCGGCCATCAAGCCGCAGAAGCCCACAATGCCCTGGTTCATCCCCGGGATGCCTTCAGGATACAAACTATAGTGGAAGGCAACGGGAATCCAGTAGGCGGCGACCATGAACTCGTTCCACCACTTGCGATCGAAGTCCTCTTTCTCCTTTGCCGAACGGGACGCGGCCTTTTCCTTTTCGAGCACCGCCTCGCGCCAGAGACGCAGGAAGTCGCTGGCGACGCCCACCAGCCAGGCACGACAGCTCCAGGCGACCCACTTGGCGATGCCGCCGCGCTTCTCGACGAAGGACATGGGCACCACACCCTTGCCGGCGAGGTGGTAGATGTTCTCGAGCAGCTGGAACCCAATGTAGCCCGAGCACTGCAGCAGTGCGATGCGGTGTAGGCCCGGGTCCATGTCTTTGGAGGCTTTCTTGGACCAAAGCGTCTTGTACCATATGTAGAGCGGCAGGAGGCCCGTCAGACGGAGCGATGTGCGCGTCTCGGAGACGAGGGCGCCCAGGGGGGTCAGGAAGGAGGTGCTTGCCGCTGCAGGGGCAAGGGAAGCGGCGGGGAGTTTTGAGGACGTGCGCCCAATGAGGCGTGAGATGTAGCTGATGACTGCAGCGCGGGTCGGGGCTTGCGCATGGAGGTATGCCGCGAGGTAGAGTGAGTAGTTGAGGGTCGAGAGAGTTGCGCCCAGTCCTGCGGTGGTTTTGATGATTCTGTTTGATAAATTGTTAGCCTCTTTGCACGCACCCACACATGCACACGCGGCAGGATGGACCACGTACTTGCTCAGCCGGACGAGAGCCTCGTCGGATTTAGAGATGGTGGTTTTGACCTCATTGGGGAGTTTGCTCAATGCCGGATTCTGCGACGGCTTGACCGGCTCGACATTTCCCTTGGTCTCTGCGGGCTCTTGAGGGACGATGCTGGGGTCTGGATTTGCGGCGGAGTCGGTGCTGGACATGGTTGCAACAGGCTGTGTGGTTAGGGTGATGGTGGATGAGGAGGAGGGAGACAATGAACAAATTGATTTCACGACGGAGAGTTGGGAAAAGGTAGGTCCGACAAGTCCTGAAGTCTCAAGCACTACCCTGGTTCTCACAGAGGGTTGCTGTATTGTTGATTTGTAGAGATTTGAAGAAATGACCCTTACAGAAGAGAGTAGGAGTAGTAATCAGAATGGCAAGAACCGAATCACCCATTTTCCCCAGCTTCACGTTGAGCGTCGAGCGTCTTCCCGCTCGGCCTCCCGCCTCCACATCTCCATCCAGCCGAGGTAGATGCAGCTCGAGCGGTCGAGTGATATGTCACGTGAGGCTGAGTTTGCCGAAAGCCTGAGTGCCCAGCTTGCCAAGCCGACCAGCGACGAATCGGGGGCGACGAGAGCGAGTACGATGGTCACGTGCTGAGCTTGGTGTCCGTCCGCCGCTTCGTACTCCGTTCTCCGTACCTACCCAGTAAGTTTGTACCTAGGTACCTGCCGGAGTGCTGTGAGTGCTCTAAGGGTATTGACGTAAGCCGGCGAGCACCGCAATGATGTTGCCACAGGGAAAGACGAACGTACTAACCAAATAATAATCGCTCAGCCTGATCAGCCTCGCTGCCTGCAAAGCTTTATCTCCACCCCCAACCGCCATCGGTCGCAGGCACCCGCCATTCTTCATTCTTTCCTTTTGACCCCCATTCGTACCTGGAACGAATTTTTCCTCAATCACTTCATCCGATATAAGATCCTCCTCTGCTCAATCCTCCAGTGCCGCGTCCACTTGCTCACCGACCCAGATTACTTTATCTTCCACAATGACGTGCGGCGATATCTTCCTCGGGCTCATTGCCATCCTCTTCCCTCCTATCGCAGGTTCGTTACCCCTCCATCACGTCCCGCCGCAAATCAAGACCCCAAAACTAACCACTGAATGATCCAATCTACAGTCTGGATCAAATCTGGTCTCTGCAGCGCTGATTCGCTGATCAACATCCTCCTGTGCCTACTCGGCTACCTCCCTGGCCTCATCCACGCATGGTACATCATCGCCCGCAACCCTGAGCGAGACTATGATTACGAAGCTCTCCCCGACTCCGAAGCCCAGGGCGGGTACTTCTACGTCCGATATGAACCGAGAAGACGGCAATATGGAACACAAGAGCCAGGACAGGCACAGAATCGCCCGGTTCCTCCTCCTCCTAAGCCACAGAACCGCCCAGCCCCCCCTCCTCCTTCACAGCCCGAGAATCCGGCGCCAGGACCGAGTGTCGGCGCTGGAGGTGATGAGCCAGGCGCCCCGCCGAGCTACTCCGATGTCGTGAAGGGTGACAATAAGATTCAATCTCATGATTAAGTCCAAGGCAATCATTGGTCGTTTTGCCAGACTGGGCTCTGACTACAACGGCGTTCGCTGTTGGAGTTTGACGAGGGGGTGTCAGTGACAGTGAGAATGTTATGGGAGTTGGTTGAGATTTGCTTTGAAAGATCTATGCGGCGAACGGGGGAAAGGGGTCATGAGAATTGACCAGCGGATGAAACCCTAATGATGATTTTTCGGGTTCCGGTGGGTGGCTGGTTATAGGAACTCCGCAACAATCATCAGGCCAAACCCTCACTGAGGAACATTGGTCTATGATTAGGGCATGGATCTCAAGTCTACTACGGTATACTGCGCCCGAACGGATTGACCAGATGGGCTCTTGTATTGGTTCTGGCATTACCCCCAGCGAAGAATCTAGTCAGTTTTACCAATCCTTTGAAGGATCTTTTCCATTTCCAGCAAACCTAGATGCTGGCTTTGACCTCCTTTTCTTGTGGAGTTTTCCTGGCCATTCTAAGATTTCACCTACAGAGAGCGAGAGTGGAGGAGTACTCGGGGATATGTTGCACTTATGTTCAAGAAAATGGGTGTCGGGTCAGGCTATCATTTTCTTGGACTTGTAACTGTGATACTCTCAATCTGCAGAGCTATAAGTTTCGCGAACTTCATGCCGCCTTCTAGGCACAAATTTCGAACTTTTCCTTCGCCGGTCATGAATCTAGATGTGAGCGTTGACGATGTCGACGACTGCGCAACATGTCAGAATTGTTGATATATTTCAACTGGTCGCTGGTAGGGGGTGTAGACTCACAGGCAGGCTTCAAACTAGCACCGCCAACCAAAAATCCGTCAACGTCAGGTTGCTTGGCCAGCTCTCTGCAGTTCTTCTCGCTCACGCTTCCACCATAGATGATTCTGGTCTGGTCCGCGACCTCGGTGGAGACTGCGTCACCAAGCCATTTTCTAATCGCGGCATGCACCTCTTGTGCTTGCTCTGCGGTGGGCGAGATTGTGGTTAGTGCTTGTCACATTCCTGTAGAGTGGAGGTATGCCACATACCGGTGGTTGCGACCTTTCCAGTTCCGATGGCCCAGATTGGCTCGTACGCAATCACGACGTCCTTCCACCCGTCCTTGCCAATGGCCTTGTTCACAGCAGCCAACTGCCGGGTGACCACATCAACTGTCACACCTTTTTCTCGTTCTTCCAGGCTCTCACCGCAGCACAGAATGACGCCAACACCGCCATCCAATGCAGCCTTGGACTTGGTAGCCACAAAGTCGTCCGCTTCGCGGAGGATGGTGCGTCGCTCGGAGTGACCCAGCAGGGTCCATGTGATGTTGCTGTCCTTCAGCTGTGCCACGGAAATCTCACCAGTAAAAGCACCATTGGGTTGGTCAAAAACATTCTGGGCTGCGACTTCGATGTTGGAGGTGAGGTGTTCGCGGGTCAGGAGGAGATACAAGGTAGGTGGGGCGACAACCACTTCGACATTGGGGTCTAGGGCGAAGGCATGTCAGTTAGAGTGTGATTCTTCTGTACCTGTGACCACAGTCTATGGAATCTGCCCATGGTGACTAGGTGGGTGTACTTCGGTCGCCGGCTGCGACACGAAAAGCAATCGGGAGGATCAAGGGAGACAAAACGCACCGAGCTTGGCAGAGGAGAGGTTGTGGACGATTTCTTTGATGGAACTGATGGTTCCGTTCCTGAAGAGAAGCGTGAGGTTAGCAGCTTCCTTCAGGTGAGGAGGAACACATAGACTGGCAACTGTTGTCATGGCATACATTTTGAAGTTTCCTCCGACGAAGAACTTGCGACCCATTTTGGCGGTGGATTGGACGAGCGGGTTTCTGGTGAGAGGGAGGTGGACGGGTACGTCGAGCTTCTGGGTGTTAGGCAAGAGAGCGAAGGTATTCTGTCTCCTGGAATGATCAAGGACAAGCGATGCTAGAATTGAGAAAATTAGGAGAGAGAAAAAGCAACTGAAGACTCGGAACAGCAATGCATCGTTTCCTCACCTGCTGCTTCTGTTGACGGCGGGGCTGCCAATTACGAGCGGCTGAGGGGCAGCGGGGGTCACGGGGATTTGATCGTAGGGAAACTGTGCCGAGCGTTGTCGTTATCGTTATCGCCCTCTTCCGACTTTTCACGACTCTGCGGTATTACAGTAAGTGCTGGAGCCCTGGCCTGCACTGCTAAACCCACCGCGTCCAGTGTGAACTTCCATTCAATGATTACGCCTTCGAGGAACTGGGCTATTTTACAGCTTGCTACATCGCCCTTGGTCATGGAAATGTTCGCAACACCGCGTCCGTGGGTCTCTCACCTGTGGCTTCCAGGGATGACCCGCGGCTTGACAAGGAACTGGATGGATATATTGGCCGACAGCGTGGTTTGATCTACCAGCTCTATCTATCAAGACCAATGCGGCAACGACATATGTTCTATTATTGCATGACACTTGGATCAACGAAGCATTCTCGGGCGGCACGGTAGGAAGCCAGCCGGCTGGAGCTAATTGGGTGTTGTGGTCTGATCCCAGGCAATGCTTGGACGACGTGTCCATAGCAGGCCCCCATCTCCAATCTTGAGATTGAAAGCAGCACCTGATACCGAAGAGGGCTTGACTTGGAGCTTGATTTAAGAATGTTTGTGCTAGGCGGACCGGATGGGAAGACGCATTGACAACCATAGCTGCTACTGCTTGACGCCAATCAATCACGGACAGGTAGTGGATGGTACCTAACGACTCGGGGAATCACCCGCAGAGAAACCCAGCTCTTGCATCGCGGCCACTCCTCTAAGATTGTGTTCGAGCTCCTCAGTGACACCCCAGCTTGACTATCTAGCTGCTGATTTCTCATGCGCTGACCGGTCCCGGAACCGCTAGTGTTCTTCCGAAGAGCAAGTGGACGACGGATGGAGACAGAGAGCTGTCTTGCCACCAGTTTCAGGCAACCTAGACAAGGACATGGTCAACCAGTTTCTCAATCTCGGGGCGCTAAGTGATCATAATCCGGCCACGACGGGGCTAATCACGCCTCCTAAAAATACGTTTGAACTAACTACAGACCTTGTACGTACATGCCTTGTGTTTTAATCATGAAGGTTTGTGAATGACGGGGAATCCCCGTAACCATCTGCCAGCCAACCGAGACTAAGGCAAGGCTCGCAGATCTCACTAAGTACTTATCGAATCTGAGTCGATTGTTCCGGACTAGTGGGAAGGTCAATATATAAAAAGGGTATACTTGGTATCTATACACACTTGTCACTCGTTTTTCAATTTTACCCCCTTCTAACTTCAGTCGACGTGGGCATTCATCACCCAGTGCTGCAAATCCCACTCTCTTCACCCTACCTTGAAGCACCTCTGACCTTCTTCTCTTCTCCTCTTTCTCTTTTCCTAGTCTACCTGTGTTTTGAGTTTGCTCTACTCTCGTTGTGTACTTCTATCAAGTTCCATAAGTTGGATCGTGGGTTCTAAGCCTGAATTGGGAGGTCTTGTATTCTTTATTCGTCTTGATCACCCGAACATACCGTACCCCAGTTTCTTGCCCGCGCCTTTGGAAGATTTTCGCTTTTGAGTCGCTCCTGGACAACTGCTCAAAATTCAAGATACACCAGTCTTTTAGAATCCAAGGATCCAGAATCCAAGCTGTTATGAATACCCGACAGCATGTTGAGAGTCAGGTCGCTGAACTTGTTAAAGTAGTGTCAGTTGCATCGAAGAAGGGGCTGGCAATTTAAGCAATTTATTGGGAGCCAAGAGCGACAGGAAGCTGGACAGCATTATATCAGCTTATCCCGATGGTTCTAAGCCATGGGTGCGACAGGTAGGAGGTGGTAGAGTCTACTCATAGCGCCTTACCTCCCATCGCGGGATCACATCCTTGTAGAAACTGAACGATAGCACAGTTACGACTAACCATGTTCCAGAACTTGGGCGAAATCTCATGTCGTCTGCAGCCCGGCCCGAGAAGTCTCGAGCCTTTAGATGGGACGATCGAACCGAATGAGACTTTTTGGAGTTGTCGAATATGCTTCGACGCTTCGACGATGGTAACGCCTTACCGTTACATCCCCCTGCTGAGTCTAGCTCATCGAGCTCGCAATTACAATGGAGACGAGTTCAACATTTAGGGAATGTTGACATCAATTCAGAAGCAGAGGAACTTTACTGAGATCTATTCTATGACCCTCCCCACCAAACTACTCGGTTCCAGTCGGCCAAACGCGTAGGGGTTTCCCAGAAGAAAGAAAAGCAGTCCACCAAGAACACGCCCTCACCCTTCGCTACGGCGAACTACTGATGAACCACTTCGCCAAATGTCAGGAATACACCGAAGCTCAACCGATGGAAATAAGGGGACTTCGCCCGACCCTACTGAACGGGGTCAACGGCAAAAGATCTTATGACAGCGTTTGGGAATTGCACTGCGGGTTCAATGTCTGGCTTGCACGCGACCTCGGTGCCATTCTTTGCATGGAGCTTGCCAATTTCAGTATGGCAAGGCGTGACTGATGGCCAAGATTTGTGGGTTTAGAGAAGAACGCTGAGAGACGGGCCTTGACGGAGAAGATGATAGTTACTCCGTCCAAAACGTGGAAGACGGCACGTCAACGGCAGAAATTTTCAACGTCTAGGGTAGAACGGAAGGTACTTCCTATCCTCTCGAGAATTCTGAAGGAGCTAGCAACAACCGAAGGTGCTTTAAACATCGGAACCCACATCCAGGAGCTACTTAATTCGACCGCGCGGATTGCGTGGTAGAACGGCAGTTCAATCCATCCCGGACTTCCGACATGATTGTGCCATTTGGCGAGTCGCTAGCGAGGCTGTTCAAGAGCTATGCGGTATGTCAGGGGTGAAGCCTCGTTAGACTCAGAGAGTTTCCGGGTCGGCAAACTCCGAGGGCTACTTCCGTTTTCTAGCCTTTCGCTTCATTGCCTGGCTTCATCATTATTCCCCTTCGCCTTGCAGCAAACATGATGATCGTGATCGTCTTGGTCTCGCTAGAGGTTCCCACAATGTCTCAACTCCCCGTGTGGTTTCGTGATTAATAATTGGAATCTGGTCCCCCGAATGGAGCTGGCCGAAGCTCCGGGCTGTCGACCTACTTAAGCCGGAGGCTGGAAACGGGGCCACGTCTCCCGAAGATGGCCGCCAACGGGCCTCGATATAAATACGGCCTTGGCATTTAGTATTAATTAACGATAATTACACTGTAATCTGAAAGTAACGTCTCGCCGTTGACCCACTGGACTCAAGTAACGAACGACCCAAGACTCAAGATGGAATCCATTCTCGTGTTAGCCCCGACATCCGTGCGTGCTAGTTAATGATGCCTAGCATGGATCCCGTTCGGAAGGGCGACTCGGAATCTTTCAAGGTGGTGCGTGGTGGTGTTACCGGCACCCCGGTCGAGAAAACGTTACCCTGTTTTCGCGTATCTGACCGCGTTTTGGACCGGGGTAGGAATTCGTGGTCACACCACGTACACACGTGGTATGGTGTGCAGGTGGACCCTGGCTCCGGCTCGACATGCGGGTCGTTCTACTCCGAGCCTTCAACAACAGTTCCGCCCCATCTACGGAGGACTGGTTTTGCGGAATGTTTTATCCAGGGGCCTGGAGGCTCGTTGATGGAATGGACGTATATAACCGCCGTGTATCCTCATGGTTGAGAGGCAATGAGGGAGTGTTTCTGGATTTTGAAAGGCTTTTACGCGTGCCGGACTTCCGCGAACAACCGTACCTGTGGCTGAGGAACAAGGTGCTCTCCTAATACCGTTTAAACATACAATTCAACATGACCGACCTGCCAAAGGGCATGGAGCATGTCGACCGGAGGGAGCTCTACACCTCCTTGCCCACCCGAGTCCTCTACCTCCAGCAATTCCTCGAGTTTTCAGCAGGTATGTGGCTGACTCTTCCACGCCGTCCACACATAATGAATCGACCAACGGCCTTGACCAAGTCACTATCCATGCTAACCGTACTGCCCTCTAGATGATGTCGTCGCCTTAATTGATGGGCAGCGGTATATCAAAGCAATCATCCCGGCAATCGTGAATATGGTATACAAAAAGCTCTTGAAGCACGATATCACAGCACGTGTTTTCAGTACGAGAGATAGCCGCACTGAAGAGGATCCTGATCACTGGGTCAAAGAGGAGGATGCCCAGATTCGTCACAGGAAGATGTTCCTCCGCTGGTATCTCACTAAGCTCAACTCGGACCCAAGCAAGATGGAGTATTGGCAGTACTTGGACAAAGTCGGGTATGTTTGTTCTCTAGACTTCCGGTTGGAATGCTGGTCGAGACGGTGGACTGAATGTGGCCGAACTGACGGGTTATAGATTGATGCACGTTGGAAAAGGACGCCAAAACCCGCTTCATGTCGATTACATCTTCCTCGGCGCCTGTCTAGGCTACATCCAAGACGCGATGACAGAAGCAATTCTCTCACACCCCCGAATCGATCTCACCCAAAAGATTGCAATTGTCAAGGCTATCGGAAAGGTGATCTGGATCCAGAACGACCTGATGGCCAAATGGCACATCGAAGACGGCAGAGAATATGCCGAAGACTTCGATGAGGAGGAGATGCAGGCCGAAGCACGCGAGCCGGAAGGTTATGTCCACGGGAAGCGAGTGCTGGGCAACACTGCGAGCGACGACGATAGCTCGATTCACGGAGGGCGAACCTCGTCGATATCGTCGGGAAGAAGCACCACCAGCCTTGGACGGACCAAGGAAGAAGTCCGCGCGAGTAACGACCAGAGCAGATGTCCGTTCAGCGGCGTGGCAATTGACAAAGGCGATCTCGAAAAGCAGCGAGCCACCACATGGCGCCCGAGAAGAAGCGAGCCTCAGACCCCGTCACCACCAACGGGCATCCCGCGACTGCATGTTGTGGACGGGAGGACCGTGTGTAAAGATAAACTGGCGCCAAATCCGTTTGAATAGAATACATAATAACAGAGCAATCTGTTTGAGTTTTCCAGCAAATTCCACTGTCCGTTTCTCCGTGGATGTCACTTGTTTCGAAAGCGAGCCAACGAAGATAGTCTCACGTTTGCTCTACATGAAAGCAATAAAATTGAGGGGCATTTACCATTCCCTCAGTAGGACTCGATGTCTAAGATCCGTACATGGTCTCCTCTCAACCATCTGGCGAGGAATCCACGAGCCGCTGCTTAGAGCAGAACGACTAGATTTTCCCTAGATTTTCCCACCGATTAGGACCTGCGCTAATAACTATTACGCCACACTCCGCCGTAGTTTGTCGTCGATAAGAAATACTCCACCGAACTTCGCTTTTCATTTTTTTGAAGCCGCCTTTGTCCCTCCGCCTGGAACAGAGAATACACATCACAGAACGAGATTGATTCGACATTGATCCGTCAGTGTCGCATATTCGTGCTGCGAGATTGTTCCTCTGCGGACACCTCCTTACATCATTTACACCACACAAAGCGGGCGAAACACTTTCGTTGTGACTGCGCCCCAGAGCGGCGATGGCAGGCAAACACTTGGGGAATGGCGACGGCGCGCCTGCAAAGCGACAGAAGACCTCTGGAGAGATGAACCCAGAAGACAATCCTTATCTATCTCATTGGTATGACAACGAGTCGAACGGCCATGGCAACGGATATTCAACGCCCTCGAATCGCGCGGAAAGTGCTCTCGCAAAACTCGAGCGACACAAAACCACTGCTGCCCTCGCTCAAACCGCCGAGGACGGAAAGTCCAATCCTTTCACCGGTCGTCCTCAATCCGACCGATACTTCTCCATTTTGCGTACCAGAAGAGATCTACCTGTGCATGCGCAGAGAGACGAGTTCCTGAAACTGTATCAGAGGTCACAAATCCTAGTCTTTGTCGGTGAGACTGGGTCTGGAAAGACCACACAGATCCCTCAATTCGTCCTGTACGATGATCTCCCCCAACAACAACGGAAACTGGTCGCGTGTACGCAGCCGAGACGAGTGGCGGCAATGTCGGTGGCTGAGCGAGTGGCCCAAGAGATGGATGTCAAACTTGGTGAAGAAGTCGGATACAGCATAAGATTCGAAGACATGACCAGCCAGAAGACAATTCTCAAATACATGACCGACGGCATGCTTCTGAGAGAAGCCATGAACGACCATGATCTAACTAGATACAGCACCATCATCCTCGACGAAGCCCACGAACGTACCTTGGCTACTGATGTTTTGATGGGGCTGTTGAAGGAAGTTGTCCTGCGCAGACCGGACCTAAAGTTGATTATCATGTCTGCCACTTTGGACGCTCAGAAATTCCAGCGGTACTTCCATGACGCACCACTGCTCGCCGTTCCTGGTCGAACGCATCCAGTTGAGATCTTCTACACCCCCGAGCCGGAGCGGGACTATGTGGAAGCTGCAATCAGAACGGTTCTCCAGATCCATGCAACTGAACCCGAGGGTGATATCCTGTTGTTCTTGACGGGTGAGGAAGAGATCGAAGACGCCTGTCGCAAGATATCCCTCGAAGCTGATGAAATGATTCGTGAGGCCGATGCTGGCCCGATGAAGGTCTATCCACTCTATGGCACATTGCCCCCAGCTCAGCAACAGAAGATTTTTGAGCCAGCACCAGCGCCACGGCATCCCAAGGGCCGCGCGGGACGAAAGTGCATTATCGCGACCAACATCGCCGAAACGTCGTTGACGATTGACGGAATTGTGTACGTGGTGGACCCGGGCTTCTCCAAGCAGAAGGTTTACAACCCGCGAATCCGTGTCGAGTCCCTGCTTGTGTCGCCAATCTCAAAGGCGTCGGCGCAGCAGAGAGCTGGTCGTGCCGGTCGTACTCGACCTGGCAAGTGTTTCAGATTATACACAGAAGGAGCATTCAAGAAAGAACTTATCGAACAGACATACCCGGAAGTGCTCAGATCCAACCTGTCCAATACAGTTCTGGAGCTGAAGAAACTTGGCATTGACGATCTGGTGCACTTTGATCTCATGGACCCTCCGGCTCCCGAAACATTGATGCGGGCCTTGGAAGAGCTCAACTACCTCGCATGCCTCGATGACGACGGCAATTTGACAACCATGGGCCGACTGGCGTCCGAATTCCCTCTAGATCCCGCATTGGCGGTGATGCTTATCTCGTCTCCGGAGTTCTATTGCTCGAATGAAATACTGAGCTTGACCGCTTTGCTCACCGTCCCTCAGGTGTTTGTAAGACCGGCATCAGCACGAAAGCGCGCGGACGAGATGAAGAATCTATTTGCTCATCCAGATGGCGACCATCTGACCCTGCTGAACGTGTACCACGCCTTCAAGGGTTCCGAGGCCCAAGCAAATCCGCGCCAGTGGTGTCATGACCACTTCCTCAGTCTTCGCGCTCTCCAATCCGCCGACAACGTGCGTCTGCAGCTCAAGCGCATCATGGAACGCGAAGAACTCGAGTTGATGTCGACGCCGTTTGAGGACAAGAAATACTACGAGAATATTCGCCGTGCATTGGTATCCGGGTTCTTCATGCAGGTCGCCAAAAAAGGAGCGAATGGGAAAACATACACAACCGTCAAGGACGACCAGACTGTACTTTTGCATCCCAGCACTGTTCTCGGTCAGGACAGCGAGTGGGTCATCTACAACGAGTTTGTGCTTACCAGTAAGAACTACGTCCGAACAGTCACCGCTGTGAGAGGCGAATGGCTTCTAGACATTGCTCCAGGATATTACGACATTGATAGCTTCTCCAAGGGTGAGGTCAAGACGGCGCTACAGCGGCTCTCTGAGAGAGTGGCTCGGCGACAGAAGATGAAGGGTGGGCGGTAATAGCATAGAGCAGATTCCATTCTGGTTGTGAAGATGGGGCTATGTGACATTGAGTTTGTTGGAGGTCGAAGCTAGAGCACACCCCTGTTGACTTGGGGAACTGCCCAGCGGTGAAGGAGTTGACTGATGAGAGACAAATGGCTGATCTGTCAGCCATGTCTAAAAATGACCTCGTATTTCTCTAGCCACAGCATCGGCATGAAAAGGTGGACCTCTAAGGAGCCACCGCTTCGCAAAGCCCGAGGCGCCCCCCGCTGTGTTCTTTAGTGCAGGTTTAGACGGCTCGAGGGCACCAGCGAGCCGAATCCATTCTTTGTGTACGGTTCTTGGCCTCGATTCAATCAATCATCCAAGTCTGATTCTATGTTAATAATTAGTAAGGTAATATGGGACTTCAGGACGTCGGTCCAGAATCCAGACAATTACCAACACAGCCTGACCAAAAGAACGATCAATCGAAGCCTGTGGCGTCGTTCCGCGCGCTTTAAAGTTCTTACGAATCTGTTAACAATCTCTTCTCTCCATGATCAACGGTCAGCCGCCACTCCAAGGGCAAGCCTCTTACCGCCTTCGGCGAACCGAAGGAGACCCAGGCCCTATATTTTGCTTCGTCGCTAAGCGAAGGGCGGTCTGAAGGTGTGGCTAAGCACAGTAATTATGTGCTTGTGCCTTGGAGTTGCCCCGCTGTAGACCCCGAGGACCAAACATTCTGAACCCGGGCTCAGCCTCATCAGCAGTTCTTACTAATGGGTTGGTCCGTTTGCTCGGCATGGGTCGCCGAACACGACTTACACACCCTTGCCTCTACGACTTCGCCTTGTAACATTGAGCCACCAGGGTACTTGGCAGCCTTGTTGCGCGCTGTCTCACAACAGAAATTTTAAAGCTCTCCCGCGTCTAATCTTCCTCGCATCTCAAGTCTCGGCACCTTGGGGGCAGTGTTTAAAACCAACCCGTGGCGGCGGCCCCGAGGCGGTGTTGCGGTCAACCCCCAAAAGGGGCTGGATGCTGCTGCTGCTTTTCTCCCTTGCCCACCGCAGGAGGCGAGGGTAGTGATATCATCCGCTTCTAGTAAATACTTTCTGGTGGAAAAGAGGTTTAGCCCGTCTTTTGTCAAGCTCACTCGTCTTGCCATTTGGAAGATTCACTTCCTCGTCACTGTGTCTGCTTCAATATTCCTTCCCTCCCTATGTGAATACTATCCCTATAGTCGAGCGATCCTCTCTGAAATTCTTCCCCGCCCATCGAGAGCTTGCATCTCCACGAAAGGAGCTTGGCAAGAGTGTTGTTGGCTCTGAAGACCTCTCGGTTCGCGCACCCAGCCCGACCTTGTTCATGGCGCACATACGACGAGCAGACGCCTTCAATGACTCCGACTACGAATCTTGCCCAGTCGGAGGACAATGGTGGAAGTGCGAGGATGTCAACTATCCGACCTTCATCGGATGCTGCAGCAGCAATCCGTGCTCTGGTGTGATGTGCTCACAAGATGATCTCTATCCCATGGGGTTTGGCTCGATCACGACACCAGTTCCCGACTATCCCAATCACTCTTGTCCGTACGGAGGCTTGTGGTATACCTGTGCCGACAACAAAGAAACCTTCCAGGGCTGTTGTGAAAGCAATCCCTGCAATGGGCAAGGGTGTCCCGCTTCTGACTTACGCCCGGCTGGCGTCCACACAATAGCTGTCGCTGGAGGCTCGACATTCACAGTTCCCGCCTCGGTCGCGACGACAGCTCCGACCGCCACATCATCGGTCACACCAGGAACCACCGCGGCAGGATCGACCAATGCGCAGTCAATATCGAGTACTACTACTTCAGGCTCAACCAACATAGCGGCAGTGGTGGGAGGTGCTGCCGCCGCAGGAGTGGTGTTGAGCGTGATCATCGGAATAGCCATTTACATTTATCTGAGAAGGAGAAAAAGACGTACGGGACCCGTTGCAATTCATTACGGGGCGGACTACCAGGAATACAAGGCTGCCTATCAAGGGAGTCCAGGAATGGGTAAGACATTGCTCGTTGGGAGGAAGTCCATACCGGATCGTTTGTTAACTAAAATCTACTTAGTTCCACCCTATTTTTCGCCGTTGACTGGATCTTCCTCCGAGATATCATCGCATCAGACTTTTTCTCCCGCCCCGACATATTCATCCTCCACGCAGTTATACAAGCCGCGGGAGCTGGAGCCCCAGGAGATCATGGGGGTGGGCCTAACAGTAGAAGAATACAATAGTCGAAATCAGTCCAGAACACCCCCAGTTACCAGCACCAATGAACCTGTCGAGCTCGCGACCCAACGATTTTCGACTGTCGACCCGAACGCCGAAGCAAAAAGCCCTCTCCTGGAGCCTCGGCCGCAGGAAATCCAGGAGAGGAATTCACGGCTCCGCAGTTCTCCGGCAATGAGAGACTTGCGCGCAGAGGCATCGAAGAGTCCGTCGCGGAGTCCTGCGAAGGGGATAGATTCGGATGGCTGATCCGGCCAGGCGTGGTCTTCGCCACTGCAGGCAAATGACCCCTGGGTGCCGAGGTCCGAAGTGGCGAAGGCTTCCCGCAGAGAAACAAAATTACGAAGTCCAGGGACGCTCTAAAGCGTGGTCGACGATGAGATTCTCACCGGAGGACGGCATTGGACGGTGTTCACCAGTATCACCGGCAAGCAAGCGACGTGTCAAGACAGCCATATGGGCGTCAAATGGGTTTACTATTAATAATTCTAGTACGAAGATGCCATGGGATGATGGGCATGGATATTAATTCGGCTGTTCATGTTTGCAGCATCCAAAGTGGATTGCGATCTCCGGAGTGAAGGAAACTGGATGAGAGACCGCATTATTTTGGGTGATAAACAGGGGAGCGTGAGGCTTGTGTACAGATGAGCTTGGATCGGTCTGATAGAGAATACCAATCCCGGCTACCAGCGTGGTCGAAGACTCTGCAGTAATAACCTTGTCGTGCCTTGTTCTGCACAGCCTCGCGAACCTCTTACAGTCACGGGACTCTTCAAGGCTGTCAAATCAATCTTATCTGATTGGATTGGAGCCCCTTGGCGTCTTCCACGTGACCCATGATTTTTCCTTCTACGAATCACTCTCCTTTGGATTCGTGCAACTCAATTCTCCCCCAGTAGCTTGACCCGATCGCTCTCATCTCTTACGGCTTGAATCTATGCTTCGAGGCCGAATCTTACGAACATCGATCCGGACTGCCCCATTCTCAAGTTGTAGCCTGAGAGGGACCACAGTCGGGCCCTGGGAGACGGAAAAACCGCGTCAGCCGCTTGAGAGGCTCGACCCACAGACTCGCAGCCGTGTGGCCATCCTCGTCCAGTCTCTTTTTGATCATAACGATGCGTTTGATCCGTTCGACGCCGAAGCACTCGCCATGAAGAAGACACGTAACTTGAAGCTGACATCTGCCCTCAAGAAGCAGAAAAGAGCGGCCGCTGTGAGCAATGCGCTGGTCCAGGGCGACCCGGTCGAGGTCCTGAGCTTTGAAGCCTACTCTCTACGGACGAAACATCTGAAAGCGCAAGATGTAGACTCCAACTTCCCACACGCCGAGCGGGGCGTGCCACACCGAGACCCGCGTCAGGAAGCAGAGGATCGGATGGAATTCGAATTGGAGATTGAGACCATGTCGGCGACGTCAAGTGGTTTGGCATACTCGTCGGAAAGTGATCGTGTCTACGTCGTGCCATTCGCCCTCCCTGGGGACAGGGTGCTGGTCAAGACATTCCCACAAAAGGACAACCTGCTGTACTCGATGGTCGACCTCGTTTCGATCATCCGGCCGTCGCCGAAGCGCGAGAACATCACGCCGGTTTGCAAACACTTTGGAAGCTGCGGGGGCTGTCAACTACAGATGATGTCGTATGAGGACCAGCTCAGGCACAAGAAGACCATTGTGGAAAACGCCTACAAGAACTTCTCCAACCTGGACCCGTCCCTCATCCCACCCATCGGCGACACCATCGGATCGCCCTTGCAGTATGGATACCGAACCAAACTGACGCCACACTACAACTTCGACTCCCGCAAGCGGCCGCGAGATGGCGCCAGCGTCAAAGCCCCCGAAATCGGGTTCATGAAACAGGGCAATAGGTCCAAGGTGCTAGACATTGAACAGTGTCCTATCGGCACCCCCATCATCAACGAAGGGCTCAAGGTCGAACGCAAGAGGGTCCACGACACCTTCATGAACAAAAAGAACGGCGCCACCGTCTTGATCCGAGAGTCGACACGGCGCATCAACCACGGCGATCACGACACCTCCGAACCAGCATTTCACCGAACCCGACCTACAGATCTGGTCCCGGGCGGCGATAGAGGGGCCAGCTCGACCACCACCACCACCACCCAGGAAACCTCGTTGACGCTCCCCGTTCCCAAGCCCTTGTCGGAAGAGGTCAAGTTCGGCGAGCACGGCGAACCCAGGATCGAATACCAGTACGACGGGTATACGGACCAGAAGAGTTACACGTCGGACCACAAGGGGACGACGACCGAGTACGTGGGTGACTTCATCTTCCACACGCGGGCCAATTCGTTCTTCCAGAACAACAACTCGATCCTGCCGACGTTCATGAAGTACGTGCGCTCGCACTGCAAGAGGGCATCGCCGCGGGCCGACGAGCCGCCGATCAAGTACCTCCTGGACGCGTACTGCGGCAGCGGGCTGTTCGCCATCTGCCTGTCCCCGCTGTTCAGCTCGGTACTGGGGATCGACGTGGACGCGTTGGGCATTGAGGCGGCACGGCTCAACGCCAAAACCAACCTCGTGCCTAACGCGGGCTTCATCGCCGCCGACGCCGAGGCCCTATTCGCCGAGGTCCCCTACCCGTCCGACGAGAGCCTTGTCGTCATCGACCCGCCCCGTAAGGGCGCCAGCCTCGACTTCCTCACCCAGCTGTGCCTCTTTGGCCCCAAGCGCGTCGTCTACGTCAGCTGCAATGTCCACACCCAGGCCCGCGACGTCGGCATCTTGGTCGCCGGCTTCGGTGGCCGTTGGCGCTTCGAGATCGAGAGCCTCAGAGGCTTTGATTTCTTCCCCCAGACCGGTCACGTCGAGGGCGTGTGTTTCTTGAACCGCGTCGAAAATGAGCACTTCCACCCCGTCCCGCCACAGGACACAACACCCGCAACCTGACCTGGGCCCGATTCTTACACATGTGCCCAGAAGAGAGACAGATGGGAGGACGGGTCCGCTGGATAAGACCAGAGAGAGAGGTAGAGAGAGGTCTTGGGCTTCCCACCACTTTGTTTCCTTCAACGGGCTTTGTATCAAAAGCTTTTACTTCAAGAAAGTTTCTCTGCCTGTGGTGTTGTAATCCCAGCAGGCGTGTGTATCAAAACGGAGCTTATCAGGGACATTGCGAACGTTAAAAGATAGATGACCCAGTAGAGCGGTCATATTTGGAAGGGAAATCTTGTTTTCTCGTCACGGTCTCGTCGGTTACATCAATCAATCCACGTCTAAGTACTGCCTGGTCCACCCAGCAATGCGAATCTTCGGACAATGCTAGGCCCTATCTCATCGTACTCGGCCTTGGTGTGGCAGTAACTTCGGAATTCAGGCGTCTGTCCCAGTAGACTACCTCCAAACCATGGTCCATGTCTCTGCCGCTTGTGAGTGACGACCTGGACCTCCAACCCACCCGACTTTGCGCCTCCGCTTCGCGCCTCCGACGCCCGAATGCGCGCATCAACCAGGTGCCTAATGTCTCGTTGTAATCGACGGCCAAAGTCCTTGTACAACGTCGATCCTCCAGAGAGGACGATGTTCTTGTAGAGACCTCGGCGGACGTCTATGGGCGAGGATTGAATGACTCCATCCACCACGGTCGGCAGAGGTGTGAGGAAATCGGATGAGTAGATTTCCGGGTTGAAGAAGATTTCCGGGGCAAGAAATCGTTCGTAGCCGACATCGATTGTGATGGATCTTCCGTTGGGAGAGGTGACGGTGTGTTTGAGGAACCGGTCAGGTTCTTTGTCATAGCGGGCAAATTCCTTGACAATGTCGGGGCAGACATAGCAGTACTCCTCCTTGACGTTCTCAGCCGTCTTCAAACTGCTGTCGGGCTCGCCTCGGTCTCTTAGCAAGCTCTGGACGAAATATGTGATGTCTCGGCCAGCGATGGGAATGCTCTTGATCGAGGATCCAATCACGTATCCTTCTGCGACAGGGATGACATGCGTGACACCATCTCCAGAGTCGATGACTGTTCCCGTTAGAGATCTGTCAGTAACTTTCGAAGATGTCCATGACGCGGCCAGGGCCAGGACGGCCTGCACGGCGATGTAGAGGCCGGCGCAATTGAAGGATTCGAACATGATTTCGGCGGTGTTCTCGCGGTTCTCCGGGGGATTGAGGGGCTGTCACAGTTGGTCAACAGCGAGTCATCTGCAAGGTCTCAATTTGGCTTACCGGCTCTGTAAGGAGGAAGTAATGGTCTTCAGGCTCGACCCTCAGGTATTTGAATATAGAGTTTGACCAGAAACGTTCCATGTGATCCCAGTTCTCGACCTGGCCATGTCTGATAGGGTAGTGGATGCCGTATCCAGGACCACCTGATGCTGCAAGGGCTTCGTCTCCAATAAAGAAATCAAGATCTTCTGTCCCACGCTTGCCCGCAAGGTTGGAGCTGGGGCCTGCGCCTCCGGTCAGATAGCCGGGTTTGTTGGCGACCGCTGGTCTTCCTGAGCCGGAACCTCCTCCGCCACCTCCAGCTCCTTTCATGGCAATAGCGGTAGGGAAGACCCAGGACGGTGCGTCATTTCCGGCGAACCCTAAGTGAGGACATGTTTAGAACCGCGGGAGGGCTTTGGAAGGGAGGTTGGGCATACCGAGTTTTGAAAACCCAGTTCCGCTAGAGACGTTGTCAGCGGTCAGTCAACAGAGAACAGAGTGCGACCTACTTGTCCATGACAACGGCGGGGGTTTGTGAAGCCATGTTGAGGATTTGGCTGCGGGCGACCTCGACTGGGCGTGGAGGAGCGACTGTTCAAGGTGGGGGACGGGTCGCTAGCAGAATTCAAGAACTGTCTGAATCCTCATGGCAGAAGGCAAGAAGAGAGGACGGAGAGGAGATATGGGGATTCGCAGGTAACTAATACCTCCCGCTGGTGTTCACAGGCAGCTTCAATTGAGCGATGGTTGGTGGGTGGGTAAGTTCAGTGAGTGAGACAGACGACTTGAGTCGTCGCAATAGTGGGCTTCGATGGAAGAGGCGGCACGTGACCTAGAGTGCGAATCACGTGATTTGAGGTGAAGCTGCGGAGGAGCCACAGGAGCTTGGCAAGGACCTAGCACGACCCGGACCTGGCTCGCTACCAGTGTCGTCAGCCACTGGCATCGGATGCTGCCAGTGGATGCCGGGGCCACCGGGGCGCACCTGCCGACTGCCGTCATTGTCTCTTTCAGTTTGTTTCCTGTTGTCTTGTTTCAGCCTTCCATTCAACGCAACGGCAACAAACTCAAAGAGGAGAAGCTTCATAGAACGGGAACGGGATCAAACATATTGCTATCGTCATAGGTAGCTACTCCCCCAAGGAAAGTCGTAGGGAAACATGCCAAGCTGGACGCAGACGTGCCAACTTGAACGTCAAGTTGCTGCTGTTCAAGCTGCTGCTGCTGCTGTATTGCATTGCTCAGCACTCTTCCTACCGTCCATCATTCAGCCTCCAGGCTTCTAAATCCATTCTTTCTCTGTACAGCCTCTTCAGGCGCTTTACCGCCACAAGTTATTGAGCAATAGCCTTTCAGTCCCTCGTTCATTAACTTAGTCACTCACCGCCCTCCTGGGATCTTGCTTTTGTCACCTTCTCGCCTTTTCTAGCAGCCTACCGTCACTTAGTTCACCCCAACCTCTACCTCAACGGCCAAACCTTCACTCCAGGTTACCTTGAGGACACATCCCCTTGCATGCCCTTCCTTCAATCGTTTCTTTCTTCCAACCTACTTCCTCTCACACCCACCGATCGTCACCAGAGAGAAAGACAATCCAGTTAACGTCACAAGACCAACTCCTCAGTTCATGTCTCGCACAACAGAAATCAACAAATGCCTCGTCGACCACAAAATGGAGGCGATCTATGTGCCATATTCATTCACGCGGGAGCTGGATATCATAGTCACCAAAACGAGAGGGCCCATTTGACCGCTGTCAACGATGCCGCCAAGATGGCAATGTCTGTGCTAAGAAATGGAGGAGACGCCACCGACGCCGTTGAAATGGCCATTCGCATGATGGAAGACAACGAGATCACCAATTCAGGGTACGGGAGCAACCTCACCATGGACGGCCAAGTCGAGTGTGATGCTACCGTCGTGGATCACTATGGTCGCAGTGGTGCCGTCGGGGCAGTTTCTCAAGTCAAGAATCCCATTGCTGTTGCACGGTTGGTTCTTGAGGAATCCACGAAACCCTTGTCACTACAGCGTGTCCCGCCAAATCTTCTTGTCGGCGCTGGAGCAACAGATTATGCCGCCGATAAGGGTATCCCGATTCTACCTCCCGACTTTCTCATCTCACCGAGTGCTCGGGATCGATGGACCAGGTGGAAACAAGATTTGGGAGATGCGAAGGAAAAGGAGGCCCAGAAAGATGCACAAGGACAAGAAACTTCGATTGCGGTACCCCAAGATAATATGTCCGCCACTTCAGAATCCAGTTTGATGCTAGTCGGCCTATCCACACCCCCCTCCGCGATGGATACCCGTCCAAGCCTTACTCAAATGTCTCCCGCGGCCAGACCGTTGGTCATCTCTACAGCGGATCTTCCCACACTTGCACGATTAGCAAGCGACAGTGGCTCGAGGGTATCATCGCCACCTGCCACGTCTCCTTATTTGGAGGCCCAGAAACCGCACACGATTGTGGAAAATGAGTCTGCCGACCAGGCTGAGGCTGGAATTGATGACAATTTGCAGTGGGCGACGTCAAATTCTAAGCGGCAAAAATTGAATGGATCTTACGATGGCCCTTTCTTGGATGAGGATGACCTCGGCCCCGAGCAACAGCTGCTTGCAGAGACGCAGACAGGTGTCGCCAAGCAAGATGATCGGGACGATGAGATTACTGACACTGTCGGGGCGATAGCGGTGGACAGTTTCGGTCGGATAGCTGCAGCCTCATCGTCGGGTGGGATCGGGATGAAGCACAAAGGACGCTGTGGACCAGCAGCACTCGTTGGGATCGGCACCGCAGTCCTTCCTGTAGATCCGCGAGATCCAGCGCAAGTTTCTGTGGCCACAGTGACCAGTGGTACGGGAGAACATATGGCCACAACCGCGGCAGCAGCGACTGCAGCCAGTCGGATCTACAACTCGGTTCGGAAGGAGAATGGTCGGCTCCAGCCGTGCAGTGAAGACGAGGCGATGCATAGTGTGATCAAACACGACTTCATGACACATCCTGGAGTTAGCAACAGCCACTGCGCGGGAGCGATTGGCATCCTAGCGGTAAAGAAGACTCGCGACGGGATTTACTTCTACTTTGGTCACAATACCGATTCGTTTGCACTGGCATCAATGCACTCGGAAGAACGCAAACCGGTATGCACCATGTCAAGGAACAAGGGCCACGGGTCGATTGCACAGGGTGGAAGAGTCTCTCGAGCCAAAAACTTTCGCCCTCATTGAAGCTTGAAGATTTAAGCTTGGTCTTCCTTGCCTCGGCAGAATGGGCCGACAGCCATGCAACGTCGGCAGAGACACGTTTGATGATTCATTACGATGTACAACGACTTCGATTTTGAGGGGTTGAGCGTCTGGCAATGCAAATGAGGATGGCGGGGGTTCTTGTGATTCGCAAAAGCCCGGAAAGCAAAGACCCAGATGTCAGGAAGGTGGGCTATCAAAAGGGGCACATCCTTAGCTTGGCGTGGTGGTTCAGATACCCTATGTGTCTTTTACTCAAGATCCTAGAACGGGACCCGAACCTACCTACCTAGATAGCATTCCCAATGCATTTTCCAATGTCCGCTCGGTCCCATTCCAAGTCTTTCCATCTCTAAGTTTACATGTATTTCAAACTAGCTCTGTCTCCATCCTGCCACCTACCTCAGCAGCACCCTCTTTTTGGTCTTCCCTTTTTCTCTCGGCACCACCACAGGCCGAGCGCCATAGCGGCCCATACTCAAATGGGTGCCGCAGGTCAGGCAATCGCCGTTATCCGGGGGAGAGCAGAATATACTCAAGCAGATACTGCACACGAAGCCTAGGGAGACGACGTTGCGGTGGCAGAAGCAGGCGGCGCGGAAGTCGACGTCGATCCGCGTGGGAAGGATCAGATGTGCTGCGCGGGTCTGTGGTGATGGGAGGAAGCTGGTCAGCAGGTAGGTTAGGAGGGCTTCGGATGCTGAGGCCGTCTTTGATTTCGAAGGGGTTGGGAGTTGGGCTGGGATGAAGATGCCGTGGGTGGCGTCGGCAGCTTGTTGGAGGAAGACAGTGGAGTTTGAGCCGGCAGTGTTTGAGGATGAGACGGAGCTTTTGGTGGTGGACGAGGAGGAGACTTGGGGTGTTGATGACGATGACGATGGCGACGGAGGCAGGGGCAATTGCAAGACATCGATGGGGATCCCCAGCCTCTGGCACGCGAAGATGGCGTTCATGATCGGTATGTACTGGTGCGCGAGATCTGTCGAGGGAGAGGCCGAGATCAGGAGGATCCTTCCCTGCAGTGAGTTCGAGTTGGCATCTCCGCTCCCACCCGCCGAGGCGGAAGGAGGAAGTTGGCTATCGCTGCCGCCGCGCCCCGTGTTGCTCGTGCCGATTAGCGATTCCGCGTACGCAATGGATTCGCGGTTGATGTAAGATAGGGCCAGGGTCAGCGCACCGGCGATCATGGTCGAGGGGCTCGAGGAGACTGATTCGGCCGTCGTGGTTGAGAGGAGAGACGTCAGGTTACGGATTAGTTCTTCCTCGACGAGGCGAAAGGGGCGGTATTTGTTGCCCGTTGCTGCTGTTGTCGTCGTCGTTGTCGGTAATGATGATGACGATGACGACACAGGAGGTTTGAGGTTGAGGGCTGGCCCGTGGAGTTTAAGTCGCTTCGTAGAGTCGGACAGGTCTTGGGATTGGCTTCCCTGGTTCCGTTTCTGGGACGGGGAGAGGCGCTGTTCGGTCTGGGTCGGGAATAGCCATCGTGCCTGGTCGCAGTGGGAGGCGATGACGGCGACTTTGTTCGTGTAGTTGCCGGCTAGGTGGGCGTTGATGAAGACGAGGAGGTTGGCGACGGCGCTGGAGAGCGAGATGGTGGGAGATAGTAGAGACCAGGCGGCCGGGTTGGTGTCGAGGACTACGGTGAGGAGGGAAGGACTCTGCTCGCCTGGCCTGAGGTCAGCCTTGTCTTGGTCGGTCCCGTATGTGTCGTACAACGACAGCCTTGTGTGGAACTATGGGTTCGTTCTGTCCTTCACACACGGAGATGGGGACGGTTGATTTGGGTTAGACAGTCCGATGTTCGGCGGGCAGGCCTGGACCGGCAAAAAGACACTTGAAAGTTGGGCGGTGAAGAGCGCGAGAAGCCGCTAGATCAGTCCTTGGAGGGGCGGGCTTACCGTGAGAGGGTTTCTCGAAGTGGTCGGATGCATCGACGGCGTTCATGATTGCGGAAGAGGATAAGGAGGATAAGGAGGATAAGGAGGATAAGGAGGATAAGGAGGATAAGAAGATAAGACAGAGGGGTAGGAGGAGCAGGAGGGTGGATGGATTGGTGGCTATTGATAGAGAGGGAGAGTGAGTGGAAAGGATGAGGCGACGCTGCAAGAAGTCAGAATGCACAGTTAACAATCAAGCACGCACATGTTTCACTGAGATTGGTTCTCAGCTGTTGTTGAGAGCTGGGCCAACAGTGGCCAACCTCTTGACTTGGGTAGCCCCGGAGGTATGAACAAATAAGCAGTGTTGCGCCTAAACGATCGGAGATCAGCCTGGGCGTGCCTGGGCAAATGGGCAGTGGGAGCCTAAGTAAGGCAACCAGAATAAGCTCCTGACGACAACGCCTTACACAAGGCTTAAGCGGTTGGACAGACGTGGACAGATGCTGCTGAGTACATTGTACATGTCGGTCCGAAGTGACAGAAAGTGAGTCAGAAGGGAGCACATGCGAAATCCATAATAATTATTAATTATTAACCAGCTGCCTGCCTTTCCGTCGGCCTCTCCGTCCCTGACTTCGTTTTTTTTCCCTGCTCCGTCTTCGCTGTTCCTCGTCCGCGCGCTTCGTCCCTGACTGCCGAAGTTCAGTGAAAAAGTTTCGACTCGACTCTCGAGTCTCCTGTCGATTGCTTTTTGCATCCCACGTGGCCATCCCTCCCCTACAGTAATTCAGGCCTCCTCCTCTTCGCACATCCAAGCCTGCTCTCATCTTAGCCCACCTCTTTCAATCCAACTGAGAAGGACCTCCGGCCAGCCACCCATTCCTTCTCCGCCAACGGCCTCTGAGGACCTTACCGAGTACAAAGCAGAGCACCTCATCCCATCATCTGACCACCTCCCAACTTGCTTCTCCTCGTCGCTTGGATCAGCTATTCTTATTATTCTTCACGCCCTCGCTGCCTCCGGTTCTTCCACCCACTCGTACAATATGCACTTCACGTCCTAATCTCACGTCACCCTGTGGCGGCCTGTGTCCCTCAACCACCTCTCTCAGCCTCAACCTCAACTCAACCTCAACCTCAACCACGCTCCCAACCACACCCCAACGCTTCCTCTCCCCCCTAACCCTCCGCCTGTGACTGCCCGCCTCAACACCCATTATCCTTCAATGTCCAAAATGGGGGCAATCCAGCGGGTCACCCGGAAATTAACCGAAGAGCGAGCCTCCGCCTTGGCCAAAGAAGCCGTACAGCTTTCGCACTCCGGTGACAAATTGGTGTGTCTCCTGCTCACATAGTCCATCTCTATGCCTGCTAACATGGCTCCAGCAAGCTTCTAGAAAGCTGCGAGAGGCAGCTGCTCTAGGCCACGACAACGCAGATGTCCAGTCTGCTTTCCTAAGTATTCACAACGACCAACGAAATTCGCCTCTGGTAGATCTGTGCCGGAGATATGCTCTTTACCATAACAACCCCGCCGGAGATGAAGCCGTCCAATATCTGAAGAGCCCCGATGCTTCCAATGCTACCTCGGTCGCCCTGGAGTGTCTTCAGATTATTCTCGAGAGTCAGTCCTCAACCTTGTCCGAGGCCCAGGATTTCATTGTCGCCGAACTAGCTAGACAAAGCCCGGAGGCTCGTCAATACTTTGCCGCCGAACTCCAAGCATCAACCACCGAATTCTTCGACAATGTCTACGAGCGAGGTGACGATGCGGCTAACTGCCTTCGGTCTGTTGTCCTCGATGACAAGCTCTGGTCCTCCGAAGATGTCAGACTTCGAGTGGAAGATGACCTCTTCCAGCTGTTTCTCGCCAAATTGATGGAAACCGGCCATGATCACGACGGCAGGGCTCTCAAGGGTATTGCTCTTTTGCTCATCGCCGACACCCAAAGACTGCACACCTTCGTCGACGACGAAGCATTCTCAGCTCTCATGGGGTCACTAGATTTGAGACTGCCTCCTGAAGTTCGGGGTCAAGCCACTCTCGTCCTCTCCAAATTTTTCTCCGTCGCGGAAACCACCGGCCAAGAATATCTCTACAAGTACATCACAACACACGTCCAACGCCAGAAAGGCGATGATCTTGCCCTCGCCTTCTCCGCTGCCGCCAATCTTTTCCCTGTCATCCCGAACATGATTGCGCAGTTGTTCTTGACCGATGGCTTCCTCTCCTCTCTGATGCCTCTTCTTGGCCGACAGCCCAGCACTCCTCTCGTGCACGATGCTTTCCTCCTGCTTGTCAATGCCGCCTGCATTGACGGAGCCTGCCGTGTAGCCATTGCACAATATTGTTCTACATGGCTGTCTCACAAAGTGAGTAATGGCACAGGCAAACAACCTTCGGTGGCTGCCACGGTGTTGGCCAAGTTGAGAACCTCAGGTGTCAAGGCTGGAGACCAGAGAGCCAACAAGGCGGATGATGATGTTAGTGAACTTGTTGATCTTTTCAAAAATACCCTCACCGTTGAAGATGGAAGGAGCATTTCTGACTCAATTGAAGGCCTTGCGTACACATCTTTGAAGCCCGAGGTCAAGGAATCCCTTGCCCAAGATCAAGCCTTCCTAAAATCTCTCCTTCAAGCTCTTGATGAAAACCACGAGTCGCCCGAAATCGTTGTCGGCGGGCTAAGTATCCTCTCAAACCTGACACAGTACGCCCCCACTCTATCGGAAGAACAGAAAAAGATTTCCCAGCTCAAAGCCTACGCCAACGCCACGAAACCCGCTGACCCCAGTCCATTGGAAAACGAAGATCACGTTCGAGTACGGTGCTCCGCAATTGTCGAGGCAGGCGTTGTGGCAACACTGGCAAGACTTGATAAAGGCCGGTCTGGGGCCACGGTCCAGCTCACAGATCGAATAATGTTATCTCTTTCCAAGAATTCCAAGGACAGGGGGAAACTCGTACAACAAGGGGCTATCAAGCTTTTGATTTCCCATGCTCAAAAGAACCTGCAACCATCAGACAGCAACTCACTGCCTAGCAGCGACGCCGGCCATGCTTTAGCCCGAGTTCTGATTTCATTAAACCCGGCACATATCTTTGCTGCCGGTTCTACGCCCCATATTACCGATGCTGTGCCTCCTCTGGTGGCTCTACTCAAAGCTCCCAGCGGACCAGGTCTTAGCGATCAGCCACGCGATCTTCTTCCTGTCTTCGAAAGCCTCCTTGCTTTGACCAATCTTGCGTCATCCCCGGATACCACTGCAGCGACCAGCATCATAAAATCCGCATGGGATGAGGTTGAGGATCTGCTGCTAGGAAACAACAGCATGCTCCGACGCGCTGCATGTGAATTGATCTGCAACTTGACGGCGATACCCCCTGGCGCTGGAAAATTTGCCGATGGCTCCAATCGAGCCGGTCAGAGACTTCACCTGCTGGTGGCCATGGCGGATGTTGACGATCTACCCACTCGCCGAGCGGCTGCTGGTGCGTTGGCCATGCTAGCAGAGCAGGATACCAGTGTTATTACCGCCATTCTAGAGCTCAAACGTGCCCCGGAGATTTTTCTTGAACTATGTCAAGATGACGACCCAGGCGTTGTCCATCGTGGGCTTGTTGTAGTGAGAAACATGGTGTGCGATGACGACAAGGATATTGCCCTCAAGGCACGTGCGGCATTCAAGGAAAACGAAGCTGTGGAGAAACTTAAGACATGTCTCAAGAAGACAAAAGATCCGAATCTGCTACAAATCGGAGTCGAGGCTTTGAAAGTGCTGGTGGAGACGCCGAAGAAATGATGCAATTTTGCCTTAGGTACGGCCGACGCCTGATTGATGGCTCACGAATTATGAAATTACTCGTTCCCGATTGCGGAACCACCGGACCGAACGAAACAGATACGAAGATGATACAGTACGCTACATGAACTTACATTGCACAGTCGTACACGACGCGACATGCGGACTTTGAGGACCAGAATGCCCTGGGTGCACTTGTTTTGGGATAGACAAAAGAACTCCCCCTGTCCGAGAGAACCTCTGAGAAATGAACGACTAGTTTGGAAATTTAAGAAGCGAGATGTGTTGGTTTGGCGCTGCTGAATTGGAACTAGAAGACGAAGAAGACGAAGAAGATTGTCCCTGAAGTCGGATTGCAGAGGATAGCATAGCGGTGGCATGGCATTGCATGGTGTTGAGGGTCATTGGGAGAAGTAGGCTGGTACTCGGATTGTCGCGTTCTCGATGTTATCGAGTCGCTGGTTAGCTGTATATAGCTGTTTGTGGTTGCGTTGATATTTCTATTTGAGGAGTATTTCGCATAACCTTTTTACCACCAAGGGAACGGATACTTCGGATCAGCTCCAATGCAGTGTGACGATCTGAATACGACATATTACGAGGGTTTCTTAAGTCCACCATTAATATCTTGATACCCCTAGTTTGTTGCCCTGGGGCTGTTTCTCGCCCACATCTTTTTCCGCCGCCTCCGCCTCTATAGGATTTGGGTTAGAAAATAATGCTAAGAGGGAGAAGGATAGAGTGGACAAAGGTTTGCACGACACATGGATGAATTATGCATCACTAGCTTGGTTTTTGGAGAGTTGAAATTTCGCTTTTGGTTCTGAATTACCACGGTAATACTACCTAGGTATTACTGTACACTTCTGGTTCTCATCTATACATACACACATACACAAATACGAATACGTTGCCCTGTACCATCATCGTATCCATTCTGGATTTGTCAAATAACCGTGGAGAACAAGTTCCCTTTCTTCTCTTCCATCTTTGAATTTCACCCAGACGGTTTGTGGGGATATGTTCACACCATCGTTCTAGGCATTTGCCTTTTCATCACGAGGTCAATCGCATTTCAGCTTCTGCTTTGCTTATGAGATCGTCGAATACCCCCCGACCTTGGACTCTACTGGTCCACTCTCGAAGCTGAGGAGCACGTGGGCTGTATTCATTCGAGCGCCCCATGGGACGATCAATGACCGAATCCACGCTGGCGTTCCCCCGTCCAAAGCTAGATTGAATTGCTCGTCGTGGGAACCCGGCTCCGGATCCAACTCCAAAACTGGTCTTGGTCTCGCAATTTATAGGGTTTCGAGAAAACAGTCGAGCCGTATGGGGATTCTACTGAGATGAGTAGCCTTCTGGTGAGAATGCCTAGCCGAGTCCTAGTACTTGGTACAGGCTTACCACCAGTGGCTGAGTTCCTACCCATGTGTGAAAGCGGAGCAAAATTTCCTCGTGTCGTCGTAGAGGCCATTTGGCTCCGCACCTGATGTTCAATCGGGTTTTGATCAGGAGTCATGGCTGCCGACAGTATCGCCTTGAAGTTCTGGCCAAATAAAGAAAACCCAATACGGGGACGATGATTCGATGATTCGAGCCAGGGTTGAGCTCCGGAAATGCTCATATGACAAGTCCCCAGCGAAGGGGAACATCTTATCATCGCCCTGTTCAGACAACTACCTTCGAATATGAGGGAGATGGTCCACGTTGCTTGAAGGATTCAATATCCTGAAAAGGAGGTTCTTTCAGAAGATCTTTTGGCCATGGGGATATCCTGTCATTATCTTCCCTCCACTTGCTAGGAATGGGTCGTCGCGGCGGATGAAGGCGCCCCTCGTGTGATTTCGCCCTTTCCACTGCCGTCTATATCTTTCCGCTTTCTCTTCTGCTGCGAAGGCCCTTATCTCGAAGGGTTCCGCTTCTCCTCTTGTGCGACCCTTGCCTATGACGCTTCTAGCAGGTTCCACAAGCCGCAAGTTATTTTGTGCCGCGGCCTGGAGTTGAGCAAGCTCATGCGAATGGAATTCCTCCTCCGCATGTGCTCCACCAGAGTGCTCCTCATTAGTAGCGGTATTATCTTCTGTGGCCAAGATGCATGTTTCTTGGAATTGCTGCAGTGACTTTTGCTGGGATGCCGTCAATGTTGTGGTCGTATAGTGGCGGCTCCGTTCAGGAACACCTTCCCAGTTTGCCCTACCCTTAGTGGAATCCAAAAGAGTTTCCCAGTCGTCAAGGATAGCAGCGTCACGCTTTTTTACGGTCCTCTCGCCATTGAACCCCCGTCGAAGATGACGTGGGGAGGGAATGCCTGCATTGACTGTGGCTCTAAGAATACCACTGTATTCGTCGACCTTCCCACAAGAGACACATAAGTCAAGCATGCGAAAGACCAAGTCTGAGACTAAGTCGATGTTCAGCGTAGCCATGGGCTCTACTTGCAACAAGGATTGTCTTATCCACTTTTGCCCTTGCCCCCAAATCTTGTTCTCAGAGTAGAACTTTAAGAAGGATTTGTAGGTGTGGTGCCTGATCACGCTAGACGGGCGACCACCCCCAAATTCAGTTTCGAAGAGCAATGTCACCCAAGCTTCGGCTCGTTCAGGTTGTGCGCACCTCAACGCCGTGAAAATCAGGATTTGCAGGAGTTTTGGGTGCGTATTGGCCGGAACAGGGAGCTCCAAACCATTAATATTAGTCATTTGCCATGGACTTGTAACGTTGTATTTCGGGTCGGTTCGAGTAATTGCCGGGAACAAATGGGTGATTAGAGTCCGATTGTCGCGTGCAAGACCAATCTGAAGAATGATTTCGCCCACCGCCCAGTCATCCAATGGCAACATACTGTTTCTCAAGGCAGTGATGACATAGTAGGACAACCCTATGTATCCGGCTTTGGAGAAACTTCGCATTAGTTGAATATAGGCCCAGACGCAGGGAACCTGTTCAGATCGCATAAGGAGGTTTCCGAACCCTTCAACGAGTCCAACAAGCGAGATATCTCCGCCGTCGAAACTTCGGGTTAGGTCGGATATGGCATTGCAGAGAGGAGAGAGCCCGGCAGCGCTATTCATGTATGGTCCCACCATTATCAGATCACTTTGGTAGGTCCGTCCCAGTCCTTTAATTTGTTGTCGAGTCTCTTTTAACATTTCCACCAGCTTGTTGATGTCGTGAGTTATGCATGGTGCCTCCTCGTCCGTACCATCGTCTTGATCAGAAAATTCGAAGAATGGGCTAGGCCCTATAGCAGTGTGAATGAGCAGGCGAGAGGCCAGCATGATGGCGTTAAGTCTATGATACCGAAGATACATCGCCAGCTCTTCATTTGTAAATCGGTCGGTCGGTTCTGGCACCGCGGGGTCGGCCGAATCTAGAGGGGGATCATGGTTGAGCAAGGACAAGTCCTCGGTTTCGATGTCGCGCCAGACCGGCTCTTCTTCAGGCGTATCTGGGTCATTGTGCGGGGTCTGAGTTCGTGAAGCTGTGGCGAACCCTCTGCGTTGATGGGCGATTCCATTTTGGATCGATCGGAGCTGAAACGTCGACCAGACCTGGACTTCTCGTGCACGAAGTTGATCTATCTCTTCTTGTATCGTGGACAGTTTTTCTTCCCAATCTCTTCGTTGTTTTTCCTTCCAACTGGTATCGGCAATTAGGGCGGTAGCGAGGAAAGGAGCTAGGAAGATGGTGAAGGCATCATTGAAGGTCAGCCGTCGTCTGGGAGGTGCAGTAGTCGTTCTTCGAGCCAGGACGGGAGCAATTAAAGTGTCAGGTGAGAGGAGAGAAGGAGGGTTTCCCAATCTTGGTCGCGGAATTTGAGACCATAAGGCTCTCATTTCCTTGAACGACAATGCTCCGCCACCGACTGCCTATCCTAGGATCCAAAAGGCACGGGCGGGTGGTTGATGAAAGTCCAAAAGGAAGACTGGTTGAGCGAAAGCGAGATCGAGTCAATTGACGGCCAAGCTTCGTGAACCGTCACGTGACTCCACCTTCCGCTTTCGGTTGTTTAATTGGATCCTGGCTTTGAGTCGATCATTCAGGACGCAACATTGCGATTCTCGTGGACCTTGGGTTGCTTGCAACGCGCTTTCCCCCTCAATTCTAGTCTTTCGAGACACCTGTCATGATTCTCGGGTGCTCCCAGATGTGAACCATCCGACATAGGGTATGAATGGCTGCCAGGAGTCGATTCCTCCCTGAGAGCAAACCTCATGACAAGAGAGATGGCTTCACATATGCACACACGAGCCCTCGCTCGATGTTTGGTTCTTGGAAAACATTTCGACGCAGGCGCATGATCCTTGGCCTTCTTTCTGTGTGGCTGCTCTATTTGTTCTTCAAGAATATGCCCACAGACCTTCCTCCTGTCTCTGAACGTTACGACACTCGATATGGCAGGCTGCGCCCAGGTCTGTCCACATGGGACTCCAAGGGCCGGGACGCAGAAAGAGGCGGTCAGGACTATGAGGGCCCTATCAAGATATACGATCTCACCGCAACCTTGAATGATCATGCTTCCAACACCCGCGACCCCAGGGGAAACATCCTGTTTGCCGTTTCGAAACTAGAGAGCGTGCCTCAAATCCTACCTATCGCTTGCGCCATGGCGCAAGCGAACCGAACCAGAGTCCACATTGCATTCATGGGCCGTCAGATTGCAAAATGGGAAGCTATCAGAGCAAGAAATGGCATCTCCGAGTCCGAATGCGGGATACACCTACATAATGCTCGTCCCGAGTTTGCCGAACAATCCTCGGAGATGAGACTAGACATAAGCGCAAGGGCAAGCTTGGGTCACATCCACTCCGTCCTAAACCTACACGCGGTGCTCGTCGGCGATAGTACCTACGAAGATGAGTACCTAATGAACGCGCTGAGGGAAAAGACCACGTCGCTTGGCCTGTCCCTGATTCCACTTCCCTTTCATGACCCTGGAGGTCTATCGTGGATCTCAACTCTGGACGCTTCATCGATGAGTCACTTCAGGAAAGTGCATGTCGATATTGTGATTCAGGCCAAACCGGAGTCTTCGGCGTCCCTCATGCGGCTTCTCCGGTCAATCAAAGATGCAGACTATTCAGGATGGGCCGTGCCCAGATTAACAGTTGAACTACCGCCTCGTGTGGACCCTTTTCTCACCAAGTATCTGTCGGAATTCCAATGGCCGCTGGATGGCCTGGGGAGTGAAAGCAGGTTGCTGGTCCGGCATAGGATCGACGCCAAGTTCATGACTCCGGCGGGGGCCTCTCTGCGCACGGTGGAATCCTTCTATCCTCAAGCGTCTGGCGAATCTCACGTTCTGATGCTCTCGCCAGGCGTAGAGCTCTCGCCAGGGTACTTTCAATTTTTAATGTGCGCTTTGCTTGAGTACAGATATGCTGCGCGGGGACCAGGCTTGGTGGAACATATGGTGGGGATCTCGCTCGATCTGCCGACTCTTGCGCCTGATATGAAGACGAAAGCTCCCTGGGCCACGGAAAAGATGGCCCAGCCACTCGCACTCTGGCAAGCGCCGACCTCAATCGCAGCCCTCTACTTTGGTGATCGCTGGATGGAGTTTCACTCGTTTCTTTCACGTCGACTCCAGGCCGATTCGGAACTCGTGAGGAAGACCGAGTCATCACCAAATCTATCACACGAGTACCCAGCATGGCTGGCACTGATGCTTGAAATGATGCAGGCGCGGGGCTACTACATGTTATACCCGACGTTTGGACAGAGGGTAGAAACGGCTGTGGTGACGGTGCACCACGAATTACATCAATCACCTGAGGAATTCATGAGAGAAGAGCAAGACGATGCGACACTGCAGGACGGCGTATCCGGCACGACGTTGGGTGGCGATCAAGCACTTACGGCTGATGACGAGATCAGCCGACTATCTCGACAAGAGCGCCGCGTATCTAGCGATTCTGTTGTAGGGGCGCTGCTGGACTCGACGACTCCGGAACTACGACAGACCGGCATTGCATTTGAGTCGTATATTCCTTTGATCTCCTATAGTGGCCAACCGGTTGAGTGGCAGGATTCACGCAACATGTGGGGTTTCGCCGAGGAGTTCGCACAAACCGTCGGGGGGTGTATGGACTACGGCCCCGAGAAGGCAGCAAATGGAGACGTCGAGTCATTGTTCTGTCTGGCACAAGGCTGAGAGGGACGCGAAGGTTTTTGGCACGCCCGTGTCTTCCTGCGGGATACGCCAGCGCCAAACAGCCACGGGGTAACGATGGCACCTGCCAGATGTGGTCGTAAGCGGGAGAACCATGATGAGGGCTTTTCGCCGAGCGAGAGCGATGAATTGTCACAATACGAGCAGGATAGAGCGGCGAAACGGCCGCGGCGCACATCAATAGAGGAGCAGGCTCTGGGCTGGTGGGTTAGGTGCGGCGGCGATCAAAGAGGTGTATATTACCTAGGTATCCAATGCTACTAGTGTTCCTCCGAAGCTACCTAGGTAAGTTAGGTAGTCGCGTATGATACCCCAGATTGCTAAGTTGACACTTAGTCAGGGCTTTACTGAGGAAGTTACTACTCCACAGTGGCCAACATGCCCGAGGTACAGGCATACCTTGGTTCAGGACGGGGTAAGGTGGCACCTATACCTACCTACCTATGTCGGTACTACTTGGACGTACACTTAGTTAGTATCAGCATCTGTATTACGACCGATTAAGTAGGAGCCCGGAGGCCGCGGCCCCTGCCTAAGTGCCACCTACTGAGTAGTACCTGAGGTTCTCCCTACGGACTCAGTACCTAACCCATACCAGCCATTATTATTAGATTCCGTGTTCATGATACTTGCTTGGCCCTATCTGCGAATCGCTCTCTTCCCCTCCATGTCGGACTCCTTTTCCCTCCGGCTTCTGGTCGATAATCTTCCTCCCCCTTCCGTTGGCGCTCCATCTCAGATTCCTTGATTGCACTGGCCACTGGCCACTGACCAGGGTGCTCGGCCACTCAACAGTCACGACATGCACGCCCCGACGCCTCCTCACTTGATCCGACGCGTCGTCCAATCGTCCTCGCTGGACTTGCAGCGCCAACACGAGCCAAGCGTGAAGTCTGAGGCCTTGTTGACGCCCCCCGGCCAACGACAGGCGGCGCTTGGATTGTCGTGCTGCACCATTTGCCCCTCGCCTGCGCCTCCCTCAGTGCCCTTCTGTGCCTTCTTTGCTCCACTGTGCCTCATTCCTCTCTCCCACCCGTTGCACTTCCTCTCCTAGACTTCCACTAATGCACTCTCTTTGCCCGTCGCATCAGCCATGGCCCTCGGGCCCCTCCTTCCCCGGCATGAGCTTCGGTTTAGCTCTTTGTGCTTGGACCGCCATCCGGCTCTGGCTCGACTGTCGAACACTTCCTGCCCCACCATCCCATCCATCCCATCCATCCCGTCCACCACCTCCTCCAAGAGTGCCGGCCAGTCCATGCTGATACACTTCTTTTCAAGACTCGCTGGCCTCGCCACTTCTATCACAGAGTACTGCACTGCACTTGCTTCTCATATCCCGCTCCCAGCCTGCCTAGTGACCTACTGACAGACTACTCTTCTGGGGCCAGTGACCCTTGACGGAGAACGCTCGCAATACCTTGTGCACGGAATCCTTCCTCCAATCTATCCAGCTCCTCCCCCTCCTGTTGTCTTTCTACCATATCCTCACCGAGATCTCCTCAAAGCGCCCTCGTCGCCCTATATTCCCGGCGAGGATTCTCACAAACTCCTTGAGAGACATCACTCCACCTCCGCACCTGCTTCTGGGCAGGTCGGGCTAGGACTCCTGTGGTCGCAGGATGAGCCGTTGAGGCCTCGCTCACTGCGTCGTCAATAATCACCTTATTCAAGACAAGAGAAACATGGCCACCATTGTTATCCAACAACAGCCATCGGTCCGACAATCTTCCACGCCACCGCCCATCAGCCCTATCCTCGCATTGAACACGCCACGAGCGTCGACCCCAATCCCGAACAAGCATCTCCCTTACTGCCCTCCAGGCCCAGTTCCCTCGCAGTCTCAAATCACTCCACCCAACTCGCCTCCTTTGAAGAACGTCCCGTCCAAACCCAACTCCCTCCTATATCCCCCAACCGCATACCAGAAGCTGTGTAACTCTCCTCTCATCTACGGCATCAACGGAAAAGACCTTGCTGGAGCCCTTGAACACTACTCCTCCCAGCCACTTCCAAACCCAGCTGCAGTATTTCCGTGGCTTCATGGCCTTCACCCAGACAATCACATCCAACTAGCCTTTTTCGTTGCCCGAAAGAAGTCGCTGCGGAGGATTCCAAAATGTTTGCGAGGTATAACTATCATAAAAGCCGGCGGAGATCTGAGCCGCTCGCGCATAAAAGGTGCCATCGCTCCGGATGAAATCTTGAACCTCTCCGAGAGCAACGGCCGAGGCTTTCTCGACTGTGACCCACGTGAGGGCTTCTCTGTACGGAACTTTCATATACAGGCCGCCAAGATGGCTCTCGTTTCCGACATTGTCATCTACGGCGATGAAGACACCGACCACCGTATAATCAAGTCCGTTGCCGAACGAACGGCTTCGGTACAAAAGAAGTGGCGCAAAGAGTTGGAGGTCATGGGACAATGCCCGGAAACCTTCAACACCTTTGTCCTGACTCAGGCCTTCGAGGACTTCGAGCAAGACTACCCCGAACTGGTGGCAATCGATTCTCAAGGACGGTATAGCGACCATACTCTCGATTTCCTTCAGCAGGAAAGGAGAGAGATGTGCTCCATGTCCAAGGCATCCGAAATCTCCAAAGGCGTGTTCCAGGGTCCATCTCCTGGCCCTTACACCATACCACCCTCCACCAACGATGATCCTAGCTTCGATCTCTACGTCGAAACAAGCGATCATGCATCGATTCCAGATGAAAGATTGCTCGCTTCTAAGCTGAATGAGTTGGAGAGTCGCGAGAACGACCAGCCCATTCACATTTCCTTTCCAAGTTCCGGGAGCATATTGCCACCGTCTTGGTCGCAAGCTGAGGCTGATGGAATATTGCGCATGTGTCGTTGGCTCTATGGTCTGAACCACGCCGTAAAGCCAGTTCATCGCGCAAGGGACAGTGACGGTGATATCCAGATGACCGAACTAACACCTAAGCCATATCGGGTGCTGTTGCACTGTGCCGATGGCTATACCGAGACATCCATGCTGGCTGTGGCATATTTCATGTACGCTGAAGGAGTCCCAGTGCATGAAGCTTGGATTCGCCTGCATTGTGAAAAGAAACGGAACTTTTTTGCCTACCCTTCGGACGTGGCTCTGTTGAATGTGATACAAGGTCGCATTCTACAAGAAAGTCCCAAGTTTGAAGGGACACCCAAAATATCGACTGCAGCTCCGTCGTGGATGTCGAAACTTGATGGGAGTCTCCCCAGCAGGATTTTGCCTTACATGTACTTGGGCAATCTGACCCACGCAAACAATCCAGAAATGCTTCGATTATTGGGGATTCGGCGGATTCTCAGTGTCGGCGAGCCGGTTTCATGGACAGAGGCTGAAATCAAGTCCTGGGGTAGAGAGAATCTGCTCATGGTTGATCGGGTCCAGGATAACGGCATTGACGAACTTAGCCTTGAGATGGAGAAGTGTTTGAAGTTCATTGGTAAGTGAAGGGGCGCCAATCGGAATGTTGCTACCAGGAACTGACAATTGTATAGAAAAAGGCAAATCCGACGGAACAGCAACATTAGTCCATTGTCGTGTTGGGGTTAGTCGATCTGCCACGATTTGCATTGCAGAGGTAATGGCAAGCCAGGGCTTGAGTTTCCCTCGTGCATAGTACGTCCTCTCTCCCTGGCACAGAAGTTCTCTTGTACCACCTAGTTTGGATGGAAACTAATATACTGGACAGCTGCTTCGTCCGCGCCCGTCGGCTTAATGTCATCATTCAGCCACATCTGAGGTTTGTCTATGAATTGATGAAGTGGGATGAGCAGCTGCAAGAAAAGAGAGAGGAAGTGATTCGAAGAGAGCTCGACTGGGCCACTGCCGCGAGAGAAATCGCTGCGATGAATAGGCCATATGCAAGATCTTGACAGAATTGCGAAAGGACCACTCAAATTATATCCTGCACCCTCCGTCGAGAGGACAAGCTTGGATATGAACAAGGTGGTTGTGGTACTCAGACCGCTCACAAGCCAAGGTAACCCGTGGCAATGAGGATATGACGACGACGAGATGATGTTGGTAGACACCAGCTCTTGATTGGTATCGGATACGGATGTGTACGAATTATGAGTGACGATGGATGAACGTGAGCGGGATTTTTCGGTCCCCCTCTGGCTTCATGAGGCCACGAGGCGGGGAACTGTTGGGAGCTCGCCGTGGAAAAAGCCCGGAAAGACTTTGTTGATTTGTATTGGACTTCCACCGGAAAGTGAAACAAGCGGTTTGATGTTTGAGGGGTCGTAGAAGTGGATGGGTTATCAAGCACTTCTGGAGAGCACGGAGCTTTGGGTTTCGTACCTCGCTATGTGCGTGGACCGCAGCTGCAAGCTGTTTTGGGATGGACTCAAACTGCAGGGCAGTCTTCAACACTTGCGTGACGCCAATACCAGAGAAAGCGTCGCCTGTGTATGGGTGCCGCCTATGTTAGAGTAGAGCTGGCCAGGATTTCGGTGGAATGTCGGATACTGAGGTCATGGATGACAGGAATAGGGACAGAAACAGAAGCCGGGATAGGGCTGGACTTGCTGGGTGGCTAACTTTGATTTTTGGTATTTCTGTCAATTCATGGAGATTGCAACTTAATTTTATGAACAATCAATCCTGAGAAGCGACAATTAGTGCGGGTATCCGGATCCTACACTTCAAATCAACTAGATCAAATGCAAAGTAAAACAAATGTAACTGGCGATGAGTGTCAGGATTATACACTAAACCACCCATCATGAGTCATCTCCTTATAGGAGGTATCCAAGAATTCTGGAATGTATATTAAAGGGGGGGAGGTAACGCGGGAGTATCACAATTTCTCCGCCCGATCCCTCAGCTCATCGGCCAACCGCTCAAGATACGCCTTCACGACGTCCTTGGGAATGCCTTCGAGCATGTCCCCGGTGTTGTCAGTCGTCAGTCCATCTACAGTGTTTCCACCACCACTTCCAGTACCACTGCCGAACCGTCGGATAATTCTGTCCAAGTCCCGCCGGCCGTCTTCGTACGCAGCTAGATCGCGGTTGCCGTACACATCACGGCCGGCCTGGTACTTTGCCACAGGGAGAGAGCGGAAGAAGATGTTGAGCGAGATGTTGATGGGGGAGTGTGCCACGCCGGCAGAGATGGATTCGGTTTCGGAGGCCGTTGTGGTTGAGGGCTTGATCTGCGGCGAGGATGGGTCGGTGTTATTGGAGGTGGAGGGAACGGATATAGGCGCCGTAGGGATGGGTTGGCCTGTCTGTTGCTGTGTATGTGCGTGTGTCTGGGTGCGGGGGCGTGAGCGCGTGGTTGGCAACGGGGTGCCGGCGTGTGCCCACAGCGGCGGGATGAAGAGGGCCTCGCCTGGTCGCAGCACTGCGACATGCGGATGCGTACCAGGCAGGTTTTTCAGTCTGTCCTCGTGGCCGCCGCCCGGGTGATCGGCCGCCGGTGCGGCCGGTTCGAGTACATCGAGCGTCGACGTGGTCGAGCCGGGCGGGAAGCACAGATGTTTGAGGTCTTCAGGCGGGAACAGGACCAGTTTCCTGGTGCCACGGACCTGGAACAGCACGTTGGCCATGACGTCGTAGTGCAGCCACATATTGACGTTGGCGCTGATGCGTAGGGGCGCGCTGTGGTGCGCCGGGGCCTGGTTGATGATGGCGTCCAGGAACGGCGGCAGCCGGAAGTCGGCCGCTAGTTCAGGCCAGTCGCTTGTAAAGTGGGCGGGGGTCTTTGTCGGCGATGTGCTGGATATTGAGCGCAGGTACATGTGTGCGTGCGAGTTGGTTTCGAGCTGGCGCAGGAATTCGTGGAATGTAAGCGTCGTGTACGCGAAGTCTTTGCGCTGGAAGTTCATCGTCCGGCTCGTCGCCGAATGCACGACTACCGTCCTCGAGGAGGGGATCTTGGAGTGCAGATATGATGGTGTCCAGAGATAGGTGCAGGGGCCGATATCCAGGCAGGTGAGGAGTTTGGGTCTCCCTTCGCGCACCATGACCTTGAACTCTGGCTCAGAGCAGATGGACGTGCTTTGGACCGGGGTGGACGGTCGGAGAGGGCCGTTCTGCGACGCCGGGCCGCCAGGCTGAGCCAGGGCTTTTGTGGCCGGGGCGGCGGACTTGACGAGCTCCCAATGATCGCTTACCCCCGTATCACGGTAGTACAGGAGCCAGCAGCCCGGGTTCCAGTATGTGCCGAAGCTGAAGCACGTGGCTCCTCCGCCGACGACCAGGGTGGTTTCTTGGGCGGTGCGGTGCGACGAATGACCGATCAAGAACGGCCGCGGGACGCCCGGTTCCCTTTGCGGGACGATGGACGCGACCCTCAGGTCCATCTCTTTCTCGAACTCGCCGATGGCCGAGAAGCTGCCTAGAATGGACAGGATCTCGTAGTCCTTGGGGATGCAACCGTGTTTAGCCACGCCTCCTATCACTAGGAGCTCGTTTCGGATCACACTGTACGACGCTCCCAGTCGAGCCAGCCACGGCCAGATCCCAGCTGACGTGTCAAGGGCCGTCGACGTCTTGAAGTTGATCCCGGCAATCCGGTTGTCTCGGGTGATCAGCCTCCATCGCCAGAGCCCCTGACATATCACACCGTCGTGCCTCATGCCACCAAAAAGAAGGCCGTGGTTGAATCCTAGCCGGACAAAACTCGCGCCAAACCGGGGCATGGGGTCTGATTTAAGGGACCTCAGCGTTTGCCAGCCGTTCTTCCGGTCCCACAGCAGGCAGTCGAGGGCGACTTTGGTGGCCGACGTCTTTCCGCCAAACACTACAATGCCGTATTGGTTTTCTGGGAGGACGACGGCACACGCTCGATGTCGGAAACGTGGTTCCGGTAGATCTTGGATTCTCTCCCATTTTGAACCCGTCTGGAGCCAGCAGTCCTTCATGGGGGCCAACGGTGACGCACGACCACCGACGAGAATGTTTTGTCCATTGGCGAGGGATGTGATGGTGTGGCAGCATCTGGCTCCTATATCTTCTGGCGGGATGGTGGGTGGCAATGGGGTGGAATTAGCTGCTGCGTAGACTGAAGTGGTAGATAATCGACTCTGAAGGCCGACGCCACCATGGACACCGATGGCATCATTTCCAGGAATAACATTGTAAAAAGCAGATCCGTGATGGGTTCGGCCTTCGTTGCCAGGGTTGGCTGAGTATTTGTAAGCAAACCATTGTGTCTGTCGGCTGTATGGTGAGACGGTTCTGGTGGAAAGGTCTGAGGCAAAGCTGTCAACCGACGCTCGTCGAGATCTGGGTTCTTCTGGAATGAGAGGCTCGGGGCCAGTCTGCGCTACAATCAGACAGTAATGCGAGGCAAACAAGGCGAACTCCTCCCTAAACCCAACGTGTGAGTTATAGTTCTGGGTAGTGAGCCCGTCAAAACGGGCACAGGCCAACTCACCACTCATCAAATGATTCGACCTCGTCCAGAGATATTCGTTGCGAAGGAGAAAGAAATCTGGGATCAGCCCACAGCTCCCACAAACTTTTTATGTCGACTAAGGGAAATCCAGAGCCTTGGAAGCGTAATGTTTGGGTGTGAATTCCCGGATAGGTAAGGACAGACCGGAGAGGTGTGTTGAGTTTTGCAAAGTGCTTCAACATGGCCGCTGTGAAAGGGTGGTCGGGCCGGTCAGGGGACTGTTGCTCTAATAGACAGAATGTCACGTCTGAGGTGGTCAGCCGTGTCTAATGGTCGCAGTATAGACCAGAACGTACCGGGAGATAGAGTCGTGCTCCATGCTATTAGAGCGTCCGAGTCCTCAGTCGCCATGTAGGTGATGCTGACTTCGGCCAGGCAAAGGACCAGGCACTGATCAATGTCGACCACCGATTTGAGCAGGCGCTCGAGTCTTCTCAGGTTCCGAAGATCGCAGCCCACGGCGACATATTCCTCGGTGTCCAGCACTATACCGTTGCCCGGGGTTTGGTCAGTTTTGGCGGAGAGCAAGCTGCTAATGGCGGGGGTCTTCAGAATGATTTCCCGCTTGCTGATCATGAGCTCCTCAAAATCAACGTCGACAAATTTGACATTGGCGCATAGATCTCGGTCTTGGGCCATCCATTGGAACGGAATGGGGTCACTGAGGCCGTGAGTCGGACTGAATGAAAGAGCACGGCGGCAGGCAACCCTTACTCACTAGCCACAGCCCAAATTTACAATCACTTTCCTCTGCTCAGAAGGCCTTTCCAGAAACTGTCTGAGAACCCAATCGATGGCTCTCATTCTCAGCCAATACCCCCGATTGATGATGGGAGACCTCCGTTGGTGTTTCCTCACAAAGTATCGATAGAAGTGAGGTTCGGGGAGGTAGAGTTTCTCAACGCTTCGTTTGGAGACGATGCTGCTGTTGTTCGTCTATATGGCCGACGGTGGTTAGAATGCATCTTTCGGGATCTTTATCTGAACATACCCCCATGATAAGTCCGGCATTCTTCTCCAGAGCGATCTCGTCGTCCGTGTCCTCTGCCTGGGGAGGCATTGTGGATGGTATCTTGGACTCTAGGAGCATGTCAAGACAAGTCCCCAGTCAAGTGCTGCGAGCCCTGGGGAGATGTGTAGATAGGCGAGGGAGGCGGGTGAGTCACAGCCAGTCACGAAGAAAAGAGAAGATTGTCTCCAAATAGTTGAAGAGTCGAGGCTTGAAGTCGGAAAAAGGCTTGGCGCGCGGGCACGGCATGTGATTGGTCGATCGTGAAGAATTCCTCGCATGCAAATCATCCATCGTTCCGCCCACTTAGACGAACGCAGTACACTTGCCGCCGTGTCCCACTCCCTCCGCTTACCAGAGACGTCTATCGCCATCGCCATCACCATCTCCTGACCCCACCGCTTGTTTCATCCAGATCTTCCTTCGTCCGCTATTCAGAAGTCGCCATCCGAGATCACCACATTCTTGGTCTTGGCATCGCTATGGATGCATCGGCGCCATCGTTGAGAGAGCTCTTCAAGCAGGCAAAGGCCAGCCAGGAGGAATTGGACAGCCTCGACCCTCGAAGCGCCATATTCAACGAGACTCTGCACTCCATCATCGACAACCTCCAGCGGTGTCGACAACTCATCCAGCAGCTTTCACTCTTCAGCACGAACGAGGAGGTCGAAGACATCTCCACGCGGGACCTTCAGTGCGTCACGCAGTTGTCTGATTGGGTGGATGAAGCTGGACTAACTCAGGGCTCAGATATCTCACTGTCGACTACACACTGGCTGAAGCGAAAAATAGATCTTATCGAGATGACAGACTGTCATTGTTACGAGAATCGATCCAACTGTTGGAAGACTTCTTGGCCCGACTGGATCACTATCGACTATTAAGTGCTGCGGACCATAGGCTGTACGAGCAATTCCTCGAACAACGAAGCTCTTTCAGAATCATTTCTTCCACCAATCTGGAAGAAAGGCGAAAGCTCAAGATCACTCGATTTCAGGAGGAGAAGGCTCTGAAGCTGAAACTCGAGGTTCGTCACTACTTCGTTCTAGCTCGCACTGAGCGGTCTGCTCACTAGTCTAGTACTTGAGAAACGAATCACAGAAACCAAACATTGACGATGAAACCGAGCGCGGTTTGTATTTGGCAGAGATAGCCCTGTCGGTCAACAGAGCCTTTTCTTCACTGGATATGATTACCCAGGAGTTGGAGATTCTAGCGCAGATACGACAGGCAGATCCAGTTCGCTCAGGGCCTCCTCCTGACCAGAGGGAGCCTGGTCGTGCCGATGGGTATTCGGAGCGACTGGACGGAGTCACCACAATGGGAGGACTCGGCAAGAGAGGAGGCCCCTTGCTTAGCTCGAGTGGCAAACCACTTCAACCTTTTACTCTCACTGACAAGCGCACTCAGCTTCGAAAGGGAGTGTTCAAGTCCGGCCACAACCTCCCAACCATGAGTATCGACGAGTATCTCGAAGAAGAGAAGAAGAGGGGAGGTATCATCGATGGAGGTGGGAACGCGAATGCTACTCAGCCCGAGCCAGATGAGGACAACATGGCCGAAGTCGACGCAGCGACCATGAAGGCGCGTGATTGGGATGAATTCGTCGAGGCCAACCCAAAAGGTGCTGGAAATACCTTGAATCGGGGATGAATGAGTGGGTTGACCCCCCCGCGCTCATCAAATCTCGCTGTCGGTTTTGCGCCCATCCTTTATCGTGAATACATCGACGCAGGACCTCTGCATTATCGGCTGTGATTCTTCTTACTTCTCTTCGAGATCAGCCGCTGTGGTTGGTTTCTTTGCTTTGATCTCAGCCAAGATCTTGTCAGCACCCCTACGGAGCAATTCTGATGCCACCTTCACCCCAAACGCTTCTGCATCGTCCTTGGTTTGGATCTTTGCAGTCATTTCTGCCTCGGCACTCTCTTTGCCGTCGGTGCTGACCACAATGGCCTTCAACTGTAGCACTGTTTGACTATCCTGACCCTTGACCCAGGCAGTTTCGACCCCCAGAGGAGCACTGCACCCTCCCTCTAACTCTCTCAATAAACTTCGCTCGGTAGCGGTGGCCAGATGTGTCTCGGCATGATCAATCAAAGACAACGTGTGTTGAACTCGATCGTCGGGCGATCTGTTCTCAATACCGATGGTTCCCTGTCCAACAGCATGAAGCATGCCACCGTTTTTGGAATCCAGGTACTGAGTGATTCGATCCCCGAGGTCTAATCGAATTAGTCCGGCCGCCGCGAGAATCAAAGCATCGAAAGGCCCATCTTGAGCATCGAGCTTGGACAACCGGGTCGGCACATTCCCTCTCACGTCGAGGACGCGCAGGCGGGGGTATTTGAGCGCAATCTGAGCGGTTCGTCGGATAGAGGAGGTTCCAATAACGGAGCCAGCCGGCAGGTCTTCAATATTGCAGGACGATCGACCGGCTTTGAGAACAAAGGCGTCTCTCGGATCTGCACGGGCAAGGACCGCACCGATCTCACATCCAGGCGGTAGTTGCGTTGGGACATCTACTCTTCATGGTTAGCTCTGTTGCTGGTATTCATGGCTCTAGAGCGGTGACCTGCCTTTCAGCGAGTGAACCAGCAAATCCAATTGTCCCTCAACCATCAGCATTTCCAGTTCGTGGGTCCATAGATTCTTCACGGCCATATCCTTGAACGGAGTGGACTTGTCAATGTCACCTGCCGCCGTATCTCGCGCCTTGATGGCATAGACGTTGTCGGGACAGGCGGCCGCCAGGGCTTTCACGACCAGATCAGTCTGAACCAGGGCGAGCTTGGATTTTCGGGATCCCACATTGAATGTGAGTTCCGAGCTCGGTGTAGAGCCAGATGCAGCAGCGGTTTCTCCCGCGACGACCGAAAGGGTCGACATGCTGGCTGGGTTTCAAGTGCTTTTGTCGACGTTATTGTTGTCGTTGTCGAGATCAGCAAAACTCAAATTATTTGTGACATTTGGCCTGAGGATAATGTGATTTGGACATGGGTTGAAGTGACCGGCAACCAGTGGCTCCTCTGCAGCGTTCCTCCGTAGAATCGCGTGGTCAAGAATCGAGAATCGGAGAAGCGGGCGACACGTGACCTTAGATGCCGGCAGCACGTGGTCGTCGTCCTCCGGTTGCCGGCTGCGCAGTGCTGCCCTCAGGCCTCGGCAAGCGGCGTCTGTAGCATGACTTGGATCGACGACTTCCACAACTTGCCTCCACGACAGTCGACTCGCTTCCTGCATCCCGCATCCTGTATCGAGCATGTTCCATGACTCTGATGGTGTTTGCCAATCACTAATCGCCCCTTCTACCCCCCTCTGATTCTCATAAACAACCCCCCTCATCCCCGGCCTTGCTCTCTTCTCCTCTCTTCACCCTCTCTGTCACGAAGTCGAAATGGGTTACACGGCCAAGGCAACAATCCCACTCATTCCTCTGGCAAAGGATTCTGTCCTTCTGCCCGGTGTCACGCTACGCCTCTCGGTGGCCAATCGTGCCGATATCCCTCTCCTGCTCTCGTCTGCCTTTCAACGTGCCACGAGATCGAGGGCCGGGACCACCCAACTCCCCGTCGGCTGCGTCCCCTTGAACTCGCCTTTTCTCAGCCCCGATGGCAACGAGCTCCTAGATAGCGCTGAAAACGAGAGCAGCCGGCAGATTGATTATCCCAACCTCGACCCTGGCAAGGCAAGAAAGGAAGACCTGTTTGGATATGGAACTCTGGCAAAGATAGTCGCCGTCCAAGGCAACTCCAACACTGACCCTTTCCTGGTTGTCGAGGGAGTTCAGAGATTCAAGATTGATCACATCAAGCATGAGAAACCATATTTTGAGGCTGAAGTCACCTTCTACGAGGACGAGGTGACAGATCTAAATGATGGCGACCTCCGAGCCAGTTTCACTCGCCTGAAACAACGATCACGCGAGCTTCTTACTCTACTTCGCCTTTCGTCTCTCTTCCGGCCGGCGTCTATGGTGCTATCGCCTCACATTGTCCGCCGCTTCGAGCTATATATCGCAAAGAAAGACCTTTCTCAAGCCGGTCAACTTGCCGACTTCATGACTGATATTGTCGAGTCAAGTTTCGAGGAAAAGCTGCGCATCCTAAGCACACTGGATATCCATGAAAGACTGGAGCGTGTCTTGGCCCTTCTCAATAAACAGATAACTGGCATCAATGGAAACATCAAGATTACGTCCATTACATCTACCACTCTCCCAGCGAACATTGGCGTTGACATTTCCGACCTGAACCAGAGCCAACGGGAAGCCCTTGCGAGGCGTGCAATATCCGGCATGGTACCACCTGGAATGCCTGGCGCGAACCGTGGTGACGGTGACGAGGACACTGAAGTTAATGAAGTGGAGGAACTCAAGAAGAAAGTTGCCGAGGCAGGCTTGTCACCGGAAGCACAGAAGGTCGCCGAGCGTGAATTGAGACGTCTTAAGAAGATGAATCCTGCCAACGCCGAATATGGTGTCATCCGCACATATGTGGAGAACCTCGCCGAGATCCCATGGACAAAGGCGACAGACGATCAGCTGGGAGCAGATACCCTGAAACGGGCTCGCAAACAGCTAGATGACGACCACTACGGGTTGGAAAAGATCAAGAAGAGACTGTTGGAATACCTTGCAGTCTTGAAGCTTAAACAGTCTGTCAATGCCGACGTTGATCAGCAGATTGCCCGACTTACTAAACAGCTTGCTCCTCCACAGGAGGGCGAGGAGAAGGAAGTCGACCACATTTCAGGCAACGAAAAGGATGCGGCCACGGCAAAACTACACGTTCTGAGATCAAAGCGGATGGTCGACAAGTCGCCGATTCTGCTGTTGGTTGGACCGCCTGGCACAGGCAAAACGTCCCTCGCCAAATCAGTTGCTTTATCCCTAGGAAGAAAATTCCACCGAATCTCTCTTGGTGGTGTCAGGGACGAGGCTGAGATCAGAGGTCATCGCCGTACCTATGTCGCGGCCATGCCTGGTCTGATTGTCAGTGGCTTGAAGAAGGTCGGCGTCGCGAACCCGGTGTTCCTTCTCGACGAAATTGACAAAATCAGCAACAGCAACTTCCATGGCGACCCTTCGGCAGCTATGCTGGAAGTCCTGGATCCAGAGCAGAACCACAGCTTCAATGATCACTATGTCAATATTCCCATCGACCTGAGCAAGGTTCTTTTCATCGCCACAGCCAACTCCCTCGACACAATTCCTGCACCACTTCTCGATAGAATGGAGACCATTCAACTGTCTGGATACACAACAATCGAGAAACGCCATATCGCCAAACAACATCTCATCCCGAAGCAGGTCCGAACCAACGGGCTCTCTGATGGCCAAGTCGTCCTCCCGGATAATGTCGTTGACACTATCATCGCCTCATATACTCGCGAGTCTGGGGTGCGGAATTTGGAGCGTGAAATCGGATCCGTTTGCCGATACAAAGCCGTTCAGTACGCCGGCGGCCGAGATGCAAACGACTCGTCAAAATATGTCCCGGCCGTGGCGGTTGAAGAACTGGAAGACATCCTTGGCATTGAAAGATTCGAGGAAGAGATCGCCGAGAAGACGTCACGACCTGGTGTTGTCACCGGCCTGGTAGCGTACTCGTCTGGTGGACAGGGTAGTATCCTCTTCATCGAAGTCGCAGACATGCCTGGTAAAGGCCGCGTGCAATTGACAGGCAAGCTGGGCGACGTGCTCAAGGAATCCGTTGAAGTTGCATTGACGTGGGTGAAAGCGCACAGCTATGATCTTGGCCTCACCCACGACCCGAACGAGGACATCATGGAGAAGCGAGCTATCCACGTCCACTGTCCCGCGGGCGCCGTGCCGAAAGATGGCCCCAGTGCCGGCCTCGCCCACACCATCGCCCTGATCTCCCTGTTCTCCGGCCGAGCGGTGCCACCGCAGATCGCCATGACAGGTGAAATGAGCCTACGCGGCCGCATCATGCCCGTGGGCGGCATCAAGGAGAAGTTGATTGGCGCTCACCGTGCGGGCGTCAAGACTGTTTTGCTCCCCGCCCACAACCGCAAGGACGTCAAGGATGTGCCCGACGAGGTCAAGCAAGATTTGAACATCGTTTACGTAAAGTAAGTCCTTTTTCGGTCTCTCCCCTGATTGTTGTGAGAGTCAATGCTAACGTTCCAATTTCTAGGCACGTATATGAAGCTCTGAGACGTATCTGGCCTGAATCCCACTGGGCTTCGGATCGACATTTCGCCGAGGTTGAGAGTCGATTGTAATCAGGCGCCTTACAGTTGCCCAAGTGCATTTAAAACGGGATGTAGGAGTGAATAACCTTTGGAGATGTAGGGGTGAATATGAATAGCCGTTGGTGATGTGTAGGAAGGAGCGAACGAGCCAGCGTTTTTGCATAGCTTTCTGGATCTCTTTAATAGAACATTCTATCGTACATTTCGAAAGCAGACCTTCTTTGTTCTACTAGGCTTGTGAAGCCGGTAAACCGTAGAAAATGATCCTTGGCCGCGAGTTGAGACTGAAGTACCTTCATCTCGTGGTGCCTCTACCCTATGCTCTTCATTTCTGGAGGATGTCAGGCAAAGTGGCAATGGACTTCATCTGGGCCGGCGAATGCCCTCCTTCCAGCCACCCCATATTGGCTAACGTTCTGCAATCGAAGTCCCTCCAAAAGCCCCGAAAGCGTAGATCTTTGTGTGATAAATATACAAGGAGAAAGTCTCACAGCGAAATACGTCAGCCGACGTCTCCTTTTTCTCGCCCTCTCAAAATGCTAGATTGTTGTATCATGAACAAGGTGACATCGTCGTCGTTGTCAGGGTCCCCGTCAAGGCAACGGCCCTTGTAAGACCTTCGCGTCCGCCGGCAGAGACTGCCATGTCGGCGCCCATCTTGTCTTGCCTTTGAGTAGGTCCTGTGCCTGCTTGGCGATCGAGTCCCGGTGTTTTTGCTTGACCTCCAGCTTGCCCAGCTGAGACATCTCTTGCGAGAGTTTTACTGACACCTTGTTTGATCGCCAGTACTCGTCGTGCTCCCATCTATCGGTCAACAGTTAGTGCTTGGTACTTGGTCAAGGGTGAAGAAGATTTCCAGGCCATGGTCGTGCTGGATATGAGATAAGGGGGAACTTACGGAGCTAGATCCTCGACTGCTTCTGGGTACACGAATGGCTTTACGAGTTGAACCGTCATCTTCTTGGTGCTGGGGTCGCGGTCTCTGCTCTGTCCGTTCTTGATGTTTCTCGTCGCAGCCTGTACCACCACGCTTCGGATGTGAAGGACATCCACATTGTACACGTCTTTGAGATAGGCTTTCATGTCGAGTTTGTTGAAATGCAAGGGCACGTCGAAGGCGGCGTATCTGGCTCCCAGATGCGGAGTGCGCATTAACACCACGGCGTCGTCGACACTGGGACTAACAGGATCATAACAGTAAGTACGAAAGATTCCCCAGAGCTTCTGCAAGAGGGTAGCGGAAGTAAGGGTTCTCACAAGTAGACCTGCTGCCGCTGCGAGAGGGGAACTCGGGCGGACGCTGCGAAATAAGCTGGGGGATTTTGCAGGATGGCCAAGATGTCGCTTTCGCCGAGATGGGGATTTTCCAGGATGAAAGACTTCACGTCGCTCGACATGCTGCGGAGATCGCTATGCAGTTCCATGAACTGGGCGGCATGTTCTTTGTCTAGCTTCCACCACTGCCATCTCTTGGCCCGGAGGGCTTCTGCGAACTCGGGGTTCCTGGCCAAAGAAACACTCTCAGGGGACTTGTTGGCATTCGTCGGACCTTCCAGAAATCGGCTGTACCATTGCTGCAGGGGCACCTCGGTGTAGCTTTTGTACTGTGTTCTGGACAAGCCAATGCACGTCTTAATCTTCCTTTTGGCATTCCATAGTCGCGGGCCGACGCGCGGCTCTGTGGGATAGCGAGGTTTGGTGGCAAGCTTGGCCGGGACCCGCGAGAAGCGAGGCATATTAGGAGGAGGATATGGACCGGAAGAGAACAGGACGCATTGACTGTTCAAGGTGCCCGGCGGTGGTAGAAGTCAGTCGACTTTTTGACGGCGCAGGCGAACTTGAACATGGCTCTCTATTGGGAAGCTTTGCCGAGAGGCCAATTCAGCCTGAGAAAGTTAGTCCCGTGTCTGTTGGAGCCTCATGGGCAGTCTACGGGCGACACCCAATTCCGTAAGCTCCTTGACGCCTAAACTACAGTCTACGCTCTCAACATTAGTGATCTTCGCCTTTCCAACTTTGTCTTTGTGTTTCCATTACTGTCACTCCTCTCGACGCGTTATCGAGTGTCAAGTCCATTTCTTCTGCAGTTTGTTAGCCACCGACGGCCGCCCAGAACAAGATGGCGCAGGACGAGAAGCAGTCAACGGCCGCAGACAAGGGCAAAGCCAAAGCAGAGGACGCCCCCGTGTCGAACGGAGACAAGAATGCTGCTCCAGAGAAGGAGGGCGACAAGAAGACCGATGGCAAAACCGAAGAGCCCGCGGAGGAAGAGCTGAGCGAGGAAGATCAACAACTCAAGAGCGAACTGGAGATGCTGGTTGAAAGATTAAAAGAAGACGACACCAGCTTATACAAGCCCGCCATGGATGCCATCAAGAATTTTATCAAGACCGCCACCTCCTCTATGACCGCCGTTCCCAAGCCCTTGAAATTCCTCCGGCCGCACTACGATGACCTCGCCGCCCTCTATGACAAATGGCCTGCCAGCTCCGACCGAGATTCACTCGCCGATATGTTGTCTGTGCTGGGAATGACTTACGGCGATGAAGAGAAGTTTGAAACGTTGAAATACAGGCTGTTGTCCAAGTCGGACGATCTCGGCTCCTGGGGCCACGAGTACATCAGGCATCTTGCTCTCGAGATCGGCCAGGAGTACCAGAATCGCTTGACGGATGAGAAAGACGTTGGAGACCTGACGGAGCTTGCTCTGTCTCTGGTTCCCTACTTTTTGAGCCATAATGCCGAAGCCGACGCGGTCGATCTTCTCAGTGAGCTTGAGATGATTGAAGAGATTCCCCGATTTCTAGACGAGGACACCTTCGCACGGGTTTGTTTATACATGGTCAGCATGGTCAACCTCCTCACCTACCCTGACGACGTTGCGTTCCTGAAGACCGCACATGACATCTATGTCAAATACAACAAACTTGCGCAGGCGATGGTTGTGGCGATCAGACTCAACGACTACGAATTAATACGGCAAGACCTGGAGTCGACAGATGACCAGGCCCTGAAGAAACAATTGGCATTCCTCATTGCCCGACAAAGAATATCCTTGGACTTGCCGTCCGAGACGAAAGATGAACAAGAGATTGCAGAGTGCCTCGGAAACACACAACTGCCTACGCATTTCAAAACTCTGGCAAAGGAACTCAATATCCTAGAGCCAAAGGTCCCCGAGGACATCTACAAAACACATCTTGAGACTGGTCGTGGGAGCACAGCCGCGGCAGACTCGGCGAAGCACAACCTTGCGAGCGCCTTTGTGAATGCTTTCGTCAACGCAGGCTTTGGAAGTGACAAACTGATGTTGGTGGAAGGCGAGCAACGACCGTGGGTTTGGAAAACCAAGGAAGACGGCATGCTCTCTACCACTGCATCACTAGGCATGCTCATGCAGTGGGATGTTGAGGGCAGCCTGGACACCATCGACAGATTCCAACAGTTGTCGGAGGACCCGATCAAGGCGGGAGCTCTGCTGGCCTATGGTGTCGTCAACTCTGGTGTCAGAATGGAAGGCGACCCGGTCATATCCCTCCTTAGCGATGACGACGTGCTTCAAAGCCCCAAACCTTCCATCAGACTGGCTGCCATCATGGGTCTTGGTCTCTCTTATGCTGGGTCAAATAGGGAGGATCTGCTGGACTATCTGCTTCCGATCGTGGAGGACAGCACATTGAGCATGCAGTTGTCAGCCATGGCAGCCGTGTCTTTAGGCATGATCTTCGTCGGTTCGTCCAACCACCAAGTTGCCGAAGCAATTGCCACGCAGATGATGGACGATGACCGCCAGAAACAGCTGAAGGACAAATGGGCTAGATTCATGGCCTTGGGTCTGGCCTTGCTTTACTTTGGCAGGCAAGAGGAAGTTGATGTCATCCTGGACATTTTGAAGGCAGTCGACCATCCCATGGCAAACCCGACGGCAATCCTTGCCTCTATCTGCGCGTGGGCAGGTACCGGCGCTGTGCTCAAGCTGCAGGAGCTTCTTCACATTTGCAATGACCATATCGAGGAGCGAGACGAAAACACCAGCGAGCAGTTGGTGCAGTCTTATGCCGTCCTGGGTCTGTCGCTTATTGCCATGGGTGAAGACGTTGGCCAAGATATGGTCCTTCGACAATTCGGCCATCTCATGCATTATGGAGAGGCCAACATTCGAAAGGCTGTGCCGTTAGCCATGGGTCTCATCTCCCCGAGCAATCCTCAGATGAAGATTTACGATACCCTGTCACGGTACAGCCACGACAATGATAACGATGTCGCCATCAACGCGATTTTCGCAATGGGTTTGGTGGGAGCCGGTACGAACAACGCCCGCCTGGCCCAGCTTCTGAGACAACTCGCCAGTTACTATCATCGGGACCAGAGTTCTCTTTTCATGGTGCGGATTGCTCAAGGTCTCTTGCATATGGGCAAAGGCACCATGTCACTCAACCCTTTCCACACGGATCGACAAGTCTTGTCCAGAGTTGCTACGACCGGTCTTCTTACGGTCCTTGTCTCTCTGATTGACTCGAAGCAATTCATCCTCGGTGATGCGCATTACCTTCTCTACTTCCTGGTGACAGCAATGTTCCCGAGATTCTTGGTCACTCTGGACGAAGACTTGAAGCCCCTGACGGTCAATGTCCGAGTTGGTCAAGCTGTCGATGTTGTCGGCGCTGCAGGTCGACCACGGACCATCACCGGCTGGCAAACTCAAAGCACGCCGGTGCTGCTAGCGTACGGTGAGCGAGCCGAGCTAGAGGACGAAGAATACATCTGTTTGAGTAGCATCTTGGAAGGGTTGGTCATCTTGCGCAAGGTCAGTCCACTTATAGTATTTCCAAGCGTCCCCCACTGACTTTGAACAGAATCCGGAATGGGAAAGCACAAAATAAAGACGGCATAGTCGCATCGTCTGCAGTATCATCGCATTTGCCCGAGGGCACATTTCAGACAAGGCAAGGCAGGGTCATGGGAAAGGCTGTACTAGTATCAAAGGTAATCTAGACGAGCGAAGGGTGTGACTGGGTCGATCTATCGAGCCTGCAGGACGCGATGCCGGCAAGGCATACCAACAGAAAGACATCTCTGAAAGCCGGTGGGTTCGCCAAACAAGATAGATGATTGGTTTGAATGGCCCTTGTTCGCAATCTTGATCCCTTCCCGGGCAAGATCGAGTCTAGATATTACTCCGTAGAGTCAGAGAACAAGGAGACTTGAATCAGGACGGGAGCGTTACCCGGTCTAAACCCGTTAAGGACAGGCTAACTGGATTTGGCCACATACGGCAATATTGCACCATAGTGCCACGTGACTGAACCCCACGTGACTGCGGTTCCTCTTCCGACGACCACTCGCACCTCGGACGACCCCAGTATCCACGACTACGACTTAGGCTTCAATCCACCGCTGCCAATCCCTGCCTCAGTGACCAGGCAGGGTGACAAGATACCGTTGTGGAGTTAAACCTTCGCCGTCCCATCATGACTACCTCTTTCACTCTTAAACCATATCGTTAAAATCAGCACGCGGGGAGAAGCAGCGCTTCCCCAACCCGATAAACAATGGCGCCTACTTCGCCCACCTTCAATGCTCGCATCACCTCTCTGGACTTCGACTCCAACCGCAGGCGCAGGCGACATTCACACGGCTCTCGGCCTAGCATCGGAGACGATGACTTTGATTTCATGGGTCAGGTTGCTGAGGGCATCATCGAGCGGGATCGAATCAGGATGCGCAGAGAGGTCATCCGGGGACTCAGTTTCGCCTCCGCCGTCCTGAGCTGGTGAGACCGTACCGGCCAAAGACCTCTTGAGTGGAAGTGCTAATACCTGCCAGTCTATGCGCCGGTTCAATTACCTCGTTCTCCCTCTACGGGGTGAGTTACCCTGCTCCTGGCACTCTGGCTACTCACATACTGACTGGTGGTCAAGGCTCGCTTCCTCACCGATTTACATTACACTCAATTCCGAGTCAATGCCGTCTCTATCACTGCCGAGCTGGCAATGTACCTGCCCGTGCCAATGTTCGGCTACCTCTGCGACCGGTACTCCCCTCCGCCGCTGTCCTTCCTCGCCTCGATTCTCTTCGGTTTCGGGTACATGCTCGCCGCCTACACCTACAAGTCAGGCCCCCCTCCAGACGCGACGAAACAAGGCCATGGATGGCCCTTTGGCATAATGATCCTAGCCTTTGTTGGAATCGGCGCCGGGACGAGCTGCATGTACCTCTCGGCGGTGGCGACCTGTGCAAAGAATTTCGGACAAGCGAAATACCGGGGAGTGATGCTAGCTGTCCCCATCGCCGCATTTGGACTCAGTGGCATGTGGCAGAGCCAGGTCGGCGCAAATCTTCTTTACGAGAAACTACCCAACGGCCACAAAGGTGAAGTCGACGTCTTCAAATACTTTGTATTCCTCGCCGGTATTCTGATCGGAGTTGGCCTGCTTGGCACAATTGGACTACAAATTGTGGACGAGGAAGAAATGATTGACCATGGCGTTGAAGCTCTCGAGCAAAGTGGCTTGTTAGCCGAAAGCGAGTTCTACCACGACTCTCGCGCTCCAACTCCCATCAACTACGGCACTCTCCACGGCGACCATTCTAGCTCTGGCACGGCTACTCCCTCGGACGGTGACTCTCAAACTGAGCTCGACCTTTCTGAGTCCCAAATCTTCAAGAAACGCGAGCAAGACCACCGTCTTCGGAAGAAGAAATGGTGGCTGCTGAACCATGCAACCCACAGCTTTCTAACCGACCGAAGCATGTGGTTACTGGCCGCTGGGTTCTTCTTACTCACCGGCCCCGGCGAGGCATACATCAACAACCTGGGCACCATCATCCCGACCCTGACCCCGAAGAGTTACTTTGACCTGACGTCACCGCCAGCCGGTCACGCCTCGACACACGTGAGCATCATCGCCCTCGCATCCACGGTCGCGAGACTCCTGACAGGTACACTGTCCGATCTATTCGCCCCTTCCTCCGAGCCCGACAACCCGCAGTCCGCACGCTTCAGCTTCTCCCGCCTCGTTCTCCTCCTTCCCTCTGCCTTTCTCCTCCTTCTATGCTTCATCAACCTTGCCCTCCCATTCCTCACGTTCCAGAATCCTAGCCTGTTCCTCCTCTCCTCGGGGCTCTTGGGCCTCGGCTATGGCGCGTGCTTCTCCCTCGTCCCTATCATCGTCTCTGTCGTCTGGGGCGTCGAGAACTTCGCGACCAACTGGGGAGTCGTCGCCATGATGCCCGCCGGGGGTGCTGCCGTCTGGAGTCTCATCTACTCGGCTGGATATTCTCGCGCGACCCTCGGGGGTGGTGGCGGTGGGATTGGGATCGGCGATCCGGACCCCGGTCTCGATGAAGGTGAATGCAGAGGCTACGCGTGCTTCGGTATGTGGGCTTGGGGCTGTGCCGCGAGCGTGGCAGTCGCCATGGTGCTTTGGTGCCTAGCTTGGAGGACCTGGAGGAAGAGGAAGGTGGTCGTTTAGCAGCCGACAAGCGGCATGGCGACCGCCACCGCGAAAGCGAACCCTGCACCTACGGACGTGGAAGCGCCAGAACTCGATGTGAGGGTTCTTGTAACTCTTTCCCAGTGCACCGGAGGACGGCCCGGACACTGTGGTGTACGCGTCACGATACAGAAGAAAGAAGCTGCGTAGGATCCTCCTTATTTGGCGTTTTATAGTTACTGTGTTTCCTCCTCTTGCATGGCCAGCTTCCGGCGTATTCGGTTAGGGAATCCTGTTTCGTGTATGGACCTTCTCAAGGGCTTTTGGGGTATCCAAACAATCCATGGCGACGGCGTCCAAGTTTCAATATCAGCCTGCTTTCGCTTGGTTAGGGCCGACAGACTGCCTCTCCAGCCCGGCCGTCTCATCCTACTATGGATGAATAGTCACTAACATAGATGTATAAAGGCAAATGAATAAACACCAAACTCGAAAGTTCAATTGAAACTTATTTTTCCACTTGTTCCTGCGTTCCTGCGGGAGATCGCAGTTCCTTTCTTTGTTGCTTTGTCCCCTCGTCCCCTTTCTCTCATCCGGGTATCTAGTCATTATCATTAGGTTTTGTCATTGATCCACACTCAACGACTCCATGCAAGGTATCCTGGACCATCCATCACCGTCCCACTTTGTGTCTTTGCTCAGGTCTCCTTTTCGTGATCCAGTGCATTTGAACGGAAATGGATGCCGGTTGGTTTGGGTCTTCCCCATGAATCCCTCCGGAGTGCCGTCATCGTCATCGTCTTCCGTGCAAGAAGCGTTCAAGAAAGCGCCCATGGCAGAAAACAACATCGCCCCCCTGAAAATCAAACCAAATCCCAAGCCGCAACGCCAACAAAGCCCATGCCTACCCTTCCTTTCCCCTCTTTAAACTCGCGGACCGTCAGTCCTCGGGCATCCTGCCTGTCGCCGAAGCTCGTGACCGCGAAGATTGTGATCGTCTGTCCGGGTGCGCCGAGTTCGCACGCCGGAATGTCGACCACCCATGTATCCCCTCCCTGATCCGGCGGGCCTGGGAAGTAGTCCATGGGGATGTGGTCCTTGTTGCGGCCGTCGAGGCCGTGGACCGAGACGATGAATACTGGCGGCAAGCCTTTGCGGGTATGTCTCTCTAATGTCCAGTGCGGGCAAACGAGACTGAACTGGAATCGGACGGAGCCCGGTTGTCGGGCATTGATTTTCCGCGCTCGAGGGTAGATCATCTTCTCACCGATGGAATAGTCTTCCTTCGCGTTCGTGAAAACGGTTGGGCCTTCGACCATATCAGGCCAACAGCTCGGATTAATGACAATATAATCCTCCCAGCTCATACGTCGACCACCAGGAAGAAAGAAATAATCCTTGTTTCCCGGAAAATGCTTCACCCCGAATTCCTCATTCGACATGCTAAAACACTCGGGGCTAAACTTTGGTACGTATGGTAGTCCTGCGCCTTGGACGTGGCCGGCTCCCCAGCATGCATCGATCAGCTTCCATTCTCCGTTATCGATTTTGACGGCGTTCCATGCATGACCAGCATTGTATGGCGGAAGCGGCGAGCCTGGTGCAAGGGCGTCGAATCCGTATCCTTTGCCGTGTCCTGAAATGACCACCGATTCAAGGCCAGCATAAGTAGCCAAATTAGTAAATAGAGCGGCATAGCCTTCACATACCGCCAGACCACTCTGGAGTGTCGACTGAGGTGTCGAACCTTTAACGTTGTTACCGAAGAAGCTGACGACATCGTAGGCGATATTGTGGTGGAGCCAGGTGAAGATTGCCCGGGCTTTATCGGTGGGCGAAGGAAATGGAGCGGTCAGTTGAGTAGCCAAGTTCTGTATCGACTGGACCTGGGTTCGAGGAAAGAGGGATGCTTGGTGATCAGGGCCAGAAAAGTCACGGCAGACCAGACAGCTGTTGGTTGAGGGCGACATGCTTCCGTTTACCGAATGATTGCTCGTGGGGAACTTGGGTTTAGTTGCTTGTATCGCTGAAAGGTCTGGGCGAGACGAGTGTGGTATTGGAGGCGGCGCATGGCGCGCATGTGGCTGATGATTGACAATGACATCTCTTGTTGGCAAATGTATGTTTTCCCTGGCCAATAAAGGAGCACCTTCTTTTGTAGGAAGAGGTATACTGTCTCTCTTAAGGACAGGTACATGATCTCTGGACGCCGGAGGCGGATGCTCCTTGACTTCCACTACTTCGGCTCGCGGCTGGTCTGCTTGTGAGGTATATGAAAATGCTGCTCTCTTGGCCTTCTCAATAGCTTCTATCGATGGCATAGGAGGAATCTTCCGTAGAGCCGTCTCTGCGGTATGCTCAGCCTCATTCTTGTTGCGTGAGGGGAGTCGGGGAGGAAGAGAGGGACGTTGCGGAGGGCAAGGCTTCGAGTCTGAGGACGTGGTAGGGGCGATAGCGGTGTTAGACGATGGAGCTCGAGTAACGTATTTCGGTCTGTCTTCCGTGTACTTTTTTGTGGCCGGCTGTGAGCTTGCTCCCCTAGGAGGTAGAGCAGGCAAAGTACTGTCCCCCCAAGCAGGTGCTTTGACTCGGGTAGCAGAGTCGGTTGATTTGTTACGCGCTGCTGCGACTTGTGAAGAAGAAGTGCCATTTGTGCTGGTTGAGGCTGTCGATGCTACTGAACCCCTCCTTTGTTCATCGAGAGAATTGCTGCTCCGACTGGGAAGGGGGGGTGGCTGTTTTCGAACAGGAGGTGGAGGAGGCGCAGGCAGGTTTCCGACCCTAGAATCTGTGACGGATCCATGGACTCTTTCGGGTGGGTTGTTGACGGTGTGTTGCTTGACAATGACAGGCCGCTTGGTAGGGACAGGGGGAGTATGGAAAGAGGAGGGTCGAGGAGGGTCTCCAGGAATGCGGCCAATATGAGCAGCATTCAACGCAGCAATCCGCTGCTGGAGGGTCATAGGTTGGGGATCTTCAGCCATGATGGCCAATATTGTAGGCTAAGACGGTGGAGAGGAAAGCGAAGAAAGGAGGTCGCCGTCATACTAGAGCAGCCATGGTCGAGATGAGAACTCGGAACGAGATTGAGACAAGAAGGAGGATCGAGGATGTGCTACCCAGTCCGCCCCATAGCCTCAGCCAGAGGCACGCGCGGCGCCCTTTGGTGGGGATTGGTTGGGGGAATAATCCTGCGGTTCGTATCACTCGATTCTTAAAACGCTTGGGGGCCATACTTGGCTTGCATCACGTGCTTGGCAGGCTAAACATTTATGTGTCAGCCTTGCCGGCTTCCTTATTATGTCAGCACCAGTTTCAGCCTCAGCCTCACATGAACCGACGAGGCTGTGCCCCTGAGCCCAACATTCCTTGAGTTACACTCGTCTGTAAGGAACAGGCTGTAGCAAAGCATGACAAGACTTTTTGTGTGTTTCTATTTGATCGTTTTGCTTTGTTATGCTCTACTGTGAGGAAGGAACAAGCATTGACAGTTTCTTCTGTTTCGAAGCAAACGTGTGCTACTGTCTCGTTGTCTTTCTGAACACGCCCCTACCATTTTGTCCATCCCTGTGCTGAGCTTCTTGTAGTATCTGGCCCGTTCCCGTGCTGATTGTGTCTCTTCGCTTCCCAGAGGGTGCTGCTGCCGTCGCGATAGGAGCACACATTTCCAAGCCTCGCGCAGCAATCAGCACGTTTGAAGCATCGCGCGTCTCTCCGTTCAATGTGTTCACACTCCAACGTCTTGGCCGAGAAGATGGCCTATTTTGAAATCCCACGAACCCGTCAATCCGTCCTCGAAGCCCGCAGAACCAGACATTGTACTTCTTTGAAACACCAACTCCGAGTGTCAAAATGCCTTCACGCTACTGTGTTCATCCCCGTTGGGTTACTCCTTTCCAGCAGGCTTCTTTTAGCTTATCCGGGGGGGAGATGTCGCCCCTATCTCAGAGGATGCTCCAGGCTCGCAGCGACGTCTATTTCATGCTCACGGTTGTCATTAGCGCCATGGAGTACTGCCCAATTGCGCCTGAAGTCAAAGCGCTGCTAAGGCGCTACTTCTCCGAGGATTATGACTTCGGTACGGTCATCATTGTGTTGAAGAGTATGCTCCTCTTGTCCAAGCTCAGGAGTCAGCAGTCTTACTTACCAATCTTTTCAGGGCTCATAAATCCGCAAAACTTCCGTTGGACAATCGACGACCAGCCGCACCCATTCTGCTTGAGCCTACCTCCCAATATCGAAGGATCAGCGATCAATTTCTGCACCGACACCCTCCCGAATGTCCCCGGTTCTATTGCCTGGACTAACAGGAGGATCACGACCTTTTTCGTGCAACCCTGCTCAGATACAGGACGTCGCGGATATGGATCTCTAATGAAAGATATCATAGATCGTTTTTTGGCTCGAAGCTCAACCCTGGGGACTCCTGTCTCTCAAGTGGACGTGTCGAAGAACCTGATCTTGCCCATCGTGCATGAAATGTGCCATGAGCATCTTGGTGGTTAGTTTCGCTGGCGCTCTTGCTCCTATACACAGCTAACACAGTCGTTCAGCACTCGACTACGCCTGTTATGGAGTTCAGCGGTCCTGGCAACGCGCTCAAACCGCCCCGCCACAAGCCAGATACAACCATGCAGACGGAATCGCACTATTCATCATGTGTAAGTACAGGACATGTCCACCTGATTTTGTTTTTGACGCTTACAAATGAATGTGTAGCAATGTATCTGACCATACGGATTCCGTTCCTTGATTTCTCCGTGGATCCAGTCATGATTAGACAAAGAGCAGGGTTGAAAATAACCGTGAGCCACTTGTTCCTACTGACAATCAAAGAGCTGTTTGAGAACGATCCCGAGTCGGCCTATGGAAGAGTACACAATAACTGGAGAGTTATCTTGACGGGATATGGGCGCCAGGCGAGCATACTGGGGTGTGATGTGTGCCCACAATTGGATGACCAAGCACATTTGATGGACATGGACGAGATGGCGAAGAGCTGGAGGCTCGTGGGAGGTGTACTCGTTGAGCAATCGTCTGGACGTGCAGCATGGGAATGATCAGATTGTGAGACGAGAGTTTTGTCCGACTTAGAACAGGGGGAGTCCAAGGCTCCACATAAGAAGTCTCAACCTTAGAGAGAGAGGGTGATCAAGTGTTTCTGACCCTTAATGAACGTTCAAACTGCGTCGTGTCTTTCAGCTACTACAGCTCGGACAAACCTAAAGAGAGAGTCAGGTTTAGAGTCGCAGTCTTCCTTGGTATTATCATCGTCTTGTAAGGCTTCATATACAAAGTTCGATGTAACGTCAACTTTCCATTACAAAGGTTTATAACTGAAGCGTTTCTGAATAATATCACTATCCTGTGAGGCGATTTACAGGAAGTCTTTCTTAACACAAGATACAGTATAAAGCCACCTCCTGTTGTCCGTCTAGTTAACTACGGGTAGGTGCCATAAGGGAAGGAGTCATTTCAACTCAGGAGCCCGCTCTATATAACTCATATAGACAATGACGGAGAAAGGGGTCTTGTTTTTATCAACAGCAAAAGTGTATTGAAGTAGGATCTAAGCCTAGTAAGGAAGAGAAGTGAATTGTATTTACAAACAGATTCATAAAGTTTTGCTTGCGTCCCCGTCGTACATAAGCAGACCCACAAGGTCAAGAGAAATAACCAAAAGACCGAGAATTGAGGTGAGGTTGTGCTTAGCCAAGACACCATGAAGATGATCCAGAAAGCGACGTGACCTTGAAAGCCAACTTCTGCAGGCCACTTGTCCTCGCCTGGTGTTCGAAGCCGAACTCGGAAGGCCGGGGCTAAGTTGAACAATGGTGAAAGCACCAACTGCGCATGACGATATGTCCGTTCATGGAGTCTGGAGATCCATAGGTAACACCCAGGCCGCCGAGGTTACACCATGTTCGACAAGAACTTCATCCTCCGCCATGTCAAAATAGCGGTGAGAGCAAGCCGATTCCAAAAAGAGATGCAACTTCGTATGTTTGGAAGCGCTCACTAGTATATGAATTGTCTGTCGGCATTTCAACCTCACCAGATTTCAAGTGTCGAGAATAGATTGAGCGTTACACTAAGCAAACTTGTCTGATGCTGCATGCAGATCAAGCTGCATTGCACAATCGCTCGGATCGGGCTCAAGCGGAGAGTCCGTTGGACTAGGCACTTCGGCTGCGTGTTCCTGTTCACACGATAAACGTTCATTCGTGAGTTGAATAGGGCCTTGGCCTGGATCCCTTCGGCCAAGTCCAGAACGTTCTAGATGCTGAGAAAATTGTGCACTGCGTGTCTCACCTTAAAACCAAGTTTTTCTATGCTGGTGTGGTAGACTTTCTTGTACAGTGGCTGGGATTCGTTATCGTTTGACCGATCGAAGTTGGGGCATCTCAAACTTACGAGATCTAGGCCGACAGTCACTTTGTTGATAAGCCATCTCGTCAAGGCGTTCTTCGTTAATAAGACTACTAGTAACTCTAACAATCTAACTTCCCCGATGTTTAGTGGATAGTCAGTCGATCAGGTGCCACATGTGGCAGGTTTGGGTCTGGACTTCCACCATATCACTGCAGGGCCACTAACGTAGTCCCTAACTAGTGACAGCAGTTCGTCATCTAAATGCACTTCGAAACAGAAGAGATCGCATTCCTGGGATGCAGTGGTCTACTCGGTCCACGAGTTTGGTCGAAGAGGCTACTAAGTAGGCTCTTAGTGTCACCCGGTGTTAAGTAGTGTAGGCGGGGAAGAGGCCGGCGGATCCTTCGAGCACAGCGAAACTTCTCTATGGTCGGCTAATAGTTTACGGAGTAGCTTGTGATGCACAAGGTTCTCCGTTAGCCTCTCCTATCTTAAGTTATCATAGATCAGCGACGAGTATCATGCCACGATAGTTCTAGTGTTGCTTCACTAATGAGTCCAGTATTCTAGGCAATGTCTTGGCATGATCGGGGAACTTAAAGTTAACTATCATCGATTCATGGCAATTGATCACGGTGAGATTCGTGATTCCCTTCCGCAAGTAAGGCGTCTTCGGACGAGTGTGAGATCCACATTACTCTTAGCTGTATGTTCAACGACCTCGAGAGATCGGCTAAGTCGCTCATGTAAAGCGCGCAAAGTACCCAGTAAGGACACCGCTCTCCATCCCTGTCATACACCCCTCACGCCATGTCCGAAGTATGCGCATCGTAACTTTTAAAGGTCCTTTTTCGCGAGAAAAAGAGCAAGTACATAGTAGTAAGAACATTGCGGGAACTCCTGCTGTTCTGTCGGCCGATCTCCGAGGATCATAGCCGTTGCCGTTTCTAAGCGGACGGACTGAGATAAGAACGCTTCGAATTGTGAGTTCTCTAAAACTTCCCGCGCTTTCGTTTACACCAGATGCAGAAATTAAATCGAGCGAGAAAGGTAGAACGACAAAGATCATGGCGGTGAAACTAGAAGAGCTTGCCATCCCTATTATCAACCTTGAGCCCGTACGGTTGGGCACCCCTGAGGAGGCCCGCGACACTGGAAAGAAGGTTTATGAGGCCTTCAGAGACGTGGGTTTTGCGTACATCAGCAATCATGGGCTGCCTCAGGAGCTTGTAAACCAAGCATTTGAATGGGTAGAGCTTCCTCCATCCTCCCTTTATGTTTCGGATGCCATGATATCTAACTGACTCGGTTGACAGTCCACCAAGTTCTTCGCTCTTCCCCAGATAGACAAAGACAAGGCCCCTCATCCGCCGTATGGCTGGTGGCACCGCGGATACTCTGGCATCGGGCGTGAGAAGGTCGTCCAGATGATCTTCGACAAGGAATCAATCGACAAGCTGCGCCAGTGCCCGGACTTCAAGGAGTCGTTCGAGCTGGGCCGCGAAGACGACGAAAGGACTCCGAACATCTGGTTCCCGGAGGAGGTGCTGCCTGGCTTTCGCCAGTTCTTCACCACCTTCTACGAGACCTGCTATGATATCGAGCTGAATCTCCTCCGCGCGATCGCTATGGGCATGGGCCTCCACGAAGACTTCTTCCGCGAGTACCACACCAAGAAGGACAATCAGATCCGACTCCTGCACTACCCACCCGTCGAGTCCGAGTTGCTCCGTGACGGCAGGATGGAGCGCATCGCGGCGCACTCGGACTTCGGAACCATGACTCTCCTCTTCCAGGACGAGGTGGGCGGGCTGGAAGTTGAAGACATCCACGTAAAGGGCAAATTCAACCCTGCGCCCTTCATACCCGGGACAATTATCGTGAACATCGGGGACTTTCTACAACGATGGAGCAATGACACTCTCAAGTCCACTCTTCATCGTGTCAGGGCACCGCCAATGGTGCAAGGGATGACCAAGGCGCGATATTCAATCCCGTATTTCGTCACCGCCGATCGGGAGAAGACGATTGATTGCATCCCAGGGTGCTGTAGCGCCGAGAGACCGAAAAAGTATGACCCAATAAATTCGCGAGAATATATCGAGTCGAGGTTGAATGCGACGTACTAGTATTAGGGATCGAAAATGGGACAACGGGGTGGTGGTTGGATGAGACTCAGACAGGAGTCACAGGACGGCATGCCAGAATGCTCGAGTTCATGAAGTCATGATGCTGATACAATGCATTCCTGTGAATGAATCTTTCCCGATTTCTAGTCAGTTTATATCAAAGTGTGATGGCCCACTTTGAAGGGCTGCTGGCTAATGGCGCGCTGATTTGACGGTGCCGCCTGGAGAACTAATATCCTATGTCTACTTAGGGCATGGATGTAATTGATGAAACCTCCGGTCATTGATGGTCTGAAGTTTGACTCCCCGATATTTTGCCTGCTATCTAACTGCACTACATAGTAAGTAAAATATTATACTTGCGGGGTTGGTGCGACTATTCATTTGACAGGCACCATCTTGCTTCAACGACCTGCCAAACGACAACGATAGAGGGATTATCCTCATTTTGAACATCATTCGCGAGTTTCGCAAGGTCAGTTACTAGTGATTATAGTTATTTTAACGTCTCTACTTCCGCTAGAAGGGTAAGATCGTAATTATGATGATAAGTAATAACTTCATCGTCTATATCGAAACGCAGCCTTAGCACTACAACAAAAGAAAACTAATATGAGGGATAAACATGTTTATCATCCTCCCAGCAGATTGATCTCTTTTCGTAGGCCATGATCAAAAGTCCACACCACAGCGTGCCTATTCACTGTCCTTGTCGAACTTCTCTTTGGTGCTTGCTGTGAGATCCTCGTCTACGCCGTATAGAACCTCTTCATCCACGAACGGAGCTTCCTCGCCAAGCCCAGGAGGAGGGAAGAAGAAGTTCAACACCCAAAAGACGAAGAAGCTGATGGCTAGGCCTATGATGAAGGTGAGGTTGTAGAGACGGATCCAACCGATCAAAGACGGTCCCTCGCTACTATTCACGGTCCCGACAAGACCAGCTAAGAAAAGAGTTTGTTAGTCCGTGGATACGTTGCGGTACCAGCAATTACTCACGAAGTAACGGCCACACCCCAGAAAAGAAAGCGACAACGGCCCGCCAATTGACGCCTTTGTTGAACCAGTAGATAGAAGAGCTGTTTCCGGTGTACAGATCGTTTAGTTTCAGCTTGCTACGACGGACGACATGGTAGTCTGCCAGCATGACTCCACTATCAATGAGGTCAGTCGAATATCCACATCTCTAACAGGATCATAGGTGGCAACTGACGTAGCTGGTGCCATAAAAACACCGAAGCCACTGAGGACTTTCAAGAACTTATCTGCTGTGCTGAGCAGTTGCCAGGGCTGTGTAGCAATGCCAATAACCGCCATAATGTAGCTTCCTCGGATGATGTTGATATACTTGGGCCAGAGGCCTGCCATGTCCATTCCGGTTGACATCGAGTTCAAGACAACCGAGATCTGTTGTCGTCAGTACACTTCCAGGTGGCCAACCCCGCGACGGTGATCAATACTTACCGCGAGCTGTGAGCTGACAAGCCCCAGGCTTGCAAAGAACACTCCAGCTCTCGACCTGGAGCTGGAATGGTACTTCTCCTGTATGTCCGAGAGCAAATAAATCGGGTTCCATACAATCTCTCCCACAATGTCCTTCGACGCGCTAGTGACAATAATTCCAATGATGGCAGTGATGGCAATCGTGATTGGCGCCGCAACCAACTGTGACAAAGTTGGTGCGAATCTACGTTTGGCATACCGAGTCCAGTCAGACTGGCCCAAGGTTCCAGCTCCCCATGCACCGAGAATTGCCGTAATGCCAAACATGAAGGCCCAACCGAGGTTGTCGGTGGTGCCAGGCTCATGGAACATGCTGCCAGCCCCACCAGCGTTATGGACGGACCTGATATGTGTCAGCAAGATAGGATTTTGCAGGGGGAAATTCGGCGGGTACCAGATAAGAAGACCAATGCAAGAGCTCGCGAAAAAGACAAAAGATGTAGCGAAAGGGATCTGGAGTCGCTCGGGAGGGACCAAGACTAGCGGGATAAATGCGGCCATCCATATAACCAGCCCGATGAAATCGTTTGTCGCGAGATGAGAGCCTGAAGAGAAAGAGTTCTTCATATGCGCAAAGCCTTCCAACTATGTCAGCCCCGTATTCAGTTCAAAAATGGAATCAGCGTACCTGGAATGATGGCGCCCCAGAGCACCCTGGTAGCTTGTCCGCCCCAATAAGCTTGCACTAAAGATTAAAGTTAGTATACATAGTATTAACAGGACAACTCGTTAACTTACTCCCGAACCACATACAAGCCACGAAGACTCGCAGTACGACCGGGAAGTAACTCCCTCGCATTCCCCATGAGAATCGAGACGACACGGTAAAACCAATGTGATGGACCTCGCCCATCCAGCCACAAGCAACGGCTAGGAGGCCTGTGAGAAAGCCTCCCACAATCTAAGCCACCCTGTTAGCGTGCTGCAATTGAGGAAATCTTCACAAGACATCGTACCACAACACCAATGGCTTGCTGGGGGCTGAGCCCAAGCGATAGAAGAGTACTTCCGGTCGACCACGCCGATATACAGGATCCAGAGACGGTCCAATACCCTGCAAACAGTAAGTTTATGAGTCCACCCGAGCGATGTATTGTTCAATTACCAAAGTATCCCCAGGTACCAAAAGTCCGCCTCTCCAGCGGCATGGGAATCAAATCCCGGTTGCACCACCGAGTGTTTTCATAGTAGGAGTTTTCGTCCTTCGGCCTGTCAACGACAACTTTAGCAATTGCCCTTCTCCAGCACTAGTTGTCTTGTTTGGCGGAACTCACACTTGCAGCCGCTCCTTGAGCTGTGCCCACTTCCCCATATTGGTATTCTGAGACGGTCTGTGACTGGCTTGCGCGCCAAAAGAAACGTAAGAGACGTCAAAACGTGGACTTGGAATGGGGCAATAATCATCCAGGCGTCAGAGAATTCGGGGACGGTGCTTATACATATCACCGGCTAGCGATGCTTAGGACCAAGTACCGCAATCATGCCATCGTCACCGAGGAGGTCGTCTTACACGTCGGCCAACCAAGTGGAGCAGATCAGTTGGCCGATCTATCGGCTGCACGATCGGTAAAAGTCCCCGCCACTCGGCCAACTAAGCCAAGGGATCCTGGCCGGGAATCACTCCGCCTTTCTGCTGTGGTTGTGCTGAGTACGCAGATTTCCTACTTCGATTGCGAATCGGAGAAGCCAAAATCCACCTACAACCGAAGATCTTGACTGGAAGCTTAGTAAGACGGCGAAACATACACCTTTGCTGAGTTGGTACAAAACCCTCTGCTCGGCAATGCGATGCCAGAATAGTCGTATTTTACTACGAGGAAGAGGGTTCAGATGCAGCCATAGCTTGAGAGGCGAGCCAGGATAAACAACAATCATGACCCTCAACCACACTTCCCAGAAATTCACGCTCAACTCTGGGGCTCAAATCCCGGCAGTGGGACTTGGAACATGGAAGTCATCACCAGACCAAGTCCGAACAGCAGTCTGCCACGCGCTTCAACAAGGATATCGCCACATCGACACAGCTCTCAACTATCAAAATGAGGTCGAGGTTGGCCAGGGTATCCGAGGATCGGGGGTTCCGCGAGAACAGATCTGGGTCACCACGAAACTTGACAATCCCTGGCATCACAGAGTCCGAGAAGGGTTCGACAAGTCCCTGAGTGACCTGGGAATTGAGTACATTGACCTGTACCTGGTGCACTTCCCTTGCTCAACCGACCCGAACGATCCCTCGAAGCACTTGCCAGACTGGGACTTTGTGAAGACCTGGTAGGTAGCCGCATCTGATAACGCTAAAGAATTTTCCGTTAACTCAATAACCCAGGCAAGAAATGCAAAAGTTGTTAGACACAGGCAAAGTCAAGAATATCGGGGTGTCCAATTTTCAGATTCGTCACTTGGAGAGACTTCTCAACGACCCGTCCTGCAAGATTGTCCCTGCAGTGAACCAGATCGAGCTTCATCTAGGCAATCCATCGTAAGTCTCGAGGATATCGACAGAGCTCCCTTTACTGAGTCCAAGCCAGTCCCAAATTATTAGAGTATTGCACTTCGAAAGGTATCCACTGTACGGCTTACTCCTGCCTCGGAGGCGCAACAGATAATCCAGTGTACAAAGCGCCCGTATTGTCTCAAATAGCCCATGCCACGGGCAAGTCTCCTGCTCAGATCCTGTAAGCGTCAGTGTCAACGAAATCAACTCTGCGGCTAACAGGATCATCAGGCTTATGTGGGGCCTCCAAAGAGGCACCAGCATTATCCCCAAGAGCGTGACGCCTTCCAGGATAGACGCAAACTTCCAATTGAACGACTGGGAGCTGACAAAGGATGAGATGGAAGCTCTGGATCGTATCAAGATCCGCTTTAAGGTCGTCAATGACTCGTGGATGCCAATCAAGGTTTTCTTCGGAGACGATGAATAACAACCTCAATATCACCAAGCAACTTGAGGGTCTGATAGATAGGACGTCGCGGATGTCCAAGGGCAGTGTAATCCGAGCGCTCAAGCTCTGAAAACACGCGCGACAACCAGCAACGTATGGAAAACCGCTGTTGGATAGCATTAGAGAGGCTAGTTATCCGGAACTTGGCCGATATTGATCGTTAGTGAACTAAAAAAAAAATGACACAAGGGCCCCTCTATGGCGGTGTCTCCATCATCATACTCGCAGAGTAGGAACCTGGGACGGAGCCTGTTCTCATGATTTGCGCCGCTTGAGTGAAAAAGGAGTCGATTCGCAACGCAACCGGTCGAACCAACCCCACGGATTCCTCGTCCACGAGGTTGCCTATCCTATGAAGAGATTCATGGAAAAGCTCGAGGAGGCGAAATGTCGCGCGGACTTGCTCTGGACTAGAGGACAAGAGGAACAGATATACCAAGAAATTGCCGGTGAGGATGAACTGGGAACGACCATCTATCTTTGTCAATCGTGTCTCTCCGCTGCAGACAGCGCTACTTACGTCGGCCCCAGAATGCTCGTAAAGCATCATGAGTTATTTGGTCCATGAAGGCCAAAAAGTCGCTGAGCTGCGCGATGGCTGCACCAAAGAAGCGTCGTAGAGATGAATGTGGGTTGTTTTTGGCGCCCATCGAGGCTGGTGTCATGAGGGCCCTGAAGAGAAGCACTTGGGTTGCAAAGTATGCAAGATGGAGTGGGCCTAGTTCATCATCAGTTTGGGATATTTCAGATCCCCCCTCTCAATCCACGTACCATTATTGGCGAAATTGCATCTGTTTGTGGTGAAACCCATCGTGACGCACTGTGGGATCAAGGAGTGCCAGGATTCAAGTTCCGACTGGATCTCCAAGAGTTTAGCCTCCTGCCCAGCAAGATCCAGCATGGCTGCTCGGTAGCTTTGGTCGGAGCTGTAACAAGTTTAGCTTGGTACCATAGCTTTCACCGGTCAAGAGGGAGGCCTTACAAAGCTGTGTCCAACAAGTTGTGGAGTATCTGGGTTAGTCTCACCAATTCCAGAAACCGAGCAGCGGTGGCAATATCAAAGCTGACACTCGTGACATCGACCAAGTCTCTAAGATCTTCGGGGACATCTTCATCGAATCTCAAGTCATCCATACCCAGGTTCGAGGTGGTATAAGAAGCTCTGTGGAGAAGAGGAGGATTGCCGTGCGAGACAGATGCCCACATGTTAGTCACATATGTCGCCCACCACAACTTCTTTCGAAGACTCTTCTCCCAGGGAGCAATGTTCCAATCAGACGGGTCACGGTGAAGTCCTATCATTTGGGCACAGGCAACAGCTTGTGCAGAGAGAGTCCAGGTCCTTGGTGGCTCATAGGTTTCATTCTCGGCAGCCTTCTCGTGTAACATTAGTAGGCAGGCCTGCATTTTCCATAGATTTGGTGCGTCAAGTTCCCTCTCGAGGGAAGCCTGGGCCGGTTGAAACAGCTCGTAATGTTCAAACGGACGAGGTATTCCCCTCAACTTGAGGTCCTGTTCCCAGTAGGCAGCGCCTAGCCCATAGATAACTCCTCGTAATGATGCTGGGATGCTCAGCTTTTCGTCCCTATAAGCTCGAAGAAAACGAACTTTCGAAACAACGCAATATACGGGGTGGACGTATTTGAAGTAGAGGCGGACAAGATCTGGGCCATGGCATCCAACCTTGAATTCGATGGTTTGTGATGCCTCGTCCCTGATCTTGTTGTCGTATGGCATGAAACAGTCTCTCAAGATAGAGAAATGGAGAGGGGGTTTCCCTGCCGTTGCATTTCCAGAATAGACCTGGATAACGTCACCATCCACACGATTTGTCTCATCGACGATAACAGATCGGAAAGAAGCAAGAAGATTGGTGTCCTGCTCAGCAGATAGCCCTATCGAATGTGCCGTCAAGTCCTTGCCATCCTCGAGGGTATGGATACTGGGCTCCAGAAGGTGGACTCCATTGCTGCTAGGGGGTCCCGAATTCGAGTTGGCAAGATAGTCTCGCACCTCCCCATCCCCTTCAGTGGTACTAGGAGACAGTAGAGGTGGATCGGGTTCGTTGTTCCCAGGGCTGATTTGTCCAGGGACTGTTCGGTCTTCCTGGGAATTTGGAATCAAGAGCTCGCCATCTTGGTCTAAATCCTGACTCCTCGAACTTCGCATAGATTCCGTGGTGGATTGACAATTCAAGCCTCTTTCTCGACAAAAGAAACCTTGGTTCGCAGTAAGTTCTAAGTTCTGGGGCCTGTTGACTGAAATCTCTCACATGGGGGTTGGTCTTCGATGACACAAGCAGTCTTCCGCCTGCGGCAGGTATCGCAGGGGCGATTCTTACGGCTCCTCCATTGTCTCGCACTGCCAAATTCACTCTGGATCCTGAAACGTCGTCTGCGAAGAGATCCGTTTTCCGTTGGAGACTGTTGCATTATAGAAGCGAAGTCAGGACCGAGGTCACCGCTGAGGATTGGAGGTCTGCCTTGTCAACGGAATGGACTGGTCCCGTTAACTCAAGTGGAGTCGGATGATAGGATCGTCAATAGCATGGCTCCGTATCGAGATGAATCACTCTGAGATGACCCACGATGCAGTGTTGCTGGTTAGAATCCAGCTATTGCAACGTCCGTTCGCATCAAGTGAGGTGTCACGTTCTGAAAGGGCAGAGACCTTGAAATCATTAGTTGACTAAAGAACTGTACAGATGACTATCTAGGATAACAAGGACTGAGGTGGGAGAGATACGGTGCGTTCGGCTACTAGTCCCGATTAAGAGGTGCCGTTCACGCGCTCAGCGCTACGCCTAATCTGGCACGCAGCCGGTCGTGCGGTGTAGGCCAGGTTGGAAGTGTGACATGAGGAGTGATGATGAACCAGCAGCGATAGGCAGCGTGGTCGAGGGTCGCTATCGGGTTGAAAAAAGAAATCTCCAGGTAATTTTTGAACTAACCAACAGAGAGCAAGTCAATTAAGAAGTCAAATTTGTTCATTGACAGGGTCTAGATATGAATTGCAATATGTCTTGATCTCGCAGCGTACTTAAGACCCCCCGCCCCCCCAGCAAAAACATGAAACGTACCGACCCCTCTTATGTGAGCTTAATGGTATCCATCCAATGCCACGAAGACTTTGGGGCTGTTTCCGATATTTCAATTCGAGCGAGTAGTTAGTTCCGCGCAGAGGCTGCTTTCCATGGTTTGAAATAGGAGGCTGTGGCGCTTGCTGCGCTAGCAAGCATACAAGACCCTGTAAAAAGGACGACCGCCTCGTACCTGACCGCGCCATACTTCACAGTATCGACAGAGTCCTTCAGGATATTGGCGCTTATCGGGCCAGCCAAGACGTTTCCGAGGCCCTTGCCAAAGTTAAAGAGGCCGAACGCAGCAAAGGCAGCGGTACTGTCGCTGGTGACTGCTGTTCCCATTCGTGCCCACATGGCAGTGTACCCGGCGCCGAAGAATCCGTAGACAATGGCAAACACACACAAAACGGCGAAGCTTTGCGCCAAACCCCACAGGGTCAAAACCGCGGCAGCGGATACCAAGGTCGAGGTCAGGGTCAGAACACTGACAGAAAACCGGCGATCGGACAGATATCCAAAGCTGAATTGGCCAAGGACCTGAGAAACACTCATGACGGCCAACAAGAGTGCCCCTTGTGTCGAACTCAGGCCCATCGTTGATGCATATGAGGGCAGATAGAGTGACGGGAA